>OZ034970.1:446910-1049410 GCA_964030785.1 Siderastrea siderea
GCTCGGATTTTACCATTCGCCACCCCTTATACTTCTCTACAGTTATGAAAACCTGTGTGCCTTCACCCAAGGAAAAAGAAAAAAAAATGACAATATGTATAGCCTTTGCTAGTTGCTTTTCGTCTGCTTTTTCCTCCTAATTGCTTGGTTTTGCTTGCTGTTTTTTTTCTTTTTTTCTCACTTTTTGGTTAGAATTTAGTCTAAATAGTTTTTTTCCCGTTTATGTTACTTGTGTCACTATGTAAATTTGTATTACCTTTGTTGTAACCCTTAATAAATTGTCTATAAAGCTTATTAAAAAAAAAAAAAGTCTGGTGACTAAAAGAAGGCTAGACGTCGAGAAAGCAGTGTGGTCTGTTCTGACCAGGATCTTCCTAACAGTGAAGGTAAGCTTATTTTGTATTAGCTTGAAAACATCAAAACCGCAACATATTGACACAACCAAGTCGCAGTTAAACTGAGTTTCCATTGGGTCTAGTTTTTTTTTCTTTTCTTGCTATTGCTTCTTTAGGCCCAAGAACTTGGACTGCTAGGAGCGTACATCCGTGATCAAGGAAACTATTCCAAGAATCACAGAGTCAAGGCTGTCCCATTCCTCCTGGAAGACCAGAAAATATGGTCTTTGAGAGACTAAGGCGCCAAGCAACAACCACCCTATTTCAGTAGATCGTGCCATACGTTGAGGACACCTGGATAAGAAGACCTGCCTACGGCAAGTGCCAACTACCACTGTACGCTGATCTCTCTGCTTTACCATAATTCTCAACTTGCTGATTGGTGTCAGAATGAAAGCTGTGCAGAGGAGAAAAGAATCCATAGAATTTCATACGAGAGCTCAAAGCAAGAATATTCAGCACTGCGACACAGCTGCTAAAGGGATGACCACAACTCCACAGTCCCCGGGCTGAACGAAAGAGTATCAGTGACTTCAAAGACCTGAGAACTTGTGCCGTGGTTCATTTTGAATGCCTCCTCAAGGAATTAAAAATCTATGAAAGTCATGACCAACAATAGAAAATGAGTGTTTGTTCACTTATTAGTTTGTTTTTTTCAACATAGATATGTTGCATGAACGACTAACATAAAAGTTAAAAGTTGAGCGTGGTTCAACTTTTAACGTTTATGAAAGCCTTTCAAACATCTCTTGTTTTATTAACAGTGGTTCAAAAACTATCCTTTACTTGCTTGGATCCACTGAGGAAACAAACTTAACTGAAAAGAAATTAAGCTGATTGAATTTAAATGAGCACTCGGTGAAACTTGGGGGCGAATAGGCCATTTCCAAAATTAATTGCTTTAAGCCCCCCTGTCAAAGCGAGACTAGGTGCGTGAAAAGGAGTTTTTATTCACATGCAAATAAAGGATGTGCACCTAGCCTCGCCTTGATAGCAAGGCTGAAGTCAATTCGGAAATGGCTTATGCGATGGACATCTGAGCCCTGATACTTAATGACCAGCAGAAGTAGACACAAAATGGCACAGGGCAGTCAAGTTTTCAGAGGGTGGTGATCGGTGAAAATCAAAACTGTTGTTCAGGTTAAAGACTTGCTGGCAACAAGTTGGTTGAGTAATTTGCATTTAGTCTTTACGAACGAATAAAGAGACAGTTCAGTTATTTTGTATATTTATCACAATTTCTTGCATGCAGATCTGAGGCCATTTTAAGGTAAATTTTGCCCTGCGTAGTAGACGTTAGCAAAGGAAAAGCCTGAAAGAAATTTAGTATTGAACTGGATATGACCCCATGACACTATGATACCTGTACAGTGCTTTTACCAACCGAGCTACATGTGTATCAAGCCAAATGGGAGCGAGTTGAAATTAGATTCAAGCCTAAATTCTTTTTTCAAGGAAGACCCCCTACCTCCCCCTCCGCCCCTTTGTTACCCTGAAATAAGTTATTTGTAGCATTTCATGCAGGTGGAGTAGTATTTATGCTCATAGTCAGTACAAGCCATGCAGATCAGCCTGAGATATCAAAGAGCAATAAGTACGTGTCTGTTATTGGACAGTCTTAGCCCTAGCTATCCTCTGCCCCTTGAAAAGGACACTCACTATATAATTACTTTGAAGACTTGTTTTTAATTTTTCCTTGCAAAATAGTGACCATATGAACTTGATTCAATACATCCAGGTAAAGAAAAAATTCGTTAAAAAACTTACAACAATCATTAATAATTCATAATGAAAATACAAATTAAAGAAATGTTCAATGGGCATCCATAGATCGGACACAGTCTTTCTCCTAATTTACATAAACTTTTACTTTGCATTATGCACCTCAACTACAGGTAATAGGCCATTCCGAAAAGCCCTTAGCCTCTTTTTCAAAGTGAGGCCTTGTGTACAACCTTTCATATAAAAATGAATTTTCATTCACATGCACTAAAACTCAATACCAATGGCCTATTGGTATTGCCAAAATAGTCGCTAGTTGCCTCGGGGGTACTTCATTGTATAAGTTAGATAAGTATGTGCTATAAGCTAGGCAAGTATGTGCGGCAGCAAAGGGTATGGTTTTAGAGCCATCTACATCTAAAATAGAATATAGTTTATGACCATTTAGGTCCAAAATAGGGTAAGGTTTGTGCCACTCTGGAATTTGGTATGGTTTTTAGAAGAAGGTATGTTTTTCTTATTATCCCTTGAAAAGTGTGTTTTGATAAATACTGGGTCTAAAACAGGGCATCGGATCTTGGTCATGGTCTGAAATAGGGTAGGGAAAATCACTTATTTTGGTCTAAAATAGAGTAAGGGTTGTGCTATACACCCTGCCCAAATTTTCAGATAGTAACCCCCAGGGGCAGTCGATAAACATGAACATTTATAGGCATTTGCGACAAAAGTAATAATTGTACAGAATTCGTGCCCATGTTGCATCCAATTAACAAACTCGTGTCACGGTTACTACAAGGCCACTTATTCTGTATTCCAGTATACTAGTTGCAGATACCATGCTTTGTGTCATGTAAATCTGTCGGACAAAACCTAAATCTTAGTATACAATGCTGTTACTTAAACAATACCTTGCTACTGTACAATGGCATCTAGAAGTCCATTGTTTAAGTTGACGTCAACGTAAGTTCAATCTGAGTTTGATTTAACTACCAGGGAGAAGATAAGTAGTGATGTATTTGGAAGCTAACCATTAAAATTGTGCCTAGCCCTAAATTTTCAAGCTACTAAATACTGAAAAGCAGTAGTTACTGTACTTTGAATTTTTTGGTGTCTCGAATCCCAACTCTAGTCAATTTGAACTTGAACTCAGTCCTGCGATACAATCCTGTAATAATGTACATTGCAATGCAGGATATTTTGGTTGAACTTTGGGTTTGAAAACTGGTGATTTTTTTACATTTTTGAGAGCAAACTTTTGATTTAAAATACTGCAATTAGAAAGAATTATCCATTGCAGTTCCGCATTAGTTAGGTGATCTTTTTTTATGTGCATACCTTTGAAGGTCTTTAAATAGCAACCACTGGATTTCATAAAGAACAAAATTTTGACCACAATAGTTTGCCTGGAATTCAAATAAAATATTTTCGTGGGTGATAAATTCTTGTAGGAAACATTTCTTAGAAGACAGGTACATATGAAATAAACAATAGGTGAATGGCAGATGTAACAAATGAAATGATGAATTATGTGATCCTCACAGTTTAAGATCCTCGCAGATTGGAAGTGAGTAAGTGTGATCCTTGCAGACTGGACTAAGAATTCACAAAAATCACAAGTTTCAAAACTCATAACCAAAGACATTCCATGCCCCATAGCAATAGCACAATATTATACTTTGTGAAGAATACATGAAAGAGTTAATTCCATGTTTTCCTTTGTTTAGATAATTAGAACACATAGCAAACAACTGACAACTTTTTGGGCTGAATAACTGCCCAGGTTTGAGGAAACATAGCAAATCAATAACAAATCACAACAATGGATTACAAGTGTTTCACCTCCCAGCTAATTTCAGCCCTTCCAATAGAACTCTGTGGTTCTTTGAATTAAAACTTTGGATTCCTCGTCTTTCAACTTCAAGCTCAAGTCGATCAAAAACCTGTCTGTTTGTTACCCCTGCTTTCCCTAATGCCCACACAGTGTCACTAAGATCACCTTGCTTAAACCCATTAAGGTTTCTTAACTTCAGAATCTGGTTTACAAATGCACTGAAGAAGGCTTCGCTTCCTTGTTTAGCAGCAGCAAAAGACCAGAGTAGCATTGCTATGTCAGCACCCTTAACAACTTCAGAAACACGTCTGCGGAACAATTCTGCTTCTATTTTCTCAAACAACTGATCTCCCTCAACTTCTTTTTTGGCAAATGCCCAGGCAAACTGAGCAAGGTCATTCATTTGGAAAGTTGAAAACTCACGTGATAAAATGTTTTGTGAAAAAACCTCAAAGAGTTCAGGAGATCCATTTTCCGTGATTGCAAATGCTGCAACAGTCTGAGCAAGGCCACGCACATCAAAATCAGCAAGTTGTAAATCTCCACGTAAGACAGCATTCTCCATCTCTTCAAAAACACTGGATTTTCCCCAGCGCACTAAGGAGAATCCCAAAGCAATCTGACTAACACTTTTGTAATCAAAAGTGCCAAGTCCACGAGAGATGATTTCTTTTTCACATGCTTTCATGAGAGGATGGCGATTTTCTTTGATTCTGCCAAGAGACCAAGCAATGACTGCAAGCTCTCGGTGTTGTAACTCAGATATGTTGTCAGCAATACAGTTTAGCATCCTGATAAACACGCTTGATTCTTGGTTAGATGACTCTTTTTCTAGCTCCTGCATTTCACTGATCCTTCGATAAACCGTCCGGCCAACCCAGCCAAGGAGAAACACCATTGATTTTGTACTCAGTGCTTCATCAAATAATTTGAGTTGTTCCAGGACAGATTGTTTCTGCTCAGGATTTAGTATAATCTTCCCTGGTGCTTCAGAGGAGATTGCCATAAATGGAATCCTCAAAATACTCTGATTTGTTCCTGATAATAATTCTGTTTTCCTCACAGACTGCAATGTAGTCACAGAAACTGAACTTGGTGACTTTACAAGCAGAGGTGTCAAAATCTTGGAGTAGTAAGAGAGATAACCCCTTCTACCCAAAGAAAAGGCAGCAAGCTTCAACATCATTCACACCTTCTCAGTTTTATTTTCGGTATCTGTTGGAGCAAAAAACAAAATGCAATTACTTAATGGTTGCCAAGCACTCTAAATTTGTTCTACATCAAGGCTAGAAAACAAGTAAAGTTAACATCCTTAGACAAGGAAAATGAGATTTGGGAACTGCCATATTTGATATTACAAACCTCTGATAACTAATCAGATGTTACCTGACTGGGTAGATTTAGCCCCAGCAGAATTTAGCCCCCCTCCCATTCACAGAAAATTACCAGAAGATAAAACTAAAGTGATGAGGGACTTTGCAGAAGTACATTTATGGAAGGTACATGTAAGAAGATTAAAATGGATTATAAAACTTCACAAGGCAGTAATGTAACATTCAAACTTTGGTTGAAAATGTTATTATTAATATATTGACTTCACAACTGCGACTCCAGTGGATGACATTGTAATGCAACACCACCATGGAGAAAAGGGCACACAAGTCTCCTAATGCTTTTGGCAAGTAAAGAGATCAGTGTAAAGGATGCATAGAAATGGTGTGGCCTTGAAATCCAAATTGCCCCAAGTTAGCTCAACTTTGCCATATATCAAGTAGTAAACATAACCCATATTCATAATTTAGACTAAAGCTAAGGGGCTGTTGACATATTCACAAGTCCCCTGCTTAATGTCCACTGGACGTTTAGGGGGATGGGGGTTAGGGAGAGTCAATATTTGGATGTTAGAGTGGGGAATCTAGGACAAAACCAAAATAACTTGTTAAAAAATGTATTTACTCGTGCTGATAAGAGAACATGAAGAGAAACACGTACTGCAACAGAGAATATGAACAAACTTGGTGCTGATGTGATTACACAGTTTGTCGGTTTTAAAGATGGCATAGAAGTAATACACCTTTGCTGGATTTTACAAAACCAACAACATGTTCTGTCTGGAAATACGCTATAAAAAAACAAATCATCAGTGGTTAATTAACAAAGTTCCAACAGAATTTTAAACCTTCTCAATCATTAAAGCCATTCAGCATCTTTTGTACTCAGAATTCATTCTAGTTGCAGTATAAATGCATCCCCTTGTCATGGGTATAAATTCAGTCACAGCGACTACTGTAAATTTACTACAGTAGCTCTAGAAAAACATGGAAATGCAAAATTCCATGTGGACATTAAGGAGGAGGGGGGAAGGGGGTCTGACCTTAACGTTCAGTGAAAGTTAAGTGGAGAACTTGTGAATACAGTTGAAGCTCTTTCGATGACCACTCTCGTAAGTGACCAGCTCTAGTTATGACGAGCATTGTGAAACCTCAGTTGAATTGTCACTTAAACTCTGTAATAAAACCTCTCGTAAGCAACTGCTCCCATAAGCAACAGCGACCACTTTTGTGAATTACTGACTGACCTTTTCATTTGTTTTTAAGTTCTCGTAAGTGGCAACCCAGTCAACAAGCATTCACTTCTAGATCAAATTTAGAATAATAGTAACACTAGTGGTTCGTTGACTTGTACATACGCGAACCTCTTCTGTGTTAGGCAATAAAAAACTCTCTAATATTATTACCACTGACAATTACTATTGTGTGGTTCCAGAAAATATCCATACCCCCCACGGAAGGTCACTGGAAATTCCGAGGGGGAGGGGGGTCTATAGGCAGAAATTTCCGAGGGGAGTGGGGGGTTCATAGGAAGCTCCTTTTCCAGAGGGTGAAGAAACACGAAAAAATTGAAAGCAATGCACAATTGATCCCAAGCACGAAGTAATACTTACGTAAGCTGTTTAGACCTTCAAAACTAAGCAAAATATGTTGACCGAAATGCCAAATTTTGCGACTTTGATTTGTATGAAATTTCGGTAGACCTGATTTGCAGAATTTGCATATTCGCGTTTACGGAAAATTGCGTGTCTCCTTGGCCTTCGGTGAATATTGCACCGTTTTCAATCCTCTCAATGGGAACGTTTTTGTTAAACACCAAAGTTGTTTAAACAAATATAAAAATATTTTTACCGCGCAGTTTTCAGCCGCTTTTCACCGGATATCATCGAGATAGAATTGTTGCGTTACATAAACAGTGACGCTCATACATCTGTAATTTGAAAAGGTCAGATTTCACGCATTATGCAAATTTGATGTGCTTTTGAACTGAAACTAAGTTCAGCCTATATTAGCTATTTCTTACAAATTCTTTTACAGTTGTCATTATCTCTGAGTTTCCCTTTGAGCTTCATTTACTATTTCAATTTTAAACAAAGGATAAAGTGCGGGAAGAAAGGTTCGATTTGTTATCCCTCAGTGCCATTTATTTTTAGACTCGCGGTATGCAAATTTTTTTTGTGCATAATCCCAGGAAAAAAGCTGCTATTTTACTCTCATTCTCTTTCGAACATCATAACCATCGATTTTCAGTGTAATTTACATTCAACAGTTTCGCTTTTGACGGCAGGTTTGAGTATGGCGAACACAATTTCAATTCTCAAAATTTTGGTTTCGTTGTTTATGTCACATTCGGCACGCAAATTATTCACGGCAACGCTCGGCACCAACGTTAATAGAACGTTACAACACTTGGTTTAAACAAATTTTCGTGAACAACATAGAACATTTCAAACCGGATAGCAAACATGCAAATACTATAGAACAATAACAAAGCGTTATATGTTGAAAATGGATGTTATAATACAACAAAAACTATGTTCGCGTAATGTGGAAATTCCTGGGGGGAGGGGGGGTCATCAAAGACCCCCTTGGAATGGAAATTCCTAAGGGGTGGGGGGTGCAAACCGAAAAACCTTCCGTGGGAGGGGTATGGATATTTTCTGGAACCACACACTGGTAACCATTAACATATACTAAGCTTCATGCTAAAACCTCTCGTAAGCAACCACCCTCTATTGTTTCAGTACATGGTCACTTACGAGAGCCCATTCTCGTGTGCTACCAGGTCTCGTTGTGACCACTTTTCTTGATTCCCAAGGTGGGTGCTTATGAGAGCTTCAACTGTAAGTAGACGATCCCCAAAATTTCAATTAAGAAGCTACTTACATGTATCAGCTTATGCGCCGATCAATGCGAAAGTTCAACATCCCCCCCGCCTCCCAGGCAACCCCCGGGCATTTGAACTTTTGAAGATTGGCTTGTTCAAATTCCTTCCCGTCAGGGCAAAAAAGCCGTTCAAACGCCCCACCAACTAGGACTGAAATAGCTCTCCTCAAAGACAAATTTCGTCTTCAATCAAACACTTTACACCCTTTCAGAGAGAGATACGCTGTAATGACACCTTCAAACTTCTTTTAAAGACCCTTTTGAAAGAGTCATTCACTAACAAAGGCAAAATTCTAGTTTGTAAATCCGTCAAACCCTGCAAAAACCGAAAAACTCTCAGGCGTATTACGTCAGAACAAGAGATAAATCTGGTTCAAATTCCCCACCCTTTCAATGCAACGTTCAAATTCCCTCCTCTCTGGGCACGATGCACAGTCAAATGCCCGGGGTATGCTCGGGGGGGGGGGGGGGGGTTGGGATGTTGAAGTTTCTAATTGATCGGCATATTATTACTTTTAACTAGCTTAAGAGTCCTGATTGGTTCTTTGTGTTGTTTGCATCTGTTGTGATTGGTTAGAGCAACTACCTTGGTTTTTGTTTTATGACACTCAACTGAAAATCACTCCGGTAATCAATTTTGTTTAAACTCCCAACCACAGATTTCTTGCTGACAGCAGACACCAGTCGACATACGTGTATACATGTATCGATTTTCATTTTTTCGAGAAGACTTCAACAAACTTCGACAGGACCAACAATGACTTAAAACCAACAATACTGTTTATCTTATAACTTTAGGCTTCACATGGATTTAAGCTCATCTACAGAAAAATATTCTGTTTGAAAATACCAGATGTCACAACGACAGCAAATGTTGTGTCAGTTCTCTCGGCCTCAACATCGCGTCGTGGTTTCACTGTCTGTTTCACTAGTGAAAACTAAGCGTCAGCCCTTATTACCGTGAAACCCTTTTCGAACATGCTAGGCAGTTAGCAGATTGAATTAGGATTAAAAGTGGGAATATACGTACCTTTTCCTCGCACGTGGTCGATTCTTAACATTAAAAGAGGAGAGAAGAACATAAAAAGACAGCGGTCGCAGCGGCATCTGTTCGCGTGTCGTGTAAGACAAACAAAACATTCCATAATGACCCCAGTCCCCTACGCACCCGTCGCTTTGCTTGTCACGCGACGCTCCTCACAAGAATGACCTCAAGGTCATTCAAGGTCCAAGGCTGCACTCGTAATGAGTGCGGGAGGGGAGAGGAGAGCAGGGGATTTGAATGTGGCTGCTGTTGAGGGAATCCCAGGTGGGGGCGGGGATACTCCCTATAGTGGGCTACACAGGGAGGCTCCGCCCGAAAGGGGTGCCTTTTTCAAGCTCGCAGTATACTAAAGGGTAGTGGGAAACGTCATTTTAGTATATGAAAGGGTCACAAAATCCGCTGCAAAGTAAATAAGATAGCGGGTAAAGCTAAGTTTATAAAAGGGTGCCAAATTTGGCAGAAATAACAACGCGAAATACATAAAAGATTGGAGCCTTTTGGCAACCGAGCCAGAAGGACTGGAAAGTCCGGGAAAAAATGTAGTGGTCAGGTGAAATTCGATTGTTTTGGCTTATCCTTAAGGTATAAGAAAAGGGCGGGTACAATTTTGCTCTAGGTATATGAAAGAGGTGCCATTTTGGTAAAAATTAGGCTAAGGGTTTGAGCCTCCGGGCGGAGCCTCCCCGTATAAAACTCTATTGAGTACCCCCAGGGAGAGAATCTTGGGAGGGTGGAATGAAAGGTGCGAGCAGGAGATCCTGGTGTAGCCTCCCACGCAGTCGTTTTTAGGGGAGTCGTATTACCCTCCTCTTTGTAGGGAGGAGGGTAATACGACTACCCTAAAAACGACCGCTTGGGAGGCTAATCCTGGTGTGGATTCACGTAGGAAAGAAAAAAGTATTTCTAGATCATGCACTTGCTCCACAATCTTTTCTATCTTTTATAGTGTCCTAGCCTTCCCTAGTCTTCGCAGCCTCCTGAAAACTTTCGATCTTTGAGGTATAGGCAAGTGAAACATTTTTGTTCTCGCAACTTTCCGACGCTCTATTTACACAGCTGAATTTTTTAAAAAGAAAAATATATTTATTCTACTTTTCAACATAGACATAGCGTGATAAAGCATTGCGAAACTAGATGCTGTTGGCAGGCGAAACGTAATCATTTACCTTGACCTTTGGCCTTCTGAACCAACGCCCCCCGTTGGTGGTTTATACAGTTTAATCTTATAAAAAGCGTCCAGAAGATCTGCATCAGAATGAAAACTTCGGTTTTCCTCATCGCACTTCTTTTTACAATCGCAACTGTTTACGGCAAGCGAATTAGTTTTGACAGTTGCAAGCAAGAAGAACTCGGAGAGATCTTGTTCATCGATGTGACGCCCTGTGATCAAGAACCTTGCGTCCTAAAGCGCGGAGGTAACGAAACGGTGACCATCAACTTTATCCCACATGAAGTTGTCACAGCTGCCAAGATTTACGCTTACGCGATCTTTGGATTAGTTCCAGTACCTTTACCGCTGCCTGACCCCGATGCTTGTGAACGACACGGGCTGAGTTGTCCTCTGAAGAGCGGCGCTCCAGTCGAGTTTGTCTACACTGAGTACCTCTCCCCGGACTTCCCAGCTGGAAAGTTGAAGCTCAAAGCAGACATAAAAGACCAGAACAGTGCCTCGATAATCTGTGGAATCGTTGACTTGGAAATTGCTTGAACATTAATCAGTGGAATTGTTTGTCAGGAGCATGTAACGCTGTCCTGTTGAGATATGTATCAATTTGATTGCGAAATTTAAGCTGCTGACTTGATCGATATTGTGATAGATTCTAACCTTTAGGTAAAAACTAAAACTGTTTTCGTTTGTTGAAAATTACGATGTCAAGTTCTCTTTCTTTTTATTGTCAGAAAAAAAATATAAATCATAAATGTAGTATGGACGTTTTTATTTTTGAGGGGGTGGGTGGGGGTTGGGCAAATACGAAAAAGTCCTGAAAAGCTCTTGCAGAAGAAATAAAAATCGTGCATAGCGGCGTAAAGCCTTTGCTTTGCGCCGCTATGCACGAAAAGATATTGGCTATTGAAATAATATTCATACAAAACCTTTAGTCACGAAAAAATTCCTGCAGAAAAAAAAATTGCCAAGCCACCCCCTCCCCCTCAAAAATATAATGGTCCATCTCTTATACGCGCGAACGGTGAGAAGGTGTGTCAGGGGCCTTACTTTTGTTCTGTCCCGTAATAAATTGCAGCAAGCAAAGAGGTTCCTCTAAGTCGTAATAACATATAGTAAAATGAAAACGTGGACGGTTTTGCTTAATAGCTCTGTTCTTGGTGTCCGGTTCAAGGGAGACTGTCGTCGTGAGCCAGCTTTTCACGATTCAGTCTAGAGGAGTAGAGAACAGTCTGTAGAGAGGTACTTCTTGAGGTACTCAACATTTTAAAGGAAACTTTCGTACGTAAAGTGGCAGATTGTAGATAGATTTGAGTCCTTCACTTCAAAATACTGAAGGTACTGAAACCTTGTCATTGTGTGAAATCCGCGCGCTGGTGCTGCCGAAGGCTTCTGTTAGCATATTAAGATCACTTTTCTCTGCTTATCTCGTCCAATAAATAATCCTTGGATTAAAACTTTCCGAAAACCGCCATTTTACTCACATAGTCGTCCGTGCTTGACGAAGCCAGAATTTACTTCTTCTACCAGTAATTCAGATTTTCATTATAAAAAATAATCTTACCTGTTTGCAGAAAAAAATGAATGAAATGCAATTCTAAACTTATGTGAAATAAGATTCGCCACTGATAGAAGCTCTCTGACAATAACACTCTTACGAAAACGACCCCCACCTACCAATCCCTCCGCCTAGCTGAGCGGGTGCTGGATTAATGTCGTGCATTACAAGATTAGTAGAGTGCAAGAAGTTGGAAAGGAGAACAGGAAGGAAAAACAGTACGTATTTCTCCCCCTCCGCTCCCCTGTTGTTGATCTTTCAGCATGACTCCTACTCCCTTGGGCGCTTTTGTTACTTGCCCCAACTCTCCTCTGTTCTCCTTCTCCAAGATGGTGGCTTGGAAACATCCAAAGGAATCTTAGCTCTTGATTGACACGCATGTCAGGAGAAGTTGTCGCCTAAGAAAGGTGTTCGCTTACAAGAGGTCTTGAAACACAGTGATTTGTCAGGGAAAAAAGAAAGAAAGAAAGAAAGCAAGAAAGAAAGAAAGAAAGAAAGAAAGAAACTGAGTCATAAGTGATTACTCAAGGAAGATTGACTATGTTTTACTGACTTTTATTGCCTCTTTCTTCGGCTTTATAGCTTCGCGCTTACAAAATCTCGAGCGGTTTTTGTTTTGCTTGTTCGACAATCTTACGAGAAAATTCCGGAACGGTCCTCCGCTTTGATGAAAATAACAGGGTGGTAAAGGGGTTATGCGTGACGAGTGATTTGAGCAAAAATTAGCGCGTGACACGTGAAAGCAACTCAAATATCGCCGTGATCCGTGAATTTGCGGTCTAGTGTGATGCGTGATCTCCTTATTTTAAAGACCGTGATTCGTGATTCCGTCCGAAAATATTCGTGAAAACCGAAAGTAACTTAGTTACTAATAAATCAATTTACAAAAGTGAGCAAATAAAACAATAAACACGTAAATAAACGTGAGGAACGTTCTTGATCCGTTTCTGTAACCTTTCACAAGTCAGACAAATCATTACATTGTCAATGATATCTAGCTTATTGTTAACTCATCAACTCTACACGTGTCTACATGTCTTTAGAGCTCAGCGAGTCGAGTGCGACAACATTATAGCTAAAACAGTTAGAGTTCTAGCGTCTTTCTGTCTGGCAACGAATTAATCCGGACAAACCTCCCGCCCCCACTGCAGAAAGAAAAGTTTAATGTTCCGCTATCTGAAAGGATTCTAGAAGCATTTAATTCAGTTTACGGGTCTCACTGCATTACATGCTCGTGTAGTAAAATTGCCAGTGTTAGAGGGATTGAGACCTATTCTTTACGGACCCAGGAGGCGTGGAAACAAGAGTTTCCAAATCTTATTGATAGAAATGGGAATTGATCTGAATACAATGAACAGCCTAGGAGAGAAGCAGAAACGAATGAGGTTGTATTAAAGTTTTTTTCAAAAACAATTCGCGGGGTCTCGATAAAGGAGGGCAATCACTTTGTCAAATAGAACATTGTCGTCCTACTAAGGAAGGTAAGAACAATTCAATAAACTAAAATGTCTACGACATTCAGGACATTAAAGCATAGAAAGTTTCTAAGAGAGATAACTCGTTCGCGTTTCTTAAAGGGCACTTAAAGGACTGATTTTGTGGAAACAGTGCGTTCTCTGGACTCATTTCATGCGTTTGAGGTTCTTTTTCCATACTTGTAACTCCCTTTAAAGACTGTGTATTGAAAGCTAAACGCAAAGCAAAGTAATTAGTCAATGAGGGATAACTTTTTTTTGCAACGGTGTATGTTGAAAACGTGATTCGTGAAATGCTTAAAAATCGTACGTGATTCGTGATTTGAACGAAAATAGGCTCGTGATTCGTGATCGGGACCCCTCCCCCCCCCCCTCCCTTTACCACCCTGAAATAACTGAACTCCCTACGATCAGAGCTTTCAGTATTATAAATATCTTTACAACATTAGTATGAGTAAATAATAAACTATGTCTCTCTAAAAATCTCTGGACATTATATTGGTTTATTCAAGTAAGTAAAGCTGACAGTGTCGGGTTCTCGGAGGTTAAACATAGATAGCTGATTGTAAAAGTGGGTCATTTTATTTCCGTGTTCGACAACAATTTCCAATACACCATGATGGCCAGTCCCTGGGCATTTATTGGAAGATGTCCAATCAGTCATAGTGAATCATATCACGGCTTGCGGTTTCGACATTAACAATATAGTAATTTGCAATAAATCATTAACAGCCTTAAGGTCGTAGTCGAAGAGGTGGCCATTCTCTGAAGAACGAAATTCAAGTGGAAAATATTCATTATCAAGAGGTAGGGTATCCTCGATTTATTTTTTCAGAGTCTTAATACATTCTTAACAGAAGCCATATTCGATTTTTGTCCCGATTCTTAGTTTTCAAGTTACAACTCACTGCATTGAAAGTTGAGACGAAAACTGTCAGTGCACAAACTCTTTGCAAGTCGTAGTGGTTTTACTTTAGCTTATTTTTGAAAGCCTGTTTCTTAGCAAGAGGTTTCATTTAGAAAAGAGCCCTCAGATGGGTGAAGAGATGATCCTAACTGAATAACCCTCATTGACAGGACATGATCGATCAGTCTCAATGCAGCAGATGTTTTACGACACGACCCCACGATATGCACAAAAAATCTAGCACAAAACTCAGATCGTGCCAGCAATGTATTTGTTTTTTTTAACTGAATTTATAGTTACAATTTTACATTAAGTGAATGTTTTCATTTTTTAAAATTAAAGCTGTAGAGATGGACTCAATAAAATTTTAAAATTGAATTAAGGTGACTAAAAAAGTTTATTTTTTCGAAAGATACCTGAATCTATTCACTTAAATAATGCAGAAAGAAGAACGCATCATTACTCTGTGATTGGCTACAGGGAATTGTATGCTTTAGAACTATATAACCTATTATAGGTCTCTTGTACAAACCATTTTATACTATTCATATTACAACCATTTTATACTTATTTTATAGTTTTCATGTTTCCATGTTGCAAAAGTGTCGTGGTGCGCTCAAAGTTAAGAAATGTTAATTTATGAAGTTTGTATCGTCTGTCTCACTAAATCCGTCTGAAAAAGCATTTCACCAGTGTTATTTTACAGCTTTTTCCTCAAGCAACCTTGTTTCATGATACATCTTTTCTCATTGAAGTGTGCAAGGTTTACAATGACAACATGGAGTTTAAAGTGGGAATTGTTTTACTCACAGCTATGAACGTTGCCATTGCTGGCAAAGGTAGGTCGCATTTCTTGACGATGAAATCAAGTTCTCTTAACGTTTAGTGTATTTTTCAATCAAATACAAAATCAGCTTGAGTCCAATTAGAAAAAAAAAATTACATTGGAAGTGATTACACAAGCACACGCCAGTATACTCAAGTGTTACCCACTGCAGCTTATTACACGGAATGCCCAAGGAGAAGTTCTTAAAAATACAAACCGCAAAACACTGCGGGATTTCTTTGCATCGTATGCCGCCCACAGCATGCTTTCCGGTATGTTCGCTGTTTCTAAAAGAAGATGTACTGGATATATACCGGTAATTGATATAGTCTTTCTTTCCCCGTCGTCTCTGCTGGTAGCCCGTGTTTGTCTGACCCTTTATAAGATATTCTTTAAAACGTTTAGTTAAACTAGTTGCCCTCTAGATTGAGAAGCTGTAATACATTATCTCAACTGTAAATAAATAAATAAATAAATAAATAAATAAATGAATAAGATGAATTAAGGAATGAAATTTTTAAACCGCAATTCAGTTCAAGACACTGAAAACTTAAGCAATTTATTTTTCAGATAAACTTCGCTGGGGATATGAACAGAAAGGTATTCGTCATACACTTGTTCATTATGGTGTACATAGTTGTAGAGTATTATGTGTAATATTTATTGAGTTTAACTTTATCTTTGCACCAATTACGTTAACAACGCCGGTTTGTAAAGACTGTAGTTGAACGTATAACATTATTTAAAACCAACAATGCATTGTTTTTTTGTTTTTTTTTTTCACATTGATTTTCAGTTTTCGGTCCGAGAGACTGGGGAAAAGCGGCGCCTCAATGCAATGGACGGTCCCAGTCCCCCATTGACATCATCACAAGTTCAGCCCAGACTAATTCATCTTATGGCAGCCTGGTGCTCACATTCGATAACACAGACGGCGCAGTGTTTGGATCCTTAACCAACAATGGTCACGCCCCTACAGTGGTAGTTGACAAGATCAAAAGCGGCGTCACTCTCAAGGGGGGACCCCTCGGGCAAACCTTATACATACTGGAGCAGTTTCATTTTCACTTTGGTTGTGATAGTAGTGTTGGTTCTGAGCACACCGTGGATGGAAACTCTTATGCATCAGAGGTTTTTTCAATAAATATGTAAATTAACTATTACAGAAACTACGCACATATCTCAACAGATAAGCAGAATAAGCAGAATATGTACACACGAGATGATAACTGATGATTCCGAGCAGCTAAGATTCAAGTTAAGGAATCAAAATGCCAGATGGTTAATCCATGTGATTCAGTAATGGATCCAATTGTTTGTTTCATCCATTAAAGAATAAAATCAGCTTTTTCTATTCTTTCCTGTTTTCTATTTTCCCTGGAAGTTAGTGTGACTTAAATATGAGGCAACAATGAAAAGTGATTTTTAGGATTCTAGAGTTGAAATAATTGAAGGGGAAAACGAAAACCACTTTATAAGTAAGGCATTTCCATCAAAAAACCAGTTGATGATGGTGTGGGTGTTGGGATGATGGTGTGGGGTGTTGGGATGATGGCGTGGGTGTTGGGATGATGGTGTGGGTGTTGGGATGATGGTGTGGGTGTTGGGATGATGGTGTGGGTGTTGGGATGATAGTGTGGGTGTTGGGATGATAGTGTGGGGTGTTGGGATGATAGTGTGGGTGTTGGGATGATGGTGTGGGGTGTTGGGATGATGGTGTGGGGTGTTGGGAGGATGGTGTGGGTGTTGGGATGATGGTGTGGGGTGTTGGGATGATAGTGTGGGTGTTGGGATGATGGTGTGGGGTGTTGGGATGATGGTGTGGGTGTTGGGATGATGGTGTGGGTGTTGGGATGATGGTGTGGGTGTTGGGATGATGGTGTGGGGTGTTGGGATGATGGTGTGGGGTGTTGGGATGATGGTGTGGGGTGTTGGGATGATGGTGTGAGGTGTTTGGATCATGGTGTGGTGCAATGGTGTGGGGTGTTCTTGTTAAGTCTTTCTATACTGTGACATTAAAAATGTATTCCTGATCACCCTACTTGATGCTAATCTCAACTGATATTTTTTATTGACAGATGCATCTGGTATTTTACAACACCTTTTACGGGAGTTTTCAAGAAGCCACCTCCAAACCCGATGGTTTGGCTGTTATTGGAGTGTTTTTACAGGTATCTGAGTGTAAAAAAAAAACAGTAAATATCATATACTATGTTTGAAAGGTTTGCGACGTCGTAATTACCATACTTTTATATACAGCTATTTCAATTAAGGACGTTCGCGCTAATTGTTTCTGCGCATCCTTACTGCGCACGCAATCCACTTCGCGATGTCATGCCACGTCACGCATTGAACGCGTGCGCTGTTGAAGAAATGTGGAGATATATAGCGCTAGTGGGCATTTTAATATCTATGCATGGGTTTAACTCTCTTAAATGTTCGGTGAACCCATATTTTCTTTTGATAGATCACTTTCTTTGTCGATTGTCTACGTTTTGTGAAAAAATAAAGAAAATCTGTATTGTGGAAGTTTGATTTTTTTCAACTTTTCTGCCCTCGCATCATCGAATTTTGCTACTATTGTAGCCGCACGGAGTTCGTAAAGTCCATCTTAGAGGTTCAGTTTAACTAAAAGGATGACACCGGTTTAAATTATTTACTTGACAGACCCACTTAAATAAAATTTGACTAGGAAAGTGGGTCTCCAGCGAATCATTTTTAATATTTTTCAACTAACAAGCACCGAGGCCATGTCGAGTTACGAGGACTGATGTGTCAAAATCGGGGTAGTTTTCCACGCACTTTATTTCGTAAACGAAGTCGGTGACCCCCTAATTTGTTTGCATTTCTGACGTAGGTAACTCATTATCTGACTGTAGCCAAACTATTAAAAAAATCTGTGTTGTAGAAGTTTTTCGTGCGAACGTCCTTAAGGTTGACGGATCCGACTCAAGCTTACGCGACAAGACCGAAGGGTAGTGTGGGTAGTTGCAAATTAGACTTAGTTTAACGGTTGTCAGAAGTTGGTCGGGAACTTTGAATTTCTTAGTACAAGTAATAAATTGGCACCATCTGATTTTTGTCAGCGGCAATCCTGATTTGGCTGTCCATTTCCAGTTGTTAGGTCTTGCCTTGAAGTGCAAAAATTCATGTTCCATATTTTTCATGATGCTGTTTTTCCTACTTCTAATTTACATACCATGCACGTGCTCCACGTGTACCCACATATTTAAAATTTGCATCCCGTTTTAACCCGTAAACAAAAAGATGAGTGGGATTCAAAATTGTTTTGAACGAAAACTGTACCTGAAAATAATTCTTTTAGGTTATTTGTTTAATTTTTATGCTTTAAAAACTCTTCCATGTACTTTGCTATTGTACGGCAAGCAAGGTTCTACTGATTTTGGTGGACTTAGGCATAAAAATCCCATATTACCCTGCGGTCTTGTCGCGTGGGCTTAGACTTTCATCTGACAACGTTAATTGAAATAGCTGTATAACTGCCAACAATTGCTTTTCCTATTGACAGTCCAAATGTGCCTAACAATTTGCTGAGATCTGACTGGAAAAAAGTAGGGTTTCTCTCCGATACATTCTGGGCTGTATTCGGGTCTCGCTCTATCCGATCAGCTTGAATACACTATATTTTGAAGTTCATTGAATTCGTACACTGGTTTACTGGTTTAATCTACAGTGAGCCATCCCTATAATAATGACATACAGAAATACATACCCATAGGAAACAGGGGTGTTCACGTGTAAGTTGGATTCATATTAATTTTAACGACATTGTCACAAATCTTCTGGCCCCAGTTGTTCAAAAGTTGGATAGCGCTATCCACCGGATAAATCACTATCCAGTGGATAAGTGTTAGGGAAACCAATTGCGTTATCCACTGGATAGAGATTTATCCGGTGGATAGCGCTATCCGACTTTTGAACAACTGGGGCCTGGACTGCTTTTTTTAAATATGAACAACAGACTACAGGTTATATAGTGCTGATTGCCCGGAAAGCGGGGTACTCCCCATAGTAGGCTATACGGGGAGGCCCCGCCCAAAAGGGGTGCCTTTTTTAAGCTCGCACTATATAAAAGGGTGGGGAAAATTGCCATTTTATTGTACGAAAGGGTCACAAAATCAGCTGCAAAGTGGAAGAAATGGTGGTTAAAGCGAAGTATATCAAAGGGTGCCGCATTTTGGCAGAAATGACTGCGCAACTGAATCAGAACGACTGAAAACCCCGGGAAAAACGTGGCAATTACAGGAAATTCTACTGTTTTGGCTTATCCTTGAGGTATAAGAAAGGGGTGCAGTTTTGCTCTAGGTATATGAAAGGGGTATCATTTTGGTAAAAATTAGTATATTAAAGGGTAAGGGGTTGAACCTCTGGGCGAGGCCTCCCTGTACAAAACTTTATTGATTAGCCCCCCCCCCCCCCCCCTCCGGAGCTGATTGCAATGGCGACGACAACAAAATGGATAAACACAGTTGCATTTAGGGAATTCCTTGCAAACGTTCACATAAGCAAGCATGGTGAAAGTTTAAACAGTAAAGTGTACTTGATTGCCTCGCTTATTTTCCGAACTGTATTTCTGTCCTCTTGTTAATTATTTTTAGGTAGATGGAGTATTCAGTAAATGGATGGAAAACATCGCTGCGTCTTTAAGGAATGTTAAATTTCCGGATGGTAAAAATAATTTGTGTATTGGTTTCTTTGATATTTTTTATTGAGCTCACAAATTCAATGGTTCAATGGTATCTCAATGAGTCTTTTTCTTTAATCACTTTCCAGAGGTCAGCTATAGCTTGAGAGACAGCATACCGCTTGCCAAACTTGTCCCAGACCTGGTTTCAAAAAACGCACCTTTCTTCACATACAAAGGCTCCCTTACCACCCCACCCTGCTACGAATCTGTCCGATGGATTGTGATGAGAAACCCAATATCAGTCACCGAGTCTCAGGTCAGCGCACAGCTTAAGGGAAATGCTGTCTCTTTAGTAGTTACTGAGAAAAACAGTAAACACTAATTACTCCACAGATGTCAGTTTACCGAGCTGCTTATGACTCGCATGCCGAACATGTGCAAGACAAGATAATCGTTTTATCACATAACATATTTCTGTCAGCAAGTTAAAAGTCTGAGTTCGTAAAGAAATCATCTCGCCATCAGGAAGACTCGTCACCAGCGAAGTCGCCACCACAAGTCACCTCGCCACCAACCATGGTGATGTTATTCCCGCCACCATCAACTTCCTGTTTGGTGGCGGGATGACCTCAAATAGTGGCGACTAGGTGGTGGCGAGATGACCTCACCTGGTGGTAAGGTGGTTAATGGCGAGGTGACTTCTGGGGGCGAGGTCGCTGGTGGCGAGTCTTCCTGGTGGTGAGATGACTGGATACCGACTAGTGTAAAGGACATCTCAAGGTTTTAAGACGGATAGAATAGCAGCTTTTTATAACGGTTATGTTCTTACTTTCCACTAGTTGGAGATGATGCGATCTCTGGTCTCCACCAGCAGGAATCCACTATGTAACAACTTCAGACCAGTAAATCCCTTAAATGGACGGAAGCTCTTCAAAGGGCCTGGACAAGGAAAGCTCCCTGGGCTGTTGAGTGTTCCCCTCTATCACTGAAGGAGAACCAACAAAGCTCACACTACTGCATTTGTTAAAATGCGCAGATAGCACGCATACTTTACCGGTGTATAACTAGTTATACGTGTCTAATCTAAAACCTTCGCAACATTGTCAAGTTCATATTGTCGTGTATATTAGGTAGGTATTGTGGTCTCCAGTATGACCCGCTCAGGCTGGTTAGACTGGTGTCGCCTAGCAGCCTGAGGGGGTAGTGCTGGGGACCATAGCAACAGCTGGGCCGTACTAGTTACAAGGTTTTCGTTGGTAAGACTGCCTTTATTAATGAGATTCTTAACCATGGCTTATGAATAAAGATTTTGTTTGATTGATTAATTGGTTTGATTTATTTGATTGACTTAATTGTGTCCCTGTTATTCCATGTTTTTTATTTTCCGGGGGACCTTATTTGGACAAACCATTAGCTTGCAAAGTAAAAGTTCTTGCTATGGGAACTCAGCAGTGTCTCCATAAGTAATCAAATCCCGAAGTAGTCAATGAAGTCACGCATGAAAATGAAATGGCGATACTCTTTTACACAACAAAGAAGTTGGAAAGGGCTTATATGTTGAGGGTTTTGTTTCGTTCATGACAGAAGAAAAGAAATAAAGTGAATAAAAGCAAAGCAAAATGAGAGGCCTACAACATGAGTTTTCACAGATTGTTACCCAGCTAGGCTGGGTATCAATCGAATAGGCATAGTCATCAGTGTATTAAACGACAGTTGCAGAAACACTTAGGCTCACCCAACACTTTACTCTTCAAGTAGGACATACACTTTTTGTTTCAGTGAAGGGGCTGCTGGCTTGTGGGTAAATCTGAGGGTCTTTTTGCTGAGAGGCATTGAAATTTTGACACCAACTGATCCAAACGACTACTTCCACTGTAACTACGATCTCTGCCTTCTACTCTATTTATGTCTCCCCCTATGATGTTGGATTTGGTCAACAAAGAAGAACATACGCTCCCGCTCATTTTTCCTACATCAAAAAACTTCGGGCAAATGGGGTCATACAGAGTGAAATTCCTTCATCGACTACTCATTTTATACTCATTATACTCAGTGTACTCACTGCGGGGTACTGTAGCCCTTTTGTTCCTGGGCCATCGTAGCTTGATCAAAAATAAAACACAAACAGCGGTAATAAACATTATAAACTTACGCATTTTTATATAAACTTGACGTTTCGTATGCTAGTCAACATACATTTTCAAAAGTGACCGTTACAATTTTGACAAACCTTTTATACAATAGTGATAAGGGGTCTGGAACCAAGATTAAGAAAACAATCTTAACAGTGAATCTATAAAAATCTACAGCTAATTAATAAAGCATCAGTTTCTCACTGCTGAAGTTGACATTAAAAGCTGGCTTCAGTTCTTCAGTTCATTGTTAATCCAAGAGGTTCAAGGCACCCAGGAGAAACTTTAAGCAAAATAAGTAAAGGTCGTTTTCTCATTTCTCGGTTTTTTCTTAAAGGGATATTTATGTACGCTAACAGGGGTTGAGCTGTACTGATTTTGGCCGAAAACATTACTCGTATCGCGTATCGCGAATTTCTGAGCTCCCAGTGTCGGGGTTTCGAAACCTAATTTCGCACTCCAAACGACATATTAGTCCTCTCATGTAATACCAGGCTCGGACTAGGAAGTTTTCAATTGACCCACTTCTCTCTTTGTTTGGTTTATTGGTACGCTTTAAAATGTGTTTCTAAACACGGCAGGACAATAAATTCGAAGACTTACATCACTAAAACACTTTTGACAGGCCAATTTCTGCCTCGATATACGATACTAGCGTTTGATTTTATTTACTGAACGTGAATGTCTACAGACCATATGTGGCGATGGAACTCACGAATAACTCAAGCTTGAAAAATTTCATTGGTTGTTCACGCACTTTGCGTACTATGAATAGTTGTTATCTCTTTGAAGACATTGAAAATGAGACGAAACGTCTCTACTGTTTTCCTCCCCAATCCTTTCTTGCGAAGATAAAAAGAATCTTGTTGATGCCGTGCGTTTACATCAAATGATATCGAAATTTATCAATTGTAGACAACTTACAGAAAATGTTATTAATCAGTTGTTTTTATTTCCATTTTGCCAAATTTTCTTTCGCCACGCAAAGAAATATAAAAATTAAAGAATATTTTTTGCCCGCAAGGAAATTTATTTCTTTCTAAGCCCGCCAAGGTCTACGGCAATGTACCCCACTTCGGTGACGGACCGTATAGGCTATGCTTTTTGCTTATCGATTGCGTGGTTGACTACACGTACATCCATCCTTTTTATATATATAACATACTTGTAACATTTTTACAATTTTTTACTTATAAAATTTTATGTTATATATATACTTGTAGCATTTTTACGAAGAGTGAGTAAATTGAGGGCCACAATACAAAAAGAAAGGCAAATTGCTTTTTTTAACAACTCAGCTCTTCAGGCTTTTCAAGAAATTTTTAAATAAAGAATCAAATCCTGTCGTTATAGACTCAAATCCTAATTCAAACGGCAGAAAAAAGGCAACTTGCAGCCAGACGCAAATTGATTAAAGATTCTGACTTTTACTTCGTCAAATTTCAACTTGCTCAATCTGAACGTGGCTTCAATATGGGCTGGTAGCAATCTCAGGTGTACTGCCACAAGTTGGGCAGCAGAGCTTGCCTTGGGGGGTAGGGGAGGCAAGTGGATCTAGCAAGAGGGCTTTTGCTGGTTACTCGCCTGCAGGTATCTTTTGGCAACGCGGCAGGCGATTTTCTCGTGTGCTCGCGTGTTTAAAACAACAATAAGGAGTAGGAGGAGACTCTATCAGGACTCTTCCGATCTAATTCTCGATCTAGGTAAACGGAAAAGTACTATTTCTGCTATGTGCTTGGTAGAACATACTCGCATTAAAGACACGCAAACTCTTGAATTCTCCTAAACGTTCTCTCGTGTTTATATCAGGTTATGTTAGCAGGTGCGTTACTACTGTTTGATTTCTCAGTACAAAATATACATATATACAGCAACCGCCGGCCTGGCCGACCTAAATATCCTGAATTCGGGAAAGAATAGACTCCTCAGTTTGTGTCATTTGTGCTAACTGAATGAGTCAAAATATTTGACTCTTAACTATGAAAAAAAAAACAGTGAAAACCAAGTACAAGCTCGACCCATTGACCACCATAAGATCGACACGGCTTTTTGACCATTACATTAAAAATACATGATTATCTCAGTGCAGTTACAAATCCGTCTGTCATGACCAATGCAACTTCCTCGTTGCAATTAGTTCCGTTATACGTACCCGCAGCCATTATAGCTGACACCTACGCTGATGGTGTGATGGATTCAGTCAACCAATCATTGCTTGTATCATATACCCGGTGGGGAGTGCTCCGTGTACTCCTCGTTCTCATCTCTTGTGGTATTTCGATCCATTTCGTTTTTCATAATCTTTTTTCTTTCTAGCAAACGGTTTTATGATCAACTAACGGTGGATTTCAGATTCCAAACTTGAGTGGATATCCGGATTCTATACCAGTGTAGATTCTGGATTGCGGATTCCAAAAATTCAAAATTTCGTGGATTCCGGATTTGTTGCATGGGGCGAGGCCTAAGTTAATGATGGAAAACCGAAGTCCTTGGTCAGACACCGGCGCATAAGCCGAGCTCATTTCCCCAAAATTAATGGGTCACAGTACAGAATTCCTAATTTGAAAATTTGACCTCATTTCCACACGAATTCTAATAATTCTCTAATCTTGTTGTGTTTCAGTGTTATGCGGCTTCTCGTATTCTTACGATTGTGCCGTGCATGTGCCTCAGTCAGTTAAAGCCAAAACCTCGACGCAAATTTCGTCTGTTTTTTTTAATTTCACAATGGAGAAAAGGTTTCGGATGCAGGCTGCCGTAAAGCTAGTCCTTAGTTTTACAGCCGGATAGAAATCAGTCAGAAACCAATATTCTTTCAGAGTGCTTTTACTTGATCTCATCATCCTGAGTAAAAATAATAGAAATTTAAAGCAATCTTTAACGTGGCACTTTAAAACCTTGAAGCTTTCGCAGGACAGCAAAATCTGTCAGACATAACGGTTCAGAAATGTGTTTTAAAAGCGCTATATCAAGATCATTCCGATGATTCTTATTCCGCCCGCGTCCCTACTTTATTCGTGCCCGCCAGCACAACGGGTGACATAGAAAGTTCTGCTCGCATGCTAAATTAAGTAGATGCATCAGCAAATGAAGACAAGTTTTTTTGTTCATATATTTTGCGCCGCCGTTACGTTCTTATTGCATTTGCGATGATTTGTGTATTTAAAACTCTGAATTGAAAAAGCTTGCGTTAGAGATTTACACAGGTTTCCTGTTGTTTTAGTAAGAGCAACTTTGTGAGTTGTAGTGCTTTTACAGTGGCATGACAATGACAAGCTTCGATGTCATCGCGCAAACTGAGTCAGGAAAGCCATAATCCTTCCTATAAGGTCTGAATTAGTGCTTAAGTTTAGTGCTTAGTGTTTGTAAATTTCATCAGTGTGTCCGAGTGTCTAGTGTACTGAGACCGAAAACATAGTTCGAACTAATTTTAGTTCGGGCACTGTAATCCAACTGACTTTTTTTTATTGAAACTGTCAAGTTAGGAATATTAGTACTTTCGGAGAGAATTGCCTGAGTATCAGAAGTCTGTCTATATATATGGTAAAAGGTTTCAGTCTAACATTTCAAGTGCATTGTTGGGTAATTAATTAATAGGTGACACGAAACAAGTCTACAAAACTGAACCGTCATTGAACTAGTTATTTTAACAATTTAGATGATATACTCAGCAAAGCAAACGTTGGGAACTACGCTCTCACTTTTCCTAACTTATTGTTATCTACCTGCGAAGCAAGGTGAATGTTTCTTTTGATGTCACATCACGTAGCAATTTTAGACACGAGTGTGACATTTAATTTAACGGACTGCTTATGTATGTAGACATGTTACTAGTTTTCATTATCAATGCATTGTTAAGAAACAGGATGGCCATATTCCTTTATCACAAGGATTAAATTATCGATAAATTGAGCATAGCTGCTGTGGCAGCCTGAGTTTGCTGCAAGCACCGCGAAAAGGATGTAAATGTAAATGTAAATGTAAATATAAATGTAAATTGATGATTTTAGTGGCCAGCGCGCTTAGCTTTCCTCGGTACTGCCTTTCGACAGACCAGCTAGTTTACAGGCGTGCCACTCAAACAACTGAAACAAATTTTGCAAATAAAACGTAACATCGTTACGAATCCCAACTGGCGGGAGGCTAACTAGTTGGCTACAGAATTTACAAGCACAACCGAGCGTAGAATTAACTAAAACATTTCATACTCTATGTCCATTCATTATTCCGAGAAAAAGAAGCTGAAGCTCAGATATTTTCTCAGCGTGATTGAGTGTCTGGAGAAAACAGAATGCGTAGTTCGAACCAGTTTAATTGCCACTATATGCAACTTTCATCCGACCTGTTTATGGAAATTATCAAGAAAGGAATACAGTACTTTAACAAAGCAGTGTCTTAGTACTGGATGTCCATCGTTTCAACGGTGTTCATTGATATGATCGACAGTGTTTAACAATATTATTTTTGTGATGAACGGTTTTCTAAAATTTAAAACGGATTGTCAGGTAATTAAACAACAGCTGAATCTTATTATTCAAAAGTGGTTACTATGCCGGGCATACACACCTCCACATGTGAAGTGGAATAACGTTGGTAAGAAACTTGGTCAAGTAAACGGGAAAAGTCCTTAAAGTTATCCAGCTTTTTCCAAAAATTTGATCGTGTACTCAGTAAAACAAGTTTTGGGAAACATAGCCACCTATATTTTCCTAGATTATTGTTATCTATTCGTGGGAGATGACGATTATAATACAAATGAAATAAAGAGAATATTTTTTTAAAACTTAACATTACTTAGCAATGAGAATTTCTTTTCATTCCCAAGTTAACATTAAAGTTCCTTTAAGTTATCTGCTTGATTTGCATGGACATATACTAATAGTTTTCTTTTCAGCTCAAGTCATTTTAGTTTGTGAGTCAGGACAACCGGTTACTGCAATCAGTTATCTTTTGATGAAACATCGATACCTCGGCCGTAGCGAAGCAAGCCCTTTCTACAAGCTAAATTATGTAAACGGGAAAGCATCAATCATCACACAGTTCTGTAACAAAACCTTCATTTCCATGTAATTCTTCACCTGGCTTGGCTACAACAGGCGTCGATTTCTAAGTGTTTATAGGTGTAGACTAAATTTAAACAAGAGTTTTATGCCGTGTTCAAGACCACCTGTATTTACGAACCACGATTTCTTTAGATAACGTTGTCAGCTTTTTTTCCTGTCAGATAATGTGACACTTTTAATTTTTCAACTCTTTAAATAGAAGTCGATTCTTGTGACAAGACTTTACGCCCTCGCAGCAAAATATTTAAAAAACACTTTTCAGTTTATACAATTAAAAAAGCAAATGAAATGTTTAGACCCAAGCAACACATTTACTTAGGTTTGTTGAAACATTTTAACAGAAAAACAAAAATTAATACAATTACAATGCGACGTTTCGATGTATCTCATATCATTATGAAGCACTGAGTGACTTCAGTTTTTATTAGCACGATTCGCGGATCTCTTTGACATTTTAAAATTAACAAATATCAGCCTTTGCATGTTTTTTCGGATAATGCGGTTGGGGGGGGGTGGGGTAGGGGGAGGAGGGGCTAAACGTGAATAAGACGAGCGCGAGTGAGCAAGCGGGCGCCATAGGTGGTAAACGTCTATGGTCGTCCGGGGTTAGTTCCATTAAAAGATTGTCTTAGCCAGAAAATCGCCGGATACACAAGCGACTGAAAAGAAAAAAATGGAAGCAAGTACTTAACTTAAGGTTACTCCGGACCTTCGCGGGTGTTCTCGGGGAAAAAATTCGTATGCGCACCATTTTAAAGGAAAACACGGCAAATTATATATCGTTGGAAAGCTTAATAAATGTAGATTTTGGAAAAAAATATAAATTGCCGGTTTCTTTAGTTTCGCAAAAGAAAATCGCAATCAACCGCAAAAATGACCATGTGTCATTCAATTGAATTAATAGGGTATCAAAGCCAAGCGCATTGGCAAAATAACTGCACAGTGTTAATCCCAAAGGATCAATCATCTAAAGTGTGTCAGCATTTTTCGATATTCTGACTGGTTATTTTTTAATTAATCTGTCAAGTTCGAGAAGTAAAGAATGCGTGATGGGCATTGCATTGAAGATCGCCACGGGTGAGATATTATAAATTTCAAAAATCCCCGACACACTTTTGTTTCACAACATTTTCGTGGGCATTTTTGCAATTTCCTTTTGTGGAATTAAAAAAACTGGCAAGTCATATTTTTTTCTGAAATCTACATTTATTAAGCTTTCCAACGATATATAGTTTGCCGTGCTTTCCTTTAAAATGGCGCGCATACGATTTTTTTCCCGGAGGAGACGGGAGGACACCCGCGAAGGTCCGGAGTAACCTTAATGATCATGTATTTCCACATGATATTTGTCTTAAAAACAAATAACGTGCTTAGACTTCGAACACGATTGGTTTCTATGACTTTTATCGTGACGTCACGATTCGTCTCAGATACCCCAGCAGATCTTTGCGACCATGTGCAGTTTTCGATGGCATGCGGCCGCTGTCAGTCATGCATGATCGCCAAAAGTTGAAAATCTTAACCCTATTTCGCCTGGGCTTTTTTGAGTTTCTAGAGCCTGAGTAGATCTCGAAAAGTATTCACGCTCTTGTGATGAAACTTGGCACGTTTTTAGCACGTCATTAGCTTAACAGATTGGGTTTATGACGTGTCGATTATGATATTTCGTGATGTCACAATGAAGTCACAAAGCCGTCTTGAATGCAGTCATACAGTTGACAATGACGATATAAAAAGTATATGAATTTGTTCTAAGAAACATGCATAATCAAAACAAGCACAAAAAAGTGAATGATTATCTTCTTCTTACAAACGAAAGGAAAAAACTGAAAAAAAGACAGAAAATAGTCAAAACACCTCCTGAGTAGACAGTTGCTATGGAAACGTCAATCATCGTAGACACGTCATTGACACAGGAAAATTTTCTCTGATAAATTTCAGGAAAAGTCACAAGACACAAGATTTGGTGATTATTCGTCCAGCCGTTTAAAAGTTATAATTCGGCGTTAAAGTCAGCGCGGGCACAATGTGCCTTCCCCCCCCCGCCCCCCCTCAGGCTAAATAGGGCTAACTCAACAATCAGATTGCCTGGGACATTTATTTGTTTGTTTGTTTATTTATTTATTTTAAAGGAATACGATGTTTCGATTTGTGACATTGTCTGTTTTGTTTGCTGCTGCTCTGGCCTCTAAAGGTAAGTCAGGTGGCTTCTTAGCAGTTGTTGTTTTTCTTTCTGTGACTCTTTTCTGTTATCATAATTTGATCTTAATTATCCATTTAATACGAAAGTGGATGGCCTTACGGCTTTTGTACTCCTTATTACTTTATACTGTGCTATTTCAATGTCGAGCAGAAAAATCAGATTTAAGGACGGTGCCTCCTAATACAGAGGTATTTTTGCAAAGGTTATGACTATCAGGAAAAAGTAGATCTTAGCAAGGGTTCTTAGAATCCAACAAGGAAAGTGTGGGTAACCACGCATTTTTCAGAGATAATTAAGCAACCATATCTCTAAAAAATCGTTAAAATACAAAGAATGTATGGCAATTTCTTTCCAAATTTGAGCTTAATTATCTCTGAAAAATGCGTGGTTACCCCCAATTTTCTTTTTGGATTCTGATAGCCCTCGCTAAGAACTGCTTTTTCCACATAGTCTTAAACCGCGCAAAAATATTGATGTATTAGTGGGCAAATTCCTTAAGAAACCCGAATATCTTGAGATGCGCAGAACGTATGCGCAGTAACAATGGGAGGCACCGTCCTTAAAAGAAAAAAAACTAAAAGAGGGATATAACTTTTCTGCACACGACCAGATAGTCCGCTCCCACACAAGAACATTTCGGCTTGTTAGCGGACTATTTTGGTGTCCATGCAAGCATTCTAAACATCATGAAAACGTACTATGGTAGCAGTTTTGGATTGCATAAAAGTCAAAGAGGCAAAATAAAAAATAAAAAAAGAGAAAAAGGAAGGAAAACACTCCTTGACACAGAACAAGATACTCAGATATAACGCACGCTCTGATTGGTTGAAACAGCGTGCTTTATCAGAGTACAGGTGCACGGAGTAACCCGTGTAGCCATTCTGCGCGCGCTGGCAAGCTGAAAACCTTTCTTGCGTGCCTGCAAGCTATGAATAAAACTTGTTTTCTTGCAAATTAAAGCCAATTTCTTTACAAATGTGAGCAAAGATATAGTATAAAACAAATAAAAAAGCCAAAACCGTGCTTTGTTCTGTGATAAAGAACGGAAGGAAGTGACGAGAGCACTTCATTTCCTTGCGTGCCTTATCACAGAACAAAGCACCGTTTTGGTTTTTTTATTAGTTAAATGTAGCAGTTTAAGTGTGAAAAAGAAAAGGAATAATGTCAGTAAATTAGAACAATGTCAGCTAATTGAACAGTTTCACACGGATGGAGTCTGCTTGCTTGAGTTGGAAAGGAGACCAACTATTAACACGCAAGCAGACTCCATCCATGCGAAACTGTTTAATTAGCTGACATTTTTCTTATTAGCTGACATTATTCAATTTATTTTACACACTTAAACTGCCATATATTCTAACTCAAAACTTTAATAATTTGCATTTGGTAATGGCGACAGTATGACGCCGAAACGTCACGTTCTTGCGTTAGTATTTCTTTTTTGTTTCTCGATGTCTTCTTTAATCATATTTTACAGGCCATCTGTATAAAGAATTGCATTATAATAATAATGATAATAATAATAATAATAATAGTAATAATAATAATAATAATAATAATAATAATGATAATAATAATAATAATTTATTATTATTTTTTCTCTTCTTCTTTGTCTCTGTTTATAGGATCACACTGGATATACGGGGAGACTGGTATGTGCTTGTGTTGTGAGGGTTTTGTGTTTAAAGATGTACAAAACAGTTTTCGCGCCGTGATTCTAAGTATTTTTGCACCTTACCTGATCCAGTGCTTCTGAGATAGAAACTTGTCAAAAGTAGCCTGTTCCAGGCTCTCAGACAGTACGGATGGCAGGAAATTAGAAAGGGAACGCGAAAATAAGACGCGAGGGAACTGGGGAAAAGATGGCTGTTGCGGGAAAAGCCCTCACTCTGCCCAGCCCCATACGTTTTTTTTTATATTTTCTTTCCTTTGTGAGGCAAACATGTTCAGAATGAATGAAACTTTCGTGAATGCCAAAAACGACGGGAAAATGTAAAATTTTTAAGAAATGCATTTCGGACAACCACTTTGATAAATAGTTCTACGGTTGAAAAATTAACATCAGTCAGGTGTAGATGTTGTCAACTAAGGAGAAAGACCATTTCACAGTTGGTATTTAAAATTGACAAAATGCAAACAAGTGGCACATTAGACCCTGGCTATTCGACAAAAAACAAAACAAACTTAACTTAATGAATTCCAGTGATGCTTTTGCATCCATCATTGTCGTCATCAATCAATAAACGCTTCTCAGGTCGTTAAGTCCTTGGGGGCTGCTTACCCTTGGTAATGTAGGATAACAACATGAATTGACGGCACTGCATCATGCGACCTATGACCAGAAGCTATAATTGCAGTTTAGAGCATGTACGTTTTAAGACTTACGAAAGTACTTTTAAAACGTCGGTTCAAATGAAGTTATTTCAAATGAAACATTTTTTTACGATCACTGATATTGGGTAGAGCCGGAATTTTGATTACCATTCGTTAAAAGAACAAACTTAAAAAGTTTCTTTGTCCAACGTAACGTTCGGGATCAGGATTGGCCGGTAAAGATTGCTGGATTGCTAGGAAAAATCAGTCGGGATGGCGGAATCGGACGAATTTGTTTTGAAATTAGCATAGGACTTTCAAATGTGTTGCAACAAGTGGATGAGAAGATGGAAATGGGTTCTACTAACTCGATGGAAATCTCGAAAAATTCACAAGTTTGAGACCATATACCTGGAACAGAAATTGGGTTTACCTGGGTGTAAGAACCCGACAAGATTTTCCGGCTTTGTTTGCTAACTATTGCTGTGTTGTACGCTATTGTTTAAAATGTTCTGTTTCCTTTATTTTACGTCATCCGTGAGTTTCACAGGTTCTTACATCGAGGCAAAGCCCAGAAATTGCAACAATATTGTACCTTACAAAAATGGCCCGAAAACAGTACATAATCTCCGGATTTTAGTCGCTGAAAGGCGCAAAGTTTTTCCATACTTTTGCGTTGTGATTTCTGTCTAAATTTCCAAACAATTTAGTACTTAGACTTAGGCTACCCCTTTTGCATACTAAAACAGCAAATGTCCCCAACCTTTCGTATACTTCAACAGCGAAAAAGGCACTCCTTTACCTTTTGGGCGAGTACCCCATCCGAGCTGTGAGTGTAAATGTGAAATTGTTTCATCATTGAGTTGAGTTTTACTTGGCGACCGAGAAACCATTACCGGTGTATTAACAGTGTACAAACTACTTATAGAGAAGGATATTAGCAGTTTTGACTTCAGAGGGATTCTAACTCATGACCTTTGTGACTCTGGTACTACATGAGAGCTTGGTCAATGTTACGCTCTATTGTACCCTAGTTTCTGGGGAGTCGTGTTATATCCTCCTCCCTACTCCTCCACTCCGACTACGTGGAAGGTAAAGCAAACCCGTGAAATGATGAATATGTGTTACTGGATATACAACATAAATCACTGACGTATGAACTGTAGAAGAATGATTTAAAGAGAAGTAGATCATCGCCGTTATAAATTTACAAATAGGGCCTGAAAAATCCCGGCTTTAATGAGATTTAAAATAAACGGTCCAAATGCATAACCATGTGAAACCTTTAAAACTGTCGCCTTTACCTTGTAGGCTACGGTCCATACGACTGGAGTGAGGTTTCTATACACTGTTCTGAAAGCGCCCAGTCTCCTATTAATATTAGGGCTGCTCAGTTCAATCCATACTTAAAAGGACTGAGGTTTACTGGTGATAACCGCTATGGAGAGGTTAGTGGAAACCTTATCAACAATGGGCACGCTCCTACCTTAAGTATCGACAAAGCCAAGGGCACAGCGTCACTGACTGGGGGTCCCCTCGGGAGGAGTGTATATAAGCTTGAGCAGCTTCACTTTCACTTTGGTTGTGTCCGTAACACAGGATCTGAACACATTTCGAATGGCTACGCGTACTCAGGAGAGGTAAGAGTGTAGAAAAGTACAAACTGGTCCAATTGTACTTTCTATCGACATTTGCCTGCAGGGGACAAAATTCTTTGAATCATCCTATCTAAAAAAATGGTAAAAGAATCTCACAAAAGAGTCTCATTTCGGGCCTATTTGGACGATACGGCCGGATCTTATCCCAGTTCCTGTTGCATGAAGCATCTAGGAGCATTACAACTGCATCCCAGGATGGGATGATAGTCCATTGCAGGGTTACTCTAAGTATTTGTTCGCCTGTGCATTTATATGCCTGGAGCCTGTTAATTTCTGAAAACCCCTGAAGACAATTCAGCCCCCATCCCACCATCCAAAAGAAAAAAACAGAACTATTGGACATCGAAATAGTTTTTCTAGCCCGAAATGACTTGAGAAGTGTTCAGAAACAGGCCCTTGAATAGAGAGGTAATGTGTAGTAAAGTTTCTTGTCCAGGGAGACAGCATGACAACCCAGAGTCTAAACTGGTCCTCTCAGGTGCCACCCACTACACCCACACACCACCACGCTTCAACAAAATAAATCAATCAACGTTACGACGTATAAACCTGTGGTCCTTTCGGATCGAATTGTAGCTTAGAATAGTAAAAGCTTATTTAAAATTAAAAGGGAATAAAAGGGAAAAACCCAGCAAGACCCTCGAAGGGAGGAAGAGAACCATCAACAAACTCAATCCAAATATGACGTCAACTCTGGGATTCAATCTCGAGCCGCATTGGTGGGATGGGAGGGATCTCACCACTACACTATGTTTTCTCCACCCTCCAACATTTACCCAGCATTGAGATAGGGAATATCCAACATTGAACAACATGAAAAGAGGGAGGTAAGGGTTTTCGACTGACAAGGTTGAAAGTATTTCACAACTGCTGTGTCCAACTGTAGACAATCCCTCCTTCAATAGGTCATTAGTGAGGCACACACCAACGGTTCGTATTATCATTACGTGTGTAAATACAAAGGGCCATTTGCTGATCCAACTATAGCTTACATGGAATCAAGGCAAGCAAAAACTGCTTATTAACTTCCTCCAAGAGAGGATGAACTAAGAGAGTGAATCCCGTGCCCCATGATAATTATTTGAAATTTATTTTTAGTTCGCACCCATGCTGCGAAGGTTATTTTTTTCTGTTGTTTCCATGTCAACAATCCAAAATTACATGACTTCATTCCACTGACCAATGAGGTGTCGCCCTTAAAATAACCACCCAGTATGACACAGAACCAAAAATAGATTTCAAACAATTTTCATCGGAAGAGGCCCATGTATGGGGGATTCGCTCTCTTCCTTCATCGTCTCTTGCTTCCTCGAAAAGTTACTAACAAAGATAGCCGCCCAGAAACGTTACCGTTAATCAGAGCTCTAGTTTGGTCATATCGAAGGGCCGTGTCTATGTTACAACATTTTTGCTTCTTTGTAGCTCCATTTGGTGACTTACAACACAAAGTATTCTACTTTTAGCGCAGCCGCTGACAAACCAGATGGACTGTCCGTTATAGGCGTATTTTTGATGGTATAGAAATATTTATATGATACTATAGAATATTTAAATTGCACCTGGCAGAGGGAACAACCGTTGTATCCATCATGTGGTAAATTACTAAGGTTTACATGTAACTGCGAATACGGTCAACCCACAGCAGCTGTATGATGTACGTGGCAAAAAGAGAATGGATATCTGCGGCAAATATTTACTCTTAAGAAATCTAGAAATGCACAAGGTCCTTAGACTTATGAAGCAGGTCTAAAAGAGAAATGAAGCTTTTAGCTAGTAATTTTATGAAGCAAAGTCCCATGTAAATGAAAGCTTTGTAAACAAGCCAAACCAATGCAGGTTCACCACGTTTCAACACGAACTACAAGAAACTGAATACTGTCCATGGCAGACTGAATGTAAAGAACATCAAGCGGCGTGAAACCAGTGGTGCAATGAATTCTTACTGTGTGGTAGTCAACATTTATTCCCAATTATTCCGCATTTGAGTTGCCAAACATATATATGAGTAGCCAAACAGAGCGTGTGGAAAATACCATTCACTTGTGCATATATGGTATACACTAAAATCTATTATAGAAGAGATCATTTTTAGCTTATCCTGCTGAATTATCTACGTTAGTTGTTTTCTTTTATACAGACCACCGTATTACAAATTTTAAGGACGTTCGCGCTAATTGTTTCTACGCATCCTTACTGCGCACGCAATTCAATTCGTGATGTCATGCCACGTCATACATTGAGCGTGCGCGTTGTTGAAGAAATGTGGAGATACACCCGTTTGGAGAAACGTTGTCGGGTGAAAAGTATAAACGATGCACAATGCGACACAGTGGAACTCTGGGAAGATGACAGAGGCAAGTTTGTTGCGGAGTTTCGTTTCTTGTTATTCAAAATATTTTATTTTCAAGATAATTTAAAGAGTAGAGCAAGACATGCTGTGTTATTATAATGTGCACATGACCAAGAGTGGAGGCAAGAATTCACGCTTCCCAGAGCACCATTGGGTCGCATCGTCACTGATTTATGCTTTTCACCCGACAACGTTTTTTCAATTGGGTGTATATAGCACTAGTGGTCACTTTAATATCTATGCACGGGTTGAACTCTCTTAAATGTTCGGTGAAGCCATATTTTCGTTTAATAGTTCACTTTCTTTGTCGATTATCTACGTTTTGTGAAAAATTAAAAAAAATCTGTTTTGTGGAAGTTTGATTTTTTTCAACTTTTCTGCCCTCGCATCATCGAATTCTGCTATTATTGTAGCTGCACGGTGCTGCAGACCCACTTAAATAAAATTTGACTAAGAAAGTGTGTCTACGGCAAATCATATTTAATATTTTTCAACTAACAACCACTGAGGCCATGTTGAGTTACGAGGACCGATGTGTCAAAATTGGGGTAGTTTTCCACGCGCTTTATTTGAAAAACGAAGTCGGTGACCCCCCAATTTTTTTGCATTTCTGACATAGGTAACTCATTACCTGACTGTAGCCAAACTATGAAAAAAAATTGCGCGAACGTCCTTAAGTGCAAGACTGAGAAATCATCAATTATGTATTTTGTCAAAATATAGGAATGGAATAATGGCGTAAATTTTGAGCTGAACAAGCTGTCCAGTTACATGCCGGGGATAAAAAAGGCCGGTAAGATGTACGCGTTTTTGCTCCCATTTGACATTTACCATTTGAAAGTGATAATATGGTCAACGTTCGTTTTTGGTCAACAATTGTTAACAAGAGCACAACGACTCAAAACAGCTTTAACGCCATTTTCATAACGTGTCAACTTTATTCGTTTCTCAAACGTTCTGAAGGAATACTTAAAAATATCGATAATCTTGTGTCTTTTTCCTGTTTTATTCCTCTCAGAAACGGCCGAGATATTTTAGACGTCTTTATTTTGTGTTTTGTTTTGAACTATTTAAGAGCCGCCGTCAGTAACTTTCGAGAATCCGCGGTCAGGAAGCGAAAATTCGGATTTTCTTTTTTTACGCCAAAAAGACCCTTTTAATGAACCTTTTTAAAAAATGATACTGAAAAGTTCCGGCGACGTCTTATTTTGACAAAAACGGGGAAAGTTCGAAAAGCAGCCAAACCGTCATCGGAGGCCGAGTTTGATTATGCAAATTAGCGTATTTTCAAATCTCCACAACATGACAACAAAAGCTCGCCATGAATTCATCTTTTCACCATTTGTTAGCCATCTCTTGGACGTCTTTTCAAGCTATATTTCATCTCCATGTTAAAAATTTTTGTTTGCTATCCACACGCTTAAAAACTATAGGATTCGCTCTTCAATTGATTGACCAAATTTTACCTTATTTCGGAAGATCACAGCGTCGGGGGTATACGTATATACAGGCTAAAACAGGGTTCTATTGAATGGGCAATTATTGCTCTTTATCATAATGAAATGGTTAGTTTGGCCCGTTAAAAGCAAGCGCGCTAGAGCAAAAAACGTATCTGTGTGTCTCTCTTTTTTTTTTTCTTTTTTTTTTGCGATTAATTAATTTGGAAATAGATTCCTTTTTGGTGGAAAAAGTATCTGTCGGTTTACATGAATGGAAAATCCTTTTAAATAAATTGTGAAAACAAAGAACTGTGCATGTGACCTGAGCTTCCTTCCGTTGGCTCATTTCCCCGTAAAAATGGTCACGTGGTCAATCATGAAGACATGGCGGAAGGATGCAATTTTGGTTAGGAAGGAAATCGCATAGTTTGCTCGTTGTTTGGGTCCGTGTGCTTGAAAACTTGATTTGTGAAGGGAAAAGTAAAATATTAAAATAAACTGAAGTCGCTTCTGTCGCAGGTGTAATTCAGTTTTAAAGTTCGTCCCTGCACCTACGGTCTTGAGGGCAGGCAGTGGAAGAGTCTGCACGCAAACGTCTCCTATTTCCCAGGCTAGCACTGGAAGGAATATCGGATAGATCCGGGGACCCTTAATGGAGAGAGGTTTACCGTTTGAGTTCCAGTTTTTGCATGCAATAGCACAGGGCTGAAATCCCGATTTCAGCATTGCAATTTCTTCTTCATCAAATGAAAAACATACTAAAGACGTTTGTTCTGCATCCTTATAAGAATGTTATCGAGGGCGGACCAAGAAAGTTCTACTCCATGACGTGCCTACCCAAATGCGGTGTTCCTTTGCGGCGATGATGGCAAACACAGCTGAAGCACTGCTGACAAAAAGTCGTATTGAGGAAAAAAGTGTACTAAACTTTGCAGCAAATGAAAGGTAAAAAATCGGTAGTTGTCACACGAACGCGAATTCAAACACCTCATGAGTGTTGCTATAGTTGATGGTAGCCGTTTATAACTCGGTAAATTATGATTGTCCAGGTGAGTGTAGTCCTGAGAAGGACTGTTTTGTGATGACATTGACTGAAGTTTCCGCTCAGGTTGTCGAAACGACAGTCAATGTTATCACAAACAGTCCTTCTCAGGACTACACTCACCTGGAAGATCATAATTTCCCGACTTATGATATGAATCCTGGGTTCAAACCATTTACAGTCTGGTAGCCGTTTAAGACGCACCACGAAACTTTACAAAAATGTAAACATGGCACACTAACTTCTCATTACTTTCAAGTAGGTGCGAAGTATTTCCACCTTCTCAGACCAAACCTAAGATTTGGCTTTTTTTTTCTAGCGATTGAATTGCATCTTGGGGGTCAATCATGCGCTAGATTATAGCCGCACTGCTTGCGTACAAGAACTGCGTCCTTCCGATTCGGCCATCTTCATGAAAGGAAAACGCGAGAAAACGCAGGAATAATTGACTAAGTGACCGTTTTCGCGGGAAAATGAGCCAACGGAAAGAAGCTTGTCACATGCGCATTTTCATTTGCTTCATAATTTCTTTAAAAGGATTTTCTGTTCATGTGAACCGAAAGACACTTTTTTCGACTAGAAGGAATCTATTTCCCAATATAAAATAGTAAAAAATTGGAAAAAAAGACACCCCGACCCGAGTCGGCGTTTTACTGATACGGTTGATGCTCGAGCTGTACACTGAAGTGTTGAGAAATGCAGCACTGAAGTTTCGAATACGGTTTGTTTGCTTTCTTCATTAACCGAGTAGAATGTGCTTTCCTTTTTCATTAGTGGATTTGGCTGAAAAGAAGACATTTTTTTTCCTACGACAAGCTGGCATGAGTACTCCGCACTTACTTTGTTTTTGTTTTTTATTCTTTTTTATTCAAGACTTTTCTGGTCAAAAAAAAAAAACACTTCCCCTATGTAAAAACCATTTCCGTGGAAATTTTTATGCACTGACTGGTAAGATGAGAAAAAGGTCATTCTTCGTGCAAATTTTGACATAGTATTTTCCTGGCCATTTTCCCACGCATCGCAAGTATATCACGTTTCACTTGTCACGCAACGTGACGTGTGTTGGCACAATGAAATCCAAAAATCGCAGTCTTGTTCCATCTTTTTTTCGCGAGGAAACCGATGTCTTCAGCAAATTTAGCACAAAACATCCAAACTTTAAACAGGTAAGTCAGCTTTTTATGATTTTTCAGTCGAACTGGGCCTCAAAATTACACAAAGACAAATTAGGGGCGAATGATAACTATGTCCAAATGTAGTAAAAATTTAAAAGGAAACGGTAGGACGCCAAATTATTTTCTCTGACAAGTAGCTACAAGTGACTGGAATATTATAATTGGGACTATGTGAAAGCTAAATTAACTCTGCACACGTCCACGTGTAAGATTGCGAACACATCTTACATTTACGTGCACAATTCGTTTTGGCTGCTTTCGCAGTCGAATACAGTCTTATTTATCAACAGACGGTTTTATTGAAACCCGCTAAGGAAAAATACACTGATTTTCAATTAACTAAATTCCTCGGCTTAAAGCTTACAACGCCTAATAGTTGAGACGTCAGCTGAAAATGCATCAGAAGTCGCTGAAGTGGGAAATTAGCGAGTTCGAGACGTTCAATTGAACTGATATCTTATAGAAAGCATTGTTTTGCCTCGCCGGCTTCATGCTCTTGCACACGTGTAAGCGATTTGTTAACCGGCCGTCGCCATGATGGCGACCGCCGGTTTATAAAATGGACACGGTTTTTCCTGAAGGCAAGTTGGCTTAACATACGAAGAAAGTGCTGTAAAGCTTGTGGTACGGGTACTCAAGAGCGGTACTGTCTTATATAAGACGCATGCGCATATAAGTCTTCTGAATGTTACCTTCCTATGTTTTTGTCTTTTAATTTACAGTATTTAAGATTTGAACGGCGAAGGGTTGTTAAGTTTGGGGTTTTTTGTATTTGTCTTGTATAACGCATGCGCAGTTGAGTAAAGGGGCTAATAGGATTGAACGCGAAATTGGCTGTGTTGTCTGATCTAGTTAGTGGTTATGGTGAAAATTTTTTTACCGCAGGAGTTTTTTTATTGGGATTGACATTTTGAGGGGTGTAAAAATGTGGGAGTCAGAAGGATTTGTGAATGTCGGGAGCATATCACGCTTCTGTGAATGTGATTTGCTTAGTGAAAGTTGCGTTTTGTATAAGAGCGGTGTAATATTGTGCTGCGTGAGAGGCAGTTTCCCTTGGCGTTTTATGGGGGGGGGGGGGGGGGGTTTGCAAAGTGGATTGTAAGGTTTCTGATTGGCTAACTTGTATTTCGCAGCAGACAAAAAGGACAGTTGCGTTTTGCCGGCGTGGGCTAGGAAGAGAAGGAATTGGTGCTAGTATGATGATGCAATATTAGTTGATTGCACCATCAGTACATGATAGTTCTTGTGAACGGAGAGAGATGAGTGTTTATTTGAGGCGAGAAGTTGATACGAAGGAATCGTCATTAATAAGGAGATCAATTAATAAGGCAGGTGTTACGAGTCTTTTTGCATTGAAAGAACGAAAATATCTGAATATTATCGACGGATTTGTGTAGTTTGCGTGTGGTGTTCGCTAAAGGCTACGAGCAGTCTCTCTTTCCGTTCAGAGATAGTGAAGGAAAAGAAAAACAAGCGAGTGAGCGCGAAATCGATTGCAGCTCGACAGGCGCTTTAGCTTTCAAAGACGTGGGCGACTTTCGTCCCCGCTCGCTTGTTTACTTTTGCAAAGGGATTCCCGGGTTAGCAAAGCCGGATTTAAACATCACGTCATGAGATATGCCTTGACGTGCCCCATACTCTGACGATCTCCTCGAGCTCGTGTTTATCAAACGTTATATTTTGATTCTACTGCTATGTTCACTGTTTGTATTTAGGGTCTAGGCACAACAGTAAATACTTCGTCGTTCCGGTGTGAGCATTCTCAGTTGCGGACGAATTTATATCGACATTCAACGTTTGAGTGAATTTGCGTTTTTCAGCACAAATAAAAGCGAAAAGAAAAACAAGCTGAGTCATCAGAGTTTAAACATTACGTCACCCAGTAACGTTGTAGTCAAAATATTGTGTCGCACAATCACACTTTTCGTCACGCCGGTTCGTATAAATAGAGGATCACGCTAACATTTGTGAAACCTAGGGGTGGGGAGGGTCAGAATGGCCGGTTAAAATGCCCAATGGGCTTTCTTGTTTATTCAGTACTTGACATTTTCTTATTTGAAAATAGTCTGGTTTAACTGAAAAACAAAGTCAGGTTATTACTATAGTTAAAAAGTGTATCATTAAACAAATAAAAGTGGAAGTACTGACCAATATCATTGTTTTTTTGTTTCAAAATGAAGTGCAGCTTGTTATATGAGAACAACAAAGAAAATGGCGAAATGTGTGAAAACGGGCTCTACGTTTTTTGCTCTAGCGCGCTTGCTTTTAAAGGGCCAAACTAACCATTTCATTATGATAAAGAGCAATAATTGCCCGTTCAATAAAACCCTGTTTTAGCCTGTATGTACGTATACCCCCGGCGCTGTGATCTTCCGAAATAAGGTAAAATTTGGTCAATTGAAGATCGAATCTTATAGTTTTTAAGCGTGTGGATAGCAAACAAAAATTTTTAACATGGAGATGAAATATAGCTTGAAAAGACGTCCAAGAGATGGCTAACAAATGGTGAAAAGATGAATTCATGGCGAGCTTTTGTTGTCATGTTGTGGAGATTTGAAAATACGCTAATTTGCATAATCAAATTCGGCCTCCGATGACGGTTTGGCTGCTTTTCGAACTTTCCCCGTTTTTGTCAAAATAAGACGTCGCTGGAACTTTTCAGTATCACTTCTTAAAAAGGTTCATTAAAAGGGTCTTTTTGGCGTAAAAAAAGAAAATCCGAATTTTCGCTTCCTGACCGCGGATTCTCGAAAGTTACTGACGGTGGCTCTTAAAACGAAAACCTGGTAATGTTATTTTGTAGCATAAATAAGTGGTTTAAGTTTAAATCAAATTGCAACATTGAATGGAGTGTTGTATAACTTGAGCTTCTCCTGAAACCCTTTTTTTTCTACAGATAGTGCTATTCAGGTAAATAACGTGGCCCTCTACGCACTGGTACCTGAATTGAAAGATCTGTCAGAGGCGTCTTTCTTCTCCTATAAGGGATCTCTGACCACCCCACCCTGCTACCAGTCTGTCAACTGGATTGTGCTGACGAAACCGATTGTAGCACATGAAACATCCGTAAGAAACCTTATTGAATGTTAATAAAACACCCCCTTCTATTTTAAATGATAGTGACGAAAAACAAGTATTAAGAGTCTTTGACTTCATCCCAGCGATAAAGCTCAAGCCAACTCTCAAGACCTGATGAGGGCTCTATGATTCTGGGAGTTCAAGAAAAAAAACCCAATATTTTAGAGAGGTTTTTAATTAAGTGTCGAAGGTAATTTGCTTTGCTTTGGTTTTGCTTTACTTTGCCTTGTGATTGGTTAAGACAACTCGCACCACTTTCTCCACCAATCAGAAGTCAAATTAAAAACTATCGTTACTTTCTCGCATGCGTTTTGCCGCGCTTGGCGCCGATTTTATGTATTTGCTTCGCGTTCTGATTGGTTCGTTGTGTTTGTTATTTACATCTGTTGTGATTACTCAGAGTGGTGGGTACAGTGGTTTTGGTTTTACGACAATCAATTGAAAACCGCTCTAATAATGAAATGAAGAATGAAAAACTGCAGTAAGGTAAATACGTATACGTGATGTTCGAAAAGGGGAAGTCATTTCGGGCCGTAATTTAGCTACGGATTAATTCATTTTGCTTTCAATTAATCTTTCATTTCATTTGTTACTATTAATCCCTTTATTTTAACAAGACAAATAACTTCCTTTGGAGACAAGTTCCCATTCACTGACTCACTCGCTCTCTCGACGACTCGCTCGTTTACTGACTCGTCTGCTCACTAATGTGGCATGTAACTTGTATGGCTAAGAATTTTGAAAGAAACGCTAGTTAGTTGAATGTAGTCAAGACAGCTATTAAAAACTAACACCGGATTTCGTTCTGCAACCTGTTCGGTTAACATTAAGCTGACCACGTGAAAACATTTCGTTTCAGTTGAGTGCCATGCGGGGTCTTCAGGATCACAAGGGATACTCCATCTGCGACAACTTCCGTCCCGTGCAACCGCTGAATGGCCGCATCGTGGAATACTCATTTTAGGTTCAACTCTCTAAAAGCACTTGAGTTAACTTGAGTAACTTGCACTGTTATTGATTTTTCGTTGAATGTTGTGGGTGTCAAATAACTTGGGTGTTACAAATAAGTAAATAAGACTCGGGAAAAGAGCATAAGAAAAAAATAAAGTTGCATTTAATGCATTTCTTTTTGTGTGGTTTGAATATTCGTAGTACCACAGTACCTCATGCTTTTAATTTTCTTGTGGGTTTTGTTATCTTCGTGTTAAAAATCAATCCACAGACAGAAATTGAAAAGGTATTGCTTTTTTACAAAAAAACAAAATTCGTTTTTTACTTTTTTATTGCCCGAAAAGTCATTGCGGCGAAAAAAGGGGGTCACTTTATGGATGTCGGTTACGGATGGAAATGGGCAATGGGAAATTAAAACATGAAAATTGGAAAATTAAAAACTGTGAATGCTGAATTGAAGTTAACGGTGATTATCCAAATCAGCGCCCATCTCTCAATTTAACATAAGCAAGTATGATTTTCAATCACCAATGAGCTGCGAGTTGGAAACCAGTCAAACTGGTTATACGCTTATGAGATCAAGACAATAGCCGTTGATGTATTCCACCTCAAATTAATGACCTTAAACCTCAAAAAGGGGATAATTTCACCTCTACTACACTACTGAGGATCCTTTTAAGTCTTAGTATCCCGCACAGATGATCCTTGATGATCTTTGCATGGACATTAAGAATCGGTTGAAGGCTGAAGGATCGTTGCAGGATCCTGAAAGACTGACGTTGCAGGAAACCTCGAGGATCGTTACAGGAACCTCACGGATCTTTGAAAGATTAGGAGAAAGATACTTGAAGGTCTTCAAAGATCGTTCCAAGATTTTCTCCAGGGTAATACGCTACCCCGTTGACGTTTTCTCTCCAAGTTACTGATAAGTTCTCGTATTATCAACAAATATCAAACGCCAAATGTTCATCACTATTGTTAGAACAAAATCTTGTTTGGAGGCCTTGTTGAGCTTACTCTTGCCTAACGTTCTGGAGCGGCATACGCTACCCCAACCGCAGATCAAAATAATGCTCCAGCGGCGAGAGCCCATGTTGACGGTCTTTGTGGAACCATTCTTTAGCAAAAGCTCAAGCCTGTCTCCTGATTTATTTGTTTAGACTAACGAAACCAATGGTTTGGAAAAAAGCTTTCTTTTGTTAAAAATAGTTTTCATAATTACAGCCCGATGGCAGTGCAAGCCACTAAAGAATGCAATTGTGACAATAATTGTTTTGTCACTCAAGCAATGGCAATTAGATAAGCAAATGTGTTTGGAGCAGGACTTTTTCGCTTTAATAGAAATGTCTATCACTGAAGAAGATTAAACAAAACAACAAAAGTTAATATTATTATTATTATTATACATGTTGTAATATGGTGCACCTACAAGGCAAAAACCGATAGAAGGGCAAATCAATAGTATAATAATCAACTTCACTTTTATTCTTTGAGGGAAAAATGTTCCTTAGAAGTCACACCGCATGTGTCACCCTTGTAGCGTTTGCACGTGATCAGCCGGTGGCTCTAGCGCTCTCGCCGATATCATAACAATGAAGAACAATACAATATTGAGAAATTTCAGTATTGCACTCAAAGTACAGTCTCGTAGCTGGACACTTTTTCATGCTTAGAGCGATTTTTCTCTCAGCGTTTCTAAGTAAAAATGCAGCACGTGGTGGAACGCATCAGCGAAAAGCTGTTTTCCGAGCAGAACTTACCTTTAATTGTAATACCTCTTATAGATGTCATGGATCAGTCCGGATTGTCCCGATATATCGGGACAGCAATGACGTCATGAAGCTATTGTTCGCAAGGAAAATGGCGGCCGTTTTTCAAAAGTCACACACACACAAAGAAATTTATTGTTTCCAGTCTCTCACGGCGTTCATCCGGGACTTTCAGCGAGCAAAAGACAAGAAGAAGTGTCGGTGGCCATTTTGGAAGTTGCGATATTTATATCTATGGATTTTGCTTGTATTAATCGACGATGTAGTTACGATTTTTGCGGTCAGATTTTAAGGTAAGTAAAGAATAAGCGTTATTTTGTAGCATTCACCCATTTTTTATTGAGCTGTTTTTATTTTTTACTAGTTCTAGTGTTGTTAAAGCTTCATCGTGCGAAATTTCACGAGTGTAAGCAACGTCGATTTTATGTAAGGTGTCTGAATATGAGGCTTTACGAGTGTAGACAAACCGCTGTTGTCGTAATGCTTGTGTACTGCGTCGTTCCTTTGTGTTAACGGGAATCGTTTTGAATCATTTTTATGTCTCTTAAGTACATGGGAGAAAAAGCACACACGATTGCTTGAGGCACTTTGCCGAATTTGTGGAGTTAAACTGAAAGGGAAAGAAAGGAAAGCAGAAGTCCTCAAATGTGCGAATGAAATCCGTAAAATTTGGAAAGTGTCTGTGCTGGTTGATTCACCCAATGTGCATCCCAAATACATTTGCATGAAATGCAGAGTGAAATGCAGCAACAAAGATTATCTTGCTGGAAGGAACAAATGAGACCCCCTCTAGAAGTTTTAATAAAGTTTATATATAATTTTCTTTAATTTTTTTGGAGTTTAAGAAGCACTCTCTCGCTCTTTGTGTGTGGACGGGGAAGGAGTTAGTGTGGAGTTTTTCTGTAACTACAAATTGTGATTGGTTTATAGCCATTTAGCATTAAATGAAATGGAGACAGGAAGTGTTTATTTTATTTGGTAGTGTAAAACTTTCTTGATAGATTGTAAACGTCATTTCAGCAGGGAATGGAACTTTGCGTGATTTGTTTAGACATTCTGGGAGATTTGAAATGACCTTAGGTGCTACCTAAGCAGAAAGAAGTTTAAGCAAGTTAGGAAAAATAGGCTGTAAGCATTTCTCATTTTTCCAAAATTCCACGTCTGTTCACCGATTGATTACTTAATTCAGTACAATGTTTACGTTGTCATCACTGAAGAAACTTGCAAGTCACCAGTTCATACATGTTCATGCAAGAATTTATTTCAAGCAAAGTTTTCCCAGATGAAACAGATCAACTCCCAAACCACTAAACCCTATCCTTTATAAACATCATGCTACAAAATAGTTTTCCTTACATCTGTTTTGATTGGACTTGCATGAAAATCAAATCAGCAGCAAGTGTATTTTCTTCAATTGCTTTTTCAAGAGCTAAAATGTGGGATAGTAATTTATGGTATTATCAGGTGTGATGGCCACTGTTTGTTGTTTGCTGAAACAATATTATATTTATTGTCACACTGATCATATCTGCAATTCATTTTTGCAGGTCCTGCAGTTGGCAAAGCAGCAAAAGCTGAACACAGACGATAACCTATGTTAAACATGTTAACTGAATTGTGAAAATAAATGTTGAAGTCCAGTATATCTCAATCTGACCATTGATAATTTTGTGTTCTGCTCAAATTACTGGGTGATGTTCATTCCAACCCACACCTGTTGACAACCTCTTGAAAATTTCATTGTGTAGTACTGCAGGATATTTTTGTGTCACATTTTGCTTTGGAGAAGCTGTAAATGAATTCAAAACACTGTGTGACTTGTAAAAATAACCTGTAATTGCAACACAAAAAGGCCATCTAAGAGTAAGCAATTCATTATCCATGGCACTTGGCAAATCTTCTTTTCTGCTGTTGGGGAGGGGGGGGGGGGGCATGTACAGAAAAACAATATTCACCACTTTTCATTATTGGGAAATATGTCGCATCATAGTGCTCAGAGGATGTTACCAAACAGCTAGTTCAACTTTAGCTTAGTGAAATCAAATGATAAGCAGATGGAGAATGAACCGCGTGTCTAAAGTACACATAGAATAAAACATATTTAAATATCTCCTTGCAAGACCTTATGTACGAAAAAAATAGGGATGATCAAGTTCACAAGTATGCAGGTTGCAATTTCTTTGCAAACAAAGCTACTTAAAATGAGTGGCCTATTGGAAAATTATGAGCCCTTTGGAAATGCCACAAATAATGAATGTTTTGCCGACACAAATTGTTTATTTCATGCCAAGGTAGAACAAACGCATCGTTCGAGTCAATATCCAACCAACTATAAATGCCAGAAGAAATTTTGATTGCAAGTCATGAAATAGATGTCTTGAAGTACTGGTATGTATAAACAATAAGACGAACAAGAAAATATCGACGATCGACAGAATTAGAAGGCTTATATATATTTTTGATACATTTTCTTGTTGCGAAACGCATCGGTTACATCTTTAAGGATAAACTCGGTTCTACGTATGTAAAACATTATTGCTTACCCGGCTATTTGTTTGCATTTCAATAAAACTTTAATCGAAATGAGATGTTTGATCCGCGTGCAAGTTTTGTCGCTCCCATGGCCGTCCTTTGTGTTGGATTTATGCGGTAAATGTGGATTTGAAAATACTGGGCTTGCCCAAAAGATACGGTTGAGTGATAAAATAACTTCGTATTCTCAAAATATTCCTCACAAGTAGCATAACAAGACCTCGGGAAATCATCGCTCAGTTCTGCCTTCATCCGCCATTTTGAAAATGGACGCTTGTTTTGATCCGTGAATCAAAAGTCGGCTTCTCATTGGCTTAGAGGTCAGTCGGCCCTGTCCTTAAATATCGGGATATCCTGGACTGTGGATAGCAGGCGAGCATTAAAGGGAGAGGATATCTTTCTTGATCTATCTTCTTGCAGAGCTCAGTGGCGGAACCAGGATTATTGAACGGGGGTGGCTGACCTAACAGAACCATATCGGAACAATCGGAGACAAAGTCGCCTGTGATAGTTTTGTTCATTTCCTTAATTTCCAGCTTAAATGACCCAAAGTGGTGGGTGACTCTCCACCCAATCCACTCCCCCCCGGGATCTGCCCTTGGAGCTTGCGGAGGAACACGCGTTAGAACTGAACCAACCAAGATTCTGACAGATTCTGACAGTTCGTCGGTCCATTTGCCATTTTAAAGAGGTGTGAATGTAAGCCGCACGAAAAAACATGTCTCAGATTTCTCGCCATGGATCGCTATCTTCGCGTTGTAACTTTCTAGGTTTCACTACTTTAAGGTAGCAGCAGTCTAGAGAGATCTATTGGTCAAATCTATGTTAATAAATTATACTCTAGAGACTTTTTATAGAAACCCACAGTTTTTGCCCTTTGCCATCTCTGACGGTGGAACAGGCGCTTGTTTAGGATGTATACAATATTCCTCGCCGGGTGTCTGTGTTATGTATCGGTATTTATTTTCGTTCATAAAGCAAAGGGACCCAGGAGAAAGGTCGTTTCCTCATTTCTCGGTTTTTTCTTAAAGGGATATTTGTGTACGCTAACGGGGGTTGAGCTGTTCTGATTTTGGCCGAAAGCATTACTCGTATCGCGAATCGCGAATTTCTGAGCTTCCAGTGTCGGCTTTTCGAAACCTAATTTCACACTCCAAACGACCTGATATTAGTCCTCTCATGTAATACCGGGTACGGACTGGGAAGCTTTAAATGACACATTTCTCTCTTTGCTTGGTCTGTTGGTACGTTTTAAAATGCGTTTCTAAACACGGCAGGACAAAATGAATTCGAAGGCTTTCATCACTAAAACACTTTTGACGGGCCAATTTCTACCTCGATTCTAGCGTTTGATTATATTTACTGAACGAGAATGTTTACACATCATATGTAGCGATGGAACTCACGAATAACGAAAAATTTCATTGGTTGTTTACGCACTATGCGCAGTATGAATAGTTGTTATTTTCTTGCAGACATTGAGGACATTAAAAGAATCTTGTTGATTTCGTGCGTTTAGATCAAATGATGTCGAAATTTATAAATTGTAGTGGACAACTTACAGATGATATTGGGATATCCGTTGGATATTTAATTTTACTGCCATTTTGCCAAATTTTCTTTCCCCACGCAAAGAAATAAAAACATAAGAATATTTTTGCCCGCAGAGGAAATTGCAGTATTTCTTTCTAAGCGCCAAGGTCTAGGGTAATGTACCCCACTTCGACGACGGACCGTAAAGGCTTTTTGCTTTTCGATTGCGTGGTTGAATAATACACGTACGTCCATCTTTATATATATATATATATATATATATATATATATAAACAAAGAAAAATGTAAATGGTTTCACACAATCGAGCGAGTGCTCGATGCAAATACATGCCGAGCGGAATACTATAATTAAAAGATGGAGATTGCACGGACAGTTACTTAAGTTTCACGCACAAGGCGATCATCAGACTGTGCCGTTAATGGCAGTCGAAAGAAAATTTAAACTACATTCATGGAGGGCGGTTTGAGCGATCCTCCTTCTGATTGGCTGCATAAAACTTGTTTTCGTGCCTGCACTGCGTGAAACTTAAGTAACTGTCCGTGCAGTCTCCATCTTTTAATTATATATATATATATATATAAAGGAATCGGTAAAATTTTAACGAACACTGAGTGAATGAGGGCCACAATACAAAAAGAGAGCAAATTATTTTTTTTAACAACTCAGTTCCTCAGGCTTTCCCGTCGTTATATGCTCAAATCCTTATTCAAACTTGTATTAAGAGACGCAGAAAAAAGGCCACTTGCAGTCCGACGCAAATTGAAAGCTTTTGACTTTTACTTCGTCAAATTTCAACCATAGGAAGCCCAAGCATAATATTTGAATATCATTAAAAATGGCGTTTCAAAATATAAGTCTTTGTATGGGATTTCGAAGCGAACATTTTGAGCAATACATAACAACGAACTAACTGAATTAAGTTCATGAAACATTACATGGTGTTGTTTGCTATCCTTACAAAGCATTTTGGGCAATTTTAGGTCCATTTACTTAACTGTGTTAGTACGTGTATAATACATTGACAAGGAAGGAGTCATTTGGCCCGATTTAGCCACTATCACCGCTCGACACGTTTCGGAATTCGCTCGAATTTACCCACAAATATAGTTCAGGCTCCCATTCTGACTTAGCGACTTGACAAAAGGAAGACATACAAGTGATTTTCTCAAAACCAATTGCAGATACCTCGTGTCCCAAAAGAATTATTCACTGCACAAAATCATAATAGCATCTCAAAGTAGGCCGCCATGGATCCGTGAGGATCCCGATAGCTCCGTTTGACCGCGGTCGGCACTGGACACCAGTCAAATCATGCCCTTATGGGGAGGGCCACGCTCGTTTTAGTCGTGTTACAATTGTAGTAACTATGACCCGGTACGGACACAAAATTGTCGCTCCAACGTAGTCTGGTTCGCGCGAGAAAGGTGGAATCGCTGCGCGGGACTCCGTGACCTTATGGAGAGAATTAAGTTATCGAAAGAAATTAAAACGGTCTTGGCCGTTAGAAACTGAAAACGAGTCAAGAAAAAGAGAAAGTGAACCGTGTTTCTCCTTCCTCCTATATTTCTATTCATGCGTGGTAAATTGAACATATTTGCGTTGATGTACAAAACGTTTGTAATACAGGTCAGTCTACTGCGTTAATTTTAAATACGTACTCTGCATGAATTGAATGTGTTCAATTTTTTGGAATCGTCGATAGGTTTTATATACCACTGAGGTATATTTTTTCGAACCGAAGTCGGCAAATTCATTTAAATTCATATCCTCACGCGCGTGAAAATGTTTTATTTTAAAACTGTTATAATTGTATATACAATATCTATTTCTATATTTGCATGAAGCCGGTCAGGTAACCTACTTATTAAAAAAACAAGAAAATATACACCCTGAAAATGGATATAAATTCAGAAATGGGAATGATTTATTTTTGCTATCCGCTTGTAACACGCAGCGATTTTCTCACGCGAACCAGACTACGTTGGAGCGACAGTTTTGTGTCCGTACCGGGTCATAGTTACTACAATTGTAACACGACTAAAACGAGCGTGGCCCTCCCGACAAGGGCATGATTTGACTGGTGTCCAGTGCCGACCGCGGTCAAACGGGGCTATCGGGATCCTCACGGATCCATGGCGGCCTATTTTGAGATGCTATTACGATTTTGTGCAGTGAATAATTCTTTTGGGACACGAGGTATCTGCAATTGGTTTTGAGAAAATCACTTGTATGTCTTCCTTTTGTCAAGTCGCTAAGTCAGAATGGGAGCCTGAACTATATTTGTGGGTAAATTCGAGCGAATTCCGAAACGTGTCGAGCGGTGATAGTGGCTAAATCGGGCCAAATGACTCCTTCCTTGTCAATGTATTATACATGTACTAATACACAGTAAGGTAAATAGACCTAAATTGCTCAAAATGCGTTGTAAGGATAGCAAACAACACCATGTAATGTTTCATGAACTTTATTCAGTTAGTTTGCTGTTATGTATTGCTCAAAATGTTCGCTTCGAAATCCCATACAAAGTCTTATATTTTGAAACGCCATTTTTAATAATATTCAAATGTTATACTTGGGTGTCCTGTGATTTCAACATGCCCAAATCTGAACGAGGCTTCGATCTGGGCTGGTAGCAATCTCAGGTGTACTGCCACAAGTTGGGGAACCAGAAAGAGCAGCAGAGCTAGCCTTGACGGGGGGGGGGGGGGGGGGCTGAGAGATCCACAGGGGAGGGGAGGCAAGTGGATCTAGCTAGAGAGCTTTTGCTGGTTACTAGCTGCAGGTATCTTTTGACAAATTCAGGCAGATATGGGTTAACCACTGGCCTAATAAGCATTTTCTCATTTCTCTCAGAAATAGTCCAGCCAGCGAAACGTGAGCAAGCAGAAAATTAAAGGAGACTCCAGTCCGCCACCAGCAGATCAGTCAACAGGGACACAGCCAGACAGAAATCTGCCAGCTGCAGACAGAAGCCAAATGATGAACTTTGTAACCTTAACTTGGAAGCGAAACTTGATGAGCTTACAACTCTAATGAATGTATTTTCCAAACGAGAAAATAAAACAAGAGTTGCAATTTATTCAGGAGTCTCGTTTACTGACGCTGCACGCGCCACCCCTGCGCGACTCATTAGCAAAAGCAAAAAGCGACAATTAATACGCAAAGCCCATAAGATTCAGTACACACCAAATAATGATAGATACATAAAAAAATCTATCCAATATCGCTCTTACTGACAACGATAAAGCTTTGCTTTCTAAAGGCCTCAAACATATTCCTACCCCTCCTAAACCGGTCTCAAATAAAATTCTAATAAAAGACTTAAATCAATTTACTCGCACTATGCGTTTAAAATATATCTTTGCTAATTCAAAGAACAAACCTCACCCGTTCCATGTCAAATCTAGTTGGCAGCCACCACCGCAACCCTCAGTGGCACTAGAATGCTATCTGGAACGCACTAAACATGAGATTGCTTCAGTGGTCTTTTCCGATACTAAAGACAACCTTACAGCAAAGCAGAGCCAAACGCTCAATACGCTTCACGCGAACAAACGAGTTAACCTTAAACAAGCCGACAAGGACTACCCCTGTTGTCATGGATACTCTTGACAAAATCAAAGGGGGCAATGAACAAGTTTCTAATGAGAAATTTTATATCCCTCTCTCTGAACCTATAGTATCCTCCACTGACGACAACCAAAGTCACGCTATGACTGACAAGTGGTTGAACCAAGGCCAAAATCCGCCTAGAATACCGGAATTCTACACGCTGACCAAAGTACACAAGCCTGTACCAGTCGGCAGACCTATCGTTTCCGGTAGTGGCGGCCCGACAGAACGTTTATCAAGTTTTGTTGACTCGCTTTTACAACCTATTGCTAAGAAACAAGAGTCGTACATCAAAGACACCACGCACTTTATCAGCTTCATTGAAAACACGAGAATTCCAGACAAAACAATTTTTGCTACACTTGATGTCTGCTCACTTTACACTAATATCCCTCGAGAAGAAGGGATTAAAGTTATTTGCCAATACTATGAAGAGCATTATCAGTCTAAACCACCCATCCCCACCTCAACTCTTGGGGAACTCATGAGACTGATCCTTAAAGAAAACTCCTTCCAATTCAATGGCAAACACTATTTGCAGACACACGGAATAGCAATGGGTACTAAAATGGCAGTAGCCTTCGCAGTCATTTTTATGGCTCCCATTGAAAAACAGCTACTCGCCGCAAGGCCTTTCAAACCTACTCTCTGGAAACGTTTTATAGACGACATTTTCTCAGTGTGGACTATTAGCGAACAAGATATCATAGATTTTGTTAGCTTCGCAAACAATTTCCACCCAACCATCGAATTTACATGCGAAATGTCGTCTGAGCGTATTGTTTTCCTCGACACTGAAGTTTTTAAAGGACCCCGTTTCGCCATCAGCAAAACGCTTGATGTCCAAACACATTTTAAGCCCACAGAAACTTTCCAATATACCCAATTCTCCTCATGTCACCCTCTCAGCGTTAAGAAGGGTTTTATCAAAGGAGAAACATTGCGTCTATTCAGAACTAACTCAGACAAAGAAAACTTCGAGTCAATGAAACGAGATTTTCAATCCCGTTTACTTGACCGAGGCTATCCTCTAGAAGTCATTGAATCTATTTTGACTGACATCGATTTCTCATCAAGGAAAGCGGCTTTACAAACTAAACCTAAGACATCTAAAAACCTTTTGCCTTTTGTTACCGCATACAACCCGGCTACGTCAAATCTTAAAAAGATTCTCATGAAACACTGGCACCTCATTACAGACAATCCTAAACCTGCCACAATGTTTCCTAACACTCCTATTGTCGCTTACAAGAAGGAGAAATCGCTCAAAGACTTTCTAATAAGAGCTAAAATTCCTTCCATCGAGTAAAAACAACAATAAGGGAGTTATACGGTAAGGAGGGTGACAATATTACAATCAATTCAGCCATTATAGCTGACACCTCCGCTGATGGTGTGATGGATTCAGTCAACCAATCATTATGCTTATATCATATACCCGGTGGGGAGTGCTCCGTACTCCCCTCAGTCTCATCTCTTCAATTGTGGTATTTCGATCCATTTCGTTTTTTATAATCTTTTTCTTTCTAGCAAACGGTTTTATGATCAACTAACAAGTGGATTTCGGATTCCAACTTTAGTGGATTCTATACCAGTGTAGATTCTGGATTCCAATCCAGCGGATTCCGGATTTTAAAATTCAAAATTTTGTGGATTCCGGATTCCGGATTCCGGATTTGTTACGTGGGGCAAGGCCTAAGTTAATGACACCAGCGTATAAGCCGAGCGCATTTCCCAAACAAATAATATAGGTCACAATACGACAGAATTCCTAATTTTGAAAATTTGACCTCATTTCCTAGACTGCGAGTAGTCTCTAATTTTGGCGATGGCGATTGTGGGGCGGACGAAATACCTGTCAACAATCTGGCAATAGTAGACAAGCCGCTGTCAATACTCACGATAACATCGACTCCCTTTCAGTTTACTGAGATGGCAGACAGATTACAGGGTTGTCTGGACAAATAGCGAGGTTTGTTCAAAGTTATATTCCGTTCGGCTGAAGATTGTTTGCCCAAAACATCCCAAGAGCTGTTAAAATCATAATATCATGGGTGACAAATTACTCCTTAATTTTAGCGCGAAATTTCAGCGTTAATTTATAATTTCACATGTGAAATTACAAAATTGCCATGGCAACGGGTCTATAGCTCAGCGCCAAGATGGCGTTGAGGTTAGTGATGAAGATGTTGTGTGCAGAACTACAGCAATTCTGGAAATATTCATTGAGGACACAATTGGTAATCTGTAAATTTTGACTTTTAATTGACTGAACTTCTCAGAAATCACCTGCGAGTTAAAAAGAAGAGATTATTTTTGATAGTGTGACAGCGAAAATTTTTGAAGGGCGAGCCAGTTGCAGCGATCGAGTGATTGACCGCGAACTCAGAGAAGTAATTCAGTGGATTTGGGCACTTCTTCGAATAGAATAAAGGTCAGTTTTTAAATACAAAATTTGCTTCCGAAGTTTACTTTCGTTAAAACAAGTTTGCTGTTCGTATTTTGAATGTATTTGTGAAGCCTTCTGAGCCTTGCTCGATGGGCAATGTAGTGCACGATTCAGTGAATTTGCCGGATAAAACGCGGATAACCTTTGCCAAGCGATTTGCTTTGGTACTTTTCAAGTAAAAATTCACAGTCTGGTGTATTTTGCTGTCGGCTACAAAAAACACGAAATCGTCAAAGCGTGGTAAAAACTTGTCACAAGATTTTTTCATTATTTCACTCAGAAAAATGTGAACTTTAGCCGTTAAACCGTTTCAATGCTCAAGGAGTTCTCGATGCGATAAACAAGTCAAAACCCCACGATTGTGAGTGTAATTTGTCACCATGATATTAATAGGTAATCAAATGGTATACTAGTGAAATTAGGAAATAATTTCACTTGCGTTTTGTCAAAATTTTAATAATTTCCCTCGCCTAAAGGCTCGGGAAATTATTGGAATTTTGACAAAACGCGCGTGAAATTATTTCCTAATTTTACTCGTCACCATTCGATTACACATACTAATATCATGGGTGACAAATTACTCCTTAATTTTAGCGCGAAATTTCAGCGTTAATTTATAATTTCACATGTGAAATTACAAAATTGCCATGGCAACGGGTCTATAGCTCAGCGCCAAGATGGCGTTGAGGTTAGTGATGAAGATGTTGATGTCCAAACACATTTTAAGCCCACAGAAACTTTCCAATATACCCAATTCTCCTCATGTCACCCTCTCAGCGTTAAGAAGGGTTTTATCAAAGGAGAAACATTGCGTCTATTCAGAACTAACTCAGTCTCCTCTCGCTGGCTGCTTCGTTTTGCTCTGCGTTGAAATAAAACTTCCTGGCTCGCGGGAAGTTTCATTTTCGTTCGCATCGACCTCAAACTTTCGGTGAAAGTAGAAAAAAATTTGCCGCGTCTTCCACGTTATGGGATTTTTGGAGACGAAGAAAATGACCTCGGCGACTGCTAAATCCGTAAAAGTGTTTGACGGGCTTTTGATATGACAGGGCCGCTTCGTGGGACTAAAAAATTACTGTCGACCGAAATTCCAAACTCGACGTTCATTTCTTCTTCGAGATGAGAGGCTGTAATTTTTCCTCTTCATCACAGCCCATCCGGTCGAGTACTGGTCGAATCCAAATAAACAATGCGAACCAGTTCATTTGCGATAACATCTTCCGCAGTTTAGAGAAGGAATCCCATTGGTTGCACTTAATTGGCTTGTAAGACGATATGAAATTTGCATCCCAAAATCCCTGGCTTTGTCTGTAGTCTCTAATTTTCGGCGCTCCGTTCGCGTCGCGTCTCCTCTAACTTTCGCGCACGCGTGTGTATTTCGCCCGCCCCACAATCACCATCGCCAAAATTAGAGACTACGCGCAGTCTACACGAATTCTAAGAATTCTCTAATCTCATTGTGTTTCAGTGTTATGCGGCTTCTCGTATTCTTACGCTTGGGCCGTGCATGTGCCTCAGTCAGTTGAAGCCTTTGCCAAGCGATTTGCTTTGGTACTTTTCAAGTAAAAATTCACAGTCTGGTGTATTTTGCTGTCGGCTACAAAAAACACGTGACCGCCAGCACAAAGGGTGAAATAGAAAGTTCTGCTCGTATGATAAGTTAAAGGAGAAGGTCACTCCAGAAACGGTGTATTTTTTGAAATCGCCAATAAAAAGAAAACACTAAGTTGAGTTACTGACCGCGGTTTTAGCTTCTAAAGTGCATCCGATCCCACTGAAATAACGTGGGCTCGTTTTTAGAGAAGACGTTACCCAACCGCTGGTCTCGTTGTACATTTTGACGTCACAGACAAGCGGCCAGACTGCTAAGTACGATTCAAAATGGCGGCGCGCAGTGTTGAATTTTGGCCCTCTTTGGAGAGGAATTTCAGTGAGATCGGATGCACTTTAGAAGCTAAAACCACGGTCAGTAACTCAACTTAGTGTTATCTTTTTATTGGCGATTTCAAAGAATACAACATTTCTGGAGTGACCTTCTCCTTTAAGTGGATGCATCAGAAAATAAAGAAAAGTTTATTTGTTCATATTTTGCGCCGCCGTTATGTTTTTATTGCATTTGCCATGATTTGTGTATATTTAAAACTCTGAATTGAAACAGCTTGCGTTAGAGATTTACACAGGTTTCCTGTTGTTTTACCAAGCGCGACTTTGTGAGTTGTAGTGTCTTTTACAGTGGCATGGCAATGACATATAGAGGGACTTTTGGTCATTGGGCAATGACCACCAGCCAATCAAATTCACCAATCCAGCCCGCAATCAAACTGAAATAAAAGAAACACATTTATTCGGGATTATTCGAAGTGTCGCGTGGAGTGCGGGTAGGTGAGTGCTAATATAATTTTCCTCTTCTTTTTTATTCCTTCGTTGTTCTTGAACGTGAGGCTCAATGTAAAAACGTTTGCAAGGTTCGATGTCATCGCGCAAACTGATTCAGGAAAGCCATAATCCTTCTTAATAAGGTCTGAATTAGTGCAGTCGGTTAAGTCTAGTAAAGAGCTGAGTATCAGACGTTTGTCTGTATATATGGTAAAAGGTTTTAGTCTAATATTTCAAGCGCATTGTTGGGTTGGGTAATTAAGCAATAGCTGACACGAAACAAGCCTACAAAACTGAACCGTCATTAAACTAGTTATTTTAACAATTTAGATGATATACTCAGCAAATGAAATTTTTGGAAATACAGTCTCCCTTTCCTGAGATATTGTTATCTACCTACGACGTAAGGTGAATGTTTCGTTTGATGTCACATCACGTAGCAATTCAAGCAGATGATTCTAGACACGAGTGAGACGTTTAGATGTCTGCCTATGTTGTATGTAGACATGTTACTAGTTTTCGTTATCAGCGCATTGTTAAAAAACAGGATGGCCATATTCCTTTATCACAAGGATCAAATTATCGATAAACTGAGAACTGCTGTGGCAGCCTGAATTTGCTGCAAGCACCGGCAAAAAGGATGTTAGCATTAACAAACACTAAGGAAAAGAAGCTGAAGTTCAGCTATTTTCTCAGCGTGGTTGAGAGTCTGGAGCAGGCAGAATGCGTAGTTTGAACCAGTTTTAATTGCCACTAATATAAATGCAACTTTTTTCCGACTTGTTTATGGGAATTTCCAAGAAAGGCCGAAGACAGAGCTTTAACATAGCGGTGCCTTTAAGTAAGTGGATCACGATCCTTCGTTTCAACGGTGTTTACTGATATGATTATCATTGTTAAACAATATTATTTTTGTGATGAAAGGTTTTCTAAAATTTCGAGAACGGTTTAACGTTGTTATTCAAAAGTAGTATACTACGACGGTTACACACAACTCCGTGTGTGAATTGGAATCATGTTGGAAAGAAACTTGGTCAGTTAGACGGGAAAAGTCCTTAAATTTATCTAGCTTTTTCCCAACAATTTGATCGTGTACTCAGTAAAACTAACTTGGGAAACATAGCCACCCATATTTTCCTAGATTATTGTTAACTATTCGCGGGAGGTGACGATTATAATACAAATTAATTAAAGGGCATATATTTTTAAAACTAAACATTACTTAGCAATGAAAATTTCTTTTCATTCCCAAGTTAACATTTATTTAGTATATGGACATATAATAATAGTTTTCGTTTTCAGCTCAAGTCATTTTAATTTGTGAGTCACGAAAATCGGTTACTGCAATCAGTTATCTTTTGATGAAACATCGATACCTCGGCCGTAGCGAAGCAAACCCTCCCTACAAGCTAAAATATGTGAACAGAAAAGCGCCGATCATCACACAGTTCTATAACAAAACCTTCATTTCCATGAAATTTTTCACCTGGCTTGGTTCTGTTTTCGTTACAACAGGCGTTCTATGACTAAGACATCAAAACGTCGATGTTAATAGGTCTAGACTAAATTTACCCAAGAGTGATATGCCTTATGAAGACCATCTGTATTTAAGAACCACGCTTTCTCTCGACAACGTTGTCAGCTCAAATAATGCGAGACTTTTCATTTTTACAACTCTTCAAATAGAGGTCGACTCATATGACAAGACTTCACTCCCTCACAACAAGATATTTGAGAAACACTTTTCAGTTTATGCAATTAAAATGTTTAAACCCAACCAACTTATTTACTAAAGGTTTGTCGAAACATTTCAACAGAAAAACAAAAATTAATACGATGCAACGTTTCGATGTGTCTGATATCATTATGAAGCACTGAGTAACTTTTTTAACAAGGAAGCCCATTGGCCATTTTAACCGGCCATTCTGACCCTCCCCACCCCAATAGGTTTCACAAATGTTAGCGCGATCCTCTATTTATACGAACCAGCGAGACGAAAAGTGTGATTGTGTGACACAATATTTTGACTATAGCGTTACTGGATGAGGTAATGTTTAAACTCTGATGACTCAGCTTGTCTTTCTTATCGCTTTTATTTGTGCTGAAAAACGCAAATTCACTCAAACGTTGAATGTCGATATAAATTCGTCCACAACTGAGAATGCTCACACAGGGACGACGAAGTATTGACTGTTGTGCCTAGACCTTAAATACAAACAGTGAACATAGCAGTAGAATCAAAATATAACGCTTGATAAACACGAGCTCGAGCAGATCGTCAGAGTATGGGGCACGTCAAGGCATATCTCATGACGTGATGTTTAAATCCGGTTTGCTAACCCGGGAATCCCCTTACAAAAGTAAACAAGCGCGGGAGCGGGGACGAAAGTCGCCCACGTCTTTGAAAGCTAACGCGCCTGTCGAGCCGCAATCGATTTCGCGCTCACTCGCTTGTTTTTCGTTTCCTTCACTATCTCTGAACGGAAAGAGAAACTGCTCGTAGCCTTTAGCGAACACCACACGCAAATAAACACTCATCTCTCTCCGTTCACAACAACTATCATGTACTGATGGTGCAATCCACTAATATTGCATCATCACACTAGTACCAATTCCTTTTCTTCCTAGCCCACGCCGGCAAAACGCAACTGTCCTTTTTGTCCGCTGCGAAATACAAGTTAGCCAATCAGAAACCTTACAATCCACTTCGCAAACCACCCCCCTCCCATAAAACGGCAAGGGAAACCGCTTCTCATGCAGCACAATATTACACCGCTCCTATGCAAAACGCAACTTTCAAAGCAAATCACATTCACAGAAGCGTGATATGCTCCTGACATTCACAAATCTTTCTGACTCCCACATTTTTACATCCCTCAAAATGTCAATCCCAATAAAAAAACTCCTGCGCTAAAAAAAGTTTACCATAACCACTAACTAGATCAGACAACACAGCCAATTTCGCATTCAATTCTATTAGCTGCTTTACTCAATTGCGCATGCGTTATACAAGACAAATACAAAAACCCCCAAACTTAACAACCCTTCGCCGTTCATATCTTAAATACTGTGAACTGTGAACAAGACGAGCGCGAGTGAGCAAGCGAGCCCCATAGGTGGTAAACTTCTATGGTCGTACGGATAAGTTCCACTCAAAGATTGTCTTACAGAGAAAATCGCCTGATACACAAAAGCGGCTAAAAAGAAAAAAATGGAAGCAAATATTTAACCTAACGATCATGTGTTGCCGCATAATATTGTCTTAAAAACAAATGACGTGCTAAGACTTCGAACACGATTGGTTCCTATGACTTTTATCCTGACGTCACAATTCGTCTCAGACACCCCAGCAGTTCTTTGAGACCAGGCGCAGTTTCGATGGCATGTGACCGCTGTCAGTCACACGTGATCGCCTAAAGTTGAGAAGTACACACAGATTTTAACTCAACAATCAGATTGCCTGGGACATTTGTTTGTTTATTTATTTTAAAGGAACAAGATGTTTCGAGTTGTGACATTGTCTGTTTTGTTTGCTGTTGCTATGGCTTCTGAAGGTAAGTCAGGCGGCTTCTAAGCAGTTGTTGTTTTTCTTTCTGTGACTCTTTTCTGTTATCGTAATTTGACCTTAATTATCCATTCAATACGTCCATGGGTGGTCGTACGACTTTCGTATTCCTTATTACTTTATACCGTGTTATTTCAGCGTCAAGCAAAAAATCAGGTTTAAAAGAAAAAAAAACTAAAGAGGGATAACTTTTCTGCACACGACCAGATAGTCCGCTCCCACATAAGAACATTTCGGCTTGTTAGCGGACTATTTTGTTGTCCATGCTAGCATTCTAAAAATCATGAAAACGTACTATGGTAGCAGTTTTGGATTGCGTAAAACTCAAAGAGACAAAAAAGAAAAAAAAAAAAGAAAAAGGAAGGAAGGAAAACACGCCTTGACACAGAACAAGATAATCAGATTTAACGCGCGCTCTGATTGGTTGAAACAGCGTGCTTTATCAGAGTACAGATGCACAGAGTAACCCGTGAAGCCATTCTGCGCGCGAAAACCTTTCTTGCGCGTGCTTGCAAGCTATGAATAAAACTTGTTTTCTTGCAAATTGAAGCCAATTTCTTTACAAATGTGAGCAAAGCTATATTATAACACAAATAAAAAAGCCAAAACCGTACTTTGTTCTGTGATAAAGAACGCAAGGAACTGACGAGAGCACTTAAGAAGTAGGGAGAAGCACTCGCCCGCGGCTCGCCCTACACTTCTTTTGTGCTCTCGTCACTTCCTTGCGTGCTTTATCACAGAACAAAGCACGGTTAATTAAACAGCTAATTAAACAGTTTCGCATGGATGAAGTCTGCTCGCGTGATAAGAGTTGGTCTCCTTTCCATCTCTTAACACGCAAGCAGACTCCATCCGTGCGAAACTGTTTAGTTGGCTGACATTGTTCTAATTAACTGACATTATTCATTTTCTTTTTTTACACTTAAACTGCCATGTATTCTAACTCAAAACTTTAATAATTTGCATTTGATAATGGCGACAGTATGACGCCAAAACGTCATGTTCTTGCGTTAGTATTTCTTTTCTGTTTCTCTATGTCTTCTTTAATCATATTATAAAGCGCCCTATTGAAAACCACCTTGCGTGATGTAGGCCATCTGTATAGAGAATTGCATTATCATTATCATTATTGTTATTATTGTTATTATTTTTATTTTATTATTTTCTCTTCCTCTTTGTCTCTGTTTATAGGATCACACTGGATATACGGGGAGACTGGTATGTGCTTGTGTTGTGAGGGTTTTGTGTTTAAAGATGTACAAAACAGTTTTCGCGCCGTGATTCTGAATATTTTTGCACCTTATCTAATCCAGTGCTTTTGAGACAGAAACTTGTCAAAACCAGCCTGTTCCAGGTTCCCAGACAGTACGGACGGCACGAAAATTAGAAAGGGAAGGCGAAAATAAGACTCGCAGGATCTGGGGAAAAAAGATGGCGGTTGCAGGAAAAGCCCATTCTCGTCCCCAGAGTCTCCTGGCTCTCTTGCTTTGCCCCTTGTGCGTTGTGATTTCTGTCTAAATTTCTATACAATTTAGTACTTATACTTAGGCTACACCTTTTGCACACTAAAACAGCAAATGTCCCCAGCCTCTCATACTTCAAGAGCAAAAGAGGCACCCCTTTCGGGCGTGCCCTTCCCAGCTGTGAGTGTAAATGTAAAATTGTTCCATCATTGACTTGAGTTTTACTTGGCGACTGAGAAACCATTACCGGTATATTAACAGTGTTCAAACTACTCATAAAGAGGGATAATAGCAGTTATGACTTCAGAGCGATTCTAACTCATGACCTTTGTGACTGTGGGGTTTCGTGGCTATACATGGGAGCTTGGTCAATGTTAAGCTCTATTGCCAATAGAGCGTAACACTGACCAAGCTCCAGGCTAGGGTACAGTACCCTACGGTACCCCTAGCCTCCCACGCAGTCGGCCTTTCAGGGGAGTTGTATTACCCGGCTCCTCCACTTCGACTGCGTTGAAGGCAAAGCAAACCCTTGAAATGATGAATATGTGATACTGGATATACAACATAAATCACTGACGTATGAACCGTTGATAGAAGAACGATTGAAAGAGAAGTAGATCATCGCCACTATAAAGTTACAAATAGGGCCTGAAAAATCTCGGCTTTAACGAGATTTGAAAGGAAACGGTCCAAATGCATAACCATATAAAACCTTAAAAACTATCGCCTGTCCTTTGTAGGCTACGGTCCATACGACTGGAGTAAGGTTTCTAAACGCTGTTCTGGAAGCGCCCAGTCTCCTATTAATATTGACGACAGCGCTGCTAAGCCCAATTCAGACTTAAAAGGACTGAGAATTACTGGTGATAACCGCAATGGAGAAGTTAGTGGAAACCTTATCAACAATGGGCACGCCCCTACCTTAAGTATCGACAAAGCCAAGGGCACAGCGTCACTGACCGGGGGTCCCCTCGGGAAGGCTGTATATAAGCTTGAGCAGCTTCACTTTCACTTTGGTTGTCTACCTACGACAGGATCTGAACACACTTTGAATGGCTACACGTTCTCAGGAGAGGTAAGGGTGTCGATCCACTTGCAGTTTCTGTCGACACATTCGCCTGCAGGGGAAAGAATTCTCTGCATCTTCGCACTTAAAACCGAATGGCAAAGGTTAAGCCTCACTTCGGACCTATTGGCCAATACGGCCGCAGCTTAATCCAGTTCTGTCGCATGAAGCATCTACGAGCTTCACAACTCCTCCCAGGATGGGATCCTAGTCCATTGCAGGGTTACAATAAGTATTTGTTCGTCGGTGCCTTTTATATTCCTGGAGCCTGTTTCTTAAAACTCCCGAAGACATTTTACGCAACCCCCACCCCCTCGCTCTGAAAAAAGCTTTCGGACATAGAAGTAGTTTTTCTAGCCTGAGATGTCTCGGAGAGTTTTAAGAAACAAGCACTCGATTAGAGAGGCCATTTGGACAAAAATACAATGTAGACTCTAAACTAGCCTGACCACCTCCCTCTCGAGTGCCAACCACTATTCCTCTACACCACCACGCAGCAAAATAAATCAATCAATCGATGCGGCCCTTCCCTATCTAATTGCAGCTTAGAACAGTAAAAATGTATTTAAAATTGAGAACGGAGGAAAACCGGAAAACCCGATAAAATCCTCGAACTTAGAGGACGAGAACCAACAACAGACTCCACTCAAACGTGACGTCAACTCTCTCCATTCAAATAAGGAATGTTCAGCATTGAAGGACATCAAAACAGGGAGGTAAGGGTTTTCGACTGACAATAGGTTGAAAGTATTTCACAATCTGCCGTGTCCACCTGTAGGCGATGCCCCCTCAATACGTCACCAGTAAGGCACACGCCAACGGTTCGTGTTATCATTACGTGTGTAAATACAAAGGGCCATTTGTTGACTCAACTATAGCTTACATGGAATCAAGGCAAGCAAAAACTGCTTATCAGAATGTCCTTGAATAGTTACAAAAGACAACTGATAGCCTCGAAACATTATTGTGTATCAGAGCACTGGCTTGATCATATCAAGGGACCGTCTTTATGTAATAACATTTTTGTTTCTTTGTAGCTCCATTTGGTGACCTACAACACAAAGTACCCTGATTTTAACACAGCCGCTAACAAACCAGATGGACTGTCCGTTATTGGCGTATTTTTGAAGGTACAGAAGTAATTTACCGGGTACTTTAAAATACTAAAATCGCTCCTGGCAGTGGGAACAACCGTGGCATCCATAATATGGTAAACTAGTGGTTTCCATTGAAAAGTTTAGTGCTGCGGGTAAAGCGCATACACAGGAACAGTGCTTTAACGGCCAAAAGTGAATTTTCTTTTATAAAGACAACAGATGGCCTCAAACACAAAAATCTTGGTCGTTGTTGAAACGCGTGACGGACAAGTGCCCGTGACGGACGTCAGTGACGCATCCGTGACACAGACGTGACGAGTACGTTTTCCCCCAAAATCTTCATGAATGAAAGAACGGGGAACGAAGTACAACAATTATTTTAAGGCAAATATTTGACTCAGAACAGAACTGGTTTGCTTAGAAAAGCGTTTACTCAGATAAGAACTGCTTTGCCTCAAAAACGAATCGCGTTCAATCCTCGCTTCATCGTGTAAAACGTTTTCTTCGCCTGCTTTCAAACTCTTCGCCGCCTCGGCGCAAACACGTGGCTTCCTACACGAAACAGGATTTCTCCACTATAAGTTTTCCACATCCCACTTTATTGACGGTCGAGTGTTTTTTAAGGTTCCAACGTTAAAATGGTGTGTTTCTTTCTGAATCGATTGACTCAATGCAACAAATTGAATCCTCGATAAAACATCGAATTTAATAATACTGCAGAGTTCCGGGAATTGCTAAAAATATTCTGAGAAACGTATCGGCTGCAATTCAAGATAATTTACCTTCACTTGCTTTCAAACTCTTCGCGGCCTTCGCAAAAACGTGGCTTTCTACCCGAAACATAAACAGGCGAAGATCACTTTATCCACGGTCGAGTGTTCGACAGCCGCCTCGATTCAAGGGCCACGAAATCGAGGCAAATTTGGTGATAAACTTGGCTTCGGGCACAGGGCACTCAGGGTGGTCACGTACGCGGCCTGAATTAGTCTGCTACGAAGCCTGGTGGCTTCGCAGCAATTACTAAAGGTTTAATTGCGAATACGGTCAACGTGACAGAAAGAGAAAGCGTATCTGCACATATTTACTCTTTTAAATCTAGAGCGGAACAAAGTCTTTAGGGTATGAAGCAAATCTAAAAAAGAAATGAGACTTTTAGCCAGCAGTTTTATGAAGCGAGGTTCCCTGTAAATAAAAGCTTTGAAATCAAAGGAAACCAAACCAAACCAAACCAAACCAAACAGGTTTACCACGTTTCAAAACGAACTACAAGAAACTGAACACTGTCCATGGCAGACCTGAATGTAAAGAACATTAAGCTCCGTGAAACCAGTGGTGCAATGAATTCATACTGTGTGGCAGTCAACATTTATTCGCAATTATTCTGAGTTTGAGTAGCCAAACAGAACGCGTGGAAAATACCATTCACTTGTATATATATGGTATACACTTAAGTCTATTGTAGAAGAGATCATTTTTAATTGAAAGTAGTTTATCACGCCGAATTATCTACGTTAGTTGCATTTTTTTAAAGAGCACCCTATTACAAGTTTTAAGTTCAACACTGAGAAATCATCAATTATGTATTTTGTTCATATATAGGAATACAATTATGGCGTAAATTTTGAGCTGTACAAGTTGTCCCAGCGTTACATACGGCGGATAAGAAAGGCCGGTAAGATGTAGGCGTTTTTGCTCCCATTTTACATTTACAAGAGAGGATAAATGGGTAAGAGAGCTACTTCCCCATATAGGCCCTACCCCCATCCTAATCCCTCTTGAGTTATTTTTAGTAACAAATCGTGGGAAATTCACATTTCAAAGCAAGTTGAGTTTTAAAGCAATTACTCTGAATTTTCGCAGCAATCTAGAACCTGTCATTCTGTAAAATTTTATGATTTTAATTTTTCCGATTTTGACATTTTTCGCAGGCTAAATGACGTCAAAAAGTTTTGCTTTTAGTATTATGGGATATCTTATGTCAGTTTCTGAATGAACTTGTTACACAGATCTGAAAACTGAAAAATTAATGAAGTATTTTTATCTACTCAGAAGATATCACGTTTTGACATTTACCATTTGAAAGTGATAATATGGTCAACAACATTCGTTTTAGGTCAATCAATGTTAACAAGAGGACAACGTCCCAAGACAGCTTTAACAACATTTTCATAACGTGTCAACTTCTTGTTTCTCAAATGTTCTGAAGGAATACCTAAAAATATCGATAATTTGTTGTCTTTTTCCTGTTTTATTTCTCTCAGAAACGGCCCAGATATTTTAGTCGTCTTCATTTTTGTGTTTTGTTTTGAACTATTTAAAACGAAAACCTGGTAATGTTATTTTGTAGCATAAATAAGTGGTTTTAGTTTAAATCAAATCGCAGATAAGCGACAAGATAACAATAAATGGAGTGTTGTATAACTTGAGCTTCTTCTGAAACCTTTTTTTTTACAGATAGTGCTATTCAGGTGAATAACTTGGCCCTCTACAAACTGGTGCCTCAATTAAGAGATCTGTCAGAGGCGTGTTTCTACTCCTATAAGGGATCTCTGACCACCCCACCCTGCTACCAGTCTGTCAACTGGATTGTGCTGACGGAACGGATTGTAACACATGAAATATCCGTAAGAAACCTTATTGAATGTTTATAAAACTTTCTATTTTAAATGATAGTGACGAAAAACAAGTATTAAGAGGCTCTGACTGTAAATATCGAGAATCGTTGGACAAGCTCAAAAAATCGAAAATCCTGATAACTTGCCAGAAGAACACCTTTGGGGAGCTATCTTCGAAAATATTAGTTAAACCTTCTGTGATTCTATTGTTTTCGAGAAATTCGAAAAAAAACGGTTTTGCTTAATTAATTATGCAAAAATCGGGTTTAATATTAAACAAATGGAATGCGCTTGTTTGTAGACAACTTGCAACGCCAGAAAACAATTTTAATTTTAAATGATAGCAATACTCTTCTACTTTCTATCAATGGGAATTGCATGGAGTTTTGCTTTATTTATGTAGTTAGGTGGTTCTTTGAAACAAAGGCATTTTGCGCACTTCCGAAAAAGGCAAAAATTAGTAAACTTCAGAGGCTTAAAATAGGTCCTGTTATGTCTAATATCGAATTGAAATAAACACTGTGATAAAGTTTGGCCCTACTTTTATTATGATATGAATTAAAAAATCTGGGCAGTTCAGGCTCGCGCTGACAAAAACAAAAATTCGCAAACCAGTGTTGCCAAAATTTGCATAATTTGGATAATAAGAAAAAAAAAACTGTAATGGAAGGAAGACTTGAAATATGACAAATCGTTGACCGTAACTATTTTTAGATGGTTTTTCTACTAGATGAAGCATTCGCTAGTATCTTCATTTATCTTTCTGAAGAATTACGAACAAATTTGGGAAATTGTTGGTGAAACTTAAGACTGTGCAGTGGGTTATCATATTTTGTCAGATGACTTTACTCTGCAGCACTAGTGGCCTTTCTTTGTTATTTGCAGTTTCTTTGGGAAAATACTAATGTTCTCGAAAATCCAAACGGTTTCTTTTATTAATCATTAAAGTTGACGTACACGTATAAATTGAGAGCTAAAATGGCTGTGTACAGTAGAGGGAACAAGTGCCATTTGATGGCGAAATCTTTTCTCCGAGAAAAGACTGAGCCCACGATTTTCGACATTTGGCCAGTGGCTATTCAGACATGAATCCTCGAGGGTCCTCGAGGTCTCGGTCACCTTGAGTGAAATATTTAAAGAAGTCTGTTTAATTAACTATTTAACTTGAAGGCCAGTTTATTGTTACCTCGAAAAACGGATAACTCTCAATTTGGAAAAAAAGCAGACTGTTTGAAAATATTTATCAGGACAAACTACGTGCTCGCTATTTGAGTTGGGTGACATCTATTTTGATTGTGACGGTCCGCACAGGTAAGAGCCAGTGTTAAAATGAGTTCACAAGTCGACTGAACGAGTGGTCTCTGAAATATCTTGAGCATGGAATGGATGGGGAAACAAAACTACCACTCAACGAACACTGATTGCTACCAACAACAACAATTTTGCCGTCGTGCTATCAGTAGATCCGCGCGTAATCCATTGTTAGGACCGAACTGATTTAAAGCTTACACAGGCTTACGGATTCAGATTCGTGGTATTCTTGTTCTTGTCAATTTTTCACTTTATCACTCTTTCATTCTTGATAATGATTTCAGCGATATCGAAACATTGTCTTGCTTTAATTTTTGTATTTATAGCAAAATGTTTGAGCAAACGAGCAGTAGTTTGTCTTGAAACTGAAGAATTATGAACTGGAACCGAATTATAATACTCCAGTTTCAGGTCGGAATTTGTGGATTTAATATCAATGTTTAATATGAATTCCTTCTGAGCTTGAATAATAAAGAATTACAAATGTGTTTGTCTTGGAAGGCGTTTCTCTGTGTGTCATAAACGAAGTCAGTAACACTAATAAACACTTGAGAATTATTGACGAGAAGAATCAATACAACATGCGGACCGCTGAGGAAACAACAAGTTTAGCTCTTGTATTTTGTTCAGGTAAAAAAGCCCGTTATTTTAGCAGTGTTTTCTGGTGTAAAACTAACCTGGATCAGAATAGTGGTCATTGGGAATAACACAGAATCTTAACAAGGCTTTTAAAGCTTTGAAAATGGAGAATTGCTTTGTTCTCTAGCCGACAAGTGCAAGAAGAATTTCTTGCAATCAGCTGTTTTCCACTCCGTAAGTCAAATTTTTCTTCAGTTTATGCATGAATGTGAATAAGAACGGGGAAAATATTTAACTTGTGCAGGATAATCGCTTCACCACAATAATGCAGCGAGGTGTAAATACAGGTACGAAGCACACGAGTGAATCGCGTTTAACCCGAGTTTAACTGCCTTACTTAAGATCAGGTAACCTTCTTTTCTATCGGATCTTTTACGTGCTTCAAGCAACGCTATATTTCAGCCTTGGAAAGCCCTAAAAACAATGGTTTTGCAATTTAGTGTTGCGCCACAGCGAGATAAATGAAGAACAATCTGAATATGTAACCAATAAAGCTTCAATAGAATATCTTTAACCATTATTCAACAGTAACGCAAAAATTTCAGAATCTCCAATAGCCACTTCTCGCTGATACTGCCAAAGCATGACTGGAAGTAAGCTTATCGCCTGTAGATTCCTCCGTGCTAGGGACGCCATGTTTAAAACTTGAAAGCATTTTCTTTCATTTTTCTGCGCGAGTTCGTAGCTCTTTCTGATTGGACAATCTAAATCGGAGCTTCTTCGGGCCCCTTCGGGCTTCTTCGGGCATAGATACGAAAATTGACCAAACGAAGTACTTGTTCCCCCGACTGTGTAAGGTAAGGAACACAAAGTACCACTCAAAATAATCAAGTCACGCAACCGATCACTGCACGTTCATGCCATTCTCGTCCCCACAGCTACGCGGCTTTTTTTAAATTACGTCTTTTGTAGCTCTGGTAACGGCCAAAAATTTATTTTTTTGGATTGGCCGATTCAAACTGTATGCGCAATAACGTTAAATTTTTTGGCTTGTACGCATAACGTTTTATTTCCGGTTGAATTAATCAGGGCATTTTAAAATTAATATATTGACTTCATCATAACCTGCGATCAGGCTCTATTTTCGTTTCGCTCGGTGAAACATTCAGGCGGTACGGGCGAAACGAAAAATAGAGCCTGATACAATTCTTCTACGGAACGTCTGCCGCCCACTTTTTTGATTGATTGACATTCAACAAAACAGCCAATCAAAATTTCTTCTGCTTGCACGATCCTCGGTATGCAAATTTGTCATAACGGCAATTCGCAAAAAGTCACGCAAATGTCGGCAAAATAAGAAAATCATAGGCTACGAGATATCTTGTAGGCACAAGCACTCAAATTTAAACGATTGCTAACTTGAAGGTTCTGGTATTGTACATGGTTGCTCTGTCTGTCGAGCTGAAACTGAATGAAAATTCAAAACACGACGAGGTTGCCATGTACCAAAATATGCTGCATGCTTGAATCCTTTCCCATTTCAGGTGGTATCCGGAAATATTCTCTTCGCATTTCTCACCGATTTTCTGTGTAAAAAACCTTGGGCAATTAAGAGAAGTACCTTCAGTTTCATTCTTTAGTAAAGATATAAATAAAACCGTTTATAAACAAAGGAGTATTTTGTAATTTAATTTAGTTCCACAAGTGATAAACATTTGAGATTAGCAGCGAATTTTATCTCTAAACAGCAGCGAATTTTAAAACGAAGAACATTTATTATAAAACTACTCAGATCCTTTGATGTCAATGTCAGAGATCAATAAAACGACATAAGTGTTAAACAATGAATGAATATAAACTGAAATCGTCATTGCGACTTGATTGCGGCTCTCGCCAAACATCAGTTTAGCGTAAGTTTACCGAATTATCGGTTGACTTGTTGATCATTCTTGGCGAAAGATACTTGTTCGTCTGCTGTTCGTTTTGTTTCGTAAAACGCGGAAACAACCACTACTCTGTTCATGTTATCAATACTAGCTGAAAGCCATCAAATGAAAATTCCGAGACACGATGCGATAAAACGGAATACATACTTCACTGTTGCTATACTTCTCTGCTCCAGGTAAGAGACAGCTTGCGTCAAACCGAACGCCATTCTCAGGAGAGAAAGAAATGGTGACAATTCTCCTAAAACGACGAGAATTTATTAGAGCAACACCTTTTACTTCGGCAGACTTGTTCCTTGGTTGTTCCTTGGCGATGGCGGTCGGATCGAAATTGTGAGCGAGACTCGTAGACAATTTACTTCCGTTGACAGCTCTATTGTTAAAGGGCCAATCAGATTGCGAGATTCCCGCGGCCAAAATTTGGCCGCCGACACGAACTTCTGTGAGAGATTGTATCAGGCCCTATTTTAGCGAGCGACCAACGTAAGAGAATATGAGAGCGATGCTAAAATTCGGCCTGATCGCAGGTTAACTTCATCAATTCGCAAAGAATGTGGCTTGGGGCAGATTAAGCGACCAAATTTTGCTGTTTGGTTAAGCACGTGAGAATTAAAAGTGTTAAAGATTGTCGCTAAATGCCAGCAATTCTTTTCTCGCTACAGCTTTTTCTACAAAACTACAGCTTTTCCATAAATAAACTTACATATATATTAAACTCTTGTAATGACCTCTTGATGTCGATGTTTAAAAACTTGGGCGCCAAATGCTTCTGGAAATTTTCGATGGGGTAAAACGCAATATCTTGTAGCATTTAGAGACGAAACGATTAGTGCACAGTTGACATTCTCACACAACAGAAACCAGACGAATGTAATAAATAACTGTGCAATTCAGTATAACGCAAATGCAAATATACCTTTATTCAGGCGATACAAATCCAAAACCCGTGAGCAAAAAACTCGTTCTTCTGAACAACTATGACACGAAAGGCAGCTTCTTAAGTTTGTTCCTTTTAAAGCTCCAGGTTTTCCGCTAATTGCAGGAGATTTAGAGGGTCCCGAACAGCTTTTAGTCGATCTAGGGCATGACTAGGCTCAGTCTCCAGCCGTGAGTGTCTCGATGCGCCCGCGATTCTCGCCACCTTCACGGCTGGGCGCACGGGTTTGGTTGCATGTCCGTGACGTCATTACAATTTTAATAATCATGCAGACAATCCACTCGTCATTTGCTTAAATTTTATCTGTTTTTTTTGTCTATCGTCTTGAAAAAAGCGAAATGCGAAAAGTATGTCTGAAACGTCCTGCTAAAAGTGTGAAATTTCAAGAGAAAGACGAAATCGCGCTAAATTATGTCGCGCATTCTGCCCCGCAAATTTCAGGGGGCTTGTCTCTGATTGGTCAGTCTAAACAATAACCAAACCCGTGCGCCCAGCCGTGAAGGTGGCGAGAATCGCGGGCGCATGGAGACACTCACGGATGGAGACTGAACCTAGGGCATGACTCGATCGATAGAAATTCAAATTTCTCGCTTGTTGTTAGAATTGTCATGCCCAGAGCTCTACGGACGAGAATAGAGCAGGCGCAATAGCACCTTAACGAATTAGACATGCGCTACCGGATGTCGTGAATTTCACAACATCCGGTAATGGCTGATACCAGAGCCCTACGATCCCACCGCTGAGCGAACAGATCGTAGGCCCTGGGAACGAGAATGCGTTCATGCAAACGTGAGAATATTCTTCAATGAAAATCTTTTCCTCCAAAACTGTGAAAAAGTTCTCAGCGATCTTGCAAAGTAAAACCAAACAAACTGTGTATTGATACCTCTCAGATATACAGCCGCATTAAAGGAACACAATCTGGTTACTGCGCATGCTCCATACTTTGATTTTCTGACAGGATGTCGCAAATTCAAAAGACGCGATAAGTTATATCGAACTTTATAAGTTCGATATTGCCGTGTACCTTCGCAGAATTATAGATTAATGATACATAGTTCCCGTTAAGTTGCAATTTGTGTGAATTCTGGATTTTTGGCATTGTTTTCAATGCCTTTGGATGGAGGACCGAGAGGAGGGAAGCGCTATAGTGCCGGTCGAAGGCTTCTTTCTCCCGCCAGCTTCCGTAGAAGCTCAGAAAATCGCGAAAGGAAAAAGCAGAAATGGAACCAGCAGCATAGCAGAATATCGATATCTATCAAGAAAGCAATCCATGAGACATGGAAACGACTGAAGGGATAGTGTCTGTATTCGACCGATACAGCCATAAAATGGGTTGGAAGGCCTGCACGACTTCTACTTCACGTATTTGTACGCCGCACCTTATCTTGGTCTTTTGGCCAATTTTGCTTCTTGTGTTTTTGTAGCGGGTTTAGTTTGGATGATTTTTAAATGTTGACTGAATTGAGCCGTTACAACTTAGGCGTCGCATTCTCGAGGTCAAATCGAGGTCATAACTGTTGGATTCTTGTGGCTTTCGCCGTTCGTTATTCTCCGTTGATTTGACTTCTGGTCGTTAGTTAAGCGACGTAATGTGTCTTTTATGCCGCTCTTGGCATAATAGGTACGTTGAATTTGGTTCGTTTAGGTTTTTCCGCCGGCTGTCGTGTTTATATATTTGCGACAATAAAGGATCTGAAATATTCACTGCAGCGTGACGAGTTTCCCTGCTGATGTTTGTAACGCCGGACCCAGCTTATTGTTTTTAATTCTGTTGCAGGATTTTGTGTTTCGCATCACGCTCTGTTAAATCTTTGTTCCTCCGAAAACAATAGGAACTAATAAGTCCTCTTGTTACGAAAGTCCGACGTGATGTTTCCCCAAAGAAATCTCTAGCTTTCACTGCAATTAAATTCGAAAATCTCCGGTGATTTCCGGTGATTTCCGGTGATTTATACTTTGTTTTTCGCATCACACAAGAAACTACAACTTAATTTTCTTGACGAAAAGGGTCTATAGATCACGCACCACGGACTGTGATCTATAGACCCTTTTCGTCAAGAAAATTAAGTTGTAGCTTCTTTAGAGCTATAGAACGCGAGCAAATATTTAAATGGAGGATGTAAACAGAGGATCATCGCGCGGGCCGCGTGGTCATCTTATCGCGTCTTTTTATCGTGTCAATGTCACAATTCTATTGTTTTTTTGAAAGATAACAGCTGACGTTCACGCGTGCGCATTGTCGGGATAGTGCCCCTTTAAGAACTCATAAATACCGATCCCACTGCCAGGACGTCCGTGGTTTGCGTTTAATTTTAAACATATTTATGCAAGTGTAATAATATTGATAGAAACAGCACACGTTTTGACAAATACGTATAAGTCATAATAATAATAATGATGCACTTTTGCTTCCTGGACAAAATAGTGTCATTTCAAAAAGTCGCCCAAAATCTTAGTACAGTGTTAGTAGCCGTTTGAAAAGAGCGATCGAGTCACGTACACAACACCATACTATGTCGCAGTTTTCTTCTCTCGAAGAGAAAGGTGTCATATGTATACGAAACTAACTCTAGACTTGCCTGTCTGAATTTTCGTCCCAGTAGAATATCAACTGCACATGACAGTATGCCCCAAACACAGGGATGCGTACGGTATTCGCTGGAGAACTAGCCGTGCATAAAACAGCGGCCAATGTAGGAGACTGCATTCAAAAACTGTCATAAGTACGTTGACACAAAAATATTCACGTGACACGAGTCACGCAACAGCTTGTGTAGAACTTTTAAAACTTCTTCTCCTTCTCTTTAGTTTTACGTAGAAATAGGACAAGCCCAAAACAATGCGAGAATAGATTGAAGAAATGTTTTAGTTCATTCTTTGTGTGTCTTCAGTGAATAAAATCCTCTAAATTGAGCTCACCCAAACTACTAAGTACTTTTCATTTCATTATGCAAATTTTGGCAACAGTGGTTCGCGAATTTTTGTTTTTGTCAGCGCGAGCCTGAATTGCCCAGATTTTTTATTTCATATCGTAATAGAAATAGGGCCAAACTTTATCACGGTGTTTATATCAATTCGATATTAGACATACGGAGACCCATTTTAAGCCTCTGTAGTTTACCAATTTTTGCCTTTTTCCGAAGTGCGCAAAATGCCTTTGTTTCAAAGAACCGCCAAACCACAGAAATAAAGCAAAACTCCATGCAATTCCCATTGATAGAGAGTATAAGGGTATTGCCATCATTTAAAATTAAAATTGTTTTCTTGCATTGCAAACGGTTTTAAAGCAAGCGTTTTCAATTTGTTTAATTTTAAGCCTGATTATTGCGTAATAAATTAAGCAAAACCGTTTTTCCGAATTTCCCGAAAACAATAGAATTCCAGAAGGTTTAAGTAATATTTTCGAAGATAGCTCCCCAAAAGTGTTCTTCTGGCAAGTTATCATGATTTTCGATTTTCTGAGCTTGTCCGCCGATTCTCGATATTTACAGTCAGAGCCTCTTAACCTCATTTAGCCTGGGGGGGGGGGGGGGGCACATTGTGCCCGCGCTGACTTCAACGAACTATAACTTTTAAACGGTTTTTTATCAGAGAAAATTTTCCTGTGTCAATGACGTGTCTATGGTGATTGACGTTTCCATAGCAACCGTCTTCTCAGGACAGTGCGGCCGATAACCAGAACTGGGTATATGATTTCCTGCTATCTGATTGGCTCACACAAAACCAAAACATTGTCTAGACCGCGAAAGGACTAGGCTCTAGTGAAATGGCGAGTGTGAAAGTCGAGCGAGGTGAAGTCTTATGTCGTATGTCGAAGGAATCCCAATTTGTCGATCTCTGGAGCCTCTGTATAATTCAAGCCATTAGTCGTTTGCCTAGGATTTGCTTTATTCATTTAAACACTGCAATTTTGTCCTCGATTTGTCGATCGCTCATAATAACCCTATTTTCGGTTAGCCTGTGTACAGCCGTCCGCGTCGGGAAAAGATTTTTTTGAGGGGACAGAGACGACTGCATCGGTTCGTGAAATCCGGATTATCTGGACATAGAAAAGCCTGTCGACGGTTTTTGTCACACGGGGATCGTCCCTCGACTTAGGACAGCCGACGCATCGTGAACGCTCGCTTAGAGCCGGTATGCATATCTTACCGTAAACATTGGCGCTCCGGCTTTCATTGCGCTGATCAAGCTTTTGCGATATCACATCTCGCCAGAATACTGTTTCAACATCACTATCACAAGTACCAGGTTGTTCAGAAGACCTTGTTTCACGTGTTCGCGGAGTGACTAATAATAAGAATAACAGACATTCCTCCCAATTTCGTGACAACTTCGTGTGAAAATAAGATTTACATAATTATTCACTTTTCCTTTCCTCGAATCGGAGTGATAGATTGTATTCGCTTGGATGTCAGAATAAAATCCACAGCATTGGGAACTTTTATAAGCAGTAATGTAAATATGTTTCAACATGTGTAATGGGGAGTATATTTCTTTGCTGCTAAAAAGTGTTTATATCTTGAGTACAAGCTGAACAGGCTGAAGGTTTCTGAACGTCTAGTATTTATAGTAACTCCATTAAAGCATTTAACATCGCGGCTTTACCTCGGTGTAAGAACCTGTGAAACTCACGGATGACGTAAAATAAAGGGAACAGAACATTTTAGACAATAGCGTACAGCATAACAATAGCTAACAAACAAAGAAAATCTTGTCAGGTTCTTACACCGAGGTAAACCCAACATCGCTCATTCAGCAGTCATTTTATTACGGTATTTGATAATGTTAGAACTTCTTTGTCCTTGCTCCTCTATCAATGCTTTCTTGTCATAACCTACAGAAACAATAATAATAAACACAGCACGAAATCGGGTCCACAGCACGGTCTGCGTGATCGGTCAACGAGAAACACATCTGGCGAAGTACATTATTGCATCTTCAAAAGCCTTGGACCCAGCGACGCAGTCATGGACCCACACAAAAATAACACCATGTAAAAGCAAATTTCATACACATTAACGACATATTTTTTTCACAAAGGACAGAAAATGCTACGTACCTGATTTTTCCATTGATGTGGCGTCCTGTCGAGTCGAAAACAGAGCAAAACAAGCACAAAATGGCACGGTTTCGGCCTCCCAACTCGTGAAAGCTTCGCAAAACGCCATTTTCTTCGCCACTCAACAAGTCTCTATTGTTCTATTGTATTGCGTGCAAAGCCTTGTGGGAAAAGGCCGCTTTTTGGCCACAAAAAGAGCTCAGAAAAGAGTATGTATAGTGTGCCTAGCTTCGGCGGCCATATTGCCATTTCTCGTGACGTCACCAGATATCCAATTCTGGTTATCCGCCGCACTGCAGGAGTGTATTTTGACTATTTTCTGTCGTTTTTCAGTCTCTTTTTCAGTGTTTTACCCTTCGCTCGTAAGAAAAAGATAATCCTTTGCTTTTTGGTGCTTGCTTTGATTAAGTATGTTTCCTAGAACAAATTCATATATTTTTCGATGTCGTCATTGTCATCTATGTAGGACTGCTAGCTCGGGATCCAAGATGGCGGCCTCAAATTCAAAATGGCGGGTTTGTGACGCCATTATGACGTCACGACACGTCATAAAACCAATCTGTTAAGCTAATGACGTACTAAAAACGTGCCAAGTTTCATCACAAGAACGTTAATACTTTTCGAGATCTATAGGGGGGCACTTTGTGCTCCCCCCCCCCCCAGGCTCAGAAACTCAAAAAAAGCCCAGGCGAAATAGGGTTAAGAGTCTTTGACTTCATCCCAGCGATAAAGCTTAAGCCAACTCTCAAGACCTAATGATGGCTCCACGATTCTGGGAGATCAAGAAGAAAAAAAAAACAATAATTTTAGAGAGGTTTATCAGTGTCGAAGGTAATTTGCTTAACTTTGCCTTGTGATTGGTTAAGACAACTCACACCACTTTCTCCACCAATCAGAAGTCAAATTAAAAGCTATCGTTATTTTCTCGCATGCATTTTGCCGTGCTTGGCGCCGATTTTATTTATTTGCTTCGCGTTCTGATTGGTTCGTTGTGTTATTTACATCTGTCGTGATTAGTCAGGGTGGGGGTACAGTGGTTTTCGTTTTACGACAATCAATTGAAAACCGCTCTAATAATGAAATGAGGAATGAAAAACTGCAATAAGATAAGTACGTATGCGTGATGTTCGAAAAAGTGAAGACATTTTCAAGCCATAATTTAGCTATGAATTAATCCATTTTGTTTTTTCATTAATCTTTCCTTTCATTTTTTTAACCGTTCAACCCTTCATTTTAACAAGACTAATAACTTCTTTGGAGACATGCTCTGATTCACTAACTCACTCGCTCGCTCATTAACTCGCTCGTTTACTGACTCGCCTGCTCACTACTGTGTAACTTGTATGGAAAGAAACACTAGTTAGTTAAATGCAGTTAAGACGGCTGTTAAAAACTAACACCGGGTTTCGTCCGGCAACCCGTTTGGTTTGGTTTTACAACAGTTTACATTAAGCTGATCGTGTGAAAACATTTCGTTTCAGTTGAGAGACATGCGGGGTCTTCAGGATCACAAGGGATATTCCATCTGCGACAACTTCCGTCCCGTGCAACCGCTGAATGGCCGCATCGTGTCCAAATACTCAGATTAGGTTGAGCTTTTTAAAAGCACTTGAGTAACTTGATGCACTGTTATTGATTTTCGTAGTGATGAATGTTGTGGGTGTCAAATAACTTGGGTGTTACAAATAAGTAAATAAGACTCGGGAATAAAGTATAAGAACAAATAAAGTTGCATTTAATTCATTTCTCTTTTGTGTAGTTTGAATCTCCGTAGTGCCACAGTACCCAATGCATTATTACCCGATTCATGTGGGTTTTGTCATCTTCGTGTTAAATATTTATTTACACACAGGAATTGAAAAGGTATATTGCTTTTTACAAAAAAATTGTTTTTATTTTTCTATAGCCCGAAAAGTCATCGTGACGAAAAAAGGGAGTCGCTCTATGGATGTCGGTTACGGATGGAAATGGGGAATGGGAAATTGAAAAAGAAAATGGGAAAATTAAAAATGGGAAATTGAAAATTTGAAATTAAAAACTGTGAATGCTGAATTATCCAAATCAGCACCCATCTCAATTTAACACACACAAGCACACAAGTATGAACGAACCGACATGTTAAGTTAGCAAAGCATTTAAAAATTATTTTCAAAGACAGAAAGGAAGAAGGAAAGAAAGAAAGAAAGAAGGAAAGAAGGAAGTAAGGAAACAAAGAAAGAAAGAAAGAAAGAAAAGAAAAGAAGGTTGTTTCCCAAAAATTCAGTTCCCCTTTTTGAAGCCTTAAAATAACACTAAGTACTGCGAAAATCTTTCTAAAACTATATCTGTTGGTAGTCTTATGCAGGAAAAAGCTAAAAAGCACATTCTGAGATCTTTTGCTAAGAACTACAAATAAATCTGGACGATTTTCCGCAAAAGCGTTCCTCGTAAGGGGAACGGCCATGGAAAGACACGCTTGTTCCTATACTGTAGCCTTAAATTTATATCAGCAAACAAGGGTTTATCCAGAGCGATTTTGTTTCATGATATCTACGTGAGTTTGTCTCCGGCATATCCGTTGAATTTATACAATCAGTGTTGGATTGCAAAAATTGTATTAAAGCAAAGGTTAAATCCGTAGAATCCATCTTTTCCGTGTGTGGGGAAAAGATCTTTGAAATGAAAAAGAAATGCATTAAGCATTGACTGCTAGTGAAATTCATACACAGTAAAAGTCTTAAAAAGAGTACCGGAGAATACTGATTTCACGGATTTCCCGGAGACATGAATGTTTAAGAAGATAACTTGCAGTCCTGACTGACTGCTAACTGAAAAAGACTCTTAAAAGAGGAGCGGAAAATACGGATTTCACGGAGATATGAATATTTAAGATTATTCAATGTTAATTTAATACAATACTTCTCTTCTTACTGTAAGTATCTTTATACTATTAAATTGACATTGAATAATATTAAAAGGCATGATACTGACTTCTAGTTTTAAGAGCGTTAGGGTCAGAAGGAGTAGTAAAAAATCTGAATCTGAATCTTATATTCACATCCCCGTTAAATCCGTAAAATCCATCTTTTCCGTGTGTGGTGAAAAGTTCTTTGAAATGGAAAAGAAATGCATTAAGGTGGCTCGATCGAGTTTTTGAGTGACGATACCTCTCAACTTTAAGCAACTAGTGTACCACAGTGAACAACTACCCAATAGAAAATCGATCGTTACTGCTGACCTAGAAAAAGATGAAAGTTTTACATGAGGTACGTTTCATCGAAATCGGAGTTACCATAGCAACGTAATGACGTCATCCCCCGTTTTACATGAGAGCTAATTACTTGTCACCAAGAGACAATTCTGGGAAGCGCTCGACTGGATCTTCGACCTGACATATTTGTCTTCGTGTCTACAAAATTTGAAGAATTTCTATGAGAGAGTTTTCGAGAAATTTTCGGGTGAAGTTTTAAGGTGTTAAAAAACAACAAAAACAAAATAATTTTGAACTGTTATTGAAAAGTATGTCCACAGCGACTTGATGAAACAACATTTTGGTTTTAAATGAATGTCATGTCATCTAATTGCTTTATGTGAAAATTTCGGGGAAATCGTTCCATTTGATTTTTAGAAACGTTGGCTTGAATATGAACTGGTTTAGTGTGTTACGCGGCTTTTTTTAATCAAAAATCAACCCTACACTTATTAAAATGATTATGAATTAAAAAGCGGTAGATGAATTTTTTTAAAAATTTGCTTTCAAGGAGAATAATCAATATTCAATACAATCCCCGAGTCTCAAACTCATTGAAACGTTGTAAGGCTATCAATTTAAAGCCTAAACTCAGGAAATTATTGGACTGAATTTTGTTGCTCTCATTATGCATCTCCATTGTTTCGAATAGGCGTGCAATTGTAAATTTCAGTACATCATGAATTCATATAACGCTTGATTGCTTTCCGAATATGTTCCGAAAAACGTGCTAATGTATCAGGTCAGCATTACAATAACAATGGACAGGCTGACAGCAGTGAGTGCAAACCTCAAGGTTAGCAGTAAGCGCAAACTTCGGTTAGCAGTGAGCGCAAACGGAAAGCTGCTGTGCTCAGTCAGTGTTCCAGATAAATTTTTATGGCAAGGAGTCAACGAAAAATTTAAACAGGTCAGTAGACGTGGGTCTCCCCCAATGTTATCCCAGTCTCAGCACGTTTTCGGAACATCTTCGGAAAGCAACCAAGCGTTATATGAATTCATGGTATAGTGAAATTTACAATCGCACGCCGATTCAAAACAATGAAGATGCATAATGAGAGCAACAAGCTACTGCGTGAAAATCAGTCCAATATTTTCCTGAGTTTTGGCTCAAAATTGACAGCCTTATAACGTTTCAATGAATTTGAAACGCTGGGATTGTATTGAATATTGATTATTCTCCTTGAGGACAAAGATATAAAAAAATTCATCGAACGCTTTTTAATTCATAACCATTTTAATAAGTGTAATGTCAATTTTTGATAAAAAAAAGCCGCGTAACACACTAAACAAGTTCATATTCAAGCCAACGTTTCTAAAAATCAAATGGAACGATTTCCCTGAAATTTTCACACAATGCAATTAGATGATATAACATTCATTTGAAACCAAAATGTTATTTCATCAAACCTTTGTGGGCATACTTTTCAATAACAGATCAAAATTGTTTTGTTTTTGTTGTTTTTTAACACCCTAAAACTTCACCCGAAAATTTCTCGAAAACGCTCTCATAGAAATTCTTCAAATTTTGCAGACGTGAATACAAATATGTCAGGTCGAAGATCCAGTCGAGCGCTTTCCAGAATTATCTCTTGGTGACAAGTAATTGGCTCTCATGTAAAATGGGGGATGACGTCATTACGTTGCTATGGTAACTCCGATTTCGATTAAACTTACCTCATTTAAAACTTTCATCTTTCTCTAGGTCAGCAGTAACGATCGATTTTCTATTGGGTTGTTCACTGTGGTACGCTAGTTGCTCAAAGTTAAGAGGTATCGTCACTCAAAAGCCCGATCGAGCCACCTTAAGCATTGACTGCATGCTGGTGAAATTCATAGACAGTAAAACTCTTAAAAAGAGTAGCGGAAAAGACGGATTTCCCGGATTTCCCGGAGACATGAATGTTTAATAAGATAACTTGCAGTCCTGACTGACTGCTAACTGAAAAAGACTCTTAAAAGAGTGGCGGAATATACGGATTTCACGGATTTCCCGGAGATATGAATATTTAATATTATTTAAAATTAATTTGATATAATACTTCTTTTTTTTCCACTTGTTTTCCTCTAACAAGTTCACAGAAATGCATGAAATAATGCTTTAATGAGACGTTGTGAATTTGTTTAAACACTATATGGCCTGGCTTATGCACAAGTGTGCAAGTTTTGGCTTACAGCAAATAAATGTGCGACAGTAACTTATTGTACTATATTGTCTCTGGTTTTTTCAGTTGGGAAGGAACTTGAGTTCAGCCCTTTTCTTCAAAGAATCGGCCACCCTTCCGGTCTGAAACTTGAAATCGGGATCTCTCAAAATAGCAGTCCACTGTCCAAATCCGTGTTTATCTATCCCTTCTTTTAGAAATTTGTCCTCGTCGGCAGTAAATTTTAAGATCCGAAGATGGCTTCGTTGAATGCGCATGGGCCTAGTTGAGGAGACAACCTTTTTGGAAGGCAGGGTTGTTCTTTCTACAGTTTCAACTGATGGCGATGAGCTTGAAGTTGAACAGCTAAACCTCGTGTGGACTTCCTTGTCCACTTCCGATCCCTTGGTACCTTGTAGTTTTTGTTGACACTCGTGGGCCTTCGCAGCAACTTCGCGCGACCTCTCCTTTTGATAGTGAACTTTGGCAACGGCTGAGCTGTGTTTCTGATCTTCCAACAAAATCCTTTGCTCTTTACTAGTTAGCAGATTGAGGTTTTGCGTTTCGACAATTTGACGATAGCGCGTCGGGTGGACGTATTTTCCGACTTTACTCATGACGTCGCCCAATTTGCTGTGTTGGCCTCCATTTCTCGTGACCAGAAAGAACTCACACTGGGGTTTTAGCAATGGCCTTACGAAATTAATGTAGCTATCGAGCACCTGCATGCTTGCATCGGTCAGAATCAAGGAGTCAAATCCATACTTTTTAGCAGTTTTGAACTTTTTCTGGTCAATGAATCCCCCGTTCTCCTTCGCTGCTCTAACCATGTCAACTGTCAAGTACTGATAAGTCATAGGGCGAGACCCCTTCACCTTAATGAACAAATACACCACAACAAATTTCGTAGCAAATGTTAAGTCCGAGAGATTGACTTGACCTGGACTTGTTTTGCACGTCTTTACGGTGTTTTCGTAACGCGGTAAGTGAAAAGTTACCACCTCTAATAGATTTTCCATGGTTGCCCTGTGCCCTCTAGCATCCAGAGTTTCAATGTCTAGATCCTGTGTCCACTGCAGTCTCATCATCTTTGGCACTGTCTTGCGTGCTCTTTTGAGGTACAACTCTGTCGAGGATAAGTTTCGAAGGATTGTGTCTGATGCGCCATTTATTTTCCTGAAGTCGATCAATTCAGAGATGGCATCAATGTAGCCCAATCGTCCACCGTGTCCGAGTTTGCATTCATCTTGTAAGTAGTCGATAAACGTGAACAACAGACTATGAGAACACAGACTAAAGTCCAGCACTTCAAAACTCAATTCCTCTTCATCTTCGCAGCAAAATTTGAGAAATTTAAAGCATCTCTTGGCTATCTGCTGAGCTGCACGATCTTTCTTGCAACCCCCACCACTTCCAGTCAACCATTTCGTGAATAACTCGCCAATTTGGCTGGAAACTGAAAACGAAGGCAATACCCTGGCAGTTTGTGTTGTGATTTCACCCGATGTATCATCATCGGCAAGTTCTTTGGTACTTGAAATGTCGGGTTTTTCGTCAAAGAAAAAGAACCAACTGTGCTTGGTGTTCACATGTTTCCTGCAGCCACGTTGACTTTTAAATCCATCGTGATCACACGCCTGTATTGGACAGTGATACAAGCTATCTGTTTCTTCTTTTTCCAAGTGAAGCCGTTTTGATATTGGTGATGAGCCATCAATTTTCGACTAGTCAATCTTACCCTTTTTGTTCATGTCGGACATCTGAATGATTCACACAATTTGTTCCACTTACATAAATAGTGAACAAAACACAAAGGCGACAAAAACAATGGCTGCATTGTGCAAGTTTAAACTTCCCGCAACCTGCCCCAACTTACCCCTGCTTGCTCAGGCATGTGTCTGCTTGCCACTGTTCATTATTCTTAAGTAAGTTTACAAATTTAAGGTGATATATGGCGTTGGTGCGATTATATTCAACCTCGCCCGGACAAGTCTATAAGGGCCTCGAAAAGTCTTTAAAAACTTGCTATTGACTCTGCTTCGTGTTGTTTGAAACTTAAAACACTACACCAAATGTTTTTGCCAATTAAAAAGTGATAAAATCATAGATGGCAAGAAAAGAAGAAGGTTTCTGTTGAACAAGATATACAAAGGAACTGTCATTTCTAAATAGCAACCATTTTACATAAATTGGAACTAATGGTTAGGAACAAACTGTTCCACGTGCCAATAAAAAGGAACATTTCATTCAAAACGGAACCATTAATTGGGAACAATTGTTCCTCAAGGGAATAAAAAGGAACCAATTTTGAAAGCAGGAACAATGTTAGAAAGGAACAAACGTTCCTTTACAAAAAAAGGAACGTAATTAATTGGGAACCAAAGTTCCTCATGTCAGCATAAAGGAACAACCACTCTAAAAGGGAACGCATTAATAGGAACAAATGTTCCTCAAGCGATTATAAAGGACCAAAATTATAAAAGGGGAACAATGCCATTGGGAACACCTGTTCTAGGCCACTCATTTAGGAACAAAAAGTTCCTTTCAATGTTAAAAATTCGGAACATAAGGCTCTTTTTAGCTCTAAATGAACACTTTGTTCCTATTTTTAACAGCAATTTGTTCCTTTTAATGTAAAAGGACCACACCAAAGAGGAACAATCATCTCTTAATCGGAACGTTCCCAAAGCAAAAATGGGAACAGTGCACAAAAATGAAAGGAAGTTAAAAAGCCACTTAAAGGATGAATAAAACATGCCAAAGCATCTTATGACTCTCTATACTGAACAGATACAACAGCCAAAATTTGATTGATAAAACCATGCTAGAACATGTTCAAAGTTGGAAGTAAAAATTTTGAGAAACGTAGAAGAAAGAAAGAAAGAAGTTTTGACGACACTAATTTGCGCTATTCCTCGGTGGCGAAGTTAACCCTTTAGTTCAAACAGTTGTAATTCCCTAATGTCACTCGCTGCTCTGCTTTAATTCGTTTACATGATGCATCTACAACATCACACCAGTGCAATACTTACTTGAGATTTTCTCTGGAATACGATTATGACATAGTAGCTCTCTCCTCCGCAGAGGCTTCTATTAGTAAACAACAGTAAAAGAGAAAACGGGAACGGGAGCACTGGGGAGAGAAACAGGAGCGTTTTATCTTTTCCCTCCACCCATCCTAGAGCTATATAGTGTGTGCTCGGCAACTTTTACTGAGTTCTGAACAAATATTGTGCTGCAGGCACTTAGAACAACTTTTGCCTCCCAGAGCAACTTTTGGGCAACGAATGAGCCATCTGAGGTATAAACACATAAATGCTGGAGACATGTAAACTCAATACAAATTGATGTGCGCTCATAAACAGGTCAGCAGTTATTAATTTAATATTGCCCGTGACCAACGCACCAAATTTCCAGCGGCTATTTAAAAACTGGATCCATCTTCACAGCGGTCAAACGCATGACGTGTGCACAGTTCCTGCCATATTTTTACAAAAGGAAAATACAGACAAATGTCGAAAGTTTCACTTTGACCGCAAAACTTAACGCCATTTCTGAAAACTTAGCTTTATACTTTGAGCATGTGTTCAGAATGAAGTAACTGGCGTCCACAAGTTTTATCGGCGCGAAATTTGGTTTATCGGGACATTTTATGTATCGTTTTCATACGAACTTCGCGCTCGTGAAAGTCTGAATTGATTTAGCCTGTGCCAGGCTCTCGGTCAGTGGAGACGAGCAAAAAGCGGGTGAGCAGCAAAAAAACCTAGTCTCACCCCAGCCCCCACGCCTTTTTCGCACCAGTTTGTTTTTCTCGACCCTCTTGGAGCCTGGCACAGGCTAGAACTGATTCAAACTTCAAGGCTCTGGAAAACCGGAAATGACGTTGGTTTTTGCGTTTGACCGCTGTGAAGCTGTGAAGGATCCGTCACATTGTTCAAGTGACAGCGAAGAGAGAGTAGCGACGAATGCTGTAAATAGGCTTAGCATACCCTGTGATAACTGTTAGAAACATTGAAAGCCTCTTTTAAGCAGTGCTATAGTGATACTGACTGTCATGATATTTATGGATACTTCAAACCTATGCTATATGACACATCAAACAATTTAATTTCGGCATGTCGTTTTAAGATGCTGTTCAGAATAAAATAGTTAACTTTGGCAAGCAACTTTTTAATTTCAGGGAGCAACTTTTTCCACTTTTGGTAACTTTTCAGCAAGTTTTGACCATTTTTGGGGGCAACTTTGACTCAATTTACTGGCACAATCTATAAAGGCCTAACCCAGCCTCCGCGCGTTTTTTTTGTAAGCGTGCTGTCAGGAGCGACTGTAGGGGGCCTCTGCAGAGGAGAGAGAGACATAGTAGTATTTCTGACCCATCTGTCAAGTAGCAACTGACATAAAGTCACAACTCAGTAAGCATGCCAAAAAGCGCAGTTTTTATTAGTTGCTGCTATAATAAATAAATTTCTTACATGAAATATTTGCCAGTTGACACGTGGTTATTCAGTATTCAGACACAACACGTCCGTTCAGAGGCTGCGTGCGACGGAAATTGCCACATAAGGAGTGCTTCTCGTGGTTTTTGAGTTGTCTCAGGGAATCCAACTGAAAAGGAGTACATTATCACTTTGTCATTGTTTGAATTTTGCGAGTTCCCCCCCTGCGGAGACTGCGCGCGATGTTTGAATTTGTTATGACGCGTACTTCTTAAGGACGGTGCCTCCTAATACAGATGTACTTTTGAAAAGGTTATCACTATGGGAAAAAAGTAGATCATAGCAAGGGTTATTGGAATCCAAAAAGAAAGATGTGGGTAACCACGCATTTTTCAGAGGTAATTGAGTCTAAATTTGGAAAGAAATTGCCATACATTTTTTCTATTTTAACGCTTTTTTAGAATTATGGCTGATTAATTATTTCTGAAAAATGCGTGGTTACCCCCAATTTTCTTTTTGGATTCTGATAGCCCTTGCTAAGATCTGCTTTTTCCACATAGTCTTAAAACTGCACAAGAATATTGATGTGTTAGTGGGCAAATTCCTTAAGAGACCCGAATAGGAAGAGATGCGCAGAACGATGCGCAGTAACAAAAGGAGGCAAGTAGTAATGTGCGACCGTATGGGGAAAATGGAGGCTTCTGATTGGTCGAGAGCTTTTGGCTTCTGATTGGTCGAGGGGTTGTCATGGGAACGGGAAACCTGGGGCCAATAGAATCGTGGGCTCAAGGGGAAGTCACATGACCGGAAATGACATCACCGGAACCGGAAGTGACGTGTTTTAGAATGGGAAACCGCTGACCAGGTGGAAAAAGGGATCGTGGGCTCAAGGGGAAGTAAAACCGCTGAGAAAACGCTGGCTCAAAGTCCAAAGTCCAATTTTAGGAACGGGGGTAGGTATAAAAGGGTAAACCCTGAGTGAGGGAGTAGTCACGATGAGTTTTTACATCACCCTTATTAGTGATCAAGCACAAGGCACGGGACAAAAATTTACGGCTCGACTTCCTCGTTCCTATTATTTGGTGGAAGATGATTGGGAAGCGGCTTTGGTTCATATCTCCCACCCGGGGTTTAATCAACAATGGGGAGATCAAACCAAACAGAATTGGACGCAAGAAGATAGTCAAAAACATTGGATGAAAACCGATGTGAGATACATACCAAAACGTGCGGATGGAACGGCTCCTATTCAAGTGACCAAACAAATCTATTTACCCCCAGGGTATTATAACAATTTGAAAGAATTATGGATTGCCATCGCGTACGAAATCGAAAAACAACACATGGAAGTCATGATGGATATAACGAAAATGGAGGTGGACGATCAAGCGAAACGACAACAACTCGCGGCTCTCAATCTGGCTCAACCCTACGTGAAAATCACCAATACAAGCATCGCCCCCGAATTAGATTCGTTGTATGTACTCATACCAGCCAACATGCAATTTGAAATGGAATGGAAATTGGCTGGACTGATGGGACTGGTGAAAGATGGCACACCAAGTGAACGCGTGGTCCAAGAAAAAAATTATCTGGTCAAAAATATTGTGGATTACGACGATCGCCACAAATGGGAAACAACCATCGGTCCTGTCAACAAATATCCACCGCATGGCATTGTATCCGTCAGCTTCACCCACCCCGATTTCAATTATTATTTGTTCTTGGGACCGAATCTCAGTCGACAAGTATTTCCCAGTACGCAAACCGTCAAACCGCAACAAGGACAACAACAATTGATGATTTACACGGATCTGGTGTCCCAGAGCATTGTGGGAAATCAAGAAAAAGGATTTTTACGTACCTTGGATGCCGGCAATACCGATCATCAATTTGATACCACGCAACGGATGTATTTTCCTCTTGGCAAAACCATCTTTGACAGCATTGCCATGGATATTCAAACAGCTGATGGACAACCGGCTCCTTTCAAACAAGGGAGAACTATCATTACCCTTGAACTGTCCAGAAAAAGTCAACGATTTATGTAGAGAATGAATAAAGATCACAACAAGTGTCATGCAACATCTTTTATTGATCCTTGGTATTGACAACAAGTAGGAAAAAAAATCCAAACATGGGGGGTGTCCTTTTTTACGAGAAGCTGGTACAGGTTTTCATGCGTCCAATGGCAAGGCTTTTGGTCCGACCCAGAAAGTAGAGGGTTTTGCGGTTAGGCTCATAGGGATGTCGGAGTTCTCCCCAGAATCCTTCCAGGGCGTGGTCGTTGTCATAACAAATGCCATACCATATAGGATTGTTTTTCCAATCGTCCTTGACATGCTGGACAAACTCCGGGTCTTCTTTCCAGTCTTCATGAAGGACTTCAACGACGGTAAGAGGAACGTGGCAGGTAGAGCATAGGTGGGTCTGGCGGTTCTGTTGGTTGGCACAGGCGACATGACAAGGAAGACCACAACACCTCAACGTGGTATAATTGGCGAGAGGTGTCGAACAGATCACACATGGGTTGGGTTGAGCCATCAGGCGAAAGGATCAAAGAGTGGATTGATCAAGAGTTGAAACTCGGTGGGGCTGATGATCCCTTCTTTTCGGAGTCGGCACAGTTCGTGAAAAGGAAGTTGGTAACGTAAAGGTTGGACGAGGTCAAGGGTTTGTTTTCGGATCTCTCCCAAACGTTGTAGGATTTGCACGGCTTCAGGACTGATGTTGTCGGGTTTAGGCTTGGCTTTGTCACCCATTCACCACCGGTAGAAGTGTTTCAAGGTTAATAAACACAATTCGTTCCGACTGAGATGTTTTTGACTGTGAAGTCGAAGCAGTTCAAAATAAGAAGCTTTGAAGCGGATCTCTTCCAAGTCTTTTTCGAGTCGAGACAACAAGGCTCGTAGACGATCAATCACTTGTTGGGCTTCTGGACTGAGGACTGGATCATCCATTTGAGTGTGAAAGATGGAATGGGACAGTGGGTTTTTATAGAGAAACAAAAGGGTCACGTGGGAGGGAAGGGGCCAATGAGAGAAAGACCCATCATGCTTTGTGAGGGGAAGAGGTGGGGGGACCCCCCTCCCCCCTCCTTAGATAGACCATGGTGCATTGCGCGAATCAGGGTATATAAGTCAAGCGAGGCCACAGGGCGTCACTCCTAGCTTTGAGTTCGTCCTAACTAACTTATGTTCTTTGGTGAAGTGAAAAAATGGTTCAAACAAGAAATCCCTTGGGCTCCCTTGCCAGTCAGATCAACGTGGGTGGACCAGAGTACTTGCGGAGGAGAGCGGGACCGGAGACAACAGGAGTGGAGCGGCAGACAAGACGTATGCGGGAGAGACGACAAGAAACCTGGCGCCTCCCCTTGACCAGACAGCGCGTGGTCGCTTTTTGTGAGTTGTTTTTGCAGTGCATGGTCTGGACAGAAAATGGCGAGCGGGAGGGCCGACCCCATCCGGAAATCGTGGAATCCTTGCTGCACACTCTGACGTACAAGATTATCCCATGGGTGGACATGCACCGGGTGTGGACCTACAGTGAATCTCTGTGGCCCATGACGCTGGGCCATTTTAAAGAAATCGACAACGATCTGGCCAATTATTTGCCACGTGTGCATGCGGGCAGCCCATGGCAACGGATCCGAAGGTATTTCGGAGAGATGGAGAGGTTGCGGAAGCAGCGGCGGCGGGGGGAGCAAGAGAGGAGGCAGAGGGAAGTGAGGCTGAATCAAGTGCGGAGAGTGTTACAACTGTAAATAGACTTGAACATTCCTGTTGAGTTTTTTTTATTGTGAGTCAAGGCTACTGTGCGTCAAGAGACATTATTTATGATCCACGTGCAAAGTCAGTGTTGTGAACTTTTTTATTTTTTAATTAAAAAAAGAGTTGATGTTTTTTACAAATGGTGGTCTGTGTTCTTTGCCACGCGGGTGGGGCGCTCCTATTTACAATTGAAAAAAGCTATCTACAATTTGAAAAAATAAAAATTGAAAAAGAAAGCTATGTACAATTGGAAAAAATAAAAACTAAAAAATAAAAACTAAGAAATTACAAATGAAAGTCTTCCAGTTCCATACGTAATTGATCAATGTTCTCGGGTAGACAGAACGTGCGGTTGAATAAGGCTTGAATTTCTGCTCGGGTTTTCTCGTCCACATCCCGGGATCCCACAATAGCACTGCTTTGATGAAGGGTGGGCTTTTTAGGTCCCCAAGGAACAAATTGACTGCCAGTGACCAGGGTGGCGGCATTCTCATTGACTTGGTAGTAATGGTCCGAGCGGTACCATGATTGACTGGGTATGTCAAACAGGTAGACGGGTTTGCCTTGATCCATAGCCAATTGCACAGTCCAACCAGTGCCTCCTTTCACACGTTTATGATCCTGTTCCAAGATGCCAAACGCATAGATCGTATGGGCTCTTTTGGCCAATTGATAATTGCGTTGCAGCAATTGCAGGGTGTAAAAATGACTGGGCATTTGTTTGCCTAGTTTCTCAGCCGCCTGGTGAAGATGGGGGTTGGCCAACATCAGGACTTCCACCGTAGAAGGGCTGATGAAAGTGGCTCGAGGATGGTTCGGGGGGACGAGGACTTCTAGCTGCATCCCAAATTGTTTAGCCAGTTCTTCCACGAGGGCATCCGTACCTTTGGCTCCCCCTGTGTAGACCACATGGCCATGACCCACTTGCAGTTCCAAGGCACCGAGATCTTGTTCTCCAATCATGTCGATGTTGGGGGGCATTCGTTGGGAAATACGTAGCCGGTGTCTGGGCCTACAATAGCTAGAATCTCCGTGGGAGTCAACCCTAAGGCCAAACCGAAATCAATGACGTGGTGCTGTCGGCACTGTTGGAACGTGAATCCCGCTGCTAGACCTCGTTTGACCCGTTCAGCCAAATAGTCTTCGGTGGAAGCAAAGTCGTCTCGGTTGAGATCTTGGTAGTAGTCCATCTACTTGGAATGACGAGTCGGAGGACCCAGGGAGCTTCTTAAATAGGGACAATGGACCAATGGGAAGACAAGAGGACCTTATTTGGAGAGGCAAAAGCTGACCAATGGGAAGATAACAAGTCCTTATATGGGTAGGATAAGCTGACCAATGACAGTTAAGGGTGCAAGGTATAAAAAGGCATGGGCGGTAGGGTGAAATCAACCTTGAGTACGATGTCTGTCGATCGGAAGAGAAAGCCAAGCCTACACCCTGCGGGGAAGAAGAAGAAGAAGAGCATTCAACATATGACGCCCGTGGACTGTGATCCTGTGGTGTGCGAAGTGGTGGAAGACACCCGAGCTGCCGTGGAAGATATGATGAAAGAATTGAATGACATGGTGGAGCAATCACCCCCATCACCTCAATTCACTCTGACGACCGTGTATGACAATGCGGAGGACTATGCTCAAGCGAAAGCCGACAGAGCCCTAGCTAGTTCGGTGGACTATATGGTATGCCCTTGCCATGAGGTGCGTTTGGAGGCCCGAGAATCTCAAAAGGGATGGAAGTATGTGAAATGTCCCATGCAACCGTGTTTGCTGTTTTGTGGTCAAGATCAAGTTCTGGAGTATATGAAAGCCGTGTATAGTCAACCTGATGTAGAAGTGTTGGACATGTGGGGTGGTTTACAATGCTTTTGCCGTGAACCCGCCACGCTTCAACAGAGTCATTCGACCCAGAACCCCGATCGCTTGTTTCTGACTTGTTCCAAGAAAACGTGTGGCTTCTTCCGGTGGGCCGATCAACCCTTGGGTCCCAAGTACTGGACGTGGTTTCATGACAACCCTCCCAAAAAAGCCGACCAACAAGCTGAATCGCCTTTGTCTACCCGTGATGCTCAAGGATATCCCAAGAGGGGCTATGACATCCCTGGCCCGCCCCCTCGAGTCCAAAGCAAAGAGGATCGGCCCTTGACAGAGTATGAGAAACAATTGTTACGAGAAATTCAAGAGCTCAAGAACCGTCAAGAAATGATGGTGGCCCCAGCTCCACCACCCCCTAAGTACAGTGACAGTGTTGAGAACTGGCAGAAAGGTCTAGAGACCATCAGCTGTGGCCGTCTAGGTCTCTTTTAAATGAGAGAACGAATAAAAATGTTTTTATTTAGTCCATGGAGTCTGTGTGTGATGCGTGGGAGTCTATCTTGTCCCTGGGGCATTGGCAATGTCATCAAACCCTTTGCCAACTCTTATATGATCATCAACCCGGGTCCCAAATCTCCATTCCCCCTTGTCCCGAGGACACGCATCCTCTCCACCTCTTTGAAGAAACCCATGTCGACCGCAACCTGTATCGATGGGTCGTGTTTGTCTTATGGTTAAAAGCTCACCCAGAGGCATGGCGATGGTATCGAATCATTCAAAAGGCGCATCCCCACACGGTCCCCACCATATCGACCTTATGGGATGAATGCCAAAAAGTATGGCCCCTCGAAAGAGAACCCAACGCTGGAGTTCGTCGTCATCATGGTTGAAGAAAACCAAACGCCCTGTTTCGTCAACGAAGAAGGCCAATGTCTCGCAACAATGGTTAAACCGTTACCATGATCCTCGTGCCCCGGGGAGTTTAGGTGGGGTGCAACGATTTGCTAAAGCCCAGGGTCTCCCTTTGAAAAAAGCCCAACGGGTCTTGGAACAGGATGTGGGTTACACCTTGCATAAACCCCGACGTCGTCGTTTTGCTACCTTACCCGTGATCGTAGGGGGCTTGGATGATCAATGGGCCGCGGATTTAGTGGAAGTGCAACGTTTGGCCAAACATAATCGGGGTATACGCTACTTGTTGACCGTCGTGGATGTGTTGTCCAAGTACGCGTGGGTCGAACCGTTGAAAACCAAAACCGGCGTGGCCCTCGTGAAAGCCTTTGAGAAGATTGTGAGACAAGGAGGACGTCACCCGAATCGATTGCAAACGGATCGAGGGAAAGAATTTTATAATCGGACCTTTCAACGATGGGTCGACGAGCAAGACATTCAACATTTTTCGACCGAAGGGGATGCCAAAGCCAGTGTGGTGGAACGATTTAACCGCACCTTGAAAGAACGGTTGTACCGTTATTTGACCGCGGCCAACACGTTGAAATTTGACGATGTCCTACCCGAGTTGGTGCAGGGGTATAATGCCACTCGTCATCGAAGTATTGGTATGCCCCCCGAAAACGTGACGTGGGACAACGAAGAAGCCGTGTGGAAACGATTGTACAGCAAACGATTGAAAGGCTACAAAAAACCCCAATTGAAGGTGGGGGATCATGTCCGACTCAATACGATTCATCGTACCTTTGAAAAAGGGTATTTACCCGGTTGGACCGAAGAAGTGTTTGTGGTGCATCGTGTGGTGCCGGGCCCTGTACCCACGTATAAGATTCGCGAATGGGATGAGACCCCGTCCAAGGCACGTTTTATGAAGAGGATTTACAAAAAGTCCATGTGTCCGATGTGTTTCGGATCGAGAAGGTACTTAAGCGACAAAAAGGTCGTTGGTTGGTCAAGTGGAAAGGGTGGCCCGACAAGTACAATAGTTGGATTGCTCGTGGAGACGTGACATCCCTTCGACCCCGCAAACGACGCCGACGCCGCTAAAACAATGACATTGGTGCCCAACTCTTCGTTTTACGTGACGTTGATGAGTCATGCGAGTACCAAGGAGTTTCCTGGGAACAAGAGTCACCATTTCAGAAACCGATTGCCTAAACCCATCCGATTTGTGGGACGAGGATGGATGGTGGGTATGGTGAGTTTATCCTTACCCACCATTCCCGTGATAACGGAAGAAGGAGGCGTGGGTGATTCCCATCCTCTGTTGTACGTACGATGGCACGAACGGGTGTATGCCCAAGACGATCAAGGCAACGATCGATGGTGGCATCAACGCCGCGAACTCACTGTCTACGGGCGAGATATGAGAAAGGAGATGGCCTCGTCGACGGGATCGCACTTTTTTCATCAACTGGTGTACCGTTACGAGCAAAGCCGTGCGAAACAAACCGAACCCAAAAACAAATGGGCCGAGGACAATGGCGTTAAATTGGTTCCGACCTTTGAATGGACCTCCGAAGGGGATTTGTTGTTGAATACCACCAATGTGGATTACAAACGACAAGTAGCGCACGTGTCATGGGGCAGAACCTTGGCTCTGAGAATGGGATGGATTGAACAAGTGTCGACGGGCGTGTATCGATTGGGTCCCAATCTCTTGCAAGAATTTCAAGGCATTTCCACCATTCCCACCCCGACGGATATCCGCGATGCCGCTAACAAGCCCCTCTTTTGGAAAGTGGAGGGGGATTATCTGAAATTGAGTCTATCGTGCCCTTGGCGGTTTGTGAATTTGAACCAGACCTTTCGTCCTTCGTTGGAATTTCCCTCGGCGCGTCCTTTGCACGTGTATTGTGATGTAGGGACCAGCAGTATGGTAGGGGGTCGTATCACCGATCTCTTACGAGAAATCAAGTACCAGCCTCAAAACACCACCCACTTTGAACCTCGACATATTCAATATATCCCAGTACGCAACGAAGTGGTGGAAATCGTCGAAACCCAGATGGCCGAAACCAATGGGGATCTGGTGAAATTTGGTGAAGGACATGCCCTCTTGACTCTCCACTTTAAAAGGGAAGTGACGGGGTGAAGAAGAAAGACAACATGTCGTTCTACGTGACGTTACCCAGTCATGCCAACCGACGTGAATTTCCCAACAACCAACCCAATTCCTTCAAGATTCGCTTACCTCAACCGTTACAGCTCACGGGAGGTGGTTGGCAAGTGGGGTTGAGTGCCATTTCCTTACCGGATGCTCGCGTCAATTTGTATGAGTTGGTGAAGAAAAATGGCTACGTCATGGGGACGTCCTGGGGCCAAACCTACCCCAAACCGGGTGGAAAAGACGGGGAAATGACCTCGCGAGTAGACACCGCGCGAAGCATCATCAATGACGTCCAAGATTTGGATTGGGTGGTGGATGGCGTGAGTTTCATGAAAGCCATCATTACTCACTTGGAACAACAACGTATGAAAATGGCCATTCAAGGTGGTCGGTTTACCAATGGTCAAGGCAAACACACCTACGTCAAGTTCAAGTGGGAAGGCGAGGATCTGCTCATCGACAACACCAATATCTGCCATTGCGGCACCGACACGCCAGCCCTGACCATCTACACCAAGTTAGCGCTCAAAATGGGGTGGTTACGTAAAATTGACAGTGTATTGATTTTGGGGCCCAACTTACAACAAGAATTCATGGGGGATCAAATCCCCAACATGACAAAACCCACTGACAATGATTGGAACGATGTCACCGACGGTCAGGGGAACGCGGTCTTTTGGACGGTGCGTTCTATTTTACCGGATTATTTACAATTGAGTATGAGTTGTGGGTGGCGTTTCACCAACTTGAATGTAGCGTTTCGTTCAGTGGTGGGTGAACCCACACGATCGTTGCACGTGTACTCCGACGTGGCAGGCAGCACTGTGGTGGGCAATCGCGTGACTGATTTGTTACGTGAAATCCAGTACAAGCGAGAAGCACGCGGCAACCTGTATTTTGAACCGTTGCACATTCAATACATGTCTCTTCGTAACGAGGTGGTGGAAATGATTCACGTTCAAGTGGCTGAAACGATTGGTAGAGGAGGAGACTTGGTCAAGTTTGGTGAAGGTCATACCATTGTCACGTTACACTTCAAAAAGACATAAAAAGGGGGTGGCCAAGGGAGTGTCCCAATCACAAGATGCCCAAGACAAGAGTGCGTCGAATAAGACGAAGAAGAAGAAGAAGGCAACGAGGGGGTTTATTCCCCCTGGCGGCCCTCATTCCAGCCTTGATCGCTGGAGGAAAAGCCGTGGCGTTGGGTGCCGCGGGTGGTGCCGCGAGTTACGGGGCTAAAAAAGGGTTGGAAGCCGCTTTTCGGAAAAGAAGACGATGATGACGGTATAAAAAGGGGGTCACGTGAAGCACAGACAAAACGTTTATCCCTTGTGAAGAAGACACCATGCGTGGGGGAAGTTTGACACGATTTCGAACCGACGAGTGGTATGATCAACAAGGCAAAGGATTGATGACGGATCTGATGCGTGGGGGGTTGCAAGGTCTTATAAGGACGCGAAATCCTTTAAAACTGCCTAGTAATATCAAGAGAGGATTGGAAACGGGTTTGACACGAGGTATCAAACGCAAAGCCGAAGACGTCCTTAAAAAGGAAATCACCAAACAAGCCAAGAAAGCGTTGAGTCATAAGAACGTGAAAGACGCCGTGCGTGTAGCCACTGCCTTATTTCCCAGACAAACCAAACGTGCACGTGATATTTTGGGAGTGTGAACATGGAACCCGTGCATTCACGACCTCGACGGATTCGTAGTGATCGAGGGTTGTCTCAATGGGGAGGACTGTATCCGTTTTGGAAACTCATGCGACGACAACGTGGTGGATGGTTAAGTCCCGAGGTGATGAGAGTCCCCGGGTTTGATTTGAGACAACGTTTAGCACGACGACGACGACGCTATAAAAACCCCTCACGACGACGACGGGGTACCACTCGACGACGTTAAACATGCCTGACGTGAGTACGCAAACCGCCCCGGCTCACGAGCGTTCCGAAGGGACCGTCAACCCTGCGTTACGGATTTTCAAGGTGCCACCGACCGACATTAGCATCAATGCCTATCGCATGGTCACCATTCAACCCACCACCACGGGTATCAATCCCATGGAATTCATCATTCCAGGGTTGGACGATTTTGTGGATTTGGGACGCAGTTACTTTACCATGGAATTGAGATTGCAAAAGAGTACCAACGATAACTTGAATGCCGCTCAAAAATTGTGGCCCGTCAATAATTTGGCCCATTCCATCATCAAACAAATTGACTTGCAGTTGAATGGCACGTTGATCAGTCCACAATCCGACACGTATCATTACAAAGCTTACCTAGAAACCTTGCTGAATTATGATCGAGAAGATGGCAAGACCGTGTTAGGACCCCAAGGATGGTACAATCAAGTGGATTTCCCACCCCAATGGACTGCCACCAACACAGACAAAGCAGGACCTGATGCTGCCTATACCGCTCTCAGTGACAATCACAAGGGGGCCTTGGACGCCATGGTAGCTGAAGTGGCCAAGTATGCTGGAGGTGTCACCCACAGTCTAGTGTTTACCCCGCACTTGGAAGTCTTTCACACTGGCAAACTGTTGGTGCCTGGCATAGAAATCAAGATGAAATTTCATTTCAATGGCCCCAGCCTGTTTTTGAATGGAGTGGCTCTAGCTGGTCGATTGATGGAAGGGGATGTGAAACTACAGTTTCATCTCTGTCAACTGCGTTTGAATGACGCCATCTACCAGAGTTTGTCTAGCAAAAGACACAATGAAGGAGAAGTGGCGGCTTACCCGACCGTCCGCAGTGAAATCCGGACCTTCAGCATGCAAAACAACCTGGTCCGCTTTGATATCCCTAACCTGTTTCAAAACAGAATACCTGACCGATTGATTGTGGGGTTACTGGACAGCCGAGCCTTCAATGGAGATGTGACCCGAGATCCTTTCTGTTTCCAGAAATTTGGTCTGACCTCCATTCGACAGATTGTCAAAGGAGAAGAATACCCTTATGAAACCCTACAGTTAGTGCACAACAATGGCACCCGAGATAATCTAGGCTACTTCCGTTTTCTGCAAGCCAGTGGTGCCTGGTGTAAAAAGAAAGGCAATATGGTAGAACTGCTGGATTGGGGCCAAGCTAAAAATTGTACCTTGTACATGTTTGACAATGTCGCCAACGGATGTGCTGACAGTCAAAACCTCAACCCCAAGCAAACAGGCGATTTACAACTGGTCTTGGAATTTGGAGCTGCCCCCGGTGTCAATATAACCGTACTCGTGTATGGAGAATTTGAGAACTTGCTGGAGATTGACAGGAACGGAGCCGTGTTGTATAACATTTACCAACACTGAAGATGGAACATGTGGCCTTGAATAATGTACAGTTGGATTATTTAGCCCGAGACGACCCCCAGTTGAACCCTGTCTTTTACGGGACGGTGGCCTGTGATCGTTTACCCAAGACTCCTGTCAAGACCCAACCCCAAGGGTACATTGTGAATACGGACCCACAGTATCAACCGGGACAACATTGGTTAGCGGTGTGGACCGATGGAAAGGTGTGTGAAGTCCTCGATAGTTATGCTTTGCCCATGGACACGTACGTGCAAGCTACCCCGTTACGAGATTGGATTGTCCAACATTGGAAGTATGTGGTGACCAATGGCAAGTCCCTCCAAGCCATTTCAAGCAAGAGTTGTGGTGATTACGCCTTGTTGTATTTGAAAGCCAAAGCCCGTGGACGGACCTTGCAAGAGTTTTTAAATGAGTTTTCGGATCATGATTATGTAAGCAATGACCATCAAGCCGGTCAACGCCTTCAACAATTGATTGTAGGCCAAGAAGCCAGATGGTATCAACTCTGTTGTCATCCGTATCATCAATGTAATGGTTAAATAAAATTTGTTGGAAAAAAGTGGTGTCGGAGTCGTAGCTCAGTGGGTAGAGCCTTGGACTTAATCCAGGATAGCGATTGGGTCGTGCGTGGGTTCGAGTCCCACCGATTCCAATAAAAAGGTGCCTTTTTTTTTTCTAAGGGTAGTTCGTCATCATGCAAACGGGGAGACCGTTTCGTTTTCATACCCCCTCCTCTATCTTGGTGGTGGGTCCTTCGGGATGTGGTAAAACCGTGTTTACGGAAAAACTCTTGGTAGACAACCCGGAGTTGTTTGAAACCCCACCGACCCAATTGCATTATTGTTATGGGGCCTGGCAAGATCGATTTCGAAGCATGCAAGATCAAGGGGTGGTGTTTCACGAAGGGATTCCCGATCATGAGGCATTGGTCCAATGGTTTCCTCAAGGACATGGGGTCCTGGTCTTGGATGATTTAATGGATGAAGGCAGTCACGATAAACGCGTGTTGGATTTATTCACTAAACATTCACATCATCAAGGGGTGACCGTCCTATACTTGTGCCAAGACATGTTTCCCGTGGGTCGCTATGCCAAAAGTATATCCCGCAATGCCCATTACATCGTGGCGTTCAAGAACCCCCGAGATCAATTAGGGGTACGCAATGTCATGCTTCAATCGTTTCCTACCACTTGGAAAGACACGTTGGAGACGTTTCATCAAGCCACCACACGCCCGTATGGGTATTTGGTCTTGGATTTACACCCCGCCTCCTCCGATCAACAACGTGTGTTGAGTCACTTGTTAAAAGACGAAGGATGGACTCGCACCTATCAAAAACGACTATAAAGGCACCCCATTTCAACAGGAAAAGAGAAAGCGACCATGGCCGATGATGATGACCGTCAACCTCCGCAATCGTACGATACCGTGTCCCCTGCGGGGGTGGGGGCATCCAGCAGCAATCAAATGTCCCCAAGGGCCTTCCAAGATTTATTTTTCTCGGGAGACCAAGGCCTTCTCGACGTGGCCATGGAGGAAATGGGTGACGATCCCCTCTCTCGGTTTATGGCAAGCATCCCCCCTGGCTATGTAGATGGTGCACCCCCTGCACAGGCCTCTTCCCCCGCAGGGGTAGGAAGTCGAGCATCCCATTCAGCCTCATTCCATAGCCCCCATACCACCCCGGAGTCCCCGAGAAGTCCACCTGGTTGGCGCACAGCCCCAAGTGGTCGGACAGCAGCGGGTGCAGGGGGTGATGGAAATGGACGTGGGGGACGTCGTGGTCCTAGGACTAGAGGTGGTGGACGTGGTGGTGCTGGTGGTGCTGGTGGTGGAGGAGGAGGTGCTGGGGGTGCTGGTGGTAGTGGAGGTGCTGGTGGTGGAGCAGGTGGAGGTGCTGGTGGTGCTGGTGCTGGTGGTGGTGGTGGTGGTGGAGGAGGTGGTGGTGGCGGTGGTGGTGGAGGAGGTGGTGGTGGTGGAGGAGGTGGTGGCCGTCGTGGTGGACGACGTGGTGGCCGACGCGGACGACGACGACGACTTTTCCCCGGTTCACCTAGGACACCTTCCTCCAGTCCATCCACTCCTCGAGGATCTCAGACTCCACCCCCTCGTACCTTGCGTCAAGCGGATTTACAACGACGTTTACGTATGCTGTTACAAGATCAAGAACAGTTGGCCCAAGGACGTGAAATTGCCAATGTCACCATGACCAATAGCATTGTCACCAGTTATAAACAGGGAGGAGCACCGAGCGTACAAACCTCTTCGTCCCGGGTATCGCCGTGAGGATGAAAACCGTCGTGTCGTTATTGAATGGATCAAAACAGCATGGTCTTCCCTTCCCCCCGGAATTATTACAACGCATGGATTCCTTGTATGCTTTTTATCATCAACAATGGTGGTGTTATCGAAAAATGTTGAATCATTACAAGTGTATCAATGCCTTGTTCAATGGCATGGCATTACTCCTGATGGCTGCAGGCATGATTGCGGGTCCCCTTTTGGAAAACAGTACGTTGGTAGCGTGTTTGGCGGCCGTGGGGACCGTGGTCAAAGGATGGAATGATTTTAAACAATACCGATTTAAAGTGACCATGAGTCGGTTTGCGTTTACCACCTATGCCAAAGCCTTGACCGAATTGAAAACCCATGTGCGGGGTGTTCCCTTGGAGGATCTGGAACGATTTTTAATCAAGATGCAAACCTTGGATGATACCATTGTGGATTTCACCCCTCCGTTACCCAAACGATGTCTCCAAGATTACCATGGTCATTTTGTGTACCAACCCTTGGAAGCCCTATGCTATGTAGACGGATGTCCTCGTCCCTTGAAACCCAAAGATTATTGGATCAATAAAAAGCCGCTCCCTCCTAGTCCCACACTCTTAGAACCATGGCCGTCCAACGAAGACGACGACGACGCAGAAAAAGGAAACAAAGAGGAGGGGCTTTAATGCGTCGCAAACCCCGTTTGGTGGATAAAATTGCCCATGGCATGAGTATGTTTCTATCAGGCCCAGCGCCTGGGTTTGGACTGGCTTTAGGCAAATTAGGCGGACAAGCCTTGAAAGGCATTACCGATAATGTACAACATTACCGACGACAACGAGGTGGGGGTTGGTGGCAAGATTTTAAACGCAATACCCGTCAAGGCTATAAAGAGACGCGAGACGTGATCAAACAAAACAAAGCCCTTCAACGTCTATTGACGGGTCGACCATGGTGAGGAGGAGAAGACGACGACGCCGTCGTCAACGAGGCGGTTTTTTAAATCTATTGGTGCCCGCTATGGCAGGATTGGGGAAAGCCGTCGCCTTGGAAACGGATAAACGTATAAAACGCACGATTCAAAAAGCCAATCAACGGTATCGTCGTCGTCACCGATAAAGGATTCAACGTCTTCGACGTCAATTACCGTTTTTACGGTCCATGTTACAAGAAGCCAATGGTTCCAAACGTCAAGAGTTGTTACAACATGCCAATGCCGATCAAATCAATGCTGTGAGTGAACTGGTGTTGAACTTTTTAAAAAACAAGATTCCTGTAACCCCACCCATGCTGGCTAAACTTCAACCCTATAAAAAGGTACTACGTGATTTGGGACGTCGTCGACATTCCGTCAAAAAACGTCGTCAGTGGTTAGTCCGACAAAAAGGACAAGGGTTGTTTCAAGGACTTCACGAGGTGTTATGTCAATGTGTTCGTTAACGTGTCAAGACATGGAAGCATAAATATCACCTGTTGTGACAGCTGTCGTGCATTGGAAGACCATGGACGAGGTCTACATGATTCCCCAAAAGGACTTGGAACAACTCATTCAATATTACAAAGGAGAACTCACCGAAAATGCCTTGTTGAACAAAGCCGCGACGCTCGCCGCCCAAAAACATGTGTTATTAGCCAACCCTCAATTACCTCCAGCCCTGGTCAATGCTCAAACCAAACCGTTGAGTCAAGAATTAATCAAGTTAACCAAACGCATTCGTCAATTTCCTGGCGGGGTGGGGGTTGGTGCCCCGGGTGGTCCACCCGGTGAAGAAGGCGAGGAAGAAGAAGCCGGGGATTTGGTGACGGGACCCGTCGAACAATGGTTGAAGCGCATGATAAAAGGAGGTCCGTCGGCTCCCAAACCCACCATTACCCCTGCTACCAGGGAAGGCGCGAGAGAACAGAGACCTTCTACCAGTCGAGGAGAAGAGATACCTTCCACCAGTCGAGGGGATACCCGGACGCGTTTACAAGTCATTCGAGAACAGCGCAAGGCCTTGGAAAAAAAGTTAGCTGAGAGTGGTAAAGGCAAAGGCAAAGGCAAAGGCAAGGGCGTCTCCCGGGAAGTGCAACGATTGAAACCTTTACCCGGTTGGGAAGATTGGACCAAAACCAAACAGCCCCGACGGAGACGTTTGCAGTACGACAGTGAATAAACATGCCCCCCAAGAGGAGAAGGGGTATTAAACGGAAACGCCCCCAACGAGGAGGGGCCTTGGATGTCCAAAAATGGATTGCTAAAACGGGGAAGGAATTTCATTGGCCTGGCTATCAGTACATGGGGCCTGGCACGCATTTGGCCAAACGTCTGAAACGTGGGGATCCCGGCATCAATCGCTTGGACCAAATTGCTAAACAACACGACATTGATTACAGCCGTGCCAAGAATTTGCAAGATAAATGGAAAGCCGATACCAAGATGATCCAAGCCATTGATCGATTACCCGGCAAGAAAAACAAGACGGAACGGGTGGTCAAGAAAATCATGCAAACCAAGAAACGTTTAAAATTGTAAAATTTAATGACATGTTGAGTAAAAATAAACAATGAAAAATGTCTCATTGGTTCGTTGTACTGTCTCAAACAAAGATGTAGTATCAACCACATTTGGAGACCGACATAACCCATTGTGATGTAGACAAAATGATCCTGATAAAATAAAAACAATGTCACTGTCTCATTGGTTCATGAGTTGTCAAATACGAATGTTCTGCCAAAATACTGAGACGAGGGTTAAGACACCAAATCATAGATCAAATCCACGCCCTCGTCGGATGACATGTCATGAACGAGGTCTTCAGGGGGCAGCAATGCCTCCACATCAAAGTCCTCCACATCGTTCATGACCTGCTGCCAATCATCGGGTGACATGTCTTTCAATAAGTCCTGCAAAAAGGAAAGGTTCTCCCAATCAGGGGGTTCCACGACTTTCACGCCCCCCGAATCCAAATCAATCAGAGTATGAGAGTCCGCGGGCGGTCCGTTTGTATTCACAGATTCCAGTGAGTCACAAAAGGCTTTCACATACGTCGTCACAGGAACGGATTTCAAATAATCCGTCAGGGGGATGGTTAGTGTCAAAGGTCCTAAAGCCTTCAATTTCTCTCGAGTTCTCTTTTTTTCATTGTTCGCCACATGCTTTTGGTACCGTTCCCGACGCTTTTTATTGTAACGCTTTTGGGTCACCGCCACACGCTCTGGATATCTTTCCCGGTAACGCCTTTGGGCCTCCGCCACACGCTCTGGATGTCTTTCCCGGTAACGCCTTTGGGCCTCGGCCACGCGGGCTCGATGTCTTTCCCGGTAGCGCTTATGGGACTCCGCCACACGGTCTGCATGCCTTTCCTGATAGCGCTTTCTGTTCTCCGCCTTGCGGGTTAGGCGGCTTTCCCGGTAGAGCCTTTGGGTCTCCGTTAGGAACTCTCGATGTGTTTCTCGGTACCTTTTTTTGGAGGCGGCCACTTTCTCTGGGTGTTCGACCCGGTACCGTGCACATTTGGCCATGTTGCGTGCTCGTTTAGCCCTGAGGACTGCCAGTTCGTACTCGTCGTCAGTGTCGTCGTCGTGGGGGTCATAGTCGTCGTCGTTGGTGTAGTCATCGTCGTCGTCGTCGCTTTGGCAGTAGTTCACGGGGGGTCTGTGACGGTGGCTGCGGGGACGGGTCTCTCTTTCGCGGGACATCGGGCGATGGTGGCGGTGCTGCGGGAGGTGTGGCTGGCCGTTGAAACTCGTACCGCCAGTAGTTACAACAATAATCTAGCCCCTCGATGAACCAGTCACAGGTCATTTGAGGGTAACACAGCTGATGATAGGAACGCGCCTGTTCTGCTCGGCGTTTCTGGGCTTCGACTTTCTCCGGCTCAAGTTCCTTCAAACGTTCAGCAAACTCTACAAAGCTTTCGTCGTTCAATAGCACCTCCCTCTTGACTTTCTCTAAGATGTTCTCCACTTCCAAATCTAACTCAAACTCCTCAAAGGCTTCCAATAGCTTCTCATGGCCAGAGTCCATTTTGAGATGACTCACCTCGAGGGTCGATCTGTTTTATAGTCTCTCATTCGTTCCCGTGATGCACCATGGACCCTAACTAGAGAGGGGGGAGGGGGGTCCCCCCACCTCGTCCCACCCCTCCCTAGGGCACCCCCTCTCAAGGGGGCACCCTGTTTAGTGATTGGCTCCTTCCCCTCCCACGTGACATTTTGGTTCTCTATAAAAAACAGAGCTCCAACCTCGAGTGAGTTCATCTGATCATGTCCTCTCAGCCAGAAGAAGAAGAAGCCGAAGCGGGGCCTAGTGGCCTCGACCCCCATGAGATCATGTCATTGCTTGGTCTAGAGATGTCCGATTCAGAGCCAGAAGAGACGACAGCGAATTCCTCTCATGAACCTTTGTTATGCACCGAAGACATGGCGGACAGTGATGACATTTGTGAAGAGGCGTTGGATCGCTTCGAACGGCAACGTGCCTTTCAAACCCATCTCCTTCAACAAACTGGTGGAGGTTTGGATGCCAATACGGAGGGTGTCTTCGAGTTTGAACTCCAACCCTATGTCGACCGTTTGAGCAACCGTCTGGGAGTGCGTGAACGTCATTTCAATACCCAGTTACGCCAAAGGGGCAACTTGATTCCAGGTCAAAACATCACGCAAGCTCTCCAAGAGGGGTTACGTCGCGCGGTGAATCAAGTGTTGACCACCACCACACCTGCCCTCCACGATCAAGATCGCCTCTACTTTACCATCGCCTCCAACAGACTCCATAATAATTTTCAGGGTTGGGGATTACGAGCAGGTGAATGACGTGAAGGCGGGGAACGTGTCGAGGCTTTGTTCCAACGTTTAGCCCAAGCCTTGAATAGCAATGAACAATTTAAAATGGACGACTCCTTTCAAGTATCCATTACTCAAGTCCATCATGCCCCTCAAGGAACCGGCAAACCGCGTCGTGGCAAACCAGGCCACCCCACCATGACCATGTTAACGCAACAGAAACGAAGCGTCATCAGAATTACCAATGACGATGAACTCTGTTGTGCCAGAGCCCTCGTCACCGCCAAAGCCAGAGTGGACCAGCACCCGAAATGGGAATCAATTCGCAAAGGAACTCAGCTCCAGAGACGTCTCGCCTGGGACCTCCATGACGAGGCCAACGTGCCCCTCGGCCCTTGTGGCTATGAAGCCTTGACCCAATTCAGTACCACTCCTTCCCTGACCGGTTACCAGATCCTGTTGGTGGATGCCGACCGTTCTTTTCACATCACCACCTTTGGTCCCCTTCAAGACAAACAACTCATCCTGTTGCACGAGAAAGGCCATTATGATGTCATTACCAAGTTGCCAGGGTTTTTCGGGGTCGGTTACGTGTGTGCCCATTGTTGGAAACCCTATGACCATGAGGGACAACATCGATGCACCAAACAAAAAGGTCATTGCAGGGCCTGTTGCCAAAAAGAGTGCCCTGATTTCCTGGAGGCTTACCCTCGAGGCCAGAAAGCCACTCAACGTTGTCAACAATGTCATCGGGACTTTTTTGGAGACACCTGTTTCCAAATGCATCTCGTCAAGGACCATGCCGGCAAACCCGTGACCAACCTAGATTCCTCCGTCTGCTTTCGGCGCCGTCGCTGTCCTAAATGTGGCAAGCAGGAAGTAGGATTAGACAAGATTGAAAAACATCAATGTGGGTATATTGATTGCCCCTCCTGTCATGAGTACGTGGACGGTGCAACTCATCGCTGTTTCATCCAAACAGCCCCCAAACCTCAAGACAAGAAAAGGAAACGGTCTGGAGGACCACGCGCTAAACGTAGGGCGGGTGTGGATGCCACACCCGAGGAGGAGGAGGAAGACAGCATACCCCCCTTGCATGTCTTCTTTGATATTGAAGCCATGCAACCCCAGGAACAACACATCGCTAATCTCGTCGTGGCCGAAACCGAAGACGACGACCATCCCGTGTGTTTCCCTGGCAACCATTGCGTCCGAGATTTCCTGGAATGGTTGGATACCTTGACCAACAACGATACCCGCCAAGTCAATGTGTTGGCCCATAACTTCCAAGGGTACGATGGTTACTTTATCATTCATCAATACTATGGTGACAACCGGATCGTTCAACAACTCCGGAACGGGTGTAAACTCTTGCAAGTCCAACACGATCGTATCCGCTTCATCGACTCATTGAGTTTCTTCCAGATGCCTCTGTCCGCGTTTCCCAAAACCTTTGGATTGACAGATGCCTGCAAAGGGTACTTCCCCCACAAGTTCAATCATCCAGACCATCAAAACTACGTAGGACCCTTCCCGGCCCTCGATTACTACATGCCCGAAACCATGTCCCCCGAAGGCAAGCAAGCCTTGGAAACCTGGCATCAAGACCAACGCGACAAAGTCTTTGACTTCCGCAAAGAACTGGTCCACTACTGCAAATCCGATGTACGTCTCTTGAAAGAAGGATGCTTGACATTCAAACGGTTGTTTGAAACGCTGACGGGCTTCAACCCCTTCGACCACATCACCATTGCCTCTGCTTGTAACCGCGATTTACGGATGAATCGCATGATCCCCAACAGTATTGCCAGTGAACCCGTTCGTGGTTGGAAGAACAATATCAACTACTCCAAGGTGGCCCTGGAATGGTTAACCTGGTGTGCCCAACAACAACAGACCATTCAACATGCCCGTAATGCCGGCGAGTATCGCATCCCTGGCACTGACTTCCATGTCGACGGTTTCGATGGCAGTACCAACACCGTCTACGAATTTCACGGGTGTTTCTGGCACGGATGTCCTCGCTGTTACCCCATTCGTCACGAAAGCCATCTACGTCACTATGATCGAACCATGCAAGATGTCTACGAGACCACCCAGCAAAGAACCCAACAATTTAGAGAGCGAGGGTTCACAGTCGTGGAAATGTGGGAATGTGATTGGTCCCGTCTCAAAGACACCTCCTTGGACATCCGAACGTACCTGGGGACCCTTGACTTGACAGAACCTCTGAATCCCCGTGACGCTTTCTGCGGGGGTCGTACCAATGCCGTGAAACTGTACCATCGCGTGACGCCCAGTCAACAAATACATTACATTGATGTCACCTCCTTGTACCCATGGGTGAACAAGACCTGTGTGTACCCCAAAGGACATCCTCGTTTCATCTTCAATCCGGGTCACACGGACATCACCAAGTACTTTGGCCTCGTCCAATGCAAAGTCCTGCCGCCACGTCACCTCTACCATCCTGTCCTCCCTTACCGTCATGACTCCAAACTCCTTTTTCCCCTCTGTGCCGCCTGTGTGGAACAAGAGATACCCAAACGACCATTAGAGAGATGCGCAGAATGTGTGCACACGGACGAACAGCGGGCCCTGACTGGGACATGGTGTAGCCCGGAATTATCTAAAGCGGCGGACTTGGGGCACGAAATCCAGTACATCTATGAGGTCTGGCATTTTGACGAGACGTGTGAAGGACTCTTCAAAGACTACGTCAACACCTGGTTGAAAATCAAGCAAGAAGCCAGTGGGTGGCCCGCCGGAGTAGAAACAGAAGAACAAAGACGGGCCTACATTGAAGATTATTACAAGCATGAAGGCATCCGCCTGGACTATGACAAAATCGAATACAACCCGGGGCTGCGTACCCTGGCTAAAATGATGCTCAATTCCATGTGGGGCAAGTTTGGACAACGTCTCAATAAAACCCAAGTCCAAACGTTTGATGACCCTCAAGCCTTCCACCGTTTCCTAAATACAAGCAGTATCCAGGTACAGCACGTGTCCGTCATCAATGACGAGATGATTGAAGTCCATTACACCTACCAAGACGAAGACATCCCTGTCTCACCTAACCTCAACATCTTTGTAGCCTGTTTCACTACCTGTTGGGCCCGACTCCGACTCTATGCCGCCTTAGAGAAGCTGGGGGAAAGAGTCCTCTACTACGACACCGACTCCGTCATCTACTACACAGACCAAGGACAAGGTAACCCAACCTTGGGGAATTACCTGGGCGACTTTACGAGTGAATTGGACAAGGAGGATTACATTGTGGAATTTGTCTCAGGGGGTCCCAAGAACTATGGGTACCAAACCCAGAATGGTCACGTGGAGTGTAAGGTGAGGGGGTTCCGCCTCAACAGTGAGGGCAAAACCCAACTCAACTACCACATCATGCGTCAGAATGTCCTGGACGAAATCCAGAAGCCACTCCTCAAACCCCGCCAGACCCAGGTCATCAAAACGTACCAGATTGTGCGCGATCCCAAACACTACCAACTCTACACCTTCCCCGAGTACAAACGTTACCAGCTCGTCTATGACAAGAGAGTCGTGGATCCACACACCTTTCAAACCCACCCTTATGGATACCAGTGAGAAATGTTGCCCAAACAAGATCATCGAAGTAAAAGGAACACTCATCAAAAGGAACTCAAAGGAACACTCACATCAAAGAGGAACTCAAAGTCATCATGGAACCCTTATTTTTCTCACTTATTGTGAAAAAAAGTATGACAATAAATTATTTGTTTTTTTTATTTTCTTGTTTTTTTTTTTAGTCAAGGACCACCCCCGTTCCTAAAATTGGACTTTGGACTTTGAGCCCGCGTTTTCTCAGCGGTTTTACTTCCCCTTGAGCCCACGATCCATTTTTCAAACTGCTCAGCGGTTTCCCATTCTAAAACACGTCACTTCCGGTTCCGGTGATGTCATTTCCGGTCATGTGACTTCCCCTTGAGCCCACGATTCTATTGGCCCCAGGTTTCCCGTTCCCATGACAACCCCTCGACCAATCAGAAGCCAAAAGCTCTCGACCAATCAGAAGCCTCCATTTTCCCCATACGGTCGCACATTACTACTGAGGCACCGTCCTTAAGTACAAAGTTTTTTCAAGTTTTGTAACTTTTGCCTTTTTACGCTAGTTGTTTACTTTCGTTCCTTTTGTTTTGGATTAAAGTCAAACTGAGTTTGAGCCTTAAATTTAAGGAAAAGTTTTATTTACAGTCATTTTCAATCAGCCTAGGAAGGATACACTATATGCACAATGCTGCGTCAATTATCCATTGTTTTTGTAAATTTACTTTTAATACCTAATTTTAAGGTTGTTACCAAAAAATTGTAAGAACATTCCCTATGCGAAACAGCCACCTAACAAGTGTCGCTTAGTGACCTAGTGTTGTTAAGGTTACAAGCCTCACTTTCTCCGCAGACAGTGCGAGCACAAAACTTGCGGAATGAAATTTCTGTTTTTCTCATCAACCAGACTATAAAGTTCAACACTGAAGCAGATTCGGGATAGTATAAACTGCGAAATGTAATTCTTTTACGGGCTAAGCGGAATAAAATGAAGCCGCTCGATAGCGGAAGAACAAATGTCGAGGTATGCAAAAGTTAACCGCCAGCTCTCCCCCCCCCCACCCCCCAAAAAAGAAAAAATGTGCTCTTACCACGTTTGTACCAATAAAAACGGGCTTCTTCAGCACAATCCAGTTCACAGACTGGTAGCAGGGTGGGGTGGTCAGAGATCCCTTGTATGAATAGAGAGACTCGTTCGACAGATCTTTCAATTCAGGAACCAGCTTGTAAAGGAACACGTTCTCCACAGCAACACTACTATCTGTGGAAAGAATTGGCTGTAGTGTTAGGAAATACCATATCCAGCTTTTCGAAGGAGATAACAGCAAAGAGTGTACTGAATATTATTGACTTAGTGCGACTAAGCAACATTACCTAATCGTCTAAAGGCTCTGTTCATGATTGGCTAAGATCTGCCCTCTAATTTAAAGGGATAGGTTCACCGCTCGGCGCATGTGCATTAATCAAATTACTTTTTTCCGATTTATTAGTAATTCTATCGGTTAATAATCCCACTCACATGTATCTCAGCGATCACATACTATAGTAAGCCCAAGTAGAACGGCGGAAGACTAAATTCGCAGGAAATATCAGTGGATTGCACCAACACTGCCAACGTTAAATCTATTGTTGAACCGAAGGTTTTATTCCATGGTTGATGAATTTACCGCTATTTGCACGCGCTTTGGTCAAATGGCTGCCAGGGGCGTGTGCAGATAGCTGAGAAATCATTAAACGCCAAACTTTGGCAAGAAAGTTTCACACCCGAGCAGTCTACTCGCTTATGATTGGTTCTTTCACAATGTTAAGAAATAATATTGCCTGCGTAATCGCTACAGCGTGCACAGGCGAAAAAACAGCATTCAGATCTATGAACATGGGCTAAACCGGGAACCCTTCCCTTTAACTATCCGTGAAATGTCAAGCTCGTCACTTTCTATGACGTGGCATTGGATTGAACTGCAAACTCTGACTTCAATTGCAATTACTCGCACTTTTAATAGTGTATTTCCTCAAATAATGCCCGTCCTTCAAATAATCATAATTCTCAAAATTATAGTTGTCAAAATTACATTGTCAAAATTATTTGCAGCACACGAAAAATAACAATCTTAGGCTATATTTGAAGAAACGCGGTATGCAGTTTAAACATAATGTCTGTGGAATATTCCTACCAACTTTGCTGTTTTTCAAAGCACTCTGTCAAGTTGCCATGATTTACAAAAGCAAAGAAATCGATTTTTTTGGCTATTTTCGCAAGAAAACTATTCCTTGCTAAGATGTCTGCATTTCGACCTCTGTTAGTTAGCCAGGAAAAAGTTCATCTGGTCATTCAAGGAAAGGGTTGACATTACCTGTCTTGCGTATTTTTTCCATTAAAGGGGAAACCTTTTCAAACCAGGGGTTTGTTACTGCGGTTTTCTTGGGTTTCTGCAAAAAAAGCAGAGGACGGTTAACTGCTGTAACGAACAGCCATTAGGTACCTGCATGCGGCTATCCCAGAGGCCTGCAGCAATACAGCCGCTCCTCATAGCTCTCGAGGTGACCCGAACCCTATTTGCTTCTAGCAGCTTTTTGACTTCAAAGCTGCGGTATCAATTCAAATTAACTACGTGGAACACCGATATGACGAACCCTAATATAACAAAGAAACCCCTGTGGTAATGCAGTTACGTAGCACAATTTCATGTGTATGTTGAAATCCACTTAAGAACATGATCATGGGTTAGTCCCTAACTAACCTACCGGCCCCGATGAGTATTTCTCGAAGCTGTTTTTTTGTCGATTGGTGAGTAATTATTACACAGTTTTGTCAATGTCAGATCCAAAAAGTTATAAAGATTCTAAAATTTAGGGTGGATTCATTTGCAGCATACGCGTATGGCAAAAAATGCGAAAACCTGTTTGTTTCCTTGGCGTTTAGGTTATTACAGATTTGCAGACAACGCAAATAATTGCTGATACCACTGGTAAATCTGAACTACCCTATCAGTTGAACTACTTCCCCTCAGAAAAATAGAGGGAAGTACATAATCATCTTCCTTTGATACCATTATGTAATCTTCCCCTCTCCCGCGCCTGCTATATTTTCGAAACTGCTACTTCCACCACTAGCCGACAGCGTTTAAAGGCAAATTAACCAACCAAGAAATAATTTTCTGGCGCTTTCCTCACTTTCTACCATGTTGCTGTACATTTTAATCAAGCTGAAAAACAACGCACGTTTCGCCCGGTTGGTTTTATGGGTTTATCAACCCGTTTATTTGCAACAGGGAACGCGTTAAAAATGCGACAAGTCTAGATGTATGCTGCAAATAAATCCATCCTTAGCTTTCAAAATAAGTAAAAACCGAGTCACTATTAAAGCATATTGTGCACATAAACTAATTTTCGGGCGCGGCAAGTTTTGTAATTTTTGAGAAATGGGCCCCTTGTAAGAAATCTTATGACGACCTATGGTTGCCACTATCAGACCATTTATGATCCAGCACCGCCCCCCCCCCTTCCCCCATTGGTTGAAACGAAATTCCCTTGCATTTCAACCAATCAGAAGCACTACCTAGATCTGGGTAGTGACACGTCATCAGTATGGAATTTCTGTGCTCGTTACTCAGACGCCATTTTGCGAGGGCTCAAGTGGCGACCTCGCGAAACGTCGGCTGTTTTCTAAGGCTAACACAATCCAGGTTTATCACAAGTAAACACACGCTTTTTTTCGGCACATTTTGTTTTAGAAGGCAGTAATGAAGGAATTGCATCATAACGTAATTAAGAGGTCCTGGAAGGTCTCCTTGATGTGGTCCTGACGACGAGATCTTTCCAAAGAACTTACTCACCATCTTCTCTCTTCTCTTAATTCTTAACTTGAGGTAAGAGAAACTTGAGTAAAATAAATGGAATGTTTTCATACCTGAAAGAATACACCAATTACTGACAGTCCATCTGGTTTGTCAGCGGCAGTGGCAAAATCTTGGTACTTTGTGTTGTAAGTCACCAAATGAAGCTATTATGGGGAAAAGCAACAATTGCAGAATATTGTCAGGTTTTCTAAATTATGTAAAAAATATTATGTTTTCATAATATATTCTTTTCCAAGCTATCTTACTTGGATTTAACTGTGCGTGTAGTTTATTAAAAACCGTTTTTCGCGACATGGTTTAGCCGGGGGAGTTGTTTAGCGATCGTAGCGGGAGAACGTGTAGGCGAGGTTTTGAAGAACTTGGAGACGAGAATGTTTAGGTCTAATTTACAGTCTAAAAAGGAGAATAAAGAAAAAGGAAAAGAAAAGCAAAAAAAAAAAACAAAAAAAAAGAGAAAGAAAGAAAAAAGCAAAACAAAAGAAACTGAAAAAAGCAAAGCAAAAAGAAACTGAAAGAAAAGAGAAAGATGTCATTTTCTCTGGTTGTTTACCATTTACAGAGGGAAACCGGTTGGTCTACGGTTTGTGCAAATAGTAAGCAAGACCTCCCGAATGTGAAGTTCCGTTCCAGATTAGCACGTACCATTTATGCAATTCACTCTAGTTTACAGCGAGAGTAGTAAGGTGGGCTCACTAGGGGTGGTTTGCCTCGTTTTGATGTTGTGGGGGTTGCTAGGGTGGTTGCTAAGGAAGGGATAAACCGCAGACCATAGGGGGATTGGGGCCGGGGCCAGGGCAGGGGACGCGGGGATCCCCTGGTGAATAGTAGGTGAAATAACCGAAGTTGAGCATCGAGCAAGACACGCGCATGCGTCCATGTTTTTATTGTACCACAAGGTCAGGATGGTCTTTCTCTTATTATAGGTAAATGGTTTTGCTCGTAGTAGTATGGCACGACGGTTTGGTCCAACCAATGAAAAAGACCCACCCCCCCAATTTTTTGGACCAATGAGAGACTAGTGCCATTCCTTTTTATCATGTGATCACGGTCAAGGATTTGGACCAATGAGAGAAGGGGTCAAAGGTCACTTTAGGGAAGGGAAGGGAAGTGGGTTTAGGGTTTAGGGTTTAGGGTTTGAGGATGGAACCGGAAGTGACGTCAAAGGGAACCGGAAGTGATTGGAAATGCGGAGGTCAGGTGATTTTGTTTGGGAAACCGCTGACCAGGGGTGAAAAAGAGCATCGCGGGCTCACAGATCAAGGAAGAGACCATTTGACTGATTCTAGTACTAGAAACAGGTTTGTTTATATATGACAAGAGAAAGACCATCCTGACCTTGTGGTACAAAAAAGAAACATGGACGCATGCGCATGACTTGGGTTATTTCACCTACCAGCAGACCAGGAGGGAAAAAGGATCGCGGGCTCAGATCAGAAAAGAGAGGACAATTACATAGGGAATACATAGGGAAAAAGGGATTGCGGGCTCCGATCAGAAAAGAGAGGACATTTCGTGACGCTTACATGACGTAGGTAAATAGCCCTCTGGCTAGGGTGGGAAACCGCTGACCAGTAATGAAAAAAAGGATCGCGGGCTCAGATCAGAAAAGAGAGGACAATTACATAGGGAATACATAGGGAATACATAGGGAATACATAGGGTAATACATAGGGAATACATAGGGAATACATAGGGAATACATAGGGATAAAGGGATCACGGGCTCAGATCAGAAAAGAGAGGACATTTCGTGACGCTTACATGACGTAGGTAAATAGCCCTCTGGCTAGGGTGGGAAACCACTGACCAGTAATGAAAAAAGGATCGCGGGCTCAGATCAGAAAAGAGAGGACAATTACATAGGGAATACATAGGGAATACATAGGGTAATACATAGGGAATACATAGGGAATACATAGGGAATACATAGGGATAAAGGGATCACGGGCTCAGATCAGAAAAGAGAGGACATTTCGTGACGCTTACATGACGTAGGTAAATAGCCCTCTGGCTAGGGTGGGAAACCGCTGACCAGTCGGGGGAAAATGGGGATCGCGGGCTCAGATCAGATAAAGAAAAGACGCCATGTTGAAATCAATGACTTTTTAATCCTTTTCCTTGGGTGTGGGAGGGTCACACGCGCATCAACAGGGTGAAGGTGTGTCTTGGCAGGCGGCTCGATATCCGTAAGGGTAGGTTTGAAAGGTGGCAGGATCAATGACTCTCTTGTCGTACACCAACTGGTAACGCTTGTAATCCGGAAAGGTGACGTGGGTGGAGGTATAAAAAGGCAACCATGGGCTATTTTGTTGTCACCATGAGTTTCTACATCACCCTCATCAGCGATCAAGCGCAAGGCACGGGGCAAAAATTTACCGCCAGACTTCCTCATTCACACTATCTGGTAGAAGATGATTGGGAAGCGGCCCTCGTTCATATCTCACACCCTGGTTTTAATCAACAATTGGAACATCAAACCAAGCAGAATTGGACGCAAGAAGATAGTCAAAAACACTGGATGAAAACAGATATCAGATACGTGCCAAAACGTGGCGATGGAACGGCTCCCATTCAAGTCACCAAACAAATCCATTTGCCACCAGGGTATTACCACAATTCGAAAGAAGCATGGATCGCCATCGCGTACGAAATGGAAAAACAACACATGGAAGTCATGATGGATATAGCCAAAATGGACGTGGACGATCAGGCTAAACGACAACAACTAGCCGCTCTCAACCTGGGTCAACCCTACGTGAAAATCACCAATACTGGCATCGCCCCCGAATTAGATTCCTTGTATGTACTCATACCAGCCAACATGCAATTTGAAATGGAATGGAAATTCGCTCAACTGATGGGACTTGTGAAAGATGGAACGCCAAGTGAACGCATCGTCCAAGAAAAAAATTATCTTGTAAAAAATATCGTCGATTACGACGATCGACACAAATGGACACCAACCGTCGGTCCTCCAGACAAATATCCACCGCATGGCATCGTCTCTGTCAGTTTTACTCATCCCGATTTCGATTATTACTTCTTCTTGGGTCCGAATCTCAGTTGGCAACCATTTCCCACCACGCAAACTGTCAAACCACAAGAAGGACAACAACAACTCATGATTTACACGGATCTCGTCGCACAGAGTATTGTTGGAAATCAACAAAAAGGTTTTTTACGTGCCATTGATGCCGGCAATACCGATCATCAGTTTGATACCACTCAACGGATGTTTTTTCCTCTTGGTAAAACGATCTTTGACAGCATTGCCATTGACATTCAAACAGCCAATGGACAGCCGGCTCCCTTCAAACAAGGCAACACCATCCTCACTCTTCAACTCTCCAGAAAAAGTCAACGGACATGACGTTTTTTTTTTTCATGTTGAGTTTTTATGGGACATTTTATTGTGAGTCAAGGCTGCTGTGAGTCAAGACAAATTATTTATGATGAACGTGCAAAACCAGTGTTGTCAGTTTTTTAAAATTTTTTTAATTAAAAGAGTTGATGTTTTTTACAAATGGTTGTCCGTGTCCATCTCTTGCCACGCGGGTCCTAGGAAAAGTTGAAAAGCTATGTACAATTGAAAACTAAAAATTGAAAGGCTATGTACAGATTGAAAAAATAAAAATAAAAAAAAATTAAAAAAAGCTATCTACCATTGAAAAAGTAAAATCTAAAAAATTGAAAAAGCTATGTACAATCGGAAAAAAAATAAAAAGCTATGTACAATTACAAATGAAAGTCTTCGAGTTCCAGGCGTAATTGATCGATGTTCTCGGGTAGACAGAAGGTGCGATTGAATAAGGCTTGAATTTCCTGTCGGGTTTGGTTGTTGAGATCACGGGATCCTACCACGGCACTGCTTTGATGAAGGGTCGGCTTTTTGGGGCCCCAAGGGACAAATTGACTGCCAGTGACCAGGGTGGCGGCATTCTCGTTGACTTGGTAGTAATGGTCCGAGCGGTACCACGATTGACTGGGGATGTCAAAGAGATAGACGGGTTTGCCTTGATCCATGGCCAATTGCACGGTCCAACCGGTGCCTCCTTTCACGCGTTTTTTATCCTGTTCCAATATGCCAAACGCATAGAGGGTATGTGCTTTTTTGGCAATTTGATAATTGCGTTGCAGCAATTGCAGGGTGTAAAAATGACTCGGCATCCGTTTTCCTAGTTTCTCAGCCGCCTGGTGAAGATGCGGGTTGGCCAGCATGAGGACTTCCACGGTGGAAGGGGTGATGAAGGTGGCTCGAGGATGGTTAGGGGGGACCAGGACTTCCACTTGCATCCCAAACTGTTAGGCCATTTGTTCGACGAGTTCATCGGTGCCTTTGGCTCCCCCGGTGTACACCACATGGCCATGACCAATTTGGAGTTCCAAGGCATCGACATCGTGTTCTCCAATCATGTCGATGTCGGGGGGCATGCGTTGGGAAATACGTAGCCGGTGTCAGGACCTACAATGGCAAGAATCTCGGCGGGGGTCAACCCTAAGGCCAAAGCAAAATCAATGAGATGGTGATCACGGCACTGTTGGAACGTGAATCCCTTGGCCAGACCTCGTTTGACCCGTTCGGCCAAATAGTCGTTGGTCGAAGCAAAGTCCTCCCGCTTGAGATCTTGGTAGTAGTCCATCCGCTTTGGAATGACGAGTCGGGGAACGAGGGGGTCGTCTTAAATAGGGAACGCTGACCAATGGGAAGAAGAGAGGACCAGGTCATGACAAGCTGACCAATGAGAACACGAGAGGCCCTTTTATGGTCATGAAAAGGTGAGAAATCTGACCAATCCCAGGAAGGGTTCCAAGGTATAAAAAGCCAGGCAGCGTGGAGTGACATATCTTTAGCACGATGTCCGTCGATGTGTCTCCAGTGAGTTATCCAGGTCGGAAGAGAAAATCAACCAAAAGCGTTCCCCCTGAGGAGAAGAAGAAGAAGAAGAATGACCCGGTAGTGACGCCTGAGGACTGTGATCCTGTGGTCCGCGAGGTGGTGGAAGACACCCGAGCTGCTGTGGAAGACATGATGAAAGAATTGAATGACATGGTGGAGCAAACCATCCAAACATCCCCGCCTGAATACATGGTGACGAACGTGTATGACAAAGCCCAAGACCTTCTTGCGCCCAGTTTGGTGGACTATATCGTATGTCCTTGCCATAACGTGCGTTTGGAGGCACGTCAATCTCAAAAAGGATGGAAGTATGTGAAATGTCCCATGCAACCGTGTTTGCTGTTTTGCGGTCAAGATCAAGCCCCAGACTATATGAAAGCCGTGTATAGTCAACCTCATCCAGAAGTGTTGGACATGTGGAGTGGTTTGCAGTGCTTTTGCCGTGAACCCGCCACGCTTCAACAGAGTCATTCCACCCAGAACCCCGATCGATTGTATGTGAGCTGTTCCAAGAAAAAGTGTGACTTCTTTCGGTGGGCCGATCAACCCATGGGTCCCAAGTACTGGAGTTGGTTTCATGACCATCCCCCCAAAAAAGCCGACGCACTCGCCGAACCACCGTTGTCCACCCGTGATGCTCAAGGGTATCCCAAACGTGGGGTTGACATCCCAGGCCCTCCACCCCGAGTGAGAAGGAAAGAGGACGTGGAACGAGACCGTCCCTTGACAGACTATGAGAAACAGTTGCTGCGAGAAATTCAAGATCTCAAGAACCGTCAAGAAATGATGGTGGCTCCCGCTCCACCGCCCCCCAAGTACAGTGACAGTGTAGAGAACTGGCAGAAAGGTTTAGAGACTGTCACCTATGACCTTAGTGGTCTATTTTAAGAAAAAGAGAAAAAAAAGAAAGCAGGTCCGGAAAAAGAGCATGATCGGTCGGGGCGCCGGCATTTTCCAAAATACGCACGCTCTTTTGATAACATGACCTGTCTATAAAGGTAGATGTGGTACGAATAAAATTAGTTTGACCATGGAGTCAGTGTGGTTGTGTTATGCGTGGGAGGGTCTCTTGTCTCTGGTGCAATGGCAATGCCATCAAACCCTTTGCCAAATGTTATATGATCACCAACCGGGCGCCAAAATCCCCATTCCCCCTTGTCCCGAGGACACGCATCCTCTCCACGTCTTTGAAGAAACCCATGTGGACCTCAACCTGTATCGATGGGTGGTGTTTGTCTTATGGTTAAAAGCCCACCCGAACGCGTGGCGATGGTATCGCATCATTCAAAAGGCGCATCCCAACACCGTCCCTTCCATACCGACCTTGTGGGATGAGTGCCAGAACGTATGGCACCTCGAAAGACCAAACGAACCAAACTCGATGTCTCGCAATCATGGTTGAACCGTTACCACGATCCTCGAGCCCCCGGCAGTTTAGGAGGCGTGCAACGGTTTGCCAAGGCCCATCAGATTCCTTTGAAAAAAGCCCAACGGGTCTTGGAGCGGGATTTGGCCTACACCTTGCATAAACCACGACGTCGTCGTTTTCTCACCGTACCCGTGATCGTGGGAGGATTAGATGATCAATGGGTCGCGGATTTAGTGGAAGTGCAACCGTTGGCTAAGTATAATCGGGGTATACGATACTTGTTGACCGTCGTGGATGTGTTGTCCAAGTATGCGTGGGTGCAACCGTTGAAAGCCAAAACCGGGGTAGCCTTGGTCCATGCCTTTGACAAGATTGTGAAACGACGTCAACCCAACCGATTGCAAACGGATCGAGGGAAGGAATTTTATAATCGGACCTTTCAACGATGGCTTGACGAGCATGGCATTCAACATTTTTCGACGGAAGGGGATGCGAAAGCCAGTATAGTGGAACGATTTAACCGCACCTTGAAAGAACGTTTGTATCGTTATTTTACCGCCGCCAACACCTTACGCTTTGACGATGTCTTACCCGAGTTGGTGCAAGGCTATAATGCCACCCGTCATCGAAGTATTGGTATGGCCCCTCAAGACGTGACATGGGACAACGAAGAAGCCGTGTGGAAACGATTGTACAGCAAACGATTGAAAGGCCGGAAAAAACCTAAATTCAAAGTCGGAGATCGTGTACGTCTCAATAAGATTCATCGTACCTTTGAAAAAGGGTATCTACCCGGTTGGACCGAAGAAGTGTTTGTGGTGCATCGTGTGATCCCGGGACCCGTGCCCACGTATAAGATTCACGAATGGGATGATACCCCCGTCCAAGGTACGTTTTATGAAGAGGATTTACAAAAAGTCCATGTATCCGACGTGTTTCGGATCGAAAAGGTACTTAAGCGACAAAAAGATCGTTGGTTGGTCAAGTGGAAAGGGTGGCCAGACAAGTACAATAGTTGGATAGCAAGCCAAGACGTGACGTCTCTCCAACCACCCAAGAGGAAAAAGACAAGCCCACCCAAAGAGACAAGTCCACCCAAAAGACGACGACGACGTGACTAAACAATGACGTTCGTCCCCAACTCTTCGTTTTACGTGACGTTGATGAGTCATGCGAGTACCAAAGAGTTTCCTGGGAACAAGAGTCATCATTTCAGAAACCGATTGCCTAAACCTATCCGATTTGTGGGACGAGGATGGATGGTGGGTATGGTGAGTTTATCCTTACCCATCATTCCAGTGATAGCGGAAGAAGGAGGAGTGGGCGATTCCCATCCTCTGTTGTATGTACGATGGCACGAACGGGTGTATTCCCAAGACGATCAAGGGAACGATCGCTGGTACCATGAACGTCGCGAATTCACTGTCTACGGTCGAGATATGAGAAAGGAGATGGCCTCGTCGACGGGATCGCACTTTTTTCATCAACTGGTGTATCGTTACGAGCAAAGCCGTGCGAAACAAACCGCCCCCAAAAACAAATGGGCGGAGGACAATGGGATCAAATTGTATCCGACCTTTGAATGGACCTCCGAAGGGGATTTGTTGTTGAATACCACCAATGTGGATTACAAACGACAAGTAGCGCACGTGTCATGGGGCAGAACCTTGGCCCTGAGAATGGGATGGATTGAACAAGTGTCCCCCGGCCAGTATCGATTGGGTCCGAATCTCTTGCAAGAATTTCAAGGCATTTCCACCATTCCCACCCCGACGGATGTCCGCGATACCAGCAACAAGCCCCTCTTTTGGAAAGTGGAGGGGGATTATCTGAAATTGAGTCTATCGTGCCCTTGGCGGTTTGTGAATTTGAACAAGACCTTTCGTCCTTCGTTGGAATTTCCCTCCACGCGTCCTTTGCACGTGTATTGTGATGTAGGGACCAGCAGCATGGTAGGGGGTCGCATCACGGATCTCTTACGAGAAATCAAGTACCAGCCTCAAAACACCACCCACTTTGAACCTCGACATATTCAATATGTCCCAGTACGCAACGAAGTGGTAGAAATCGTGGAAACCCAGATGGCCGAAACCAATGGGGATCTGGTGAAATTTGGTGAAGGGCGTACCCTCCTCACCCTCCACTTTAAAAGGGAGGTCGTGGTGTGAAGAAAGACAAAATGTCGTTCTACGTGACGTTACCCAGTCATGCCAACCGACGTGAATTTCCCAACAACCAACCCAATTCCTTCAAGATTCGTTTACCTCAACCGTTACAGCTCACGGGAGGTGGTTGGCAAGTGGGGTTGAGTGCCATTTCCTTACCGGATGCTCGCGTCAATTTGTATGAGTTGGTGAAGAAAAATGGGTACGTCATGGGGGTGTCCTGGGGCCAAACCTATCCCAAACCGGGTGGAAAAGACGGGGAAATGACCTCGCGAGTAGACACCGCGCGAAGCATCATCAATGACGTGAAAGATTTGGATTGGGTGGTGGATGGCGTGAGTTTCATGAAAGCCACCATTGCTCACTTGGAACAACAACGTATGGAAATGGCCATTCAAGGCGGCCGGTTTACCAATGATCAAGGCAAACACACCTACGTCAAGTTTCGTTGGGAAGGCGAGGATCTGCTCATCGACAACACGAATATCTGCCATTGCGGCACCGACACGCCAGCCCTGACCATCTACACCAAGTTAGCGCTCAAGATGGGGTGGTTACGTAAAATTGACAATGTGTTGATTTTGGGGCCAAACTTACAACAAGAATTCATGGGGGATCAAATCCCCAACATGACAAAACCCGCTGACAATGATTGGAACGATGTCACCGACGGTCAGGGGAAGGCGGTCTTTTGGACGGTGCGTTCTATTTTACCGGATTATTTACAATTGAGTATGAGTTGTGGGTGGCGTTTCACCAACTTGAATGTAGCATTTCGGGCAGTGGTGGGTGAACCCACACGATCGTTGCACGTGTACTCCGACGTGGCAGGCAGCACTGTGGTGGGCAATCGCGTGACTGATTTGTTGCGTGAAATCCAGTACAAGCGAGAAGCACGCGGCAACCTGTACTTTGAACCGTTGCACATTCAATACATGTCTCTTCGTAACGAGGTGGTGGAAATGATTCACGTTCAAGTGGCTGAAACGATTGGTAGAGGAGGAGACTTGGTCAAGTTTGGTGAAGGTCATACGATTGTCACGTTACACTTCAAAAAGACATAAAAAGGGGGTGGCCAAGGGAGTGTCCCAATCACAAGATGCCCAAGACAAGGGTGCGTCGAACGAGACGAAGGAGAAGAAGGCAACGAGGGGGTTTATTCCCACTGGCCGCCCTTATTCCAGCCTTGATCGCTGGAGGGAAAGCCTTGGCGTTGGGTGCCGCGGGTGGTGCCGCGAGTTACGGGGCTAAAAAAGGGTTGGAAGCCGCTTTTCGGAAAAGAAGACGATGATGACGGTATGAAAAGAGACGAGTCCTGTGACACAAACCAAACGTGAAGACGACACAATGCGTGGGGGAAGTTTGACACGATTTCGGACCGACGAGTGGTATGATCAACAGGGTCAAAGTGGACAAGGGTTGGTGACGGATCTCTTGCGTGGGGGGTTCCAAGGCCTTAAAAGCACGCGAAATCCTTTAAAACTGCCTAGTAATATCAAGAGAGGATTGGAAACGGGTTTGACACGAGGTATCAAACGCAAAGCCGAAGACGTCATTAAAAAAGAAATCACCAAACAAGCCAAGAAAGCTTTGAGTCATAAGAGCGTGAAAGACGCCGTGCGTGTGGCCAGTGCTTTGTTTCCCAAACAAACCAAACGTGCACGTGATATTTTTGGAGTGTAATGGATCCCGTGCATTCACGACCTCGACGGATTCGTAGTGATCGAGGGTTGTCTCAATGGGGTGGACTGTATCCATTTTGGAAACTCATGCGACGACAAGGTGGTGGATGGTCCCGAGGTGATGAGAGTCCCCGGGTTTGATTTGAGACAACGTTTAGCACGACGACGCTATAAAAACCCCTCACGACGACGACGGGGTACCACTCGACGACGACGTTAAACATGCCTGACGTGAGTACGCAAACCGCCCCGGCTCACGAGCGTTCCGAAGGGACCGTCAACCCTGCATTACGGATTTTCAAGGTGCCACCGACCGACATTAGCATCAATGCCTATCGCATGGTTACCATTCAACCCACCACCACGGGTATCAATCCCATGGAATTCATCATTCCAGGGTTGGACGATTTTGTGGATTTGGGACGCAGTTACTTTACCATGGAATTGAGATTGCAAAAGAGTACGAACGATAACTTGGTGGCCAATCAGAAATTGTGGCCCGTCAATAATTTGGCCCATTCCATCATCAAACAAATTGACTTGCAGTTGAATGGCACGTTGATCAGTCCACAATCCGACACTTATCATTACAAAGCTTACCTGGAAACCTTGCTGAATTATGACCGAGAAGATGGCAAGACCGTGTTAGGACCCCAAGGATGGTACAATCAAGTGGATTTCCCACCCCAATGGACCGCCACCAACACAGACTATACAGGACCTGATGCTGCCTATACCGCTCTCAGTGCCAATCACAAAGGAGCCTTGGCCGCCATGGTAGCCGAAACCGCCAAGTATGCTGGAGGTGTCACCCACAGTCTGGTGTTTACCCCGCACCTGGAAGTCTTTCACACTGGCAAACTGTTGGTGCCAGGCATCGAAATCAAGATGAAATTTCATTTCAATGGCCCCAGCCTGTTTTTCAATGGAGTGGCTCTAGCTGGCCGATTGATGGAAGGGGATGTGAAACTACGGTTTCATCTATGTCAACTGCGTTTGAATGACGCCATCTACCAGAGTTTATCTAGCAAAAGACACAATGAAGGAGAAGTGGCGGCTTACCCGACCGTCCGCAGTGAAATCCGGACCTTCAGCATGCAAAACAACCTCGTCCGCTTTGATATCCCGAACCTGTTTCAAAACAGAATACCTGACCGATTGATTGTGGGGTTACTGGACAGCCGTGCCTTCAATGGAGATGTGACCCGAGATCCTTTCTGTTTCCAGAAATTTGGTCTGACGTCCATTCGACAGATTGTCAAAGGAGAAGAATACCCTTATGAAACCCTACAGTTAGTGCACAACAATGGCACCCGAGATAATCTAGGCTACTTCCGTTTTCTGCAAGCCAGTGGTGCTTGGTGTAAAAAGAAAGGCAACATGGTAGAACTGCTCGATTGGGGCCAAGCTAAAAATTGTACCTTGTACATGTTTGACAATGTGGCCAATGGATGTGCTGACAGTCAAACCCTCAACCCCAAGCAAACAGGCGATTTACAACTGGTCTTGGAATTTGGAGCCGCCCCCGGTGTCAATATAACCGTGCTCGTCTATGGAGAATTTGAGAACTTGCTGGAGATTGACCAGAACGGAGCCGTGTTGTATAACATTTACCAACACTAAAGATGGAACATGTGGCCTTGAATAATGTGCAATTGGATTATTTAGCCCGAGACGACCCGCAATTGAAACCGGTCTTTTACGGGACAGTGGCCTGTGATCGTTTACCCAAGACTCCTGTCAAGACTTCCCCTCAAGGATACATTGTGAATACCGACCCACACGATCAACCGGGACAACATTGGTTAGCGGTGTGGACGGATGGAAAGGTGTGTGAAGTCCTGGACAGTTATGCTTTGCCCATGGACACGTACGAGCAAGCCGCTCCTTTGCGAGAATGGATTGTCAACCATTGGAAGTATGTGGTGACCAATGGCAAGTCCCTCCAAGCCATTTCAAGCAAGAATTGTGGTGATTACGCCTTGTTGTACTTGAAAGCCAAAGCCCGTGGACGGACCTTGCAAGCATTTTTAAATGAGTTTTCGGATTATGATTATGTCAGGAATGACCATCAAGCGGGTCAACGCCTTCAACAATTGATTGTAGGTCAAGAAGCCAGATGGTATCAACTTTGTTGTCATCCGTATCATCAATGTAATGCTTAAATAAAAAAGTTCGTTGGAAAAAACGGTGTCGGAGTCGTAGCTCAGTTGGTAGAGCCTTTGGACTTGATCCAAGATAGCGATTGGGTCGTGGGTTCGAGTCCCACCGATTCCAATAAAAAGGTGCCTTTTTTTTTAACTGGGTAGTATCATCATGCAAACGGGGAAACCGTTTCGTTTTCATACCCCCTCCAGTATTTTGGTGGTGGGTCCTTCGGGATGTGGTAAAACCGTGTTTACGGAAAAACTCTTGTTAGAGAACCGAGACTTGTTTGACACCCCACCGATCCAACGACATTATTGCTAAGGGGCCTGGCAAGATCGATTTCAAGGTATGCAAGATCGTGGGGTGGTGTTTCACGAAGGGATTCCCGATCATGACGCCTTGGTGCAATGGTTTCCTGAAGGACATGGGGTCCTGGTCTTGGATGATTTAATGGATGAAGGGAGTCACGATAAACGCGTGTTGGATTTATTCACCAAACATTCGCATCATCAAGGGGTGACCGTGTTGTACTTGTGCCAAGACATGTTTCCCGTGGGTCGATATGCTAAAAGTATTTCCCGCAATGCCCATTACATTGTGGCGTTCAAGAACCCCCGAGATCAATTAGGGGTACGCAATGTCATGCTTCAATCGTTTCCTACCACTTGGAAAGACACGTTGGAGACGTTTCATCAGGCCACGACACGACCGTATGGGTATTTGGTCTTGGATTTACACCCCGCCTCCTCCGATCAACAACGTGTGTTGAGTCACCTGTTAAAAGACGAAGGATGGACTCGCACCTATCAAAAACGACTATAAATGGACAACACCCCATTTGAACAGGAAAAAAGAGAGCGACCATGGCAGATGATGACCGTCAACCTCCGCAATCGTACGATACCGTGGCCCCTGCGGGGGTTGGGGCGTCCAGCAGCAATCAAATGTCCATAAGCGCCTTCCAAGATTGGTATTTGTCGGGAGACCAAGGTCTTCTCGACGTCCTGCCTCCAATCTAGCCACCCCTCGAGGATCTTGGACGTCTGGGAGTCCACCCCCTCGTACCTTGCGTCAAGCAGATTTACAACGACGTTTACGGATGCTGTTACAAGATCAAGAACAATTAGCCCAAGGACGTGAAATTGCTAATGTCACCATGACCAATAGCATTGTGACCAGTTATAAACAGGGAGGAGCACCCAGCGTACAAACGTCTTCGTCCCGTGTTTCGCCGTGAGGATGAAAACCGTTGTGTCGTTATTGAATGGATCGAAACATCATGGTATTCCCTTCCCCCCGGAATTATTACAACGCATGGATTCCTTGTATGCCTTTTATCATCAACAATGGTGGTGTTATCGAAAAATGTTGAATCATTACAAGTGTATCAATGCCTTGTTCAATGGCATGGCGTTACTCCTGATGGCTGCAGGCATGATTGCTGGGCCCCTTTTGGAAAACAGTACGTTGGTAGCCTGTTTGGCGGCCGTGGGGACCGTGGTCAAAGGATGGAATGATTTCAAACAATACCGATTTAAAGTGACCATGAGTCGATTTGCGTTTACCACGTATGCCAAAGCCTTGACCGAATTGAAAACCCATGTGCGGGGTGTTCCCTTGGAGGATCTGGAACGATTTTTAATCAAGATGCAAACCTTGGATGATACCATTGTGGATTTCACCCCTCCATTACCCAAACGATGTGTACAAGATTACCATGGTCATTTTGTGTACCAACCCTTGGAAGCCCTATGCTATGTGGACGGATGTCCTCGTCCCTTGAAACCCAAACACTATTGGATCAATAAAAAGCCCCTCCCTCCCAGTCCCACACTCTTAGAACCATGGCCGTCCAACGAAGACGACGCAGAAAAAGGAAACAAAGAGGAGGGGCTTTAATGCGTCGCAAACCCCGTTTGGTGGATAAAATAGCGCATGGCATGAGTATGTTTCTATCAGGCCCAGCGCCCGGGTTTGGACTCGCTTTAGGCAAATTAGGCGGTCAAGCCTTGAAAGGCATTACCGATAATGTACAACATTACCGACGACAACGAGGTGGGGGTTGGTGGCAAGATTTGAAACGCAATACCCGTCAAGGCTATAAAGAGTCGCGAGACGTGATCAAACAAAACAAAGCCCTTCAACGTCTATTGACGAATCGTCCATGGTATCCTTGAGGAGAAGAAGACGACGACGTCGTCGTCAACGAGGCGGTTTTTTAAATCTATTGGTCCCCGCCATGGCAGGATTAGGGAAAGCCGTGGCCTTGGAAACGGATAAACGTATAAAACGCACGATTCAAAAAGCCAACCAACGGTATCGTCACCGATAAAGGATGCAACGTCTTCGACGTCAATTACCGTTTTTACGGTCCATGTTACAAGAAGCCAATGGTTTGAAACGTCAAGAGTTGTTACAACATGCCAATGCCGATCAAATCAATGCTGTGAGTGAATTGGTCTTGAACTTCTTAAAAAACAAGATTCCCGTCACCCCACCCATCCTAGCTAAACTTCAACCCTATAAAAAGGTGCTACGTGATTTGGGACGTCGTCAACATTCCGTCAAAAAACGTCGTCAGTGGTTGGTCCAACAAAAAGGACGCGGATTGTTTCAAGGACTTCACGAGGTGTTATGTCAATGTGCTCGACCGACCCGTTAACCCTGGCCACGTGGATCACTCTATTACAAGAGGCCAATCGGGCCACCGACAAGTGGAAAGACGAGTGTTCTTATTGGAAGCATAAATATCACCTGTTGTATCGAGAGTACCAACACATCTTAAAGGCCCGTCTTTGTGAGAGCTGTCGTGTTGTGGAAGACGGGGAACTTTGTCCCGACTGTAGTCAACCACCACCATGGACGAGGTCTACATGATTCCCCAAAAGGACTTGAAACAACTCATTCAATATTACAAAGGACAACTCACCGAAAATGCTTTGTTGAACAAAGCCGCGACGCTCGCCGCCAAAAAACATGTGTTGTTAGCCAATCCCCAATTGCCTCCCGCCCTGGTCAATGCCCAAACTAAACCGTTGAGTCAAGAATTAATCAAGTTAACCAAACGCATTCGTCAATTTCCCGGAGGCGTGGGTGTAGGGGCGCCGGGTGGCCCACCAGGCGAAGAAGGTGAGGAAGAAGCCGGGGATTTGGTGACGGCACCCGTGGAACAATGGTTGAAGCGCATGATAAAAGGCAGCCCGTCGACCCCCAAACCACCCATTACCCCTGCAACCAAGAAAGGCAAAGGAGCAGCCACCACCAGTAAAATTCCCATTGTCAAGAAAGGGAGCCCATCCACCAGTCGAGGGGATACCCGGTCGCGTTTAGAAGCCATTCGAGAACAGCGCAAGACCTTGGAAAAAAAGTTAGCCGAGAGTCGCAAAGGCAAAGGCAAAGCACCCGCCCGAGAAGTGGAACGATTGAAACCCTTACCTGGTTGGGAAGATTGGGCCCAAGGTAAAAAGTTACGACGTCGATTGGATTACGACGACAGTGACTAAAAAAGATGCCCACCAAGAGGAGAAGGGGTATCAAGCGGAAACGCACCCAACGAGGAGGGGCCTTGGATGTCCAAAAATGGATTGCTAAAACCGGCAAAGAATTTCATTGGCCCGGTTATCAGTACATGGGTCCTGGCACCCATTTGGCCAAACGTCTGAAACGTGGGGATCCCGGCATCAATCGCTTGGACCAGATTGCTAAGCAACACGACATTGATTACAGCCGTGCCAAGAATTTGCAAGATAAATGGAAAGCCGATACGAAGATGATCCAAGCCATTGATCGATTACCCGGCAAGAAAACCAAGACGGAACGCGTGGTCAAAAAAATCATGCAAGCCAAGAAACGTTTAAAATTGTAATTGAATGGCACACCAAGCCGTACCATGTTGAGTAAACAATAAAAACAAATGAAAATGTCAATCACTGTCTCTTTTTTTTTCCTCCAACCCTTTCATTCCTATGCAAACGTTCTGTCACAACGGTACCTGGCTCTGGAAGCCCGTGGCTGCGCCCGTCGTCGCTCTTCTTTGGCCCTGAGCTCCGTCAATTCGTCAAAGTCATCGTCGTTTTCTTGGTCTGTCGTGGGGCGGCGTTTCGTACCGTGGTAGGTGCAGCGGCAGGTCTGTTTTTTTTGGGGGGAGGCATCGGGAGAGGGCGGCGGTGCTGGCGCTGGTGTTAGAGGCCGCTTGAACTCGTACCGCCAGTAGTCGCAACAAAAATCCAGGCCCTCGATAAACCACCCTGTGGTCAGCTGTGGGTAATGGCCCGGGGTCCAATGTTGCTTCACGTAGGTGGCTCGTGCTGCCTGGGCTGCCTGGGCTGCCTGGGCTGCCTGTTTCAACCGTGCTCTCTCCTCCTCTAATTCTTCTCCAAACTGTGTGACCCCCCGGTCGAGCACCCACTCCTTCTTCACTTCAGATAAAATTTCGTCCACTTGGAATGCCTCAAATTCTTCCAATAATTCGTCTGGACAAGAGGCCATGTTGAGAGGATCCACCCCGAGGTTCGATCTCTTTTATAGTGTCTCATTCGTTCCCCGCGAGGCCTGATGGGACTAACTTGGTGCCTTGCTTGGTGATTGGTTCATGCCCTTCTCCCACGTGACCTTTTTTTCTCTATAAAAAACGAGCACCGACCTCCAGCTAGTTCATCTGATCATGACCTCTCGCCCGCCAAGACCAGTTGGCTTTGCTAGGTCTCGATACCTCAGACTCTGAGAAAGAAGACACAAACCTGTTATGTCCTGAAGAGATGGGAGACAGCGAGGAAGATGACTTGTGCAATGACCTCCTCGATCATTTGGAACGCCAACACGCGTTTCAAACAAACCTCCTTCAGCAAAGTGGTGGTGCCTTGGATGGTGCGGAGGGCGCCTTCGAGTTTCAGTTGGACAATTATGTCGATCGTAAGAGTAGCCGACTGGGTGTTCGTGAACGTCATTTCAATACCCGTTTACGCCAAAGGGGGAACTTAATTCCAGATGAAAACATTACTCAAGCACTTCAAGATGGTTTACGTCGAGCGGTGGATCAAGTGTTAACCACCACTCCCAGCCTGCACGATCAAGATCGACTCTATTTTACCATCGGTTCCGACCGTCTCCACAATAATTTTCAAGGATGGGAATTACGTGCTGGTGAATGGCGTGAAGGAGGTGAACGTTTGGATGCCCTCTTCGATCGATTGGCCCAAGCCCTCAACAGCAACGAACAATTTGAAATGGACGATTCGTTTCAATTGTCCATCACCCAAGTCCATCATGCACCTCAGGGAACCGGACGAAAACGCAGTACCAAGCCGGGCCACCCAACCCTTGAAGTGCTGACGGCGCGGTCACGGTCCGTTATCCGCATCCAAAATAGAGATGACCTCTGTTGTGCTCGGGCCCTCGTCACTGCTAAAGCTCGCCTGGACCAACACCCGAAATGGGAATCGATTCGACACGGTAGGAAAATCCAAAAAGAATTGGCTCTGTTGCTCCATCACGAAGCCAAGGTGCCCTTGGGTCCTTGCAGCTACGATGCCTTGACCGCCTTCAGTGCCGCCCCGTCCCTTGCCAATTACCAGATCATTCTGGTGGACGCCCATCGCTCGTTCCATATCACCACCTTTGGAGGCACCCAAGACAAACCATTGATTTTGCTCCACGACCATGGCCATTACGATGTCATTACCCGTTTGCCAGGGTTTTTCGGGTCCAGTTATGTGTGTGGCCACTGTTGGAAACCCTATAACACCCAGGGAAGGCATCGATGCGACAAAAAACGACTTTGCGGAGCCTGTCGTCAAAAAGATTGCCCCGATTTCCAGGCAGCTTACCCAAGAGGCCTCAAAGCAACCCAACGTTGCCACACTTGTCATCGCGACTTCTTCGGAGACACTTGTTTCCAAACACATCTGGCTGTTGACCAGGCGGGCAAACCCACCACCAACCCACAGTCCACCGTGTGCTTTCTTCGCAGGCGATGCCCCTCCTGCCGAAAGCAGGAGGTAGGGGTAGAAAGAATTCAAAGGCATCAATGCTGGCACATAGATTGTCCTTCCTGCCATGAGTACGTGGACGCCCAGACTCATCTATGTTTTATTCAACGAGCCCCAAAGCCTCAAGAAGAGAAAAAGAAGAGAAAGAAGAAACGTCAAGGGGGTCCTCGCGCCAAACGAGGGGCCGCGGCTGCGGGACTTCAAACCCCCAATGCACCGGAGGAGGAGGAGCAAGAAGACGATGTGGACGACCTGCCACCCTTGCACGTGTTTTTTGACATTGAAGCCATGCAACCCCACGAACAACACATCGCTAATCTCATCGTGGCCGAAACCGAAGACGACGACGACCCCGTGCGTTTCCCAGGCGAATATTGTACCAGAGATTTTCTCGAATGGTTGGATACCCTCACGTTGAACGACACCCGACAAGTCAATGTGCTGGCTCATAATTTCCAAGGGTACGATGGGTACTTTGTGGTTCATCAATACCATAGTGACAACCGGATCGTTGAACAGCTCCGGAACGGATGTAAACTCTTACAAGTCCAACACGATCGTATCCGTTTCATCGATTCTCTCAGTTTCTTCCAGATGCCTTTGTCGGCCTTTCCCAAAACCTTTGGATTGACAGAATTGAAAAAAGGTTACTTCCCACACAAGTTCAACCTCCCCGAGCATCAAAACTACGTGGGCATCGTCCCGGCCCTCGATTACTACATGCCTGAAACCATGTCTCCCGAAGGCAAGCAAGCCTTGGAAAAGTGGCATCAAGAGCAACGCGATAAGGAGGTGGTCTTTGATTTCCAGAAAGAATTGGTCGCGTACTGTGAATCAGATGTGCGTCTCTTGAAACAAGGATGTCTCACCTTCAAACGATTGTTTGAAGCTCAAGCGGGTTTCAACCCCTTCGATCAAATCACCATTGCTTCCGCCTGCAACCGGGATCTACGCATGAACCGGATGATCCCCAACAGCATTGCCAGTGAACCCGTCCGTGGTTGGAAGAACCGTATAAACCATTCCAACGTGGCCATCCAATGGCTAACCTGGTGTGCCCAACAACAGCCCCAGGACATTCAACACGCGGGCAATGCCGGTGAGGTTCGCATCCCAGCCGTGGGGTTCGTGGATGGTTACTGCCACGACACCCAGACCGTGTACGAATTTCAAGGTTGTTTCACCCATGGATGTCCCACCTGCTATCCAAACCGCCACGAAAAACATGTGCGTCACTATGATCGAACCATGCAAGATGTCTACGAAACCTCGCAACACAAGGTCCAACAACTTAGAGAACAAGGGTACACTGTGGTCCAAATATGGGGGTGCGAATGGAAACGTCTCAAAGAAACCAACCCAGAGATCCAATCCTTCGTCGACAACCTGGACTTCAACGACCCCCTCAACCCTCGTGACGCTTTCTGTGGAGGTCGTACCAATGCTATCAAGCTGTACCACCATGTCACTCCCAGCCAAAAGATCCATTACATTGATGTCACCTCCTTGTACCCTTGGGTCAACAAAACCTGTGTGTACCCCAAAGGTCATCCTGAATTCATTTCCCAACCGGGTCACACCGACATCCAACAGTACTTTGGTCTCATCCAATGCAAAGTCCTCCCTCCACGTGCCTTGTACCATCCCGTACTGCCTTACCGCCATGAGAGCAAACTCACCTTTCCCCTCTGTGCCACCTGTGTCAAAGAAGAAATGGCAAAACCTCTTCTGGAGAGATCCGCTCTGTGCGGCCACACCGACGAACAACGCGTCCTGACCGGGACATGGTGCAGCCCGGAATTGTCTAAAGCGGTGGACTTAGGATACCAAGTCCAGTACATCAACGAAGTCTGGCATTTTCACGAGACCTGTGAAGGACTGTTCCGAGACTACGTCAACACTTGGTTGAAAATCAAGCAAGAAGCTAGTGGGTGGCCATCGTGGGTCGGAGACGACGAAACCAAGCGACTACAATACATCCAAGAGTACTTCGAACATGAAGGCATCCTGGTCTCCGGACCTTAGCCAAAATGATGCTCAATTCCATGTGGGGCAAGTTTGGACAACGGCTCAACAAGACCCAAGTCCAAGAATTTGATGATCCCAAAGCCTTTCACAGTTTCCTAGATACCTCCACCTTGGACGTACGTCACGTCTCCGTTATGAATGACCAAATGGTGGAGGTACTCTACCAGTACCAAGAGGAAGACATCCCCGTCTCCCCAAACCTCAACATCTTTGTGGCTTGTTTCACTACCTGTTGGGCTCGACTCCGTCTCTATGCTGCGTTGGAACAATTGGGTGAACGGGTCTTGTACTATGACACCGACTCCGTGGTTTATCTTGAAGACGAGGGTCAATCCAACCCAGTCTTGGGGGATTACCTCGGCGAGTTCACCTCTGAATTGGATCCCGACGACTACATTAAAGAATTTGTGTCAGGCGGTCCCAAAAATTATGGCTACCAAACCAAACATGGCCACGTCGAATGTAAAGTCAGAGGATTCCGTCTGAACAGCGAAGGCAAGAGCCAGTTGAATTATGACGTCATGCGCCAGAACGTCCTGGACGAAATCCAAAACCCTCAAAAGAAACCGCGTCAAACTCTAGTCACCAAAACGCATCAGATTGTGCGCGATCCCAAACACTACCAACTCTACACCTTTCCGGATTACAAGCGTTACCAGTTGGTGTACGACAAGAGAGTCATTGATCCTGCCACCTTTCAAACCTACCCTTACGGATATCGAGCCGCCTGCCAAGACACACCTTCACCCTGTTGATGCGCGTGTGACCCTCCCACACCCAAGGAAAAGGATTAAAAAGTCATTGATTTCAACATGGCGTCTTTTCTTTATCTGATCTGAGCCCGCGATCGCCATTTTTCCCCCCCGACTGGTCAGCGGTTTCCCACCCTAGCCAGAGGGCTATTTACCTACGTCATGTAAGCGTCACGAAATGTCCTCTCTTTTCTGATCTGAGCCCGTGATCCCTTTATCCCTATGTATTCCCTATGTATTCCCTATGTATTCCCTATGTATTACCCTATGTATTCCCTATGTATTCCCTATGTAATTGTCCTCTCTTTTCTGATCTGAGCCCGCGATCCTTTTTTCATTACTGGTCAGCGGTTTCCCACCCTAGCCAGAGGGCTATTTACCTACGTCATGTAAGCGTCACGAAATGTCCTCTCTTGTCTGATCTGAGCCCGTGATCCCTTTATCCCTATGTATTCCCTATGTATTCCCTATGTATTCCCTATGTATTACCCTATGTATTCCCTATGTATTCCCTATGTATTCCCTATGTAATTGTCCTCTCTTTTCTGATCTGAGCCCGCGATCCTTTTTTCATTACTGGTCAGCGGTTTCCCACCCTAGCCAGAGGGCTATTTACCTACGTCATGTAAGCGTCACGAAATGTCCTCTCTTTTCTGATCGGAGCTCGCAATCCCTTTTTCCCTATGTATTCCCTATGTAATTGTCCTCTCTTTTCTGATCTGAGCCCGCGATCCTTTTTCCCTCCTGGTCTGCTGGTAGGTGAAATAACCCAAGTCATGCGCATGCGTCCATGTTTCTTTTTTGTACCACAAGGTCAGGATGGTCTTTCTCTTGTCATATATAAACAAACCTGTTTCTAGTACTAGAATCAGTCAAATGGTCTCTTCCTTGATCTGTGAGCCCGCGATGCTCTTTTTCACCCCTGGTCAGCGGTTTCCCAAACAAAATCACCTGACCTCCGCATTTCCAATCACTTCCGGTTCCCTTTGACGTCACTTCCGGTTCCATCCTCAAACCCTAAACCCTAAACCCTAAACCCACTTCCCTTCCCTTCCCTAAAGTGACCTTTGACCCCTTCTCTCATTGGTCCAAATCCTTGACCGTGATCACATGATAAAAAGGAATGGCACTAGTCTCTCATTGGTCCAAAAAATTGGGGGGGTGGGTCTTTTTCATTGGTTGGGCCAAACCGTCGTGCCATACTACTACGAGCAAAACCATTTACCTATAATAAGAGAAAGACCATCCTGACCTTGTGGTACAATAAAAACATGGACGCATGCGCGTGTCTTGCTCGATGCTCAACTTCGGTTATTTCACCTACTATTCACCAGGGGATCCCCGCGTCCCCTGCCCTGGCCCCGGCCCCAATCCCCCTATGGTCTGCGGTTTATCCCTTCCTTAGCAACCACCCTAGCAACCCCCCACAACATCAAAACGAGGCAAACCACCCCTAGTGAGCCCACCTTACTACTAGCGAGGCTGTACCTAGTTTGACTATTGGCGCTGGACCTGGAACTGGTAGAAAAAAGTAAATGGAACACAATTTTCCGTTTGGATATTCCGGTTGGGAATTCTGGACTAACTCAGAAGACGGTCAGTTTATTTGGAAATTTTCCGGTCGGGCAAACCAAAATGGCCTTACCATTCATAGTTCGACCGAAATTTCCGGGTATTTCTTTTGTAAATGGTAAACACTCTCTGAGAAAGATAGTATTGGTTGATCACGTGACATGATCATGATGGTGTTAGACTGCGGAGGAGACACTGTCAGGTCGATTCCGGTGAAATGCCCGGATGAATTGAACTCAGAAAAAATAAGATACAATAAAATTAAATAAAATAAATATAACATTAGATGAATAAAAAACAAATAAAGAAGGAAAACCCTTACATTCATTTTCTTATTTGTTAACAAACAGGCTGCTTTCATTGACTTTATACCTTGTATGCATGTTCGTCTCTTTCATCTTAATCTTTCGCCAAAAAGGTCAAATTGGTGAGTTCTAAGTTGAAATCAGGTCGAGATGCCAGTTTCCAGTGATTTTTTGTTCGAAAGAAAATTAAGTAGGAAACAATAAAAGTTATAGAGTGCATTGGTCTCGATAACATCGACCTAATAGTTTTCATTAGAAAACTGATGTTCTTCAGTAAAACTGGCATATAAGCCCTCGAAGCTTCGCTTCTCTGGCTAATATTTGTTTTAAGAACACCGAATTTCCGCGGGCAACTATCGGTGGCTAGTCCTTAGACACAAATACTCCTGATCATTTAAATGGGACACTGTGCTTGCAGACTAAAACACAGGAAAGGAACATGGCTATTGGTAACAAGGGACAGTCATGCAGAAGATTACAAGGAACAACACAGGCATGCCAACCTAGTACCCAGGCGTCCTATTCACGCTCACACGACTTGGCGCGAATTTCGTGACGTCACCGAATGGCATACCTCATTCGGTGACGTCACGACATTTCGCACCGAGTCGAGTCGAGTGAGTGGGAGGAGAGCGTCTGGGTACTATTCTGAGGTGTTCCCTTACCTCTCCTGAAAAAGCCCGGCCGTTCACAGTGTGTTCAGATCCTTCGTCATTTTCACAACCAAAATGAAAGTGAAGCTGCTCAAGCTTATACACACTCTCCCCCAGGGGACCCCCGGTCAGTGATGCTGTACCCTTAGGTTTGTCGATACTCAGGGTGGGGGCGTGGCCATTGTTGGTTAATTTTCCACTGACGTTTCCAAATTTGTTATCACATTTAAAGCTCAGTCCTTTCAGGTTTGCATTCTTTTCAACCGCGCTGTCTTCAATGTCTATGGGAGACTGGGCGTTCTCAGTACAATGGCTCGAGACCTCTTTCCAATCTTGCGGACCGTAGACTAACAACAAAAATAAGAATCTTCTAAACTTAGTTCTCTTGTTCAGAGTTATTTTAAGTGATTGAGGCTCACTCCATACATTGCTTAGTTACATTTTCCTACGTGTAAATGTTTTGAATTCAGGAGTCATATCTCAATGAATGAATGATACGAACTTCATTTAGCATCGGGGTATAAAAACGTAGTTAGATTAAATAACTAATTATGGACACTATTTACGTAACATTTAATAAAACAAACCATTTAAATTAAATAAGTTAATAAAATATAGTACAAAGCTGATAAATACAATTTTCTATTATTATAAAATGTGAAATTTAATAAATTGGCCTATTGGAAATGACGATAAAAATTGAAAAACAGAAAAAAGTTTACCCATAAGTGAGCATAGTGATAACAATACAATAAGTAAAAGTAGGGGTTGACTGTTATGAAAATGTTAAAAAAGTGAAATATGATCGTCCGAGTGAGTATAGTCCTGAGAAGGACTGTTTGCGGTGACATCGCAGACACTGACGACCTTCAGATCGGACTACGAGTACGAGATCGAGTACGGCTATGACTTTTCAATTCCTGATGGCATGCTTAGATTATCATGTATCACAGCGATACCGTTCTTAGAGCCTCATTTTCTGCTGGTCAGTAACATAGAGGAGCGAGGGCTCCGAGAACGTAGTTGTTTTGAACAGTTCGACAGTTGTACTCGTACTCAATCTCGTGCTCCTAGTATGATCTGAAGGTCGCTATTGACTGACATTTCGACTGCCTGAGCGGAAGTCATCATCAGAGTCAAGGTGAATTGTGACTCGTCAGTAGATGGTATAAGTCTCTGGTCGTTGTCCTGATTGGTCGACAAACTCACGAGGTTATTGGTCGTCTGTCGGTCAAGCCGTAATATAATGTCACCCGGACGATCATACTTCACCGACTTATGATTTGCCAACATATAAAAACAACATTTAGCCGTAAAAACTCTATAAACCCTTTTACGTGCAAAACATGAAAAAGTTCGCCGTGGGCTCATGGACGACAAGATTTTGTTTTATTAACTTTTATTAACTTTTCCAGTTAAAAGAAGCGTTTTTGTCGCTGTCTTTTTTACCCGTCTTCTCTACTCGAAGACATCAGAGCGCGCATGTGCTGATATCCAGAGCTGTCTGTGTTTAGTATACACCCAATTGAAAAAAAACGTTGTCGGGTAAAAAGCATACTCATTGACGATGCGACCCAATGGTGTTCTGGGAAGCGTGAAAACTTGCCTCTGGATAGAGATAGATAGATAGATAGTTTAATCAATAAATACTTCTGCAGTCCAAGGGCTGAATTGCGTATTTACATTTCACGACTTACATTATTTACATAATTATGATATAAAAAACTAAAACCTAAAGCCTAAACCTTAAAAACCTACTTACCGTTTAGTACTTAAAGCGATTGGTCCTCCACTTAGGAATTGCAAAGCGCCTATGTTCCCTTGAGGAATATAGGTTATGATTGATGGCAGGCAGCAAACTATTCAGTCTACGCTCCTTGTTAGTAATGATTGAGGTGAAAGTACTGTTACAGATACCTTCATTGTCTGAAACAATAGTAGGGATACCTGCTACATCTAGTGCCTCTAGTGCACATTATAATAACACAGCATGCCTTAATTTACTTTTTAAATTATCTTGGAAAGAAAATATTTTGAATAACAAGAAATGAAACCCAGTAACAAACTTGCCCCTGCCGTCTTCCCAGAGTTCCATTGTGTCGCATTGTCCATCATCGTTTATACTTTTCACCCGACAACGTTTTTTCAAACCGGTGTATACCAAACCAGTGGATAGCGTTTTTCATGCGCTCTGATTGGCTATTGAGACTCGGGATTATATCTGACAGTCACCTCCCGATACAGGGGCGTAGCCAGGATTTTTCCAGGGGTACGCACAATTTTCCAAATTCCCCCCCCCCCCCTCACTCAAGTGCTAGATTTTTTCATTAGCCTTGATTAAATTTTCTTTATCATCACTATGGTGGAGTTTTGCGTTAAGCGTAGCGTTCTTATTTGATATGAAATGACTGCTAACTCGTAAAATTCTTTGAAAGTTGCTTTTTTGGGATCACTGAAGCGCTCCGTTCGCTTATCATAAATAAAGCGAACATGTTGGCGGTATCCCACAGTTTCTCCTTATACACAAATGAGTGATTTGTGTGCTGTATGCCACATTGTTTTTGACCGGCATTGTTTGCCTTGTAAAAGCACCCACATAGATGTAATTGTGCCCTAGGTTATAAAACAAGGTGACCAAAACGCGTTCACTCTTTACCACCCGGCTTGCTTTTTGCTTGCTATTTTCTCGCCGTTTTTATGGACCATTCGGTCCACCAGTGAATCAAGAAAACCAACATTCGGGTGTGGAAAAACGCCGTCCGTTGTTTTATAACCAAATTTCAAAGAAACAAGAGGAGAAAAATGACTTGAGGTAAATTGTGCTTTTTAAAATAGTTATCTTTTATTTATTTGCCTTTTTTTTATTCATTTTACTTTATTATTTTATTTTCCACTTTTTGAGGCACGCACGTGCGTCCTTGCGTACAGGTAGCTACGCCCCTGCGATATTGTTCCGGATTTTGCGCGAGAGTTCGCTATTCATTTCCCAGAGAAAATGCTGGCTATACGCGGGTTCGGTCTATACTGAAACAGGAACATATCCTCTACTTCGGTGAATAAACGTTAAATATAGTAATGGCGACTTTTAAATTTTAGCACGAGTACAATGGATCAAGGACGAATACGACTTTTCAATTCCAGTTCACCGACTTAACATTATCACTGCTCTCACCATGCTCACTAATCTACTTCCCGAAGCCTCCACCTTTGTTGGTCAGCAATACGGAGGACTGAGGGTTCTAGAAACGTCACTGGTTTGAAATCCGAAAATCGCACTCGTACTCAGTTCCCTCTCGTCGTCCGTACTAAAGGTCTCTAACGTGTTATACCCAATTGGTTAGCCTTCAACCAGCTGGGACTCTAAGCAATGTTTATTTTCATTTTGGAACGGTTTTTTCTGTAGTTTTCGGTGTTGCTTATTAGTACTACAGAGCAAAATATTTTAACATGGGTGATTTCAGTGTATTTAAAAAATGAGACATGCCGCGTTCACAGTTTCTGTCGTCTAAATATGGGTGCGCGCAATTGAACTCAAAATGATTTCCATCAGTAGGGAGTACTTACCGTGGTTTTCAGTTTTCCCGTATTTCCACTGCCCTCCTGGAAAGAGGAAAAGAACGAGAAAAAATTACATCAAAAATTTGTTACGGTTTTTTAACTTGTATGTATTAGATTTCTTGCCCTGAACAATTCATCAACCTGCTGCGACTGTTGGTAGTGGCGCGGGTATATTGAAAACTGTTAAAGTATTGAGAGAAAAGTGCCAGTGACTTGTTAAAATTGAAACAAAAGCTAATGAAATCCTCACTTTCTTAAGATATGTTTTAGTGTCAGAAAATTCCTAAAATGATCCCGCAAATGATGCTCTTTACTTATTGTCAAAAGTGGCCGCGCGTGGCTACAATCCACGATTATTTGCATTTAGATTTACGTGCACAAATAAAACACTCCATCTCTCCTGACACTAAGCCTCTATCAAGTAAATACCGTTAAACATTCTTTCTTCTTCGGTCCTCAAAAAACAAATAGCCTGTATAAACGTTTATGTCAACTGTCGCAAGGTCGTACCTCCGGATGCTAAGGCAAAAGCCACGAGGACGGAAAATATCACAGCTCGAAACATCTCAATTCTGCGAACATAAATAGATGATTAATGTAACCGTTTCAACTGGAAACAGCTATCGGAGGTAGTTCTTGTCACAAGTGATTGACGTCTACTACGTCTGTGTAGATAGTGCTTTAAGAGAACATTGTTAACTGTGATAATTGTATGCTTACCCTTCGATGATCTTTGGCTGAGCTCGAGTCAGTCCTTCGGTCAGAACAAAAAGGATTCTTAACCAAGAGAAGAGATGAATAGATATCCTGTAACAAACCAATCAGTTGATTCGAATTCCCTGGCATGGTGTGTTAATTATGAATGGGTGCGTGCAAGGGTGGTGACTAAAGTTTATTTTAAGACGGTGCGAAATACAGGGTTGTTTTGACTATTTCAGCGATGTGTGATGTCAAGGGACCCGCTACACACAGATATGTGAATAGATTCGAGACATGCGTTTGCTCTGAATGCAGGTTTTTGTAACGTCCTATGTACGCCCGGTATTTTAATTGTATGATTTGCAAATGAAGATTGTTTTAAATAACACGAAACATGTTTTATACTTTCACAGAGTAAATTTTAAATTAATTTAAACAACGTTTTGTTCCGAGTTTTTTATTCTTATTTTGTTGATTTGTAGGCGGGAAATGGACAACGCCCACTCTGATAAACTTGTTTCGTTTTGTAATAAATCGGCCCCTGTGTAGCCCCCTAGGTGGGTAAACTGAATGCGGGGTTGCAACAGAAACTTTGGCTCAAGAAACGTTTTTAAGTCGAAACCTTTGTGACTAGAAAGAAAATTCTATATTTCTTTATTCGAAAAAAAAAATAGAGAATTAGCCTTGTTCGAACGTCGAACTTTTCATGTGCCGAGCTGAATGCAAATTAGCAAAGGCTCATGTTCATGAAATTTGACCTTGAATTAGCCTCTAGCAGTATTTATCAGCCTCGCCTTCCTGATAGAACAATTAAATCCGTGGCAGAAAAAGAACCTCTTCGCTAAACAGCCCTCTTAGATTTACAGCCTGAACCCACATAAGAGCCTCATAGCCCCTTATACATTCCCAGCGTGTAGTTATTTCGATGACTAAAAGGACTGGAGCGAGTTTGAACATGGAGGGGGAAGGGGCTAGCGCGCGAGTATTCGCGCCTTTGGAGTTGCATGTCTTTTCCCAAGAGCCCTTGAGAGAAATTAGAAGACTGTATGTTACGTTACTGTAGGGCTGCAAGGGATCCAATCTTTAAAGCACTTTTAAAATTTCATAACAGGTCTTCGTCATTTAGGTCTATTTCGATGTACTCTCCATAGTTATAATACCCGAAACGCAAAAGCTCACTATGTTCTTCTCTGTAAAACTAATTAACACTATGCAATTTTCTGTGTACTATCAATGCCCTAACGTTTACAATTCTCTGGGTTCTGATATAGCTGGGGCGAATTCTATCATTTCTATTAAGAAAAAGCTCAAGTCTTTTACACGTAGAAACTCAAACTCTGTCGACACCAAAAGAATGGACCTCAGGGTTTAGTTCTACCTTAGGATATAAACTGCTTTATTCGACTAAATCATCTATTTACAGTGACATATTAGTGTTTACGGTGGTTGCAGCTGTAGAATGTACATTATAGAATGCATTTATGTATGTGATAACAGGAAATAAACGCTAATAAACATGAATACTTTGAAATGCATTTTTTTAACTGAAAGGGTAAGAGGGTCTTTTTCAACTTTTGTGGAAACTATTGTCGGTAAATAGCATTGTTTTCGTATGCTGTAATTTCATTGGTAATTGACGTTGGTGGGTTCAAGTCGTGCTCTCCTCGGTGGAGTTATTGTAAAGAGCGAAAAGTATACACTAGATAAGCTGTAATTTCTGGATGCATAATCATTCCCAAGTTTTTGGCTGTTCTTTTGCAAACATTGGGATTTATTTAGTTGCTGGAAAGTTTTAAATCTCCAGTCAACAGCCAATATAGAGACAGAATCGTAGGTTAAAAGTGTAAATTGTTTTTGTGAAAGGTATGGTGATTACTTTTTATACACTTGATAAGGGGAAATGAGAAATGAAATTAGCCAAGATTGTCCTCAATTTCGGCTAAACAAGAGTAGCCTGTTCCAAATAAAATATAGAAAGCGGACATGAAAATAAAATGCGGGGAAGGTTAGGGATCGAGGAGAGAGGATTTCCGCTCGCCTTCACTTTTTACTTCCTTCTCAGTATCTGAGAGTCTGGAACAGGCAGCACCTGGAACGGGTTAAATGAAAAACTTAAATGAAAAACATTGATTTCACAAAAATTATCGTACTGTAGTACACACGATCCTCTCTTGTCAGCTCAAAATGTCCGAATGCTGTGCCGTGATTCCATCAGTTCTTATCCACTTTGACTGGGATTAGCTGCTGTAACTCTGCCTTTTCAGGCGATGGTTTACACGAATAAAAAAACGCAATCACTAAAATTACAAGAAGAAGTAAACACAAGATTCCAGCAAGACTTGCTGCAGCAATCTTCCACGGCGCACAGGGAGCCATGGCTTCCTCTAGAGCTGTTTCACTGGCACTGACCGCTGGACATTGACCCAAATCGGACGATACTGCTAAATCATCGGAAGTTTTCCTTGAAACAACTATCATAGGAAACCATTTTAACGATCACGTGACAATCTCCTTCCCAGATTCTTATATTTTTTTAAAAGGACGGGAAGAGAGGATCACTTGGGACTTTGGGAACAAGGTTGACAACGTGTCTGATTTGTACTGAGAAGTTTAGCCTGCGTAGCAAGCGTTTCCGAAGGTTTAAAGCATTTTTTGCTTTTTGCGGCTCGAAAATTGGGGCGAGCCAAAAAAGGGGCGAACCAAATTGCCGGAATACGATACACCCGTGATTCTCAGCTTCTAGTGTTCAGGTTTTGGCCGAGTACAAGGAAAAGATCGTACATCAAAAAATTCTTGTATTGTGCGTTTTATGCCCGCAATTTGTTTTTCATAGTTTTTATTTTAAAATTTGTTGACAGCAGTGAAATCATACCTTCACATGTTTATGTATTTCAAGTAGCGATGTTTATCTTCGTTTGCCAACTTGGCAAAATTTCGACGTTTCAGGATTTTCTTCTGGTCGCAGTTGTCTCCATAGTAACCGTTCTCGCACTTGCTGCAGTCGTACCCGCTGAAGTTAGCATTACATTTACATGTTCTGTTGAAGAGAGCATTGAGCCAGTTATGACGGTCATCGCCCTTTTGAAACTCTCGGTAATAGCTGTAGCTACTGTTCCACTCGCGAACTGTCAGGTCTTGACACTCTCCTCTGTTGCCATCGCTACCACATGGCGCACTAAAGCCTTCTGGGACGGGACAACACTCTTTGTTTTTTAGGCTTTGAAGGTTTATACAAGCTTTGGGAAACTGCCCTTGAGCCCACGGTAGAGCCACAGCGGCAATCAGGAGGCCGGTTACGAGCATGCTCATCTTGATTTTCCTAAAAGAGAAAATCTAACTAAGAAGTTAGTTCTTCTCTTCTGGACGCACTTGGGCGGGAAAAGTTGATCATCAACCGACAAAAGCACAAGGCCATCATGGTTTTCAAGTGAGGTCTCAAGTCTTTACATAATCTTACTCCAGTGTATCTCCACAATGTGTTTTGCAAATTCAATACTAATTATCGCTTAAGAAACTCGATAAACCAACTTATATTGCCTAAGCCTAGAACAGAGTACCATAAGCGCAGCTTCTCCTAAAGTGGTGCCGCTTTATGGAATTCTCTGCCACAGGATCTTAAGGAATGTAACTTTCTGGGGGTTTTCAAAAAGAAGGCGAAAGCTTACTTATCTTCTTTAGGCTCTCACACGGCAATCATGTAAACCAGTTGATTTTTGTAGCTTATATTAGGACATTTTTATATTAAAATAGTTTTTAGCATATAATAAAAAAATTTAGAAAAGAGAAAGCGGGATCTTATTTGTCAAGGTAGTTCGCAACAGTGTTGATCATTATTACATTAATCTCGGCTCTGCTAGAGGTACGGAAATGCAGAGAAAATCCATCACTACAAGCTGAAACTCAGTAATTAGCTTTTAAACACTATCTCAAAATATTTTTTTGTTATAACTGAGACAAAGTGATCGATTAAATTATCATCATGTTGATACACACAAAAAAGTGCTTTCGGCAATTTCACGTACACACACGGTCTCAGTTCAGTCTTTTTTCAAAAATTAGATACCCTTGAGTGGCCGATCAGAATGGGGGTTTACCCACTGTCTCGGCTGTCTATTTTTTCACGGGCGATTTTTCAAGTTGCTGAGCAAGTGATACCTGGAAAGCTCGCAATGACAGTCGCTTGCCAAAACATTTTCAGTCAAGCGAGTCGAAAAATTAATAAACTACAAGAAATCTCTAGACAGTCGAGCAAAAAGAACAACTCCAGCGATCTGACACGAACATCACCTGTCGCGTGAAAGGGTGACGCACGCTTGATTATTATCCGCTAGTGCAGTACACACGCGCGTTACGTTCCCACGCGGCAAGCGTATACTCTAAATCGGTCATTAGATGTGCTGTTGAAACAGCGAAAGGCCTCGTTAGTATTTAACAATTACCTGATCGGATCGGTCAACATCCACTCTAGTCAAAATGCAAACTGCAAATATGGGACAGGAAATTATGTAATTTCTTTTTGTGTATCACAACAGGAGGTACATATATAAAACGCTTTGCGGTCAATTCGTCTTGTGATCGTGACCGGTCTTTGTTTTCCTTGATTTTCTTTCCAAGCCAGTCATGCCCAGGTCAACCTGTTTTACCCATTCCTGTTTTACCCATTCCCCAAGGGTGACCGGTTAATACAGGTTTGACTGTAGTAAGGCCAATGTTTGCTAAGTTGGTCATTAGCAGGAGTCATTAGATACCCGGTTAGATATTGTGCTGTTGAAACAGTGAACAGCCTGGTTAGCATAAAACAATTACTGAGTCGGATCATTCAACATCCAGTGGAGTTAAAATACAGACTGCAAATCCGAGACGGGAAATTATGCAATTTCTTTTCGTGTATCACAACAGGAGGAACAAAAAGCTTTGTGGACAATTTCTTTCTAGGCCAGTCAGGTCAACTTGTTTTAAGCGGTCAGTTACCCATTCCCCAAGGGTGAGCGGTTAATACAGGTTAGACTGTAGTAAGGCCAATGTGCTAAGTCAGTCATTAGATACCCGGTTAGATATTGTGCTGTTGAAACAGTGAACAGCATGGTTAGCATAAAACAATTACTGGGTAGGATCATTCAACATCCAGTGGAGTTAAAATGCAATCTGCAAATCCTACACAGACTCTTGAAAAATCAGACATCGTTACTAGGATACAATTGTACAGCGCCGCAAATGATCCCGAGACCGCAAATGATCCCCGACCGCAAATGATCCCCAAATTGGACCGCAAATGATCCCCTCAGCGGACCGCAAATGACCCCGCTAAATAATAGGAATGGAGTGGATAATAGAGCAGCGATGACATGGTAAAGGTGTGGGTTCTTGAATGGCGTTGACGGAGGCATGGCGGGGTCTACGGAATAATCATGGCTTAGATATTTTATTTCGAGGCAAAAAAAATGAAAATATTGCGATGTAATGTAGTCCTTTAAATTCGCAATTGTTTTTGTACCTTTGGTTTAGCATGCAGGTTGTAAATATACCTGGTTTAATTGGTGTATTTTCTTTACGATCTGTTAACAGAATAATAGAATGCTTTCTTATACATGTACAAGAAGTACGAGCGCTAGTCACGGGAAAATTTGCAACCGCTCATGTTAACTGATTTTACCAGCCAGCTACGAGTACGCATATAGTATTAAATGGTCTTGATAGCACAAGTGTTGTAATTATTTTTAAAAACAAAACAACGCTCTTCAGTTTTCGGAACATGTTTCGATGTTTCAAACATCATCATCAGCCATAATGAATACATACTAAGGTTTACAGAATGATCGTTATTTTGTATATGTAACAGCCTATACAATGAGCCTTTACAAATTCCAATATACGTAAAATGCAGACTTATTTAAGCTAACCAATAAAAATTTAAAAAGAACAATGGTATTACATTATATAGTTACCTATTACACTATAAAAGGTATCTGCTGCCAAGGGTAATACCGGATTTCTGCAACACACACAAAAAGCTCAGACGCGACAGTTACTGACTACCAAAGAGTTGAAACGCAGTTTGACATTTCTAATTGCGCTGAATTGTGTTTTTTTTTTCCAAAGCAGGTGTGCAAGTGAGACGCTTGACTCAAACCATGTGCGATGTGTCAACACTGACTGCAAGATCCAAATCTACCTCGGTTTTTGTATCACTTTCATTTTTCTCTTATTTGTCACCTCCATCAGCATTTAACGCCAACAAAAACACCAATGAAAGGACGAGAGTAATCAAATTGGAGACCCGTTTAGCCATTTTACAAGTGCGATCGCAAGCGAACGGTTAATACATGGGCTAGTGACTTTCTCACACATTGGAAACCCGTGGCTTTCTCGACTGTCGCGGACTCGGTCGACCATCGGTCGGCCATTCATCGGAGATCTGTGTATGCATTTGAATATAAATATATATTTTTTAAACATAATCATTTTTGCCTTTTATGCCATTGTGGACTAGGGCCTTTAAAATGCTTTATTTCACTGATCAATGAGAATTTTTTCTGCTTTTGATTTTTTTTTGGTCAGTGTTTTCACCTTCCAGTATTTTCACCTTCACTGAAACTCCACACCATTCCAAATTTTTTAGCGGGATCATTTGCGGCCCACCCAGGGGATCATTTGTGGTCCTGGAATCACTTGCGGTCCAATTTGGGGATCATTTGCGGTCCGCTGAGGGGATCATTTGTGGTCCTGGGATCATTTGCGGTCCAATTTGGGGATCATTTGCGGTCAGGGATCATTTGCGGTCTCGGGATCATTTGCGGCGCTGTATGAGAACTCTGCAGTCTTGGCAGGCCTGGCCTACTGTTTTAGTGGTCTAGTTTGTCTAGTTTAAACTAGTTTATATACGATTATTCGGGGGGGGGGGGAATTTTTCGAAATTCTTGGTTGGATGTGCGGCCAGCTTTTTCACTCTCTTACTTTTTCGTGCAATTTTCGCTTCCATTTTTAGCCCGGCCCTTAACTGAAAACTCCCCCCCCCCCCCCCGATAAAAGTCAAAAGGGCTAAGAAAGAACCTTCGGGGTAGTACCCAGCTCGGCGAAAGAAACACGACAGGTTAAAAAATGCCTGTTTTCAACTGATGGCTTGTAGAAAATCATGGATCTCCAGAGACTTACAATCATCGCAACACGCGCTGTATGGCGAAAAGGACAAACAAGATCTGCCTACAGCTCTGGCCATTCGGGGCCATTAGACCTTGGGACACTTAAATGAGAAGTAAGAAAATGTAACCTCCACTATAATTAGAGGTCTTTCACAAGTTTTATGACCAATTTTGCCCCTCTCCCCACCTCCCCAAACAATGTTGAAGGTCATTCATCAGTTTCAAAACTCGAACTTCAACATTGTACGGAAGGGGGGGGGGGAGGTGGGCGAGGAAAGAGTATTTTTCAAATGATGCTAATGGGAAGCGATTTGAGCAAAGTGTCCCAAGACTAATGGCCAGGGTTGTAGGTGTCCGCGGTTAGCGCGTTCCTTCTTCGTTTGCAGTATTAAACGAGCAAGATTTTAAACAGCGTTGAGTTTCATTGCGCCTTGATTTCTTCAGGGTTTGGGGATCAAACATTTGCCACGCTTGATTTAGCCTTTTCCAGGAATAAAGATAGTAGAGAGCGGCGCAGGGAAAAAGCAACAGTAAAAAAATTGCTGAAGGGAGGTAATTTGTGTGATTCCAGTTGGTGACTCCTTTCAGTTAACGCTTAGCCTGTTCCAGGCGTTCAGAAAGTGGAGCGCGAGCAAAACTACAGCGAGTGAAAGAGCGTTCAGCGACTACGGGCCCTTTGGCCGCGACTATTTGGAAGCGATCGAAGTGATCAAATTTAACCTGGCGATAGAATGGAAGTAAAATTCCCACGCCACATGATATGCACTCTTTGCGCCACAGATGACAGCCAAACATGCCCGTACTTTAGCTCTGGCTGACCACACAAGACTTCTTATCACAGACTAGAAGAAGATTTATCTCCTCAACATAAACCCTCATAAACTTGAAATGTAGAGGTTCATTTTTTGCGCTAAATTTTTTGCCTTCGTTTTAAAAATTTGCGCTTTTAAAAAGCCTAAAACAATTGCTTTTGGGTTAGAATTATTCTCTTGCTTCGTCCCCCGTTGTCGCATGCGTCCTTGTTGAATCGACTTCTTCTTAAAATAAAACAAACAAACAAACAAAAACAAAAACAATCTTTAGTATCCAGGGCAGCAGAAACGTTATATTCCAACGAATGAGTTCAAAAACCCACCACTGACGTGGGCGCCTGTTTCCATAGTCTGGCACAATAACTTTTAGTCTTGCGGAACGGCGTGCTATGCTTTCATCAACAGTGCGGAGGGTCCACAATAGGTTTGGCGGGATGCAGGATTTGGCTAATTTTTGTGGCGATATTCGGGATGGGAGCTGAAAACAGGAGCGGGAAGCGGGAATTTAGATTGAGAGCGGGAGCGGGATTTTGTGTTTTTACGGCGTCGGGATGCGAGAATCGCAAGGGGAAAGTAGCGGGATACGGTATTTTAATTTTTACGAGACTGCATGATTTGACCAGCGCAGGCCGATAGAAATGGATCGTTTGTGAATGAAGTGTGTCGACTTTCTAGTAATTAATGAATTGATCAAGGAAGAGTAGCCTGCATGTCAAGCTATTATGAGTCCTTTTGTGATGTTGTGTGTTGATTTCGGAAAGAGGTATCAAGTCACATGTCGTGTTGCATCTCTTGGCCTTGTTTGCGTTCTTAACTTTTCCGACCCTTGCCATTGAGCGTTTGTTGGAGCAGCTATGATCAGCCACTTTGTCAGCTATGGATAGTCTAGCCAGTATGTTAATGCCGGCGGACGGTAATGTAACGGCGGTCGTCTAGAGGTATTTGCCATCATAAATTTTGTTCATCTGATATATTATGAAAAGAGTGCGACCAGGAATGTCTTTCTTCGAAAAAAAATTTCCGAGAAGAAATTTACTGAAAGCGAGTAGTATATAAAAGACGCTGAAAGCTTTGAAATAAACTGTACGTTAGGTGAGTCCACTTTTATAAATCTTTTGTTACATTTCTGGACCGATCTTGCATGACCTTTGTGCCCCTAGCCTTGTCTAAGGACACAACCCATTTATATACAGCTGGATGTAGAGAAACAATGTGGAAAAAACGTTTGTGTCTAAGGAAACGCCGACCTTCAGATGAAAACCAAGTCGTGCTTGCCACCCCACAACTTGAACTACCATCCTTTCATTTTACATACTCAGTAGGTTGTCTTCCAAAAAAGGAAGGACCGAGAGTAGGCAGAATATCGTAGCAAACAATCTTTGTCAATTCTTACCTTTCACTTATATCTGGACAAGAAAAGGTAAAACAGGTCTAAAACAGAATAACACAAACGAAACACTTGTTACGTCATTTAAAGTGGCGATATTTTTAGAGGGTATCGAGACAATCGACCATAAAAACGTCTTTACTTGTCTTCTATCCATTGTATAAAGGTATGTGAGGTTTTCATCATGAAAGTAGAAAACTATTTAAAAATTTAAGCGGGATCGGGATTTTGACGCAAAGAAGGGCAGGATGGCGGGATTAACAGGACAAAATAGGCGGGATGGCGGGATCTGAGAACCCTATTGTGGACCCTCAGTGCGCGTCTCACATGGAATTGTTTAGCGCCAGTTATCCCTGTCTGCACTGGCCCACCAACTGCGAATCCCGAACCCAGGCACACAAACATTATTTCCTCAAGTTTGTTCTGAAAGACTGAATGCGTTTCTGTCTTTCTGGTTTGAAAACAGGCTAAATGATTCTAAAGTTATGCAACCACTGCCTGAAAAGGCGTAAGATAAAAACAAGTTTAGCCGTAATATGGCAGAAAAGCTGACAGGCCCACCCCTGTGCACTTTAAACGCGTGCAAACATAATAACAAAGATAAAATATGAGGTAAAAGATGTGCGTAATAGTAACTTGCCTTGAGTGGAGACTTTCTTCCAGATCTGTACGCTACCCTTGCGAGGAAAACTGAAGTGCCCTCTCAGGGGAACTTGCCCTTTGTTCGAACAAATATCAGATGAAAGATCTTATGGCGTGGGCGTCATTTGGTGCAATTTGAGCATGTTATTTTTTTTCCAGGTAGACATGTAAAATAAATAAATAAATATCCTTTATTTACCCTCGGCAAGTGTTTATAGCAAATTGCTAGTGGGGCCGAGCATTGAACAAACAAACGAAACAAAAATATTGTAAATGGAACATAACATGTTTTAAAAATCCCAACTGGCGGGAGGCAAACCAGTTGGCTATATACAAGCGCAGCCGAAGGATTTATAACTCGGGACAACCGAGAAATAAATCCATGAAGTGCTCAGAGTGGGATTCGAACCCGGGACCCACGGACTCGAAGTCCAACACCCTAACCACTCGGCCACCCTGCCACCCTTGTGTTGCTCAAAGGTCGATTTCGGAGTACATTTCCACAGGCAGCCCAAGCTCAAGTCTTCATATAGATGCGTTGTGTGAGTCGGGACATGACTTGTCAACGAAAGCGGTTCTACAGACATCAGACTGGTAACAAGACACTGGTAGGAAATGTACAAAACTGGGACTGAGGCCACACATGTCATTTTATGAGGCAAGTCTGCGATATTACTGTCTGGGTAACAAGCGTTTGGTTAGTCGTCACGCAACGCTCCTTCTCTCCCTTGCGGGGTGGAGCGTTGCGTGACGATCCTAAGAACGGCTGCCTAGGAAGCTAGCGTTTTGGTGCGCCCCCCTGAAATAAATAATAACAATTAAAAACAACAGCAGCAGCAACAACAACAACAACTAATATAGAGTATTGGCCTTGTGTCAGGCATGGAAATGTAAGGGTAAATTGGAATCAGCCGAACATGAAGGGCCTGGGCCTGTCGCCTGCACACTAGGTATGTAATCACAAGCAAGACTGAAATTACAAGAGGTAAGACTTTGTTAAGATGTACTCTTAAATTTTATTTGTATTTTGTTAGATTACATGGTTCAAGTTACTTTTCTTCACAGGTGGCGTCGCAAATTTCATATTAGTCGCCACGAAAATGAGAACGCAACATAACAGCTAAGCTTGCAAGGATAATAAATGCTCCTGCGCAGATCCCGGATATTAAGGCTATAAATCTCCTTCCTGATTCGTCTTCTTCGGAATCTAAAAAAAAAGGCAACGTGTAAGTTTAGTGCAGTTTGAATAATAATAATAATAATAATAATAATAATAATAATAATAATAATAATGATAATAATAATAATAATAATTATTATTATTATTGCTGTTGTTGTTGTTACTATTATTATTATCATTATCATTATTATTAAAGGGCACCTCGTTTTTATTCAAGCATAGTAGAGAGCGCGCATCCCACCACAGATTTCAATTCTTACCCGCAACTCGCGTACAAAAGAGAGTGCATACACTTCTGGCATCTTGCCACGGCATCTTTTTTTCATCCAATTCGTCAACCTCTGCCTGGAGAAAAGGTTGCCTATTTGTCTTAAAAAGTTAGAGTATCCGGCATTCTGCCTCGATTTCAGCCCCATTTCTCCTCCCTCACAGCCCATGTTTATGTTACACCAAAGGGTCCTTCCGGAGGAGCAACTCTGTTTTTTTTTTTTGTTTCTGGGGCCCCGAGGGTTGTCCAATACATCCGCACCGTAACCGATCGTGAGCTTAAGGTTTCGATGCTTTCATTTCGTTCGGGCCGTGAACCTCTCCGAGAACTTCTCCGCAAATAACCGGTCCGTAAGCGAGGATGACGGTCCGTGCGAAACGTACGCACCGGTCATTTGCAAATAACGGTCCGTATCAGTGCGATAGTATTGGACATGAGTGGCCTTTACTTACCTTGTGTTTTGGTATTCCGAGAAGAAGTGTTTACATATGCTGTGGAATGAGGGATCAAGCTTGTTTCAGCTGAGTGGGTGGTAGCAGGCCCAGGGGTACTCAGATGAGTTACTGCGTTTGATGAACTTGAAATAATCGTCGTATTTACCGCCAAAAAAATACTTGGTATTGCTGAGGAAGCCACTGACTGATGGAAATGCAGGCTCGCTGTTGGCAGTGTGGTGGTTCCTAAAATTACAACCAGAAAGCGTTTTATTTAACCGTGCCTGGTGCCGAATTGGTCTGCTGAGTAATGGTGGTGGCAGTGTAAGGTTTACAATACAAGTTAAATACTCGGTGTCCACAGTAACTGTAAGAGAATCAAAATGTTCAGAATAGATACATAAATAACAATATATTCCATATGAACGGATGTATCACCTCTAGCCTGATTCTCAAACGGTCCGAGGTCGCTTGGGAGAGGAGGACGTTTGGGCGAGCGACCTCGGACCGTCTGAGAATCAGTCTAGTATCACCTCAGGTATCACCTGTACGTTTTCCACATCGAAGCGCTAGCCTGTTTTTCTTTTTACCTCTTTTACCACAAAGGGTATTTAAAAGTTTTGTCATTTAGTAAAATTAAATCCATGAAAAATCTAGCAACGCTTTAACGGTACCACTAAAAATATTGGGTTATATGTTCCAAGGAAGAATCATACTTATGACGTATTAAGGCCCTTATTGATCACAGTCGCCATCGCCATTGATTAGGCTGCCCTGTTTGATTTAAATGTCTTCTGCTGCTTTCTAAAACTAATAGTGAGGGAAAATTAGTTAATGAGCCGCTGTTTCCCTCTGTGAATGAATCCACGGGTTAGGAATAAATGCAGATTGTTTGAATTAGATCAGTAAGTCGAGGAGTGCAGCTTGGTGAGTCTCCCCCCTCGCCCTTCCCATGCACCCTGGAACTGACAACTTGCATTTTTCGGTGAAAAATTACATTGCATTTGATCAGATCTACAAACTTAAGTGACAGATAACTGTAAACAACCCCTCCCAAAGCAGATGTTTTTGAGGTAGCTCCCAAAAGCGTGTTTGAGGAAACACCTGATAGGTACAAACCTGTAATCCCACTCCACTGTGACGCGATGAGGAAAAATAAAACAACTGTATGTGCATCGCGTGCCCGGAATGCAAACATCATTTCAACAGAGCTGGATCTTTCAAACCTTGGAATAAGTAAAATAACACATCATTATTCCGTGGTAATTCGTTTTTGCTCTTTTTCTCCAGTTTTCCTCGTTTTTGACCACATCCGTGAACGACACCCAGGGGAAGATGACCCGGACGAGATGAAAATTTTACGACCGTAAGCATACAACACGTATTGAAAACTTTCGGCCGTGCTCTGGGTCGTGCCGAATTCGCTCTTGAAATTTTCGTTCCGTTTAATTTTCCGCTCCCTGGGTCTCCGAGGAGGTTCTAAGTAGAGCTTTACGCTTACATACAACAGTTTCATTAGTAAGGACAAAATAATTAAATTTATTGCAAACATATAATTTGAAAATACAGCACGCAGTACAGTTGCCACAGCCTTCTGTGCAACACACTTCAGTAGTTTTGAACTGCTGCTTATAAAAGTATAGTCTTTCAGTTAAAACGCACTAGACTGATACATTTCTTGAAGAAAAGGACATGAAAGAAATGACAACCTCGACAATAAATATGATATAATTAGCAAAAATCATGATTTGAAACAAATTGACATTAATTGTCTGTCCTGACCTACACTGACACTTCATGTCCGTTGTCTCCATTGCTCATAGTGTTAAACTTTACATATCGTTCTAAACCGGCACGAATGATTTGGTTCGAAAATTTTGGCAGCAATTCATGCAGATAAACTGTCGCTATGACTTTTTAAAATAAAACCAAGGAATTAGTTAGTTGTGTTGATATGGCCAGCTGCCACCTGCAGTAGCGGAAAAGCCAGGAAGAAATTTTAACGAAAAAAGTTACTTTGTTTTTCTATTTGTATATTTTACTTAGTATCAATATTAGTTTACAGCAGGACAGGCTCTTTGACTTAAACAAATAACGAGAATGTCGTAGGTTTGAAAAGAGTTAAATTTACTAGAAGATATACTTACTGTAGTGCCGGAATAAGTAACGGTTGAAGTATTATTCCAGTTTTGTCGCACAGCAGTCATTAAGTCAGCACTGTCCTCTAAGCACAAATCATGTCAGACTTGCCGCCAAGAACGTAAAAATGAGCGTGTCAGTCAGTTTTTACAGTGAAGCCTGCTCCTTTTCCAGTTTGAAATTTGCATTTCAGCTAAGCTTTACGCCGCCAATCATTAATTCGTTTTACCGACATTTGCATATCCTTTCGGCGTTTGACGTAAGAAAAGCGATTTAGTGTTCAGGACATACAGCTCTTTCAGTTAACGTTGTCGGATTTTTTAAAGCCTCGAGCTTACGCGACAAGACCGAAAGTTAGTAGTATGGGTAGCTTCATATCTTTTGTTTTCACGGCTGTCACTGCCATATATAGGATGGGTGAAAGTACCATAAACACTTGCTTATGTGATTTATTTTTTTGTGGGGGTCAACCATGGCCCAAGTTTAGTGAATTTATTAAAAAAATAACCCATAACACCTGGCAGTCTTGCCGTATCGCTGTATACAGAAGAGCTGTTATTTGCTTTGTTTAAGCATATTCAACAGTGTAAAACACTATGGCTGTTCATAATTATCAACTACTAATTCAAGGGTTCTCGAATACACTGATATTAATTTTTTGAGAAAGAGTGATATTTCGCCACACCAAATTTTCCCAATTTTGAAGAATTTGATAACAATTTATATTACTTTTAATAAAATAGCCACCTCCTGTATTCTAGGCATCATATTTCAGCGATTTGAAAAAAAAGTCGCAAAAAAGAGAACGTTTCATGTCACGAAAATTTCTGAAGTATTAATGATAGTTTGAAAATGAAAGAACGTCTTATTTTATTTATTTATTTATATATTTATATAGGAACATCTGGTTTAGCATTAAAATGGAGCTAGTTTAAACAGAGTCCTGTAAAAAACAAATAAACAGATACAAGGAAAATCAACACAGAAAGTAGCACACTAATAAAATACATAAAGACACGCAACAATTAAAGAGACTGGACACACTGGCGCTTGAAGTGCCGTTTAGCCAGGGACTTGAACGTATTAAAGTCTGTTGCAGACCTGATATTAGAGGGCAAGGAATTATAGGCACGTGCACGTTGATCCTAAAACTGCCCTGGTTTTAGCCAAAGGCAGTCACAACTGATCACGTTGTCTGGTCTAATATCACTTTTGCTGAAAAACCCACCTTTGGGAGCACCCTACGAGAGTATCACCATTATTATGCATGCCCCCTTACCCCTCCAGAAAATTTTATAATTTTGGTTCTCTGATATGCTATATATTATCTTCACAGAAGTACTGAACTGATGTACTTGCCACAAAAGTTCTTATTTCATTTACATAAACTTGAGAAACAATTCTTGGTTTTCACTGTCACGCTATAGAATATTAAAATCAAAACCAGTTGATGAAAGAAGCCAAGAATTTGTAATGTTATAAAGGATACACAACTAAACAACTTCACTGAGTCTCAGATCTGTATGGTCTTCGGTTGGTGAGTTATTTGCCGAAACGTTCGACTGAAATTTGTAGAGCTCAGTATGGAAACGCCATGTTGGTGTCCCTCGGAGGGGCACAAACATGGCTGCCGGAATTCAATGAAACTATCTGGAATTTACTTCTGCTGTTTCAGCCATTACTTTTCACTCATGAACTACTATACAACCACATTAATTTCTCTCCTAATGCTTTATCTGTCCAAACTGCTAAAAATCACAAGGAGAGTCCTTTTTTGCACAGGAGAAAGCTTTGTCACGGATGCTGTGTTGGTGTCATGTAAAGTGAAAAGCCAGAAATTTAATATTCTGTATTTTCAAAACGAAAGACGCTACCGAGCTGAAAACTTGTGAAAAGATATATTTTTAAGTCATCTTCAACCTGGTGGGGATATAAAATCTGACGACCTTGCCATCTATGATTTTAGAATTTTATGACGTCACGTGAAAACCAGCAATAAAACAACACAGGAATTGCAAAACAACATTCAAAAGATATTTCCAAAAGGGTATGGGCAGCCCCTCCAGTTCTTCCCCCAGACCACCTATGGGTTAACCCTTTAAGCCCCAATAGCAAGATAATTGTTCTTCTTAATGTTCTCCATATATTTGTTATGGTACTAGTTGGGAGAATTGCTTACACATCAAGATATCTTATCCTTGGTGATCATTTCCTTATTTCTCATGACCTGTATATATGATCAAGTAGTGTTACTGTAAGGAGAAATTAGATGCATGTCACTATTGGGGCTTAAAGGGTAAGGTATCAAAAAGGGTTGTTAACAGAAGTCCAATCATTTCCAGTGATTATGGTGCAATAACAAAGCTGTCAATGTATCCCACTAACTACATGTACAAAACTGAATGCCCATGACAGATTTCAATGAATAAAGGTTGTGAACTTCAAGAGCACAACTTCTGCTAATAATTCCAACCAGCATTGGTTAAAGTATTCTCGACAACCCCTCACTGTCAGTTCACGACAAAATTGCTTATTGAACAATCTACAGTCTTTCAAAATAAATCCGGTACATAGTTCCAAAGCTAAGGAATTGAATTGCCAGTAAGGAACTCCATTAATGCTTTGGGTTGTGGCCCAAACGCAACATAGATGTTTTGATTCTTTTAAGCTCAAATGGTGTAAAGTGTGATTCACCTCTCTGGGCAATTTCTTTCTCAACAAAATCGTAAAGTTGAGAGGATTTATATTCCATTTCAGCAAACGGCAACAAAATGCTAGATATTTCTGCAGCCTTAAGAGTGGAGAAATTTAATTGTAATGTGGCATTTTCCAAAAATTCCCAGAACTCTCTACTTCCTTTCTTGACATGTGAAAAACCTGAAAGCAACTTTTTAATGTGCATATACTTCAAATGAGTTATATTACAACCAAGAAACTCCATTTCAATTGCCTGATAAACTTTCTCATCTGTGATTCCAAGTCTTCCAAAGCACCATGCATATTCACAAAGAAGTTTTTTCTCAACACTCTTTGAGGCTGTCACAATGGATAGAAATTCCTTAGCTGCCTTTTCATTGAAGTCAGAATAACCTTCTTTCTTGGCCATGGCAAAAGACCACAAAAGTTGAAGAAGATACCTGTGAAAGGTGTCTAGTCCTCGGACTAAGATTTCATCTTTGACGATGTCATAAACTTTGGCATTGTAGACACCCACTTTTGAAAAACACCACACTATGTTGGAAAGGTCACTGTTTTTGAATCCCTCCACTCCATGTGACACAATCTCTTTGTTGATTTGGTTAAAAAGTTTGTTATATGTTCTGGCCGACTTGGAGTTAGCAAATGCCCACAGTACCAAGAATATTTTCATATCACAGAAGCTATCAAGTCCCTTCCTTAAGATTTCTTGTTCAATGTGGGAAAAGAGTTTGTCGGCTTCGATGCCCTTCTTTGCAAATGAAAAAACCAACTGAGACAACTCAGCACCAGAGAAAGACGGAATGCCCCTCAAATAAATCTCCTCACGATACAGTTCAAATAACTCTGGGGATCCATGTCCTGTCTTTGCAAAAGCCCCGAGGCTTCCTACAAGCTCTTGATTATTAAAATCTGAGATTTGTATTTCTGCATTCTGCATTTTGGTCCAGACCTTACTTTTCTTAATGTTAAGAGCAGCAAGTCCAGTTAAAATCTGATTTATTGCACCAGTGTCAAAGGCAGTGATGTCTCTGGACAGAATTTCTTTCACACAGATGTTCACCAAGGCATGCAGCTTACCAGGGGATGATCCAATTCTACCAAGACACCACATAATGCTCGCAAGATCTCTGCCACTGCTCTCAGAAATATGCTTTGATATTTGGTCAATCAAACCCAAAAACAGACTTCTCTCTCCCTCAGGACTCTTGTCAGCATTCAAGGAAACCCTTTGCGATTCATCTTTTTGTATAATGTTTGTGATGTGGTACAGGACAGTAACTCGATTTCTCTGAACCATGGGGGCAGTATCTTGAAAATTCTTGTAAGTTTCAAGCACCTCAGGAACACTGTTCATGGCAAGGATAACCTCGCTTAGTGTTGCCTCTTCCATGCGACCAGCAGAATTTGATGTCTGAGTGGCAAAGGCATCAGTCTGAATGACTGAGTTGTTATAGAAATAACATCTCAGGGGATTACTTGAGTACGAAGGCCGCAACATGAAGGAACAACCAGGACGTGACATGTACTTATAACAGTAAGACAGTCCTCCTAAGGCAGATACGGTGCACCTTACAAGACGTGTTAAACTTGCTCTAAACATGGTACTTGAAGAAGACCTACATGTACAGAGACATGATGTTAACAAAGAATAGAATGATAACCAACTTTGTCAATTAAATTATCAGATTTTTTGTCCAAATACTCTACTCATCTAGGCCCTGCACACATTATTGCATTTTCAAAAGTTCATGTTTTCATGTTCCTGAAAACATAGCAAAATATTAGCCCTCAATGTGTTGTTCCAGAAAATATCCAGGGCTACAAACTACAGAAGGTATTTTAGTTCCCCATCCCCCTCCGAATTTCTAAGAACTTTATGTGGAGACTGGCTGTCAGCTGGTTTATGCCTTAAAGCAGAATTTAAACTGCAGTTTCTAAATGTGATGTACATTTTCTGTCATCTAACAATCAGAAGACCTCAAACATATGTTGACTGTATTGTCACACCTTATTAGTGGACTTCAGATCAGGAACAACTTCACTGTCGAGCATTTCTTGAACATAAAATTATCTTTCTTTGTGTGTTAATGATCAATTTCATGTGTGATATCAAAGCTAACCTGCTTGCAGGTGGTTTGAGGGTGTTTTTATACCCAGACTGATTTTCACACGTGTCCAAGATGGTGCCGTTGTTCACGAACTCCGCATTTTGTTTTTTTTTTTTCGCGATAAAAACACCGTCAAACCGCCTGCAAGCAGGTAATATCAAAGCATTTTGATCCCATCTCAAACTCTCTGAATCACCCAAAAGCCAAAAATAATAATTACAAGACATAAATGTTCTAACCCTACCTCCCAATGGTGTTTTAGCTTTCTCCAATGAGGAAGGGAGGGGGGAGTAAAAATTACTAAACATTATTGTCAGATTTATTACGTATCCAAATGAGTTTGCAGGGGTTGCATGTAAAATTCATGGAACATTATTTTTGGCAAGACACTGCCCCTCCCTAAGAATGGTCTCTTGTGTTAGATGGAGGGAGTAAACTGGTTTATTTTTAAAATACTTGTATGCAGCAGTCAGTGCAAAACAAAACTGCTAACCTGGCCTGGGGACTAGATAAGGCCTAATCTGAATGTACTATGCCACACTTTGGCTTGCACGAGGCCAAATTAGGCTTAATCTAGTTGGTAGCTGGTTAACTTTAGTCTGCAGTCTGCGTTAACCCTTTGAGCCCCAGCATCGTTATTAAAATTCTCCTTACTGGTCTTCATACTCTTTGTTGAGTACTAGTTAGGAGAACTTGTTGAAACATCAAGACAATTCATCTTTGGTGATCATTTCCCTAATTTTCATGACCTGTATGTGTTTTAATGCACTGACATGATGAGGAGAAATTTGTTAAGTAGCCGCGGTTGACTTGAGGATGATGTGTTTCGATACACGTGGTTATTACAGACACCGAAATATTCTGTTTGCCATTTTGTTTATGTATGGTCAAATATGGCAGCGGCAATTTGCTCTTTTATCGAGAAAAAGCTAAAAGAAACCCAAGTACCTCTAGAATGTTACGGTATGGTGATGGTGATTCAGCGACGCCAATCGACGATCAAGACAACAGAATGAGACCACGAGAGTCACAAGGAATTACTAATCTTCGCGGGTTGTTACATAACGTCACCGAACGGAAGCCTTGTTGACAACCGTGCGGGGACTAGAAACCAATGCTCCAGGAACGCCTGGAAAAACACTACACGGAAAAACACTTCATTGTGATGGAGATGCATTATTTATGTTGTGGCTATAGCTCTGATTGAGTGTCAGGTAACAACCTCTTTTTCGAGCTCTTAAACCGAGGGACACGTTTGACAAACCAGACTTACCCAGAGATTTATATAGTACGGTTTCCAATATGGCGGACAGTAAATTACGTAAGATCAACGGAATTTTGTGCGCTCCAGAAAACAGGTCGAAAAATCCGGTGAGTTCGTTGATGGAGGCTGCGGCTCAAGTGGGGGAAACGGCATCCTTTAATTTTGTTGATGACACACTAGGACTGTCAAATTTGAAGATATTTACTTGTGAGGTGAAAGTTGGACGTCTGCTGAAATGCAGTGGATCAGGACAAAACAAAAAGGCGGCTAAAGCTAATGCAGCCGAGCAAGCCTTGGAATTTGTTAGAAATAGTGTTGGCGTGAGCGGTAATTCACTTGGCAGCTTAGAGGTAAGTCTAGTGTAGAAATATCCTCGCTGTTACGAGTTGTATGCAGAAAGGAACGAAAATCAGTTATCTTCAGACCAAAAATTCTGATGTGCTTAAACCCCTTGGCTGCGAATCGAACGTTCACCTTTTCAAAAAGCAACTTTATTACAGCTAAAAGAGATTAAAATCAAACCACCCTGTGCGACCATTCCCTGGTGGATCAGTGACCACTCTTCCTAAGTGACAATATTGTCTCAGACAAATCGCTATATGTAGTTGGAGTTTTTAACCCTCAAGAAAAGATCATTTTGACACATGATCCCATCTTTCTGGGTACATTGTATACTCTGGTGCTCTGTACAACCCTAATATGACTCATTTGAAGGGCCCGGTGGAAAAAGGGCGTAAGTGACGATTTGAGGTTAAAATCGAAATTGCTCCTATTTAGCTGAACATTGGCACACAGGCTGGTTTTCATGTGAGGAATGCTGTTGCGCACTTATTTCTTGACCTGAGATCTAAAATTTGAAGAATTAGCGTATTACTTTTGCGTGATAAGTGTTGTTGAACTGAACTCGCTCCAGTGATGCGTGAAAGATTTCTTTTGTTCTCTGCCTGAACTAAAACAAAGGAATTCAACCTAGAATCTGCGGTCCTGTTGTTTTCTTTGTGTCAGTTTTAAGCAAAAGTAATATGCTAATTCTTCAAATTTTAGATCTCAGGTCAAGAAATAAGTGCGCAACAGCGTTCCTCACATGAAAACCAGCCTGTGTGCCAATGTTCAGCTAAATAAGGAGCAATTTCGATTTTAACTTCAAATCGTCACTTACGCCTTTTTTCCACCGGGCCCTTCATTTGAAAATTTGTTATCCTTGTGATGCCTGGTCTCTGCTAAAGTTGAGCACACCTGTTTTTAATAATAAAATGCTGTGTAATTGAACTGTCAATTTGTGAATGCTCAACAATATTACACTTCACTTTGACTTTTTGTATATGGATAATTTAAAGGAAATAAACCTCCAAAACTAGCTAAAGTAACAAAATCAAAATATGAACCCTTGTGGTGTGTGACCTCTCATGAGCAACCACCTCCTCTAAGCAACTACTCAGGCTTGACTTGTTTGGATCATTACTTTAATTCCCAACAATTTTTTGATGACCTCTCTAATTATCCTGACCAATAAATTTCCTCTCTTGTCACAGTCTGTGTCATCAAGCCCTACTTTACGAACTCCCAGTCCAGCAACATGTTTTAGTCCAGCTGGTACTGCAATACATGACTCTCCAAGCACAGAGCTTAATCCAATTGGCAGCCTGCAAGAACTGTGCATGAAGAACAACTGGACTCCACCAAAATATGATCTAGTTAGGGAAAGAGGAGAAGCACATCAAAAGACCTTCATTTATGAATGCAAGGTACCTTAATTGGACTCACTGCTTTCATATCAGTAGAATGTTGTTAATTATTTCAACTTTAGTTGTTCAGTGTTCTTACCAGGATTTTCTGCTTTGGGGTCCACAGGACCCATAGAGAAGCTAAATAGGGGCCATCAGGGAGAAAAGTGGGTCACAATTTAGATACAGTTAACTTTAGTTAACGTTTTACTCACAGCTCTCAGCTCTCATGTCTGGATGAAGAAGCCATATCCAATAAAACTTTGGTTTATATTAAAAAGAAATGTACGTATGTTAAATAAGGCATCTTTTTTCTTTGTGCCCTTGGGACCCCTTGGCCTAATTCTAGTGCTGCATTTCCTGAAAGAGTGTGGCAATGCTGCAATGCCGCAATCTGGTAAGAACACTGGTTATTGCAATTCAACCTTCTTGCTGGCTTGTTCAAGTTGTCGTTGTCATTCTCTAGGGAATTTTTAGACCTCTGTGTGACAAGCATGGTGAGTGATCCTAGTCAGGGCAGGGCATCCTGGAGTCATCTTTCCTTTTGTTGGCTACCAGTGGAACACTGCTTTATAAACAGCCACTCAATATGGACACTTCATTATTACATTCAGCTAATTCTTGATCTGCACCCATACATTTCCCCTAAAATTAACCCCCCCCCCCTTAATATGGACATTTGGTTAAGACAGTCGCTAATTTTCTTGTCTCAGTGGTATCTGTTTTAAGAGAACTTTACCGTACTTGTCACTGGTCTTAAACCTATTATACTTGTATGAAGATTGTGATCTACAAATTAACTTAAAATTATAATGCCCAACATTGGGATCAATTGCAACAAAATTATTGTTTCAGGTTGAATCTTGGGTTACTCAGGGACAAGGAAAAACCAAAAAGTTAGCCAAGAAACTTTCTGCAGAGAATATGCTGGGTGTGATCAGAGAGGCTCCTTCTAAGGTAAATACAAGCTTATGCTGCTGCAGCCTATAGCAGTTATTAAAATGCAGTGCAGATAATGTTAAAGGATTTGCTAGAAGTACCAAAGAATAAATTTCACCAGACTATGTACATGTATGGAGCCTATGTAGTATAGTTTTTGGGATGCATTTCTGGGCCTGATGGCTGATGCTACCCTGGGATTCAAAATAAACCAAGGTTTCTGTTTCTTTTGTTGCGAAGAGTTTTCACAATAAGTGGCCATTTGAAGGCAACAAAGGTCAATATGGAATACAAAAGGAGATACAGAAATCCTCATCACTTGGCAGTAAGACTAAATTAAAACTTGATGCTTATCCTCTTTTGAACAAGTGGGCCCTGGCGCAGTGTTGCAAAACAAATTGATGACTAGTGGTGTTGCCTAACCACTATGTTGCTGAAACCCAGTCCCACTTGCCTGCATAGCAGGCATAAACAGGGAAGGGGTAGGGGAGTGAGAACACAGGAGAAAAAATGGGGGACTGGGGCCCTTGTCCCTAGCCCCCAGTCCCCCATTTTTCTCCCATGTTCTCACTCTCCTACCCCTTTCCCGTTTGTGCCTGCTACGCAGGCTAGATCCCACAGACAGAGATCAAGTTCAGTTGAGATAATGAAAGCTCCGTGAGAAATCTCAAATTCAATGGGTGGTTCCAGAAAATATCCATACCCATATCACGGGTGGCATCTCGGAATTCTGAAGGGGATGGGGGTGTTACATCGACTGGAATTCCAAGGACATGGGAGGGTTCATTGGACTGGAATTCTGAAGGCGTGGGGGGGGGGGGGTTCAGGAGAGTAACATCCAGTTTCGTTTAGTTAAGTCACTTAAAGGTAAACTCATCAAAAACGAATCATCTAAGGACGATGATTCACTCATAAACATGAGACACATTCAACTCAATCAACATGCTTGACGCACATTTCAATGGTTGTTTCAGTACATCGGTCACAAAAGTGATCGTAGGCTTTTCGATTGTTTTGCTCAAATACAATACTGTAGTTCCCAGCAAAGGGTTTTCAGCTCCTATTTAGCAGATATTATCATTGAGACACATGTGAAATTGTTGCATTACATACCATGTGACGCTCATTGAAAAGGTCAGATTTCACACGTTATGCAAATTTGATGCGCTTTTGATCTGAAACTAACTTTGGACTACATTCGCTTTTTTGTACAAATTCTTTTAAAGTTTTCATTGACTTTGAGTTTCAATGCGAGTTTCATTTACTATTTTAAATTTAATTAAAATCTAATTTTAATTTTTTATCTTTTATTTGTTCTCGCGCAATTTATTTGAGGCTGCAGTATGCAAATTAAGTTCACTGTGAACTAAAAATAATTGCAGGAAAAAAGCTTGCTATTTTACTCTAATTCTTTTTCTAACATCATAACCTTCGATTTTAAGAATAAGTTACATTCAACAGTTTCACTTTTGAAGGCAGGTTTGAGTCTGGCAAAAGCAATTTCTGGAGCAACTACAGGATACAGGGCCATTTTTGAAGGCATTTAGATTTGGTGGCTTGTTTGGCTTGGCAGTGGATGAAAAGAACGAGAAATGAATTATTTGAGTATTAAGTATTGGGTGTGTATACCTAATTCAATAAAGGTTTGCTTTGGCAATTGGTCATTGGCAATTGGGCATTTGGGCATAAGGAACACAATGCAATACTTTGCTTGAGTGACCACCAAACAATAACTTCCCAATGCGCAATTGCCCAATGCCCAAAGCAACCTTTATTGAATTAGGTGTATATGTGGTGGCTCGTTTGGCTCGTCTGGCTCGGCAGTGGATAAAAAGAACAAGAAATAAATTATTTGAGTGCTCAAATGTTGGGTGTATATATGTGGTGGCTCGTTTGGTTCGTTTGGCTCGGCAGTGGATAAAAAGAACAAGAAATGAATTATTTGAGTGCTAAGTGTTGGGTGTATATATGTGGTGGCTTGTTTGGCTCGGCAGTGGATAAAAAGAACGAGAAATGAATTATTTGAGCGTTAAGTGTTGGGTGTATGTATGTGGTGGCTCGTTTGGCTCGGCAGTGAGCAAACGAGCCAAACGAGCCAGCTCGTTTGAAGATGTGTGTAAGTGGCCCTGCATTCTGTGGTTTAGCCATTTCCAATTTCAATTCTGAAAATTTTAGTTTTGTTGTTAATTAAATATTTTTACGTCGCATTTGGTTTGGCACGCAATTCATTCACGGCAACCCTCGGCACCAAAAATTATAGACTCGCGTTAAAACGTTGGACCAAGTGTTGGAATGACTTCAAAGCCATTTGAGTTTTCTAATGTTTAACGGATTATCAGTAGTGTACGTTTTCCCGTGGAAGTTTACAATGTAAAATATCACTCAACCGGCTGCTGTTTGTCACCACGCAATGTTGATCGTTCGCTGTGCTGAATGTACATTTTTCTTTCGGAGGGAGTGAAAGGATTAATTTCTGTTTAATAAAGGTGTTTGGAATATAGAGAGGGCTTTTCATATCAGTTGGAAGAAAAAAGCGGAAATTCCTAAGGGGGGTTTGAATGATTACGGAATTCCGAAGGCATGGGGGGCAGAACGGTTTGGAATTCCGAGGGCAAGGGGGATAGGGCATTTTGGAATTTCCTAAGGCAGCAGGGGTCTAGATGAAGATGCCGCCCGTGGTAGGGTATGGATATTTTCTGGAATCACCCAATAGGAGAATCAAGCCTGTAACAACTGTGTTTAATTTTGTGGCCAGGATTTGGGGATTGAGGTAGGAAATAAGACAGGTTTTTTGCAATATTTAAGGATGACACCTCCACTTATTACTGTGCTGTTGTTCTGCACATCTTGGGTCTGGTCTGAGATATTTGGGTTTCTTAAGGAATTTGCCTACTAAGACAAAGGTATTTTTACTTGGTTTATGACTATGTGGAAAGAGCAGATCTTTATTAGCAAGGGCTATTAGAATCCAAAAGCAAACAAAACAAAAGGGGGCTAAACATGCATTTTTCGGAGATAATTGAGCTTAAATTTGGACTGAAACTGCCATTGTCATTTTTTCGTGTTTTACTGGCTGTTTTAGAATTATGGTTCTGAAAACTGAGGTTTTTGTATTTGTGAACCTTGGCGGGGGGGGGGGGGTGAAAGTGAAGTGGAGGTGGGGTATAAAGAAAGAAAAAGAAAGGTAATAGCGGCATTAAGGAGCAAAACAAGTACCCAGTACTCTTTATCTTGACAGACCACTCATTCAGATTAACATCAGTACAGAAAGATTTATTAAGAAACAGTGAAAGACTTTATTTTCCAAATGCTTTATGCATCCAGTAGCTTCTTAAACGAAATGACATATTGTACATTTAAATTCTTATCCTAGAGTCCTTCTTCCCTTGGTGATCATTCTCCATCAAGAAACCCATTTAGGAATTTTCCTGACAGGGGCTGTGGAACACCTGGTGCGAGCCCCCAGTTCAATCAGAGTTCACCTTCACGTCGTCGCACAACATCACCAGTGTCTTTCCTATCAAACCAGTTGTTTGATGTTATGGAATATGATGACGATGATGATGATGAGGTGAAGTTTAAGGATGTTGTTTCACGTTTTTTGACTGAAGATGTTAGTGAGGAGTTTTGCTCGTCACTTGAAGACAGAAGCAAGAAATCAGGGTATAATGTTGAATATCATGATTTGCCTGCAAAGGGATATTCTGGTAATTACTTGTGCTTTGTGAGGCTTACTACCGATCCACCGACAGTCTGTGGTGGGATGGGTTCTACAAAGAAATTTGCTCATGAGAGAGCAGCACAAAACGCCCTACAGTATCTGAACACTGTCTGCAGCTAGAGGCTCACAAATTGACGTTGCTGTTTTGAAATAATATTGCTTTCATTCTCATAAGTACTAAGGCCGTTTACGGAACGGTCTTAAGGTGAAAATGAGCTCAAAGTTCTAAAAACTAGCCTGAGAAAACAGCCGACGTTTCGCGAGGTCGCCACTTGAACCCTCGCAAAACGACGTCTGAGTAACGAGCGCAGAAATTCCATACTGATGACGTGCACTACCCAGATCTAGGTAGTGCTTCTGATTGGTTGAAACGCGAGGGAATTTCGTTTCAACCAATCAGAAGCACTACCTAGATCTGGGTAGTGACGTGTCATCAGTATAGAATTTCTTTGCTCGTTACTCAGACGTCGTTTTGCGATAGCGTTCAGATAGTGGAGCGCGAGCGAAAACAATAGCGAGTCTCCCCTCGTTTTTTCCCGCTCTTTCGCTCGCTATTATTTTGCCTCGCGCTCCACTATCTGAACGCCTGGAACGCCTCGGAACGCCTGAACGCCTATTTTGCGAGGGCTCAAGTGGCGACCTCGCGAGACGTCGGCTGTGTTCTCAGGCTATCTAAAAACTAGAGTTTAAGAAATAACTGGACCTGATAATGCACTAAAAAGCTCAAAACGTCTTAATGATTTACTTTTAAAACTGAGAGTTTACTAGCATTGTTAATAGAGTTGTCCACGTTTTTCCAGTCATAGCTGTCACGTTTGTACAACACCACTGTTCTCAAGGTCATTTAACCTGTGTAAATTTAAAGGAACTATGTCACGGCATTTTCATTCATTTTTCTGATCTGACAAAATTATTTTCTCATTAACGGAAACCTCAAAATAATAGTTTCCTAAGTTAGAAAAACACCAAAGAAGTAATAATTAACCAAAACTAAACAAGGATGGTTACGACTGAGGGAGATTAAGACGGATTACGAATGACAAACTTGAAAAAACTTGCCAGCTTTTTCAAGTTGCGTTATCCGTGACGTAGCTCCTTTAAATATATCAAATAAAAACGACATGTGCACCAGGTTTTGTCCTGGTTGGAATGCCCTATGGCATTACGTACCTCTGTCGTATTAGATTTTAACATTTGTGAAAATATCTTTTCCCTTTTCCCTTTTTTTCACGGAAAGTAGGAGGAAAGCAATCACGAAAGGACATTTTGATAAAGAGTAATGCACATGAAAATACAGCTAAAAGAGCTCCCTACTGAATTGGTTGCGTAGTTCCCACGATGTAATTTCTTTTAGGCTTAAGCTCAGTGGCAGGACGTCTGACCTATGTGTGGAAGGTAAGAGTTCGAGTCTTGTTGGTAGAACTCGGACGTTTTTTCTCGGTTGCCTTTGTCATTGACTGATTTATATCCCAGTCTGCGGAGATGCTTCCGGGGTGCCCTCATAGTTTGCTATTACACGTACGCTTTGTCGAAAAGCCTTTAGAAAATTTGGACAACTGCACTTCCTCAGGCACCAATCACTCATTCTACTTTGGAATCAGTTACTGGCAATATTGCTCAAAGTAATTTCGTAGTAAAATTTCGTAGTTGCACGCAATGTTATAAGTGACGTTTTGTTTCCTGACCGTCCTGACCTGTAAACTCCATCATTATTTTTCAAAGCGCTGATAATGAAAACTCTGAGCAAAAATAAGGCTTTTATTTATTTTTGAGATATAAACCCGGCGTCCATTTGATAGATCGCTGACGTGACTCAGGTTGCCATCTATTCCTCTGGCTGACGCTGTTTTAGAATTGGTATGGAAAAAGGTTGGGCAGGTCCAACTCCTTAAGCGTGTTTTAAACTAAATTCTAAACCTAAACTTAATATGGTTGGTCCTGATCTTCATGCTATATCTGAACATTGCTGACCTATCTGCGCAAAAAACTACGAACGTGTTACTAAATAGGCTCGATTACCAGCCGAACTTTGACAGGAAGTTATTTTTACAGGAGTGTTCTCGATTCTGCTGCTTTTATACCTCGTTTACACAAACCATTTTCAAAGAACTTTGTTCAGGTACTAAATGGTTATCTAATCAGACGCGATTATGAAACGAGGAATCTAAGGATTCGAGATAAACTCGTAAATTGTTCAAAAAAATGTCCTTGAGGTTTTGCGCTGAGTAGCTCACAAGAATAATCTGCTTTAATTTCCGGCTGATTATGTTTTTTGATTTTTCCTATGAGTGCATATGACAAGAAATAGTCCCACGATCAGCAAAGCTCCACCCGAGCAACTGGCGGCGATTATAGCCGTTTCTTTTTTTTTCTCTTCTTTCTCCTCCTTATCTTCTTCTTCGTCATCTGTTGAAGAGAAACTGCATGGTAAGTCTAGGGCTACTCGGCTCTCTATACTGACTTTCTAAAGTCGTTTAACTTTTAGTAAGCGGAAAAGGGTCAACAGAATTGAAGAATTTGAAGATGAGCCAGCGACACCAAATGAAACTCATTTTCATATCACTGTAAGGTTTCGCACTAGGCCTCTCTCGTGAATGGCGTATTATGGCATGTTAAACTTACTTCTTGTAGTTGTGGTTCGAGGTGCGCTCACTACACTGCTGTGTGGGTTCTCTGTGACTGCCGATGAAGGTTCTACTGAGGAAGTCTGGTACTGAAGGATTGTGGTTGAATAGTTTGACTGTATTGTCATGGAGGGCAAAGATGCATTGAGTGTTGATGTTTGATTTTGAGAAACAACCGTTTGTTGAATGCTGGACGTAGGTAGTATTGAGGTGGACTGCCCTGTAGAAAAAGATATTAAAAAGTTAATGGTTTAAAAAACTTTTATTTGGCAAGAAACACAATTGTTCAGTCAAAGAAACAGTGGTAAATTGTGTAATAATGGATATTCAAATAAAGTTGAAGTTGATAACATGGTTTGAGTGTACAGAGGTTTGCAAGCAGTATTTTTCTTGTAACATCTCTTTTTTTGTTGAAATAACTTCAACATATTAATAATATTATGCTGAGGTTATATTTATAAAGAGGGTGGGTTTGATTGAAACTCGGTACAGTGGGTACATGTATGTGGATATGGGATATTTTTAAATCAGTCTTTAAAACAGTACCTGTTGTAAAACCAACGCAAGGGATAAGAATAACCACAGCTAAGTAATCTATCACTTTGAGTTCCTTCATCTGTTCAACTGAAACACAAACACACTTGCATCACTAAACAAAATTTTGAATGAATAACCATTCGGTTGTCCCCCTCTGTGCCCTTGCCCAAATGCCCTTTCTTTGGAAGTTAATCAACAAGTTCAACTCATTGCACATATGTCATGCATAACGAAAGTGCACTAATCAAAGAGACTGCAACTGTAGCGTAGAAGGGTCTTAACGCACGTCTCTCAGTGATTTATAATTATATAGGCTGTCTGGATGTCTCCTTTATATTTACAGAAAAAAAGAGGCATGGCAGAGTTTCAAACGGCTCTACTGTTCTTCTCGTGATTTGATTGGTTGCCAGAATATTCCTGCGATCGTGAAAATCGTCACGGTATATTCAAAACATCACGACATCAAAACATCATGAAAAAAAAACAACAACAACAGCAACAAAAAACAAACAAACAAAAAAGGAAAACAAATCTGAACAGCCAAATAGCGGAAAAGTTCGAACTAGACGAAAGGAAGTGTGTTTGCGTTTAAGGTTGTTCTATCCTGAACCAAGCGGACATAATCAGCGCACATAATAAGTTTCACAACAGGTGGAAACCTCAACGCATATTAACATTTTATTAACTAAGAGAAGTTTTATCACAAAGTTTCAAAATCGAATTTCCAAGTGAACGCAGATAATTAAACTCGCTACGTATACACGTCCCTCTCTGTGTATTTTGCAAATGTTCTGGCTGTAAATGTAGATCTTAAAACTATCTATTTGTGGCGATAGAATACTAAAGTGTCAAGCAATGCAATACTGATTGATATCGATTTATGTATTAAGCGCTTCTGATTACGTAACATATGTGTTGGATAATACTGATTTTAGTTTAAATTCGAAACAACTACATAACATGCCTTAAGGCACTCACATATATACAGTATCTCTTTTCGTTACCTTAACACTCATCAACGCTCATAACCAGTAACATTGCTTTGTCTTATTTTTCTCGAAACACTCCTACATTGTAGACCTGATGCGTTTTTGTCGCAACACAGATGTTGGGCAATGACGAATCGATTTGGTTATATCCTGTTTATGGAAAGGTGTTAGATAAACAAATGACTGAACTGAATAACCTACAGAACTAAACCGGTTGCAACTGAACTGATCGAATGTAGTCTGCTTACAAGAATGCCGCAACTGACTTGAGGTCTGAGCCGTTTTACTCCAATTGATAGCACATTCAGATATAACGAGATTTAAACGAAATTCTGTGTTGTGGCAAAGTAAATCATAAGGACTAATTGATACTGACTACCAGTTTATGTCGGATTAAATAAAACAAGAACCGAGAACCAAGCAATGATACAATAAGAGCGCTCGATATCGCAGCTACCCTTGGCATCCTTTGAGGACGTGATTGATTAGCAAATATTGCTTTAGCACCTAATCCACTTTAGTACAAATACCACTTCTTGTAACACTGCAGTAATTGTGGTTTGTTTGTGTCTGGCAAAGACTATGTTTGACTTACCCTTTGGCAACAAATTTCGACGATTTTCAAAAAGAGTAATCTGCTGTAAGTCTTTCAGTTAGAAAGTTCCGCGAGGTTTGTTTCAGATGTGAAAACATAGAGATTGATTTGCATATAAAGAATTTGAATATTTAAATTAATGTTCTCACCTTAGGGAAAAATAGCATGCCAATTTACTCATGTAAGCTAATCAATATTCATAGCTACGAGAGACATGACTAGTAAGCCAATTGAATAAGACAATTGGGCGAGAGGAAATAAAGGGCTGGATGGAAAGATCAGACTACAACGGTGGCCAAGAAAAGGGCAGACAGCCTATAGTTTTTGCCATGAATATTTGTAACCTGATAATGAAGTTATCAGGTTAATTTGTAAAGTAAATTTGTATCCTGTGTGTGCAAATGTCTCCTATTTCGTTTGCTTCATGCGGAAAAGGGACGTTATTTGTTATGCTATTAGGAGCCCATATGGATTAAGGGCTCCTGACAGCCGTTATTATCGCTATGATGATGACGATACTAATTGAACGGCGCGGTGAAAATAGGGCGTAAATGACGATTTGAGGTTGAACTCTAAATTGGTGCTATTAAGCTGAACATTGGTACACAGGCTGGTTTTCATGTAAGGAACGTTGTTGTGCATTTATTTCTTGACCTGAGAGCTTCAATTCGAAGAATAAGCGTATTTCTTTTACCTGAAACTGATGCAAAGAAAACAACAGGACAGCTGATTCTAGGTTGAATTCCTTTCAGTTTAGTTCAGGCAGAGAATAAAAGAAATCATTCACGCTTCACTTGAGCGAGTTTAGTTCAATAACAATGTTTGAGCAAAAGTAATATGCTTATTCTTCCAATTTAATATCTTGGGTCCAAAAATAAATGCACAACAATGTTCCTTACATGAAAACCAGCCTGTGTGCCAATGTTCAGCTGAACAGCATCAATTTCGATTTTAACCTCAAATCATCGCTTACGCCCTTTTTCCACCATAATTATTTTGGTGATGATGATGATGACGACGACGACGACGACGACGGTGATGATGATGTTGGCGACCGGATGATGAAGACGATGATAAGAAGAAGGATCTTTTCCTTTTTAGCGGAAAAGGTCAACCATTCCCCAAAAATACCCCCCTCCCCCTTCCCCCCACGCACTTGGCACTCCGTACTCACAGGAGCCAGAAGCCTATTACGTTATGCTCCTGCAGGAGCCCATTACTGGTTCCTCATAATCTCTCATCAAGTTTTATATTTCCTTTTAAAGGGCTTTTTTGCTTCATGCACAGAGCTTCTTTCGGCATTTCACAAATTTTGGTAGGAATATATTGCTTCCAGATTCATTAGTGTCGTTTTCACGCAAGTGAGGTCTTCCAATAGGTCTTCCAGGTTTACGTTTGTGCCTATTGAGGTTGAACGCGTCTCCTCCCTCTCCTCCCCCTGGTCGAAAGTAGTGGACAGCAGATCCCAGTCCTACGCGTCCCTGCTAGTTTCATTTAGTATGGATGCCAAGGAACATCTGTACAAAGTCCTTGTTATTGGAGAATATGGAGTTGGTAAGCCTTTTTACGTTCTTTGAGCCTTACAGTTTAATACAACAAGCCTTATTAATTGTTTTGTTTTCTTTTTTCTTCCCAGGGAAGGTAAGCACAATGAGTGATATTGAGGTTTTTTAACACTTCCGTCCTGTCTGGAACCCATATCACTTTCGGAATATTGTCCATTTCTTTGGCTCTTAATATCTTGATTGCTAAGCCTGACTGCGTTATTTATTCTCTTTTTTTAACCTCCAAGACGTCTATAATCCGGAGGTACACTGAAGGTGAGTTCAACTAAGACGAGTAATAAGTTTAAGTTAATTGATATGGTGCGCTGCAGAGGCAAAGAGCTGAGACAGAGGGACTCGTGACTTGCTCGGTGACATGATCTTAGTTGCCACTTTGTTTATGATTGTATTGAAATGCCACCAAGCAGAACTTCTTACGGCAAGATTTACCATAAACACGCACTTCAGTTTAATTATGTATGCATACATATTTCTGACTAAATATTCATGAGCGTTGTACACACTGTACATGTATTTTATGTGGGAATTGGGAATTGAATGTATAATTACTGATGCGGTTTATATACGGAAATTTCCCCTTGCAGGCTGTATGCATATGCATATATGTAAAATACGCCTTATCAAATTTCAGCCGCGGGGGGAAGAGTTTAGAGTAGTGGGACCCGGTCAGATGCTGGCATTTGTCCCACTATGGAGCCCAATATGTGTCCGGCAAATCAGGTGAAATCCTATTTATTTCCCTTTTTCAAATAAGGGCGAATCCTAAGTTCTATTAATAGTGAAATGCACGAGGGTACGTACATAACAAGCAGTTTTGAGTACCCCAAGAACATTTCCATATAATGGGTATACTGTCTTGTTTTTTCGGTGGATTGATGGATTAAACCATAACGGATAGCCCAAATATTTATTTTTAAAAGTATTATGAATTTTCTGCTTTTTAGGTTATTTTTCACCCAATTATAAGTTAACCATTGGGGTGGATTTTGCTTTAAAAGTCATATACTGGGATGAAAAAACAAAGATTAATTTACAACTTTGGTGAGTGCATTACAGTATTAAATAATAATAGCAACAACCTTTCTCTGTACAAAGCGAGATGTATTCCTATCTAACCCTTAGTTATGTGGCATTATGTTCTTTTTTTGAGTTGGACACAACCAATATTACATGCAAGTGCCAATGTGCAAGCATTAATTTTAACCCTGTCAGTCAATCTTTGTTTTCCAGTCAACCCCGTGGCCCTTAGGGATCTCCTGGATTTAACACTGAAATTCAGAAATAAAAATACTTACATTTTCTACTGTCTTTATATACCGTATTTGTTTTTCGTTAATAGTTCTGTCCATACGGTATTTTTCCAATTTTTTCAACCCTAGTCGCAACAGATATGTCTGTCACCCTCACTTATTGCCATGACCATCATGCACCGGGAGAGCCGCAGTTTTCAAAGAATTGTATTTTATAATAACCTTATGAAACAAAACGATTTTCTAGGGATGTTGCTGGACATGAAAGATTTGGTCACATGACAAGAGTTTACTATAAATATGCGTAAGTGCTGTGTTTAGTTTACTGTGTTTCTGTCAGCTGTTTAGTCAGTGACACGAAAATGTAGAGGTGTTGTGATCTGATCCCGTGGTTCACCTATAAGACATCTCAGTAGTCAACAGGTCAGCATGGGAGTCTCTTTAAAATGCATTGTATTCAATCCAGCACTGATATGGAAGGAGCAAGATGGTTCATCAAAGACAGTGCTTTGATCCAGTGTTTGTAGCTTTTACATACATGATTTTTATTTGTTTACATGTATACTAGCCACTACAGCATTCATGAGATAATCTCCAAGTATGTCAATGCATAACTCGTAATCAGGTGAACAGATAGAGCAAACACTCCTCTTAAAAACTCTTGCAAAGATTTCTCTCTTTTAGTCTCTTCTGGAAGGTTGTACCATAACGTAGCACCACTGTAGCTTAAAGTGACTAGGGGGTAGTACAACTCCCACCTGGATGGGATGCTTGTTCATTGCAGAGGGAGGCTTGTCTCTTTAAACAGGCCTTCTGATAGTGTGCGAAAAATGTTGGAAAATTATGCGGAATTTCCAGGAGGTCACATTATGCGTCAGATAAGGCCTATTATGCGGCAAATTTTGCAATTTCTCTGGAGAAGATTTCACATAGAACATGTACTGTCTTTAGATTCACAACAACATTGAAGATTTCAGAGGCTCTGCATGATGTTTCCGATGCTAAATAGCCTTAAATTAGCATTTTATGCTTGTCATTTTGTCCAGCTTATGCATTTTTTATCAGTTATAAGATTTTTTATGGATTATGCATTTGGGTGCGATTTGAGATCAATTGTTGAAATTGCCCCACCGCATAATATCAGAAGCCCTGTTCAAAGTGTATTCAATGTGATTCATCCAGCCTCAGATTGAAGGAGCGAGATATCTTATCAAGGACAGTGCTTTGATCCAGTTTCTGTAGATTAAAGTGACAAGGGCATAACATTACTACTCCCACCCTGGATGGGATGCCTGTCCACTGCAGGGTTACCTCATGACATTTTAAGGATACCCTTATGCTTTGCTGATACCTACTTATGTATCTGGGACAAGAGAGACGGTGTTGGGTAAAGTTCTTGAGGTTTACTGAAACAACAGGACATGATGCAAAGGCCTGTCCTTAATCCACTAAGCCCCTGATCATAAGTTAAACATGCCAATCACTGCACCACTTCTCCAAGCCTTCTCCCAGTCAGTGGAGTAGTAATGCTCTTAGTTGCATCTTGTTGTAGAAAGTCAAGTTAAGCTGCAGCTGAATGGGATACCTGTGGTCAAACTGCCATTATTGGAGTGTTCATGTGAAACCTCTCTTTACTGATGCTTCTATTATGGACAGTGCACCAGCCAACTTGGTTGGAAAGAAACCAAACTTCATATAAACTCAAGTGATTTCTGATGAGCTGTTTTTCTTTATGCTAATTAAATATTGTGGAGAACGTGAACTGATTATTCAATGTTGATTGGCTAAACTTTTGGCTTTTATTGCTTTTATTATTTTTTCCAGAATTGCTGCGATCATAGTTTTTGATTTAACAAGGTTTGTTTGCTGTTTTTGTTCATGATCTTGTTGTTACCATTCGCTGTTATTTTAATTATATCATATAACTTGCATATGCGTATGCTTTCAGTCAGTAGTAATGTTATTATTATAAATAAATTCATACTCAGATAAACTTAACAAAATAATACACCAATCTGACATGAATTGTATGATGCATGAATGCCACATATTTTCTTGTTTTCAAACAGACCAGCTACATTTGAAGCAGTTCTCAAGGTATTTATTCAGTTATTTACAATTAAAAAAAACAATCTTAATCAGGAAAAAATAACTACTGTATTTAGAGGAGTATAATGGAGTGGAGTGATGACGTCTCATCTCAGCCACAGAGCCAGTAACAGCAAAACTAATTGATCAGTTTGTTGCATAGCTTATTACTTCTCTTACTTATAGTTTAGTTTAGATTATCTGTTATTTTGTAATGTTTAATGTTTATTTTGAGGGCCATATGTTAGAAAACTGTAAAAGGTTAATATGTTCACCCTCGTTAAATAAAGTGTATTGTATTGTATTGTATTTTATTGTTCATTAACCATCACATTACTCCACAGATGACTTCTGCTCATGCATTCAAAACTGGACAACAAAAATTAACTTGGACATCTGGGTTGAATTAATTTTATTTCTTTATTGTTACCATCAGTGGCACTGGGATGTCAATCAAAAAGTGATGTTGACCAATGAGAAGCCAATTCCTGTTCTTTTGCTGGCAAACAAAGTGAGAAATATTTGCATATTATATTCATTTTTTTTAAATCAAAAAAATGTACATTTGTTCATAATATTAAATTATATAATTTCCATTTTTTAACACCGATAATCACTTTATGTGCTTATACTGCAATTAGTTCTTATTACCATGATAAAAAATAGGCTATGGAAGGCTAAAAAAGAAGCAATTGACAACAAAATGGACTGAGGCCTTCGTGTGTACCACTTATGCAACCACTTACTGTCAAGTCTCAGAAATCCTGGTTGTAGTTCATAACTACAACAGTTACAATTATTAATAATTATTAATAATTATTATTAATAATTTGTAATGAAATACACTTATGTACAGTGTAATGTATATTGTTTCACAGGTAGATATTGATGAATGTGGAATGCAAAACAGATTCCTTAATTTGTGAAAGAGTGTATCATTGTGTAGGAATAACGCATTACATGAACAACATTGTAACTGACTGTTGATCCATATTTGCAGGATAAATATAGATTATTATTATTATTATTATTATTATTATTATTATTATTATTATTATAACCTCCTTGTGCTCTCTTTTTAAAATCATTTCTCCAAATCCCACTGATTTGACTAACTTGTTAATTCAACCACATTTTATGGCCTGTTAGTTGTCATATTAGTGGTTTCCACTTGAAATGCACACATTATTACATCCCATACTTACTGACCAGACTTCCCTGTTTCTTGGGATGTTTTCTATAATAATATTTTGCAGTGTAAAACACAGCTGCTACTTAGCATTGAAGTTTGAAGTTAGTATGTTACTCAACTTACAGAATGGGACAGCAAATAATGATCGCTACTGTTACAATATTTGCAGTGCGACTTGGAAGATTATCCATACGATGAGGAAAAATTAAATCAGTTTTGCCAAGAGCATGGCTTTATCGGTTGGTAAGTCTAAAACTCATTTGTGTACAGCACCTTGTATTTGAGCAACTTAAAAATTATGCATTGGTTCATGAATATTTCAAAAGGTGATGCTATAACGCTAGAGAAAGCTCAATGTAGGGCTGCACATTTTGTTAAAGATGACTACCATTAGATAATCTAGTGTCACACAAATGATGAGCGACCTTGGATGGCGGAGTCTTGAAGCGCGGAGGGCTGTTAGCTGCCTAACCCTGATGTATAAATTTGTCCATGACCTTGTAAACCTTGCAAGCCAGACTCTGGTCGGGAGTGGGCATGCCACCAGACTATCCACAAAACAGCACTACTACAGGAACTTCCAAGCACACAAGAACTGTTATAGATCACCATTCTTCCCACACACCATTCTGGAGTGGAACCATCTTGTCCTCCCTCACATTTGGAATGCTTCATCTATTGAATGCTTCAAGAACCTTATATGGGACCTAGACATTAACCCTTTAAGGCCTGATATAAAAACGCATATTCTCCTTACTGTTCTCCATACATTTCTTATGGAATTAGTAAGGAGAATTTGTCTAAAATCAAGACACCTTATCCTCAGTGATCTCTTTCTTTATTCTCATTACTTGAATGTTTAAACAAGTAGTGATAATGTAAAGAGAAATATTTTCATTTTTGTCACTGTTAGGGCATGAAGGGTTAATGACTTAATATGCAGAGGCCACTTTTATGACTTAATAACCTTAATTTCCATAATTTTAATTCCAAATTCTGGATCCAGTCCAGACATTTTTGACACCTACAAAACCATAGCTTTCCTACATTTATGCAGAATGTAATGCACACTGTCTGTAAAGAAATTGCCTCATACACCTGTAGATCTGTTTTGTTCCTGATTGTTAAATCCAGTGAGAAATAAATTTGTTCCAGTTGTGACCACAAAGTGTTTCTTTGGGCAAATCACGTTAGTTTCCCTCATTTTGAAATTTTACCCCTCTTTTGCATTAGTTTCCTTTATTGGCGAGTAATTTTCCCTTCAATTCACGTTAATGTAAGTCATGTTAATTTCAAATACCTTAATACAGGTGTTAATTTTCTACAATAAGGTAGATTATTATTAGTTTTTCATTGTCTCTCTCCTCCCTGGTGTAAATGGTTGGCGGTGACATACTCATGACAGCCGGGAGTATAAATCCTCCAATGGACTAGCATCCCATCTTGGGGGGGGGGGGGGGGGGGGTTGTTGGAGATCAGCAACACTCTAAGTTGCTTCATGCCACAAAAACTGGGTTAAGCCCTGGCTGTATGAGCCTGAACCTCATGGCTCATAGGTGACTTAATCTTACAAAAAAAAAAACAACAACAACAACATGGTAAATTTATTTAGTTTTTAAATTTAAATTTAGTTTTTGTGTTCTTTTTTGTAGGCTGCCAACATCAGCTAAGGAAGATAAAAATATTGGTTAGTGAACAAACTTTTTGATTAGAAAGACATTGCACTGAAATTATAGCAATATTTTTCAGTATAATATTTGTTTGACTTAGCAGAACACACATACTGGTATTTAACATCAACAATACAGTAACGTCATTTCTTTGTTTTTAAAACAATGATGTAGTCACGCTGATTTTATGAGATATTTCTATATCTCACCAGCAAAACCCTGCTTTAAGACCACACCTTTAACCCTTCAAGCCCTCCTTTAAAAATGCATAATATGCATTTGTAAAGGAGGGCCTATTCTCCTTACTGTTCTCCATACATTTCTTGTGGAACTAGTAAGGAGAATTTCTCTAAAAATCAAGATATCTTATCCTTGATGATCACTTTCTTTATTGTCATCACTTGAATGTTTGAACAAGTAGTGATGATGTAGAGAGAAAATTTCATTTTCGTCACTGTTAGGGCTCAGTTGAAGGGTTAAAAGGGCTATGTTACAAGAATTTTGCTGGTGTTTGTCAAAACTGTGCTAAATTATGAATACCTTCCTTTGTTCACCCATGCTGCAGTTAGAACACCAAGAGTAAGATTTCAAGTGAATTTTTTCAGGGAGAGCAAACCATAACAAATGCATGGCTACCCCCCAGAAAAAAAAAATAATTATATTAGCTCTGTCATAGTTTGTTCCTTTCCTCCAACTTTATGAGAGTATGTTAATTGTTTATATTTCAGATGAATCAATGCGGCTTCTTGTTCAAGCTATCCTTAGTGTATCTGGTGAAAGTAAAAAACCTGATCTGCAGGATTGCATAGCATTACGGAGTGGAACTCTGAAATCACCTGAAGATGCTTGTCTAGCAGCAACTGACTCTAGTTACATGGTCGAGTTCTCACAAAAGTACCAAACAGATGAAACTTATTCTCAAGCAGTTCCTCACTGTAAACAATCTAAGTGTTGTCCAGGTTAGCTGGTGAACCTGTGGCATCAAAGAAAGGTTGGGGTGTCTGTGGTGATGTGTGTGGCAAGCAAAACATACCAGTTGCAGAGCAGCATGGAGTGAAAAATAAAAAGTAAAGAATGCATGCTACACTGTCTAGCTTCATAGAATAAAACTGCTAAGTGCATCAAGACCAGTATGACTTGGACTGCTTGTAAAAGTAAGTTTGCATGAGACTGGTATGAAAGAATCCAGGGATTGCATTAAATTCAATATGAAATCAGTCCAGAATGACTTAAGACATAAAACCAATCTGCATAGTTTGAAGATACAAAACTCTGATGATCTGAAGTGTTATTCTGTGATTACAATTGGTTGAACTTTGGTCTTACTTCAGACTATCTGAGTTATGTTGTTATTGCAGATCTCTAAACATTTAGTTGAATCACTCCAAGGTGTTTTTCCTGACCAGTGTCATGTAAGCAGATCCTCGTAGTATCAAAAGGGGTCTGAAGGCATACTGGTACAGTCAAAGTTTCATGAATCACTTCTGCTTGTATTGACATGTTATTCTTAATTCTTGAGGCGTGTGCTTTTAGAATCCACCATTACATATGCTGGAATGCTTGCACTTAATGTTCATGAACATTTTGCATCACCCTTACTCATAACCACACTACAGTAAATATTTCAAAACTCCTTAATTCCTACTGATTCATTGTCATAGTAATTGTATAGTTCAGTATATTTTTGGCAGGAGAGGAAGTTTAAAATGAGTAGATACATGGTTTTAGTACAAAAAAAAATGATGTTTGTAGAGAAAACTAATAAGTATGAAAACATCAGAAATGACGATTTTTATAAAAAAAATTAACAGAAATTATATTTTAATAATATTGTATTATACCAAAAGTGTTAAGAGACCCAAACGAATAAAAGTGACTACAGTATATTTTTATACCATAATGATTACAGAAAATTCTTTATTCCACTGACAGTACGTCAATATCCATAAGAACAATGGTCTGGAAAATTCAATGTTTTTAGAATATTGCTCTTTATAGCATGCTGCTACTGGTCCTTTGCAGACCTATCTGGCTCCTGGCTCTGGCTATGTTTACACCACAACAGTTCAGTTTTAAATATACTGGCACAGAAAGTGATCTGGTGTGATATGAACAGAAACAGCAAAAGAGTTCTTTGCAGTTAAGCGGTGACTTCATCATGATTCCTTTTTTTCTAATAGAGAATTGGGCTGCAAAACAGGAAGTTTAGACGTTGTACCTTGGGTGCCAGAGGGGTTTGTCATGCACTAGAACACACAATCATAAACTTTGTGTGTCATATTTTTTATTGATCGGCTGGTGACTGATCCATGATGAAAGCGTGCAAGAGAAACAGCTCTGTGGTCACTAATTGAGCCTGAAGAACAATGAGCATGAATTTTTTCAGGCTTAGGGTGGGTTTCCACTGTTGCATAAATTTTACGTGCGTACGAGCATGAATTTAACTGGCTTTACGTGCATAAATAGAATGAGAGATGATGTAGTAACAGCTTGCATAAACGTAAAAAAGTTGAGAGCTTTTCAACTTTTAACATTTAGGTACGCCGCTCATACATCATCTCTAATTTTATTTACATATGTAAAGTCAGTTAAATTCACGCCCGTACGCACGTAAAATCTATGCGACAGTCGAAATCCACCCTTAAATTAGGGTTAGGGTTGTTTCACCCACAGCTCACATGTCTGAATGTTTTATTTCGTACATATTGTCACGAAAGACAGTTGTTCATACTATGCCAGGTTGCTGAATCAAATGCATTTAAGACTTTCATATGGTGCCCCTGTTTACAAGATGCTTGGATCCACGTGAACCACATGAAACCTTTCTGGTACGAAGTGTTCCACTTTAAGATTGGAACAGAGCAATGCTCCTACTGGTACACAATGCTCCAATGAAGTCAGCATTTTACATGTGAACAAGCTTATCCAGTGTGGTTTCCTGAAGTCCTGAACAAAAGCTATGAAAATGTCTTGAATTATTTTAATCAATCAGCCACACTTCACCGATCTGGACAGCACTCATCCCTTACAAACACGTGGTCACAAAGCTCCAAATTCTGATCGTAATAGCATTTGAATTGATCAGCATTTCTAACATTGTCATAAACTTACAAGTAATAACAGCCCATGTTCATTTGAGGATTTTCAGAGGTTATTTGGGTGGGTCTGGAGCACCCAATATTCCCTCATTTTGCATAACTTGTACTTCTTGTAGTCGGACTCCAACTCTCTGCATGACTTTTAAAAATTTCTCACTACAATGCATGGTGCAGTTATTCTGGAAAAAAAATGAATTCAGGAAGAATCATACAGATTGCCGGTAATAACTATGGTGAGACAGGGATGCAATAACTTGTGTTATTGAATGAAAACAGAAAGGTGGGAAAACCTTTGGAGGAATGTGGATTCCATCAAAACAACTTTTACCTCATTTGTTGAAATCTTTCTGTTTGTGAAATCATGGATGCAGTCTGTGAAGCACATTTCTGTTAACTTGTTGTAATATTGCAAGAAATTCTGAAACTGTGAAAACAACACAACAAGCTAAGTACCATCATGCACAAGGTGTTTAAACCATGACACAAAATTGAACTAACAAGGGAAGGTAACCTGAAATTTGAAACTTGAACTTAGAATGAGTGGAAGGACTTTGTACTCAAAGGTTGAAAATAATTTTTACAAAACCGACTCTTAAGATGGAAAAAATTCTTTCACAAAAAACATCTAAACAGATTTTGTCTTGGAAACTATGAATAATGAATTAAAACTAGCCTGCGTCGCAGACCAAATTTAACCATGTAAATAGTGTCAGCGAATTAGTGCACAAATCCTTGATGCAGAGCACACTATCTTGCAACAGTAACACAATAAGCCAGCCACGGCATAAAGACCAACAGCAAGAAACTTATCATGGTACAGATAATATTTCAGATCCCATAATGTCAGAAATTCAAATATGCGAGGCTCAAAACCTACCAAGGACCTAAACGAGCCAAACTAAACATATCCGCGTGTGCCAAAAGCGGCATTCAAACCACATTTAGTCGCAAAACAGACACGTTCAGATGTCAAATTTAAATGAGAACAACAAACATGCGCCGCGCCACGCCACAGGCATTCATAGTACAATTCTCAGAAAAAGATCAGATATGACTGAGATCATAATCTAAAACATGCAACATCTAAAATGGCCTTACTCCATCATCTACAAGTCCTCCAAGCTCAACTGAACCCACTAAAATTATGCCAGGAAGCAAAATTGGTTGAAAGACTGAGGTATATAACGAGTGGCAAACAAATTCATGGGCACACGGCGGGAGTCGTGTTGGTCTGTCATTGAGAAGGATTTCAAAACTACTTGCGGTATTTCGTTTACTTCGTTGGGGGTCTTGAACAAGGATTTGTGTACTAATTTGCAGACATTATGTACCAGCATTATATTACGTCTGCGATGCAGGCTAATTAAAACCAGCACTGTTCTAAACACCCAAAAAATCTCTCTATTTGTTCTTTCCAGCATTTAAACGAAATAAAACACCAGTTGCACTTTCTTCTCTCATGTCACTTTTATAACAATCGCCATTTACATTTTTGTATTAAATAATAAGGAAGATATATGTAAGCATTTTCATAGCCTAGACAGAAAATAAATTGATCAAGCCTTCTGTCAGCAGACTTACAACTGCACCAGGCTATGGTTTTCTCATAAGTACAAACGGTGACCTATCCTTTTAATTGTGTAATTTTTGTAATCTAGCTGTTATCGTCTTTGTGTTGAATTGAAAAAGCTTCAAAAAATTTTTGAACATTTTTTTGTCGGAAAAATAACTTTTCGCTACAATTGCAAGCTTGTCAATTATGCGCCGATCAATTCGAAACTTCAACATCCCCCTCCCCCGGGCATACCCCAGGCATTTGACTTTGCATCGTGCCCGGGGAGGGGGGAATTTGAACCTTGCGTTGGAAGGGTGGGGAATTTGAACCGGATTTATCTCTTGTTCTGATGTAATACGTTTGTGAGTTTTTTTTCGGTTTTTGCAGGGTTTGACAGATTTACAAGATAGAATTTCGCCTTTGTTAGTGAATAACTCTTTCAAGGGGTCTTTAAAAGAAGTTTGAAGGTGTCATTACAGCATATCTCACTCTGAAAGGCGTGTAAAGTGTTTGATTGAAGACGAAATTTGTCTTTGAGGAGAGGTAGTTCAGTACTAATTGGTGGGGCATTTAAACGGATTTTTTGCCCCGAGGGGAGGGCATTTGAACAATCCAATCTTCAAAAAGTTCAAATGCCCGTGGGGGGGGGGGGGATGTTGAACTTTAAGATAAGATAAGATAAGATAAGATAACTTTATTTATACACGGTTTTTCCATCAGTCAATTAAATTACTGGACTATCTACCTATCTAACTAACTACAAAAATTTGATAACAACAAATTCAAAATAACAAAAGAAAAGTCTGCTTTTCATGGAGGCCGTGTCTAAAATTCACTTACATGTAAGATTTAGATATTACTTTAAACTGTGCCGACTTAATTTAGATTTGAAATCGGCCAGTGAAGATGCTTGTCTTAGGTCTACAGGTAAGTTGTTCCACAACTGAGCTCCGCTATACGAAAAACTTTTTTTGAGATAATCAGTTCGAGGTTGTGGAAGAACTAATTTGTTTTCGGTATTCCTTAAACGATAAGCACTAACATCGTCACGATATACGAATCTTGATCTCAGATAATCAGGAGTCATACCATGTAATGTTTTATACATTAGGATAGACTTCTGTTCCAATCTTTGATAATAGAGTCTTCGCCACCCCAGTGTCCGGAACAAATCATCTAAATTACTATCATAGCTCGCAGACATTAGGGTACGAGCTGCGCGGTTTTGAAGCCTTTGCAGTTTTTCAGCAAGGCCCTTGTTACAGCTTCCCCACACTACATTACAATAATCAAATTGTGGTTGAATAAGGCTATTATAAACTTTGATTAAAATATTAAATGGAGTGAGATGCCGAATTCGTTTAATTGCACCAATGGCACAAGCTATCTTCTTAGAAATGTTTTCAATATGACACTCCCAGTTTATATTTTGATCAACATAAACTCCGAGGGATTTAGCGGAGGTTACTTGTTCTATTGCGTTCTCATTTATAGTAAGAAAGGGACTTTCCGTAAATTGTGATAACTTCTGCCTTGATGCAATAAGCATAAACTCAGCGAATTGATCAGCACATTACTCATGGAGATCAAGTCATGACCTTGCTCGGATTTTCACTAACATTGCCGCACAGCCCCATACATTAATTATACACTACAAAACTGTCGTACTTTATCTTATAAACAAAGAGCAATCATGAATAGAGCTTAAACTTGTGCGAAATTAATACATGGGGCTGTGCGGAAGTTTTACCTTGGAGTCCACAGTGTATCTTTTGCGAACACAGGAACCTTTTCTTTCATTTCACTCCTCGAGGCATTACACGGCAGCGAAAATACTGTTGTAAGTCAACTTTTATCTCCAGGGGATCACCTTAACAAAAGAAAGCCTACCTGCTTGACTTCTATTTCTTGTTGTTGATTTGGAGTTATACCAGCCTGCATGGTTAGTCTCGTAGGATATGTAGTACACTCCCAAAATACTATTTTAGACAAAGCTACACAGTGCTTTTTCCTTCACAAAAGAAGCTCGTAAGGTATCGGAAATATTCGCAAGAAAAATCACTTGTCGGTGCAACTTTTTACTGATGCCCATCCGCCATATTACCTTGAACGCGAAGGGGCTGATGGGCTAGCTCTTACTCAGACCTCCTCGAACTCACTGGAAGATACCACAGGTCACCAGTCTACATGTCAGGTTCCCATACCCATGCCATCGAGAACAAAAATAAATAAAACAAGAAAATAAATAGATGAATAAAATGTAAAAAGATGAATTACCGGAGGGTCGACAGAGAGGCTGTTCTGTCACTGCTTCCAGATTATATTTTTTTTGTGGGGACAGGAAAACCAGGTTTTTCCAAAGAAATACCCCTGCAGCAAGAACGGCGCGCAGTTAGAATTAGAAACCATTTCATTATTCATTTTTCATAGGGAAGGGGGTCTCTGAGTTGTATTTGTTTGTAGATGATTCCCACTAAAATAGGGTTACAATCTACATTATGTTTGAAGAATTTCTTTCATTAAATAGACGCAGATGCATGAGCAGGACGATTGCAGTTTCATCTGTCCATCAAACTTCCAATTTTTAGGTGACATTGAAACACAAACATATTGTTTTGCTAGTCTGTCTCCATTAGCGCACACCTGAAAGGTCACTTCTGCATGTAGATAGGAAAAGACCATTGTACTACTTGACCGTACACGACTTTGAGTTGAAATTAAGGCAATCATCATAATTTCTCAAAGTACATTAACCGAACCGACAGGACAGGTTACTGCCTCACCACGTTTGGGTACCTTCGGGCATCATGTTATCCACTGGGCGGGTGTGAAACAAATAAACCATTAACTAGCATGGGGACGTGCCGATTGACAGGGTATAGTTTTTGGCATCTCTGTCCTAAATAGTGTATATAATTTAATGCGAGTCTGTCCTAAAAAAGGGTCTGAACTTGCCCTAAACTGCAGGGCATGTTTGCAGGTTTGTCGTCGTTAAATATGGCTTACACAGTATTCAGCAATCCTAGATCGGAGAGATTTGCCAGTCTCAGTTAAAATTGTGTAAAACAAGAGGGTTTGTATTTTGTCATTAATTTTGTCCTAAACAGGGACCTAAAATGGAGGGTGTTGGGTTTCAGACCCTCAGCGGCAAGCCTACACCTAAACATGACTCGAGCCCCCCCCCCCCCCCCCGCCCCTCCCGCAGGGGTATGGTTTCACTTTGGTCGCATTCAACGGTAAAGATCGAGGGGACATCTGATAACCTCGATCCTGGGCCCTCAATTCACACCAGTTTGAATTATGGGGGAAAGTTGCAGAGACAGTAGGATTCAGGTGTCTCGGGCGTGAGAAACCATCTTTGACAAAAACGTGTAATTAACACAGAACAAACCTCTCGCCGGGGCTTAACTTTAATCGTTTTCATGTGTACTATAATTTCCCTCGCATTAAAAAGAACAACTGCCCACCTCCCCTCCCCCCTTGGCGGTTAAAAAAATAATAATAATAATTCAACTCACACTCTTCAAACCTCTGTAGAAATCTGGAAGTTTCCTATCTTATTTAGGCTGGGAGAGGCTATCGTTAATTCAAAACACCTTAATTCTTTCCAGTAATCGACTCTCCGTATTTGCCTGACCAAAGTTTGTAGCACTCTCGGGAATCTGTGCCGCTCTGATCACGCGAGAGAGCAACAAATATTCACTGACGTCATTCACGCAAATAATGGAAGAAACTGCTTGTCAAAACCATATAAACCCTCGTTAATCTCATGGTCGTAAGCTACCGGTGACCGCCGTTTCAACGACTAAATTTAAATGCACGTAATTTTAATAAAATTGTTGAAATGTGGAATTCACTACCATTAGCTCCAACTGTTGGAGTGAGAAAATAAGAAAAGGGAATTTGTATTTTAATTTTATTTTTATTCAGGTGGTCTGTTTCCATGTGAACAATCCTTATGGCTTGTGTTTATAACGGATGTACTTCCTTTTTGTCTCTTTGTTAGTCATTTACTATTAATTACTTTAGGTCTTTAAATTGTAAAAAAACTGTAAAGATAAACTTTGGTTGTCAGTGATCCCTAACAAGAAGTATTCGCCACGCATAAGTATTTAGAGATCGTTTAGTGCACAGACGCTTGACTTTTAGAAGTGAAATGGTTTAGAAAGCGTATAGGGGCCAATTTACAAGCTAATATTGCGTTTTGTTTAATACTGTATCTTTATTTCCTAGATTAAAATAAATATTCAGGTTTTTCTTCCTAGAGCTAACGCTGTTTATCTTGGAGGCCGTTAATGTTAAATGCAATGATCTGTGCGCTATTGGAAAGTAGTTTTTCATTGACCTTTGTGTGTTGAAAATGAGTTTTACTTCTTCCTCTGGTTACAAGAAAACTTCAAAAGTGACTGATGAAACCAACTTGCTAATATTGCTGCATGTTGTAAGATCCTTGTAATCTTAGGCATTCGTATGTCAGGTGCGCTAAATTCTAACTGGTCGCCATACAAACCTGTCAGGGTTCTGTAATGATAAAAACATAATTTATACTATTTTCCAATTCTTTTTACAAAAAATGAACCTTACGTGAATTGCTTACTGCGACGTTACAGACACATTTTTGGGTACTTTTGTAGTACGGATCTTTTTCGTCAAGATCAAAACATCTCTCTTTTCAGTCCTCGACTCTTCGTATTTGCCTGACCAAAGTTTGAAGAATTTTCCCGGCTGAGCGATCCGCTAGGAATGTGTGCTGCTCTGATCACGCTAGCGAGCAACAAATTCACTGACGTCATAACACAAATAATGCAAGAAATTGCCTGCTGGAGCATTCACTACCGTCAGAGGCCAGATAGAGCTAAGTGTTGCAGCTTTCAAGTCGTGTGAGAAAATTAAGTTTTAAAATATAATGGAATTTTAACACCATTCTAGTTTAGCTTTTTGCTTTTTTTAATTTTATTTTTATTCGGGTAGTCTATTTCTATGTGGGTCTCTACGACCCTTTCACGAACAATCCTGATGACTTCCTTCGCGATATGTGCGCTGTTGGAAACTAGTTTTTAATTGACCTTTGTGAGCTTTACCTCCACCCGTGGTTACCAGAAAACGTGACAACTAAAGCTAAATTAACTTCCTACGTGTTGTAGCGTAACATAATTAGGTATTCGACAAAAACCTCTCTGCAGTGTTTACAAGTGATCAAAAATAATTTATACCAATTTTCCATTCCTTTTACAAAAAAGTAACCTCAAGGTTCATTATTCATTTAGGGAAAAGAGTTGCAGAAATCTAGATTTGTAACGACATTTTCATTTAATGAGCACCCTTAAAATAAGGCCCATTTATAGAGGGGCAGGGGAGGAGGTGGGGAGAAGAGGTGGGCAGGTGAGGGGTGGTAATGGGTTATTAATCATCCCCATAATTCTGAGAAGAATTTTTCCTTCGACTTATATCGCGTTAATTTATCAGTCAAGCATAATATTATCCCTAAGACTAAAAAATAATTTCGTAAAGTACAGTTCATTATTCCCTAAATCCTGTAACAGGGCCTCTTATATCAGTTTCTAATTTAAACTCAATAGAATCACATGAATTTAAAATGATTTGGCGCTCTGGACTTAGTGGACTCACCTGAATTCTAGGCTTATGTAACCTTCATGTGACCAAATTTTTAAATCCTCGCCAGTATAACAAAGACATCAAAGTGTTTTAGAGAATCATTTCGCGTTCACGCTGACAGGAAGCACAACGTTGAAGTGCTAAAGACAACTAAAGTTAGAGTAAGCTATGTACTACACTTATCTGATTGGAATGAACAGCGGATATATCTTTAGACAAAGAGTTCGCAGTCATTTTCTTAAGTTCTAAGTTCCCATACCGGTTACTTTAAGTTTTATTGCTTTTTGTAGGGTGGCGAAACCTTTCCTTGGACAATTTTTGTATTGGCGATAAATTGGCCGTCACAAATAGATACTTCTCCGGTCATTTGACGAAAATGCGGGCACTGAAGAACAATAAGTAACTTCAACACAATTTAAATTCAAATCTTTTAGTCATGCAAGCTAGTAGTTGGCTAATATATATTACAAGTGAAATTAATCAGGGCGGCAAGCCTTAAAGAGTACGACAAAAACTGATATGTATTAATTGTCAATTGTTATGTCTTCTACTGAGCATGAATTCTGAAACAGAAGCTCTAAATCTGTCAGGAAGTTTATCAGAAGTTCACAAAACGAATTTGAATGTTTCACTAATATTCTTTTGTCTTCTGCAACTGACAAACGCCAAGGCAAACTGGTATATAGTTTGAGCCTTTCTGTGGCTACGTTTTTGAGCTTCGATTTCTTCTTCGCTTTAATTTCTTTAACCTATCAGACTGTATTTCTCTGACGTGTACGATTCATGGTTACTGAACGTTACTTTCGAAAGCGAAATGCGCGTTATATAAACGACAACTTTGCCTGTGATAGTCATTCGCGCCTGACCGCTAAAACTCGTGTGAAGGTGAATATGTCGAATATTGTTAACCGTTAAAAGTAAGGTGATAGCAACTCATCACAAAGTTTCTATTCGTTTAATTTACGATCGTTTCTAAATTATCCGTCGCTCCAGTTTTTCGAATTGTCGTTTCCTTTTCTCGTTGGTGGGGGCTCGTCGGTAAAGTCACACAGTCCACAAGGAATCGCGCTGAGCACACCCTGAAAGTGACTGCATGCAGTTGGGACCGTGTCATATTTTTATAGGGGATGGAGAGAGGGGGGGGAGAGTTCCCCTCTTTGAGTTGCACTTGTTTGCAGATGACCCCACTGCATTTTAATACGTTTGAGGAATTGGCTTTCCAAAAATAGACACAGGTGTTTTAAATGTCCTCAATTAACCTTTTGACACTGAAATAAAGTTCATTCATTCAGGATTTCAGTTTCATCAGTCCATCAGAATTCGTAATTTTTTTAACTGCTTTTGAAGCCTATTTTTTGCAAGTTCCTTCGTACATTTTTGCCCCTCCCCTCCCACCTCTGCCCTCCCATCAGCACACACCTCATTTAATTGAACGGTCCCTTCCCCGTGTGTTATTTGAGGACAAGAAAAGGCGATTCTGGTATTTGACCGGCCACGACTTTGAGATGAAATTCATGCAGTCATCACAAGTTCTGGAAGTACCTTAACCGCGATCGTGTGGTTAACTACGTGCCAGTCTCGGGATAACAATGGATTGGCCTGGAAGTAGACCTGATTTTAAAATAATTAATCTTCCACAAGAGATTGCGACGATGTTGTATTCTATCATTAATGACATGACTTCGTAGCATTGTGAACAAAATTGTAATTTCTGCGAGACTCCTTTGTCTTTTTCACCGGTAATTCACCAACAAAGACACGAAAAATTATAGACCTTTTGTTTAGTAAGCTTTGAGGTGAAAAAAAACCTTGAATGCTTTAACAGTTTCACCTTCATCTTTGCACCATGCAAAGCTTCTCCCCCTCACTGTAGTGGTGTTCTTTTTTGTCCCTGATCCACTTTTAAATTTGGTCCAAAACAAAAAATTTACCTAAGAAACAGAACAAAATCTAAAATGAAGAATAATCCATGATTGCAGTGTTCTCAGAATGAACGCCTCCTATTCGTGACAATGGACACTAAATGGAACCAAGAGAGGATGAGGGAACGCATTATCGAATTCCGATGGACACTAATCCTATCCATTCTTCTGACTCGTGCGTCACTTCTGACTAAAATCATCTTCTGGTTTGAAACGAAACGGAAATCAATTTAGTTTTTCATTCCAATCTGCGTACATTTGCCATAGCAACGCTATCAAAGTCGACGAGGAGACCCTAGCCCTTTATGTTTCTCACAGTTTAATTCAAGCTAATTTCTTAAACGTCTTATACCTCTGGCGAAGTTAGTAATTCGTGCCTGATTCTTTTAAATAGAACATTGACGTTTTAATAGGAAAACTTGCTAAAAAATTCACCTTGAACGACTTTTACGTAACGTGGCTTTATAAATAGACTCGCGTGGATGTAAAATGACTTGGCACTCTAGACGCAGTAGACTCGTGAATTTAATTTGATTTCGTCATCTGGACTGTCGATAACAACTGATGGACTTCATATGACTCAATCGATCATTCTAAATTCTCGGCTGTACTTATATGGAATGTATTGTAGTTCACCATTTAGTGTTAAGAGATCATTTGGCTTTCAGGGTGAGAAGAAATACAACAGGTTTACTATGCTTGGAGCATTGTAATTGACGGTAAAGGTTTCTAGCTTTAGACAAAATAACTGACGTAGTCATTTTCTTTTCAATCTACAATTTTTAAGTTTCTGTATCGGTCAATTTACTTTTGTCGAACTGTCGGGTTGCGAACCATTCTATAAAACAATTTTTGCACGCAAATCAGGACACCTCCCTGGTCACTCGACGGATGCGCGGGCAAGAACAAAAAGTAACTACAGCACAATTTGAGTTCAATTCTTTCAGTCGTGCAGGCTAGCTAGTATAAAACTGACAGTAATAAGGGCAAGCCTAAAAGAGTAGGATAAGAATTATGAAATGGAAGCTCTTTGTATGGCGCTGTCGGTGTTTACGTGTAAACGTGACGTGCGTGATGAGCACACCCACGTCTTGTTTCACCCGACAGGCGATTTTCGCGTTTGCTCGCGCGTTCTTTTTGTTCTACTATCCCTGCGTCGCCTGAGCGACAAGAGAGACTGGTTGTATACTTCGCAACTCGCGCGTTGACACCACGTGTGTAGCCACGCACTGCAGCGAACTGATCAATCACGACCTACAACAAAATCTGTCAGCGCACAAAAACTGAAAATAAAAATTCCAATTCATTGCATGCAAAAATGGAAATTTACAGCTTATGTACCATCGTTGCTTGGATTTCAGGATCACCATCTTACTAAACTTCTGCCTGCGACTCAAGCTCAGGAAATGGTGTCGCTAAAGACCATAATTATTCTGACAGCTTTGTCGAATGCGTGTGCATACAAAGAAGGTCAGTAGCTGTAAAAGGGATGAGTTTCTGTGGAAACTTTGGTGCTGGATCGGTGGCGAAGTGACCTCCCGGTCCCTATAGTGGACTATTCGAGGAGGCTCCTCTCGAAAAGGGGGCCATTTTTGAGCTTGCAGTATACCAAATCTTAGGAGAAATCGTTATCTTAGTGTATTAAAGGGTCACCAAAGTGTGCTGCTAAATAAAAGAGACAACAGCTAAAGTTAAGTATATAAAATGGTGCCAAATTCTGGCAAAAAAAACAACAACAACAACAACTACAACAACGCGGAACACACGAAAGCTGAGGGCCTCTAGTAACCGACCTGGGGCAACCGAACACCCAGATAAAAACATCACGACAATAGGATATTCCACTGTTTTGGCTTATCCCTGAGGTATAAGAAACGGGTTTATTCTTACTCTAGGTATACGAAAGGGGTGCCATTTGGGTAAAAATTAGTATATTAAACGGTAAGTGTTTGAGCTTATTAGTGGAGCCTCCTCATATTAAACTTTACTGAGTAGCTCCCCCCCCCCCCCGGAGTGAAACACGTTAAATTGATATCATCTGAGTCAATAAGGTCAACTGGCCACCGTAAGGACATTCAAAAGCCAACTATTTGAGAGAGAGCTGTTCGTCAGAGCGAATCACATAATCATGGGATGTTTGTGGTTTCTATCGTACAGATATCTATCAGGATTTTTGAAAAGGTGGCTCCTGGAACTTTGGGCATTTTGACGTCGGAATGACACTCAAACCATACCTTTTTGACTCAAATCAGCCTCAAAATTACACGAAATAGAAAAGAGAAGAAAAGAAAGAGAGCGGAGGAGAAAAAAGACCGGGCATTAATTTTTATAATTTTCATTATTTTGAAAGAGAAGAAACGACTCGCAGCGCACCGGCTCGGATGCCTCAACCGAGTGGTATTGTTTTCAAAATTACAGGGTGGGGGGAGGGACTGGGGAAGAAGATACGCTACTGCTGGTGACATTAGTAACGTTGAAAAGCTATGAACAAATTAGCTAAATGAAATGCATTCTTTATTTTCATGACGACTGATAGTGTTGCATATGTGTTGCTGTATTGGCGTGATGTAGGGAGGGGTTGCCAGCTCTCAAATGCTGGCTAAGACGGTTAGGGAGATTTTGTCATTCCAGCCCCAATTTCCTGACGTGCAGCCAAGTAAAAACTTTTGTCGCAAAATTAGGGAGTAGATCGTTTTATTCATGTACAGCGCCGTTGCATAATGATTTTTTTTATCTCGTGGCAGCGCATGCCTTATTGGTATTCTCATCCAAAATGTTTGATGGTTATCCACCTCACAGTGTTATAGGACTTGCGTTCCCACCCCTTACGGTCCCCAAAGTTCTCAGTTAAACTTCCCCGATTTTTGCTTTTGTTTATTTGTTTCTCAGAGAGTAATGTTTTGAAACCGCCGCTGACCTCTTTTTTCTTTTATACAGACAACCAGGATCCACCATTGGGTCGAAGATCTTGTCCTGATGGTAGTTCGTGCAAGGACAGCGAGACGTGTTGCTTTATTAAACAGGCATGGCGGTGCTGCCACTATCGCAATGCTGTCTGTTGTAAAGACCACTCACACTGCTGTCCTCAAGGATTCAAGTAATAACATAGAATTCCATCTAACTTTGTTTACACAGCTATTTCAACAAGAAAAGCCCCAGGGGAATTAGATCCCGCCGTTGTTCTCTCTCCCCTCGGGACCAAAATCTATTACGGTCACTCAAGATACGAGCCCAAGAGGTGTAAGCGGAAGTTTGCAACGAATAATTGTTTGGCCGAGCGAAACCGGGAGTCTGGGGCTAGTAACCAACAAAAAAACAGGGTTTTACTAGAGCCGTCCTGATGGCGGTTAATTCCCGTTGTCGGATGAAAGCTAAGCCTACGCGAGACAAGTTTGCAAGGTAATGTCGGATTTTTGTGGGTGAATTCACCAAAATCATCAGTACCTTGCTTTTCATATTATAGCCGACATATGGATGAGTTTTTTATAGCTTAAAGATGTCAATGATGTCAGCTAATGATGTCAGCTAATGATGTCAGCTAATGATATCGTTTAAAACGTCATTTTTAATCCCACTCATCTTTTCATTAAGTCTTGGTTAAAACAGGAAAATTAAAATACAGCGATCCACGTGCAGCACGTGCATGGTATGTAAATAAGAAGTTAAGAAAAAACTTTCTGAAAAATATGGAACATGATTTTTCCCATTTCACTGACAAGTACTAACAACTGAAAATTGAAAGCTGTCATGATTGTCGTTGACAGTCAGCCCGTACCCATTCATTACTGATAGGTGAGAAATTCAAAGTACCTGATCAACTTGTGAAACCGTGAAGCTAAAACGGACTTGAAACTACCCATATTACCCTTCGGTCTTGTCCCGTAGGCCTGAGGCTTTGTTCCGACAACCTTAATTGAAATAGCTGTATGCTTTCATCTTTCTCCGTGCTTCTAAGATCTTCTAAGCCAGGACCGTTTACTTCAGTATTAGAAATATCCTCCGAGTTTGATTTTGACAACGATGAACGGTGGTGTTGTAAAAGGTCAGTAAAGCGAAAGCTAAGGCTTCGCTTTACGTTGTTCAACACGAAGGCCAAACGCGTTCAACAGCTTTAATTCAACACCGTGAACGATATTAAATCGAGATTCGCATCCAGATGTTTAATTCGTTTGCCCATACAACAAAGCTGTATTAAACAATGTTGGGAGAAGTTGATTCTATTATCCCAGGGCTTGACTGCGTAAGCAACGAGCTCCTTCAGACGAATTGTCTGCCACTTTGCATTGGGGTACGCGTGTCGCGAAACTGACTGTGTTTGTCATATGAAAAAGTGTGAAAAAGAAAGATCAGTAAATACTTAGTATATGCAGATTACACAGACACCAATTGTCAGTGCGAATGGGATTATTTGTCATCACGGGTGAGTTGCATAAAACCTAACGCCGGACGTAACTGCTATTAAAATAGTGTCTTTGACTGGAGTGAACGACTGTCGTTAGAAGTTATGCCGGACGTTAAGTTTTATGCAACTTGCCCCAGGTGATGAAATACTTCTTCGAGGGTTTTAGTAGTAACTTAAGAAGAGGAAGAAAAAAGCAAGCAAAGAAAAAACGAAAAACAATCAAACCATTGTATCTCTTCATTTTCGGTTCTATATGGCTGAGCTTTTTCTAATTTTTTCATGTTACACAGGTGCAGTAAAAGAATTGACCGTTACGGCCACCATTGCAGTCGTGGACGTTACCTTGTTCCGAAGCTAAATGTGACAGACACGATCAAGAAGCCCAGTGTAAAGACATATCAGAAGATCCGTGTGACCCCTTGAGTGTTCTGCAGGACCCGGAAGTGAACTACCACGAAAAAAGAAATGTCAGTCCTGTGGACTTGCACGGTTCACGACTAATTATGACAGCTGAATTATGAAGCTGAAGAGTGATGAGTTTTAATACATAAATCTAACAATAGAAACATCTAAATTTGATGGAGAAACGAAAAATAAAGAAGGGGAAACCTTGTGTAGTGTTTTAGGTTATATTTACCAACCAAGCATGTATGACATCATCAACTATGTAACAGCGTGATACGGTATCTATTTCCTATATGATTGTAAGTAGCAGGGGCGGATCCAGGAATTTCTGAAAGGGGGGGTTGTACACTATTGTAGTAACCTTTAACGCCAATGGTGTGGAAGGCGAGTGACGGCCCCGTGCCTCTGGCACGAGCTCTTAAGGGGTCCGGAGCCATGCCCCTCACCCAAAAAATAATGTTTCCGATTTTTCCCTCTATAACAAAAAAAAAAAATGCTGCTCAAAGGGGGGGTTGCAACCCCCTCAACCCCTCCCCTGGATCCGCCTCTGAGTAGTTATTAGTTTCAGTCCAGTTCAATAAAGCATTTAGTGAGCTAACAAGTCTCCACGTTCTCCTTAAAGAACAAGAACCCAAGAACTCAGCATCTAGTTCTGTCGTGTATAGTTTTCGTCTGCTTTGTTTGTATGTTTGCTTTTTCGAGGCCACTTTGAAGCCACGTGATTTGAACCAAAGTGGTCTGTTTTGCCCCAGTACCTCGGAGGTACAGGCAAAGTCACACCTCCACCATGGTACAAGGGGGAACTCCCTCTGGGTTTTTTTTTTTTGCTGTGTTGCAATATTTCAGATTTTACCTTTAGGAAAAGCCATGTAATGTGCTCTACACGATGAGGTGTAATAATATGGTTACAGCGCTGCTGGGGACCAGTGACGTCTCCAAGATTGCCATCATCTGATTTTACCTAAAACTAGAAGTTATAAAAAAAAAAAACTGGCGAAAATTGAAAATTTTTTTATGCTAGACATGCAGAATATCACATAATTAAACATTTTGCTGGTTTTTGTGAAGGTTTTGTGCTTTTTACAGGTGAAAAACGCGCATATTTATTCAAAATGGCTTGACCACCGGCTACTTATGACGTCATTCCTCGTAACCACAGCAATCGATTCTCACCAACCTTGTGAAAAAATGTCTAAAGGATCTTTTTGAAAAATTCAACAAAAACCTTATGGGGGTGGCATTCATCCCTCTTATATGCCCGAGGGTTAAGCCCCCTCCCCCTGGAAGGGGGCACTTAATTAAGTTTTCTATGGGAACGCTCTGCCCTGAGGCTCAAACCTTTATTCTCAATATTATACTAATTTTGTCAGTAATGGCACCCCTTTCATATACCTGGAGCAAAACGTTCACCCTTTCTTAGATGCCGTATACCTCAAGGAGTAAGCCAAAACCAGGCCAAAACAATAGTGTGGTCACCGCGGTTTTTTCATGCCGGCTCACAATTACCCTCCCTCAGTTGTTCAAAGCTTCCAAGCTTTTGGGCGTTTCGCGGTTATTTCTGTCAAAATTTGGCACCCTTTTATATACATAACTTTAGCTGCCATCTCTTATAATGACCCTTAAATACACTAAAATCAAATTTTCCCAACGGCCCTTTCGTGTACTACGAGCTTTCCCTTTTGGGTGGAGCCTCTCCATATAACCTCTTTGGCCATTATAAGGAGTGCCCCCGGGCCGTTTTCAAAGACGGGTCCATCTGACTCTTAAGTGACCAAAATCTTTTATACGCAGTCCCTCATCAGCCATTTTTGTAAGTTCCTCACTCGAAAGTATAAAGTTTGTAATGGGCAAACATATCTGAAATTTCTACAAATTTGTAGGAAAATATTGGAAAACTGACAGTACAAGACGAAAACGCAAATGAAAATCTTTCATTTGAATGGTCACGCCATATCATTGAGACACAAACTCAGACCTTATTACCATCATCTACATGATATTTCAGTCATTTATTTCTGTTTATAGCAACTCTTTTCATTAATCTCAAGACTGAACCTATTTAATTTCTATAATATGCATGTAGATATTTCAAATTTTACAATGGAATAGTGCATAATAGTCTAGTATCTACTTCATGGATTAAGCCAGAAAATCACCCTAGTATTTCTATTTACAATTAAATTATTAAGCTGTTTATACCTTTAATTATTGTGCTAGATCCCTCCTGACGCCTAGAGTTTTAGTTATAAAGTCGGTTTTTCATGTACAAGTCAAATGCTTAGATCCATATGACAAACTGCCTCAGTTAGGTAACTCCCTATACCTGCTAATACAAGACTCCAGGACATAGCTATAGGTGGATCATTGTTTATGTCGGCAGTCTTTGATCTAAGCTTTATCATAAATTATCAAAAATTTTATAGTTAGCTTGGCAAATGAAAACATGAAAAATTGTAAGAGATTGGCACACTTAGTAAAAAATGGCAAACATGAGAGGTGAATGTTGAAAATCGTAGGAGATATTCCTTTTTGAAAAAGGTCACATTTACACACATTTGTATGGCTGGGTGGCCTCTTACCATCGAGCCATTCAAACGTCTGTAAGTGTTGTAAATCTTGAAAGCATAATTTGAAACCCGTTTCCATCCTGTCTCTTTCAAACTTTGCATGTTAACTAAAAATTTATCAGATGAATTTCAATTTTCAAGATGTAAACAATGACGTCAGCAAGGACCCGCCTATTCCTATGTTCAAGGCAAAGAAGTTATTCCCACACCATTTACAAGAACTTTTTCATCCCGGTCCTTTCCTTTGGTCTGAGATATCAAAAGAGTTAATGTATTCATGTAAGGAAAATCTGTGCAAATTCAAGGCCAAAATAAGAAAAAGACACTGAAAAGAGACTTCTTTAGCTCTAGTGAGTTGTTGGAATCAGTAAACACTGTGCAATAATTAGGTCGAGGAGTCTTTCTGGACTGGTATGTTTTATAATTACATTTTATTCCCTTTACCTAAATTATTTTAGATTAGTTTTTCAATTAGTAGCTCTCTATGTTGTCTACAGTCTTATCTTTTATTCTTTGTGTCACCAATTAGCGCTTTGCACTAGACGACTTCGACACTTGAAAAAAGTTTTTTACTTACTTACTTTCAACTGACTAACCATGTGTATAAGAGGCAACTTATAAATATATACTTTATTAATTTATAATGTAGACTGTATTCTAAGCTTAAACACACCCCACATCAACCATGCTTGTTCCACATAACACCAAGTTGCAAAACTTTTTCCAGTATACATGTATAACTTATGGTCCAATTTGTTTTTCATTGTCCTCTTATTTGAGATTATGATAATTTGATAATAACTATTATACAACAGAAAATAAACATTCAATCAAAACAAATTTGAACTACTACACATATATGTTATTATACATTGTAGCCACTATTTCTATTCTCATTGGGTGAGAGCATTCAGCTAATTTGCACTGACTCAAATTTTGATGTCATATCTACAGATAATAGAGTATACATGCAAAGATGATGTCATCTCTACAGATAATAGAGTACCGATAATAGCACTGTGAACTTTTTGCGGGTTAAGTGTTCACAGAACTTTAGAGTACCTTCACATAACTGTTAATGGAACTTTTCTCTTGGCATATCTTTTTCACTGGAAAAATTGATCTATGCCCATCTGATGTTTTTTTTGTCAAACATTTCACATCATTTTCTTGAGTTTTTGTGAAATTGAAACCTTTTCAAGTCAGTAAATCATTGTCATCAAAGTTGTTTACAAATGTTTCTCTAAGTGGGTTTTCTTGTGTTGCCATCAGAAGAAATTTTTGGTGTGCTAAGCATTGTGCTGGACACTAAACCCTTTAAGCCCCAAAAGTGACAAGCATCTAATTTCTCTTTAGAGTATTACCAGTTGATCAAATATACAGGTCATGAGAATAAAGGAAATTATCACCAGACATGAAATGTGTTGATGTTCAATCAAATTCTCTCAAATAGTAACATAACAAATATATGGAGAACAGTAAGGAGAATATGCATGTGGATATTGGGGTTAAAGGGTTAACACAGACCTTGGCCTTGATAATTCTCGCTATCATGCTCAATCTCATCCTATAATAAATTATTGATAACTGTTTAGCCTTACAGCTTTCTTGTTAAGCTCGTTTGATGTAAAAACAGATTTCTTTTGTGTTTTTGTATTAAAGATTGCTATTCACCAAGGGTGAGCAAGGTCAGATGATAAAATATTTGCCAATATTGACCAATATTAGCCAAGTCTTTTTCCTTGTTCACATTGGGACCAATCAGAAGTTGAGGTCCACAGTCAAACAAAGAAACGAACAAGGACAGTGATTATTGTAAATCCTGTAGTAAGCCTCCCCCCCCCCACTTTTTGGAGCTAGCCCCCCCCCTCCCCTCCCTCCTATTCCTTTACAACCAAAAGAATCAATATAAGCCTGGGTAGAAAATTCACACACAGTTCTTGTGAACTTTGCATGAAATTTTACTTAGTAATGCTAGTCAAGGGCAATAAGTGTCTGACATGGAGATCTGAGCAACATTGTATAAGTATATTGCACAATTTATTTCTAACATTTTCTTCACTTATGGGAAACTTGAACCTTTGGAATAACACAAAAAAAGATGAATGGTTAGTCTATAACCTGCTGATGTTTTGCTAAAATAAATAAGCCCCCCCCCCCTTCTCTATTAAGCCCCACACTCAAACGTGCTGGAAACCAGTTTCAAAGGGTTAACATGCAAGAGTGGTCAGATTGAGAAGTGGAAGGACCACTTAATCGGCTTTCTTATTAGCTCTTTTTAACTTGTCAGGAGCACCTATTAATGTAGTGAATAATTAAACTGGTTTGCAAATTTATCTAGACAACGCTTGGTAGCAATGGAGTTCATTTCATCTGCCACACGCTGCATTGCTTTCTTATTTAATACAATCTTCTCTAATCGTGCTTTTGCTGTGTTCTTTTGCTTTTTCAGATCTGTCAGTCCACTGCCTTTTAACTTTTTTTTGTCTCCTCTTTTAGAGTGACTTTTCCGTTTTCGCTTACTTTTGCCACCCAAGTCTAGGCCAGTTGCCGCCTCAATCTCAAGGCCAATCTCCTTCCAGTCTGTTGCGGCAGAATCTTTATCTCGTTCCTTGCTTGTGCTTGTAGCATTCTCTTCTGAAGTCGTTGTCAGATCAGAGCCAGCACCAGTAGTATTCACTGGGGAACCTGTTTCATCTCGAGGTATAATCTTCCCATGAAATGGACATTTTACTCTATCCCTCCTGGGGCAAAGCTTCCCGTTTGGCAAAGGTGCACGACATGACCATTTCACAGGCTCAAAGCTACCAGCAAAAGTAACCATTCTTGTGGGCCTGGCTTCTTTCTCACTGCTGATAACATATTCACCCTCATGCTCCTTAGATGCCCAGTTGTTGTTTTCAAGATAGGTCTTCACCATCTTGTGCGTAGTAGCAGTCGCATCGCCCCAGAAGTAAAGGTCCATATCAAATGGTACAACTGGTGCTTTTTCAAGTAGCTTCTTTCTCCTTTCATCTATTACTGTTTCAGAAGTTTCTTTGGAAACTGAAGAGCTGCTGAGATCTGACAGTTGGTTCCTGACTTGGAAGAGGGCAGTAGCACGAGAGGTGGGGTCACCCAGGTCTCGGGGGTCTGCACCAAACTGTTTCAGAAATCCAGTTTCTTTACCCGTTGTTTTTTCCTGTGACTCTGAAGAATGAAGAGTCAAAATCATAAAGTCATGAGTAATGTCTGGAAGATTTACAGCATGAAATTTTTCCTGTTGCATTTTTTTTGGTGATTTTTATGAAATTCTTAACTATCTAAAAAATCACAGACCCTTCATTTTTTAACCAAAATATTTTTGGGCAAAAGTTTCCTCCAGAAAAATGACCACTGTGACATCAATGTCACTAATTCAGCCTTTAGGGACAAAAAAAACTTTGAAACAACCAGTATATATACTGGTACAACTAAGTACTGAAGCAGTCTTCATCTCCTGTCTGATTGGTTTGTCAAGGTTACAAAATTTTCGTGCTTTTCTGGTTCGCACATAACATTTTAATGAACTGCCGTTGCAGTTTGAAAACACAAGCAGTATCTTTTGCCAGTTGTTCATGTAAGAACTCTATCATCATTTTTCACCTGTCAAAGATTTATGTGTTGTTGGCAAAGGCTCAAGACCATACTCTGCTCTTTTGCTTGGAGGAATGACTAACTCAAGACCCTCTTTTTCAGGAACATCTTCAAAGTCATCAGTGTCATCATCATCACCATCATCATCATTGTTCACCCCTTGAACAGCAGTATGTTTATGTTCTGCATCAACCATCGGTGTTATCTTCAGCTCAAAGAATTTATCTTTAGCTGCTTCCAAAGTCCTTTTCAGATCAATAAGTTGTTGAATTTTACACTGTGTTCCTTCTCCTTTGCTTAACACAGACAGCCACTTGTTTATCATTGGTAAATGTTTGTGAGTCATTTCTTTGTGCATCTCTTGCACTGTCTTCAACACAATGCTGTTATCAACAGTTTCTTTAATTTGTGGTCCACTACTGTCGACCTTGATACTTAAATGGTATGACCTTATTCCCAGGCCATGATCTGACAGAAGTTGCTTGTTACTGTCATCTTTACTTGTTTCAGTTTCAACTTGATCAACCTGAAGGGATGATGAGGAACCATCATCTTTAAAATTGGTGTTTCCCTTGGTAGTATTAGTTAGCCTGCTCTCAATAACTTGGTTTTCACAGATGACTTCTTTCAGCTCTCTTGTATCACTGTCTTCCATTAAATCTCCTTTGGTCATTGTTTCAGATGAGCTGCAGGCATCCCACTCACCACAGGCTGTTTCATCATCACAGTGCACCTCATACTCATCGGGATGAGGCAACAAAAGCTTAAAGCAATTCTCGATTTCAGTAACACAGAGTTCCATTTCACTTACCATTTCAGACATCTCGTTCTCAACACGAATGATCTGTCCATTTATGAAGTTCCTTTTTCTTCTTTCTCTCTCTTCAGATTGGCGCCTTTCAGCTTGTGTTCTAGCAGATACCGCATTGAACTCAACATTTTTTACTCTTTTCAAAAAACTATACCCTAAATCTAGTTTCTTGTAGTGAGGCCCAAATTTCTGATACCAGCTCTCTATCGCCTGAAGAGCTTTCTCTTTGAGGACTTTCGCAGCAGATTGCGGCGGCGGAAGGGCTTGTTTGTGGTCTGTTTCCACTGTAAGCTCCAAAAAGACTTGAAAATCGATCAGCAGTAGTTCTCTGAAAGTATGAGAGCGAAGGAAAAGTTCATTGATTATTTGAAACGAAGACAGTCTTATTTCAGCGTGATTCTTCTTCAACTGTGTCAGAACCAAGTGGTATGCGTGTCTCACATACACTTCTGACTTCCTGCAGATGGCCTTTAGCTTCTTCAAGAGATCATTATTTAGTGATGGATCGCCAGAGGTGGTGAGATTGCTAACAATTTCGCCCAGTTCTTCAAGGAGCGATAGATCAGCAGCCATCTTTGAATATCCAATTAGTTTCTCAATATTTTTATTCGCTGACGTAAGCATGTTCAAATGCCTTAGGAGCCGCGCCTTCTTTTCGTCCGCTGTACAAGGCATGTGTTACCGCAGGCGCTAAATGTTTCAAAAATTTAAAAATGGCGGGGATTTCTAGTTGAGTTCTTCGTTGTGAAAACAAACAATTTTTGAGCTTTTGAAAAATCGAAACCCGGCTGAAATTTATTGATCATTCCATTCCCTAGTGAAGTTTTAAACGCCGATGGAAATGGAAGCGAAAAGGAGGAAAATGTAGCGAGGTATAAGAAGATTCCAGTCGAGAGGAGAGACGTGTTCGTTTGTTATTAACTAGCTGCTGCTGTGTGAACAGCAGATCTATGGCATGATACATTCAAAACAAATACTTTCGATAACAAATGCTGCAGTGGATGCATTATCCAGTACAAGAGATGTTTATGGCGACAAGAGAGCGGAATTAAGAGGAGGATCACTTCAAACGAAATCTTCAACGTCAAACAACAATGAGGAGGTCACTGGATCATCACGCCATCAAACATGTTTGAATCGAGACAGTTCTTGTTCCGCCGCAGATGACAGAGTTTCCCAGAACACGACTGGAGAAACGAAAGACACATCTTCTTCGTCAGTTCTTGAACTGTCTTTCAACGGTACTCAGAGGGTTAAAGTGCCCTCAAGACTGCTTCGAGAAATTAAATCTCCATTAGAAAGGAGTTCTTCATCAAGTGAATCCAAGGAAATCCCTTGTGTCTCTAAGCCAGGTGAGGTTGAGAGAAGTTGCATCTACGTTATTTTCTTTTGAGGTTCAAGACTCTCAGAATGCTCTCAGCCACATAACTCTGACAGCCACATAACATCACCATCTACAAGCGGTTGTTCATGTTTCTATGATTCTTTACAGATCACCAACATCCTCCTTTTCTTTTAGAGAAGTTATAAAATGTCTGTTTTAAAGCAAATCTATTCAGACGTTTGTCACTGTGTTGACGGTTGGCCGCTACTACATACAGATTTCAAGGCCAGAACGTCACTTATGCTCTTTTTCACAAAGCCAGACGATTGACGCACTTTTTGTCATAATCAGTTTTAATTGTAGTCCTATGTTGTTGACAAAATGAACACAGTTTTTTGCAATGTACTTTATGTTAAATGGACATTAATATATGAAATTCATATATTTGAACTGCAGATAAAGATAGAATTATATGTAGATCATTGCAGTGAAGGTGTTTCAACCTAAGCGGTTGAAAAGAAGAAATCTGAAAAAATTCAGGCTTGAACGGGAATCAAACCCATGACCTCTGCGATACCGGTGCAGTGCTCTAACCAACTGAGCTATCAAACCAACTGGGAGCTGGTCAATTGAGAGTTCGTATTTATCCCGTAGATGGAGTACAAATGAACATTAATGTATGAAATTCATATATTTGAACTGCAGATAAAGATAGAATTATATGTAGATCATCGCAGTGAAGGTGTTTCAACCTAAGCGGTTGAAAAGAAGAAACCTGAAAAAATTCGGGCTTGAACAGGAATCGCACCCATGACCTCTGCGATAGCGGTGCAGCGCTCTAACCAAGTGAGCTATCAAGCCAACTGGGAGCTGGTCAATTGAGAGTTCGTATTTATCCCGTAGATGGAGAATAAATGAACATTAATGTATGAAATTCATATATTTGAACTGCGGATAAAGATAGAATTATATGTAGATCATCGTAGTGAAGGTGTTTCAACCTAAGCAGTTGAAAAGAAGAAACCTGAAAAAATTCAGGCTTGAATGGGAATCGAACCCATGACATCTGCGATAGCGGTGCAGCGCTCTAACCAACTGAGCTATCAAGCCAACTGGGAGCTGGTCAATTGAGAGTTCGCATTTATCCCGTAGATAAATCTTTATGTTACTGGCTTGTTTTCACTCTGACAGTTGATGAACAAACAAGACCCACTCCGGTCAAAGTAATCAGGCATGTTAATGGCCCCTCAGCTTGGATTCCACTCAGTGTAGATGATCCACTCAGTGTTGTAAAGCCTCCTGAACTTGTGAAAACTCATGGTGAACCATCCAGAGATGATCCAACTAGTGACACAACATGGCACAGATCAGAGGAAAGGAACTTAGCTGGAAAACAAGTATCTGAAGTGAAAGTGTGGCATGTCGCAGATGAAGCTCATGGACAAGATACTTATGAGAGGAGAAAGGTGGCTAGCTTTAGATTAAGGCTTACTGTATGTATGAGGCATGCACAATGGAAAGCAGCCCTTTGCTAAAATTTGGAAATGCTAGAATTTTTCTTCACGATGGTTGTTCAAATCCTCAAATAATATTCTGATTGGATAATAGATCTGCACAAACGTATGCAAACTTTTTGAAATTTTGGATGGGGTACACTGTCCAGAGCTGGAAACCCTAACTTTATTTCAAACCAAAATATAGTCCTGAGTTTGTGTGTCCTCCTATTGAAGTTACAGTGTACATGGGATACAGTGGTGTAGTTTTTTTAGCACATTGGACTTCAGATCTAAAGTTTGGTGGTTCGAGGCCTGGTCCATGCCATGGGTTTGTTTCCTTTGAACAAGAAACTTTATTCTCTGTAAGTTGTTTCTCTCTACCTGGGTGTATAAAATGGGTAACAGAGACATACAGGTGCACTGCTGGGAGTAACCCTGTGATGTACTAGCATCCCATCTAGGGAGGAGTAACAAGTACTCTCAGTTGCTTCATGATACAGAAACAGGGTAAACTTTGGAAATACATCCTCTCTTTACATCTTATCTTTACAGTCAATGCCAGAAAGATAACCTTGTGAGTGAAAAAATTCTGTATTAGCCCTTATTTCCTTGCAGGTCATTTTAACAGGAATTGTAGAACTGAGATTTTCTGTCTATGTTTGTTCAGAGTCAGCAATTTATTGTTGTCCTTTCTTGTGTTGTTTGTTTTGTTTGAAGAATATACATGTCAAGGGCTTGTACCAGGGTCAGCCAAGCAGTGGGGCTCCAGTCTTTGACTCAGGAAAGGAAAATGCTTGTAAGTGTGAAGAATTGGACGGTAAAGGTCTTTAAGCTGTTAACCAAAGACTGTGTAAAACTGATAGAGAACCTGGATTTTGCCCAAAACATGTTTTGTAATAAAAAGCCTCCTTATGTTTTTGGGAAATTTATCACTGACGGTATATAATTTATATATTAATACATGTCTTGAACAAAGTGTTTGTTTGATAATGTGAAATCCAACCAGAAACTTGCTGCTTCTTGCAACTACCAAATATAAAGAGAGGGTCCAGATCAGATTTCAAAGAAAATGAAAAACAAAAACAGTTCACATTTATTTATATCACAGAGGTAGTGGCACTAAAATCACATTTCAGGTTGATGTCATCAATTGGAGATTTGCATCAAGTACGGATATTGAGTTTTCTGTTACATTACACACTGCAAGTCACTTCAGAAGAAAAAACGGTCATTTTGAATTACATGCCAACAAAAATTTACGTCATTCATGGCTCATGGAAGCAACCTAAAATATACCACCAGCCTGGTTGAAGTTTATTAATAGGCTTTATGTTCACAACAAATGATTTGTTATCTTTTTAGGTGATGTGAAGGTTAAGCGGTTCGTTTTGAGTGATAAAGAAAGGGCATTAAAAGAGCAGTTCTTGAAAAGGTAAAAGGATGTCTTTGACTGTGTTAAGTAACCATCTATTGCAGCTTCAGAAACAAATGATCAGAAATAATAAAACGTTATTGAGAGAAGCTTGAGACTAAAAACTTGATGGAAAGGGCTTAAGAGGTTTTTGTACAATTTCACTTGAAATTCATTTTCATTCTCTTTTATCATTCTACTAATTGAATGTCTGTTAAACTTTCTATAAGAATACAACTAAAGGTAAAAAGATGAGAATAGAAGTATGCTAAAATGTTCTAAAAGCTGCCCAGAATGTTTCATGTAGCCTAAAATATATTGTATCCATGACAACTAGTCCTGGATTTATCCAATGAAAACTTTACTGAAACTAGTCCATTAAAAAAGATTTAAAAACCATGAAAACATATTAGTAAAACATGACATATTAGTGTAACATTATTAGTAAACATATTAGTGTAACATATTAGTAAAACATATTAGTGTTCATGAAAACATATTAGTAAAACAATTATTGTTATACTAATATGTTTACTTTTTAATTATCAACAGGCAAGAGCAGAAAAAGCCAACAAAGAAACTAGTTCAGCCGACATTAGTCTCACCTCAAACTGATGACAGAAAAGACACACGAGATGCGATAAGCAAGGACAATCCTGTAGCAACAGCTGCAGCCATTGCTGCTGCTGCAGCATCAGCTGCCACTGGACCTTTCTTGCAGGTTGGCCCCTCAATGTTCTAGAATAAATCTCTTTGAAAGTTTGTTTAAAACCTTTTGAAATGAGTGCCTCCAGTTCCTTTTTTAATACATTGACAACCATTTTGTTTGGTTGACCTACATTTCAGTATACCTGCATGTGTCTACACTGTAGGTACAGCCTAGACTCAACCGAGAAAATCATCAACATTTTGGTGATGTTGAAGTCAGTAAATAAATACAGTGTCAGATTCATTGTCTCATTTTACACAGCTGACAGCATTGGGTTAAACACACTACGTATGCCATTTGAAAGTAAGGTCAATTAATTTTACTTGAATTGTGTACTTCTTGACTAAGGGGAAAAAACAGAACTTAGCAAGGGTTATTGGAATCTAAGAAAAAAAATGAATGTAACCAGGCATTTTTTTTCAGAGGCAATTAAGCAACAATAATTCTAAAAAAGCTTTAAAATACAAATAATGTATGGCAATTTCTTTCTAAATTTAAGCTTAACTATGTCTGAAAAATGCATGGTTACTCCCAATAAAATTTGTCTTTTTTTAAAATTCTGATTTCCCTTGCTAAGATCTGCTTTTTCCATGTAGTCATAAACTGTGCCAAAACAAGTTAATTTTGTATTAGTAGGCAAATTCAAAAGAAACCTTAAGAAACCTGAAACTTTAATATCTTGGACTAGACCTGAGATGCACAGAACATATGCGCAGTAACAAAACCCAAGAAGGCAGCATCCTTAATTAATAAATATCTCAGCTTCAGCATTCCCTGGAGGCCCAGATTGCAGCTCTTGTTAGCAATTTACAAGCTCTACAACAGAATCACAGCAGACAACAGGAGGCTCAAGACAAGGAGAAGGAGAGTGAACTACAAAGACAGATGGAAGAACGACTACAGAGGCTGGAAGAATTGCAAGCAAAAATGCTACAAACACAGGTCAGTGACAGTTCATCTGGAGACTTTCCAGTGTGCATTTGAAGACAGTGAACTGAGCAGTGTGGTGTGGAAGAACTGCCAGTGTGCTTAAGATCAGATCATTTACTTTCAGTTTTTTTGTCCAATTGTCAGTTTGGATGGTGACATATGGATCATTTCTGTCAAAGCAACTTTGAAGTTGTGAGCAATTTGTAGCAATGGTCATTCACTGAATAGATGCTTCTGCTTTAAGCTGATTTCACTCCTAGTAGTGGTCAAAGTAAATTTCTTTTCTTCAAATTCTCCAAAAACAAATAGTACTATGTGTGAAAGTACTGCTGAAGAGGTTTCATTTGAATGGTCACATCATAGGATTTTCACCCACAGACTCAAAAGTTAGAACCACCTTAAATGTCTCCATAACTGACTGTGGGAGTGAAAGGGTTCTTAAAGCCATACAGGTAGCTAAGCAAAGCCTGGGGAGTTGGGATAGATTTTTGTACTATATAAAGAGCACATTTTCATAAACTTTGCAACTTAGCTAAGCCACTGTTTGGCTAAGTTGTGGCTCAACTCCTAAATGTCTCCTTAAAACCCTGTCAATGTTTTAAAACTTAAAAACACACTGTGCAGAATACCTAGACAACTTCTTAGAGTAAGCATTCCATTCATGCACTGATATCTGTTGTACCATTTGTGAATTGTCATTTAATTCTGACAAATCTTTTAATCAATGAAATGTGTTTGAGAAAAAAGTAATTTATTTTTCAATAAAGCATACATTTGTTGTTACTTAGTCATAAGATTTTCCTTTCATTTTAGTCAATTCAGTCTGCTCCAGTCTCTTATCCTTATGGTTCCCAGAATCCGTCGACAATAACTCACCTGCCCAACCCACTGAACCCTGCTGTGATGCTGCCATCTGGTCATGTGACAGCTGCTGCTGTGAACCCTGCTGTGATGCTGCCATCTGGTCATGTGACAGCTGCTGCTGTGAACCCTGCTGTGACACTGCCATCAGGTCATGTGACAGGTGCTGTGCACCCTCCTGGATCTGTAGTCTCTTATCAGAATGCTCCTGAGATGGCTTGGCGAGATGATAGGACTCAAGCACAGTATGCTGTAGCTGGACATTATCAACCCCACACCACCCGAGAAAGTCGGCACGATCCTAAAGATCTTCATACCTTTCCAGGAAGCAGGCCAGCCTTTGGTACGTTTTCCATGTCTACTTATCTTTCTTGGGCCCATACCATTGTCTGTAAAACAATAAACACTTAAAACAATAACATGGCTGTTTATGCGAGGGTGATTGGTGTCGGGTTAGCTTTTTATCACTCTCGGAAGGTTGGCTGTTCAAGGCAAAGAAAAATTTGTGTCTGTAATTTAAATACAGGCTAGATATCATGTCACTTCCCTAACAGACAAGACACTTAACTTCACCAGCATTTTTCCTCTCTCGGTCCAGGTACACAAATAAATGGGTACTGTGTAAAAAGATACTGCCAGTTCCTACCCTGATACAACTTTACCTTGACAGTTAAGATCTTGTTGTCAAAAACTTGTCCCTTTGAACACAGTTCAGTTAAGAACTTCATTTGTAATATAACACAGTATACTGAATAGAATGATCATGTTTGAAGTCAATTTTCAACCTAACTCCTGTTGTAACTACAAGTGTATTTTCAACTTTTTTTAAATTTGCTTAGTTTTTTCCCAATGTTTTATTTACTGTTTATTGTAAATTATAGACACAATGATGTGTTTTTACTTTTTTTTTAGAAAAGCACAAAGTTGTCAGAAACACTAGGACCCAGACTTCTCCCCAAGAATCCGTTTCCTCAGATGAGTCTCTGCTCCAGACTCCTCTCCCTCGCAAGCGGCCACCTGTCCCAGTCTCCCATTATAATTTGCCAAGGTCTCGCTCTAGCAGACCTCACTCTGATTTGGACAGGAGAGTGGAGAAAAAAGCGCGTGTACGTTTTGACCCTGATGTTTCTCCCACATTTCCATCTTACATGAAGGAGATGACAGATAAAGGTAATTATCACTAAGTTCCAAAAGAATTGTAACGATTCTAGATGGTAAAGTTTGAAAACACAGGGACCAACCAAAAGTAACTTTCTGTGCATAAATTAACAACCTTGAAGGTTAAATGATTTTTTGCTGGCTACCAAAAGTGTGAGAGGGAAATTAAAGAAAGTGGCCTGGAAAAAACACAGAACAAGACACGGCCGTTTCATTATTTGGTGTTACAAAGGTCCTTCATTGTACGAGTAGTGACCCCCTAAACACAACAAAAGGATAAGGCTGTAAATGGTTTGAACCTATAAGTCATCTCACAAGTCGGTGAAGGATGATCGTCCGGGTGAGTGTAGTGAGAAGGACTTTTTCTGGTGACATTGACTGATGTTGTTACAACCTGAGCAGAAGCCATCGTCAGAGTCTTGGTTTCTATCACTGTACCAAAAGTATGACCCTTATGTAAGCATGTTGGTGACTTAACTTTTTTAGTGGAAATATAACTTTCTGCCTAATATGGGTTTTAAGAAAATTGATCTAGATTTGTATTATTTTCTAGGGCGAGGTCTTGTAAGAGAACTGGTGACCCAAGACACTACCGCCAGAGGCTATAAGACTGGTTTGGAAACGCAAAAACCGCTTGAAAGGTAGACATGCACACGTATATACATTTGAATTATCTTGAAACTGCTAAAGTAAAACCTACAAAGAAATTTTTTTTAAATTTACACTTCGTACGCCGAATACTGGAAGCATGAGATGCCACCGAAAAGTAATGCTCGATTTCTTTCATTTGAATGGCCACATTTTGCTCAAAAGTTAGAAACTTTTTATACAGCGTTGTAAACAGTAACACAGCTATGTACCGTAGTGCTCGGGATTTTTAAGGCTTCTTCTTTAGGAAAACTCCTTATGACTCAATTTTTTTTCCATAGCAAATTCTATATACAGTAGAATCACCGGTTTGCTCAAACCCTATTAACTCGAAAAATCTCGCTAGCTTTTCGTCATAATTCCCCTTAACGGTTTGACTGAATTATGAGGATTCAACTGTAAATGTCTAAATATTAATGACTTCAAAGACTTCAACGTTTGGAAAATTTCTCTGTCATGCAATCCGTTTTTCAGTTGGGAATAATATAAACAGCAGAATGTTGGTATCACTCAAACACTGTTTACTGGAAAATTTCGCTAGCTTTTAGCCAACTGGAACAGTTTAGAATTTCCCTGGACGGTTTCACTAAGTTCTCAGTGACCAGTTATGAGGCTTCAACTGCAAATGTCCAAAAACGTTTTGACATAAGTTGTAAGACCAGTGCAGTCTCGTCGAACTGCCAGAGATACTTACTCGAGTTCCCGGCCACATCGTATGATACAGTCAGTTCTTCAAAGAAAAATTGGGAATCAATGAAAACAAACTCTTCCAACAGAATTCCCTTTGGTTGTTATGCACTTACACACTTGCTGTTTTTCGTTTTTCTGCATTCACTTTTGATGCGGTTACGCCTCCTGTTTACACAGCGACTCATCACCAAAAAACGTGATTTAGTTACTGTAGTAGTCAGCATGGCCGATGTGTTTATCAAGACAATTTTTTTATTTGTACGCGATGAAGGGACGGTAGCCCCGAAACACCTGTAAATTCTATACCTTTGAGTGCGAAGTATTACGACTCTCTTAATTTTTAATCCACCGATATATCTACCGCTAAACAGCATTAACACCCTTTGATTTTCCTACCCGATTTAAGTTAGAATGCGTCGTTTTGTGACTCTGTTGGAAACAGTCACGGGATAACATTGGAGTTTTAATAGATTCACTTTACATCGATGCCAGGGCATCTGAACAATGAAATATTCAATTTTATTATTCCACTTTTGCGCCATTTTACCATGTGAGGACAAGAGAACGCGCAAAATATGCCATGGTATTACCCAGTAAAATTATGTATTTCATTGCAAAATCCAGTTTTCACAGGTTTTCTGGCCGAAGGACTGGAAAAACCAAGTTTTGACGTGATTTTTTCAAGTGGAATAATAAATCTCTTATGCGATGGCTTAACATAATTATAATACGCACGGACATTTTGCTCATTGCTCATATTTTTCCTTGCCCCTTCGGGGCTCGGAAAAAATTCTGGGCAACTCGCAAAATATCCGGGCGTATTATATGTTAAACCATCGGATAAGATGTATGTCTTTCTTGTTCGAGACAAACGACCCCAAACTGTACCCCATCCAGTGGCACGAGTCCTTTAATAGGGGAGAAGAATTGAAATTATTAAAAATCATTTTAAACTAATCTTTAGATTACGGAGTGGTTAGGAAAGTAAAATGGTCATTGTTGGTTATTGTGGCAGTTATTGGAGAGAATGGGGTAAAGGCATACTTAAATTACACCACAATTCTACTGTGGTTCGGCAAAAATCAGTATACTTTCGTTTAGCCTCCTTTGTCCGCCGTGTAGTTAAGAATGTTTTTGGACTGTTCAAATGATTCATTCCACTCCTTGGATGGCAATGAGTGGAATAGCATTCCAGCGATTCCGGAATGAGGATATAAACTGATGTAAAATTACACTCATGCTCATGTTCGGGACAAGTCACTCAAAATATTCGAAGTTCTCTCACTCTAGGGTGATATGAAATAGAGACACTTCGTAATGAATTTGTGAAAGTCGAGAAGACGTATATCCCTTGTAGTTTCATAGAGTATGGTAACACGATTAACGGTCACTGTGTTTGCGCAGCAGAAGCGAATGAACAAAGGTTTTATTTAGGGGGTTCGGGGGGGGGGGTGGGGCAAGGAGGTGTTGGCCACTCCCACGGCTCTCACAATGTCTTGTTTAATTCCTGTAGTATTCTGTAGTCTTCTTTCACCCGCCGAAAATATCCGACACGACACACTCCTAGAGAGAACTTTCCTTGTTGCTTAAACGAATGATGCTGTAATGTTTGGTTGACTTACTCTATACGCCGGAAGATGTAAGCTAGTTTCCTGTTAAACTCCCAAAGCACGTGCACTGTGCTTCCTGTCTCATACGTGATAACTGCGTGATAACTATAAAGTTGGGCGGAATACGCTGTGGTTAAGCGTTAAGACGCCAAGATAACGCTTTAATGCAATTTGTGGAAGGGTTTGTCATGCTTCATGTGCTGTCACTTGGGATGTGTTGTTCGAGACGTGTTGATCTCTCTCAACTTTCAGGATGTTTTTGTTAGTAGTTCACATTGGAACTGAAATTGTAAATTGTAGCCCCCCTCAAAGCCCCTTATGAAGCTGCAGATAGTGGATTGTGCGGAAGTTACAAAGGCCCATATTAATCTGACCCCTTTAATCTCATTAAGTTCCTGACCCTCTTACCTTGAGGAAACCACTTAATGATACTTACAAAAATACACAAGTTGTCATAAACTGTATGCAGGTTGGGGTGGATTACAGACGAAGTTGAATACATTCTGTACATTTTTGAACGTTGCAGGTTAGAAAACAGTTTACAATGGATTACATTCCACGCACACCAGTGTGATGCCAATAAAGACCACCATTCTAATCTCACCCATTCCTCTCGCGGTTTGATTTATCACTCGAAAATTGTTCTTTTTCCTTGATTACATTTGCACGGATCACTTACAAGTGACGACTTGCATTGGCCTTATTGAAAGTAGGACCTAGCGCTCTAAATAGGTTTGTAATCACGCCGATCGGTGCGATCGCTGCATGCCTTGCTTGGCTTGTGTCAGCGTGAACGCTACTATACTAAGAACTTTTTTCAGCGGTCGTAGATCGTGTGTAGGTCACTTTCAGCAGTCATAGGTCTTAAGCGTTAGCGTTAGTGATCACATGGGAACCACGACAAGAAAAGGAATGCGCCATGCTCGCTCTGAATAATTTTGTTATAGCACGTTTTGACGAGGTATTTATTTCGAATGATGTTAACAGGGAAAATTGTATCGTGCCAAATTCCTTACAGGCACATTGTCCTCGAGATTTAGTTTCGCTTGCAGTTCTGAAAAACTTAACTGAACACATTTGCTTCAGTGACGCTTAAAATGCTAAACATAAAATGAAAGTAATTTTAATTCAGTTGATAATCGGCCTGTTTGTCTCCTAAAGGATTAAAACCATCCGGTGAGATACGTTGTTTGATGTTCTCAGGAAGATGGTCCTATAATGTTGATGCGGGAACTAGGCCACAGGTGTCTAAAACCAATTATGGCGTTAAAAAAACAATGATTACTTTCTCAAACTAACTCACCAGCCACTGTGTCTGGGAAGTAGACAACCTTCTGCCTAGGAAGTTGTTTTGTTTCCTGTTAAACTGCCACAGGAAATCACGACTTTTATAAGCCAAATTTGTTTGGAAAACTACTCTGTAGCTGTGTGTTTGTTTTTGTTTTGATCTTCTATGATTTCAAAAGAACTTACCCTTCCTAGGGGCGTGGGGAGTAAACGGTATAAGTCACGCACAGTCCCAGGCCGCTACGGCCACAGGGCAACTCCTCTCGTGTATCATGTCACATGTATAATCACAGCTGTCTCCTCCGCAGAGCTCCTGTTAGTAAACACCAGTGAAAGAAAAAGAGGGAAGCGGGAGCGCTTAAATTTTTCCCTTTTCCCAGCCTCTGCGCGTTTCTACCCAGCGCGACTGTAGGAGGCCTCTGCAGAGAAGAGAGTAATCACAAGATACCTCCTCTGTTTACTTGCCATGAAAACCACACCCAACATGTTCCTCGTTTGTGAGTATAAAAGTAATGCTAGCCATTTAGTGAACAAAGACGCTAACATAATTTTCTTGATTGATTCTTAATATGTCAAGGTGAAGGTTAATCAATGTTTCTCGTATCCTGTGTTTTGTATGGGCATGCGTTATAGTGTGCATGTTTATCTGTGGATTAGAATTCCTTTCCGGTGAAGACTGAAAGGGAGGCTTAAAGCTGTAGGTTCAAATTTCCTACCTTCTCAGCTATCAGTTAACACATTCAGCTAAAATTTCACAATCTCAGCTGAAGGCCACTTCAGATCTCTCATGAGCTATCAGTTACAAAGACCCTATTTCCGATTCCAACCTTCAGGAACTCTGAGATCCTAAGAGTAACTCAAGACATGGGACAGCGCGTCAAAGCTTGTACTCGCGTTGGTTACGATAAGGAACACAGTTTATGTCTGATATATAAAACAAGTTTCTCATTGTCATAAAGTAGAAGTATCGCAAGTGGAGGTTTTTTCAATTCTTTATAGGATGAAATACAGTAATTCTTCATTGCGTGTTTTTTGTACCGAGTTCTTCAATGGCAGTGTGAATACACTTTTTACTGAACTTTCTTTATCTGGCTCATTCGTAAGTCTGTTGATTGATCGTTCCGCCGGAACGTTTGAAGTTTTTGCATTTGCAGAACTGTGATACTCTCCATGGAAATCTCAGTCACGTAATGATTTTGTTGTCATAAAACTACATTTTACTACAATTCACTGCTTACAGCAATATGAAAGTTCTGCTTCTTTTCTGCCGTCGGATACCTCACACCAAAAATAACCCACTGTTCCCTTTACGCTATTTCCTTCAATATAACACCTGCTAACCACGCTTTCAAAGTTTGTTTTCCGTGGCCAGCCTTCATCGCGACATAAGTCAGCGTAAATTCTTGGTCAATTTATTTACTTGACATTAATCTTTGAGTGTATAATAAATGCGACTTCCTTTAGTCCAAGCATTTCTGAGTTATTGTTTGTTCAGGAACGGTTCGGATTTGGTAGGGGCTGGGGGAGGGGGAGGGGGTATTTCAGACTTCAAACAACTCATGATATGTGCGCCTTCATGCAAGGAGATAGTGAGGAGATGTGTTCTTTCGCGGAAACACAGCTCTGCTCTTCAAGAGGTTTGAAATTTCAGTACTTAACCGTCGCGTTTCAGGCTATCGGGACTTCATCCAAAACCTATAAATAAGATTAGTTTCGAGTTCATCGGGCCAGCTGCCAAATAAATACTATTTCAAATCTGTGCCTTGTCGTGTATGTTTCACTTGGCTTGGTTTTGACGTTTTTTTGTGTGTGTTTTCGGGCTTATGTCTTAACAAGATCGGCAAGGTTTCGTCTCTTTTATCTCATGCGGGAGCTAAAAATGCCGTGCGGTGCGAACGCCCCCAAACGATGTTAATTTGTATCAAGGCAGTATATTATCCACTTGTCATTGCAACATAGCTGTTGGTCTCGTGTTTCGGGGCCAATATTGTATCACATGTTTTAAAAAATCGGCACATGTAAGAGTTATTTTCAGTGAGAATTCAACACGCTTTTCAAAATCCTGAGGGGCGTTGTCCAAGATTAACAAATGCTCAGTTGCACTGTCGGTTATGTGTTCGGGCACGTTGTATTTAGGTTCCGCCTTTGCTTTAGTGTTAATGTTATCCTGTGATGTTCCCCAACATTGCAGGGGAAGAGAAATATGTCGTAACATTGTTTCACCCCATGCAGTTTGGTAGTTTTCCGAGAAAACGAGCCGGTCAAACCAAAACGTACGGTTTTTGTTACGTCATTGGTCAAATAGGCGCCAAAAAATTGTGTTCCTTCGTTCGATGCCCTAGCTTACAAACTGAATTAGCTACAGGTACATTTCGTAACTATGTTTAATTGGGGGGGAATCCACTGTATTGAAATTCTATCTTGACTCCTTCCTTACGGGTCAGACTTCCATATTTGGCGTGATTCTCTTCATATGTCAGGCTAACGTATAATTTATCTCATGGGATGAGAGGCGAAGAAGACTTAAATGTACCTTGCACTTTTGTCATGTTATTTATTTACCATGGCAAATCTGATCAACTCGTGTGCTCTGTTGCTAGGTTCGTGGGTGCGCGGTGGTTTACGAGTTAATATTTATGAGGGAGTCCTGGTTTTACTTTCAATGACGTATTGTATCCAAGGAGTAATATATTTCCCAAGTTGTTCCTTTGTGCGTGACAGCTTATGCATCGGAAGTCGTATGTCGGCTGTTGTGGCTACGCGCTAAAGCTGTCTTTACCTTGCAATACTAGATTCCGTGTTGAAATACACGTAAATGTGTTGAGGCGCTATCGTGCGTATCTTTGGTTGTATAAATACTACGCAAATGCAAAATGCAAGGATATATGTCAAAATTGTTTTCCTAAAAAAAGTCAATAGAGGTTTAATTATTTTCCGGGTTGTAACCTGACTTCTAACAAAAAGCATCTACAGGGAAGCGTTTATTTCAAATAGTTTCCTTTTTATAAATGCATATGAAAAAAAAAGGAAGAAAAAAGCGATGAATTTTCATGACGTGGCGCGTCTCGTTTTGTCTTCTGCGCGCTGGCGCGTTTTTTGTGACTGTACAGCACAAGAGATACCTTGACCTCTTGTACGTTGATTCACGAAAAAGGCCCCCTGTTGTGTGGGATACAAGTTTTATTTGCTGGGAAAGTTTGTTTTTAATACAGGAAAAACCACCTGGATGTTTATAAGTGACGGGACATTGTGGGGGCGACATGACACGAAGTTCATTGGGGCCGTTGTTAGTTCAATCAGGAATTTGATACGAATTTGCATGTTAAAATTTTCTAAAAATATTATATAAACACGCTAGAGATGATTCAAATTTTTGACCTCTGTGACAAGATCAAATGACAGCTAATTTCATTTGTGTTCAGTGTTGTCGTCAGGTTCCGCTGTGAGCTTGCGTATAAAATTACCTAAAAATAATAATAAACACGCCAGAGATTGTTCAAATTTTTGACCCGTGACAATATTGAACAATGTCTGAAGGATCGGGTGACGCCACATCTCACAATAGCTCTATTCTTTACAAACGGGATTTGTTTCAAATGCAATTTAGCGCATCCGGTGCGTTGGACCATTTCGCATAATTATTGTGCTCTATTCTCCGGAAAGGAAGCTGACGGTATGTAAACTTCAACCAAAACCGGCTTTTGTTTGCGATCTGCCTGAGGTTGGTAACCAAGGATACATATGACGTCATAGACTGCATTCTATACATAATTTACGTCTGTCCATTGTTTCTAGAATGAACATGATGAACACAAAAACTTTCCTTGTTCATTCCGGGGTTGTTTTGATGTCAGCGCGTATAATTTTCGCTTTTTGAACACTCTTTCAGTGGTTTATTATCACAATTAAAGCTTTTTTACGGGAATATATTTGCAATGCTAAGCCCATCGCACGTGTTGGTTGATATTTTATACCCAAAAGGTCGCAAGGAAGTTATCTGTAGATCACGTGGTCATGCTAAGTAGCCAAGAAATTGAATATTCAATTGACAGAGGGTAGCGTTTTTCCTTTCGAAACATCATCACAGTTATCGGCGTTAACACTCTACTCGGTTCATAGGTCTGTTGCTATTACGTTTCCTCGAAGTAAATGATCCATTTCATTTCTTGTGGTCTGATATCGTAATTTATCGACCCCGAGACGACCCGCCTTGGGTTTGTGCACTTCATGATTCAACGACTGGTGTGACGTCACAGGAAGTGTGTGTGAGTGATTGTTTTGACGCATTGGCTTGGAGCGCGGTTCTTTCACTGATATGATAATTCACAACGAGCCTAAATTTAGACATTCAGAGGGCTCATACAGTGATCGAGTTTCGCGTCACATATTTATTTGATAGCAATTGTTTTAACCCGTTCTGCGAGGGTTAAAAGTTTTGGTAGCTCTGTTGGTATTTTCGCGACACGCTTGCTCGATTTCCAAGTGATCAAGAAATTTGCCTAGTTTTATGATCACACGTGCCTTGGATAACGTAATTGCCACATCGATAGACTAAAGGCGAATACAATCCTTGGTGAGTGGCTCGCTATGAAAAAGGAACTGGAATTATTTCAGCTGGAGTAGTCATAATCGTGGCACGGAGGACTCGAATTTCGTGAAACTGCAAGCGTTTTGGGGGAAAATAACTCTGTAAATTTCGATTCCAGTGCGGTGTACTCGTTCAGGCTGTTTTGAAAAATGTCGGCACCTCGCTTTCATCGTCAGCACTGCTACTTGTGCGATCTTCCCCATTCTCCATGGGCAATTTTACAAGATTTTTCGGAGCCTGTTTGCCGAGGCTGTTGCAACTACGAAGGGGCTGACCGAATTGAAGATGTTATACATTATTCCAGGATTTTGAGGCGAACTTGGGAAAATAACGAAGCGAACAGGGGTCGCGGCGTGAAAACAGAGCGGCTAAATTCGGCGGGTTCGTCCATTTCTTCTACTCCTAGTCCGCCACCCGCTAACGGTACTAACTACCCGCCACAATATTTAGAGCAAAGGAAAGCTCCTGGAAAACTTCAGAACGCTCACAGAATTGGCGAAGAAAGTATTGAAAATTCGTTCGGACACGCAAGTGCCGATGCGGTTAATGGACCTGGCTCGAAGGGATCTCGGCCTCCAGGAAATATTGGTTCTCGCGAAATGGAAAGGCGAGGGTCCAATTTCAACATGGAAGACGTTAGGCATGCAACGGTAGCAAACGGAAATACATTACAAAGACAACATCCACCCTTGACCCCGAATGGACCTCAACAAAATTTTGTTGTCGACGGCCCAAGGCCAGAACTAATACGAGAAACTCTGGCCACATTGAATAGGTCTTGTCCGTTTGATATCAGATTCAAGAAGGATTACGCGCTGATCGGCCGTGTGTTTGCTTTCGACGTCAGCTGCAAACCAGGCATTGATTTTGAGCTTAAAATTTTTATTGAATATCCTCGGGGTTCCGGGTGCGTTTTTCAAAGCGCTTCAGGAGTCGCCAAGCAGATGTACACGGAGTCTCAGAAGGAATCGGCAAAGCCACTTTCCTCTGGGTTCAAGTATTTGGAATATGAAAAAGATCGCTCAAACGGAGATTGGCGTTTGCTGGGTGATTTTCTACCTGAGCCTGTGCGTTTGTTTAAGGAAGCGATTAATCCCGAGTTTCTGGCCAAACCTCAACTAGATCCTGAATTTCCAGTTTTACCCCATGTCAACCTGAGCTTCAACCGCACTGGTCCTGCTTATGGCCGAAAACGTAAAGGTGCAGTTGACTTGGAAGAGTTTGAAGTTGCAGCTGGCAAGCGTGTGGGAGCTGTCCATGGTCGCATGACTCGTGATGACACCTTGCACGGCATGTGGATGCCAAGTCAATCAGGGGAAGCTGCCAAATTACCTGTTCATGTTCCTGGAACTCCTCTCCCTCCAGGAACACCGGTGACCTCCATACCATCCGCGTCAGTTCCACCAATGGTTGCACTACCAGTATCCAAGGCAAGCTTGGTTGCCTCGGAACAGCATGTCCGTGGGCAAGCTAAATCTCCAATGAGCACCATGGTGAATCGGTTTGAGTTGCCGCCAAGTTCTGTGCTTCGTGATGACTCAAGGAACGGCCCTAATACTCTTGTGCCCGTCTCACCCAACACCGATCGGCTGTCGCCACGGCAACATCAGTCACCAAGGCCGTCACCAGGTGGAGGAAAAGGTGAATCTCAAGGGGAAGGAGAAGCAAAAGGTCGAAGCTCTACCATGAATATTCTGACGTGCAGCCTCTGTCATGATAAGCTGGAGGACACTCACTTTGTGCAGTGTCCATTGGTATCCCATCACAAGTTCTGTTTCCCTTGTTCCCGTGAGAGTATCAAGAAGCAGGGAGCTGGATCAGAAGTGTTCTGTCCTAGTGGTGAAAGATGCCCGCTACAAGGCAGTGATTTGCCTTGGGCATTTATGCAAGGAGAAATTGCCACCATTCTTGGAACTGCTGGGGAAAGTTATAATAATGTGAAAAAGGAAAAAGAAGGTTGATGTCTTCTTTGTTTCTAAATGTGGTGACACTAAGAGCCAAAGCAAATTATTAGTTAAATGTGAATAGCACAATACATGTTATTACATGAGACTTTTTTGTATGTTTGTCACTTAGATTAGTTTTTCTTTTACTTTGAGGTCTTTGCCATGTGACATGGGAAACTTGTAAAAATGTCTTCTGGAATAATATTTCTCTTTCTGGTTGAGATTTAAGTTATGATCCTTAGTTTTGAAATTGGAAGTGATCACAAAGTTGCTTGTCCAAGAAATGCAAATCAGTGATTTCATATCCTGCACCCTTTTTCTTGGGTCAATTAATAGAACTCTTAAATCCTAAATACCCTGCAGAATAACACAAATTTTGTTACAATAATGTTTCAAGTGCGCTTTGCAAACATTGAAGGAGCTAAAAAAAATGATCTCTTACCTACGTTGCTCAGTGTTTTTTTTTTTATTCACAAGAGCAGTTGATTGTGTTTGGCTATTTATTAATAACTGTGCAGTGAAGTCTGAATTTCTGTTACTCAATATTGTAGTAGTGAAACTGTGGTAGATGTGTTTCCTTGTTACAATCAGTATTATTTATCAATATAGGAATTTTTGACTGTTATATTTAAATTTTGTGTAAGTATAATGCATCACAATACCATACAGCATGGAAGTTTGCACGTTTTTTTTTTGTGAAGTGCCAGTTTTGCAGTAATCACTGTACTCTGTGATTGGTGACATTAACTCTGTATTTCTGTTATGTATTAAATTTTTAAAGAAAATATTTATGCCAGTGGTGACTTTTTCTGGATCAAAAGGAAATTGCAGAAAACACAAAATTAAACCTACAAAAAATTTTATGCTATGTGGTATTCTAGCTCCTACACTAATGGGGTAGTCACATCTTGTTAGTGAAGTGTAACCATGATGTAACAAACATTTTGGGTGTCAAAGTTTTGATTATTATATCCAGTATCTTTAATTATGAATGGCACAAAGTCCTGTCAGGATGAGTTCACTTAGCCATATAGCAAAATTAGAGGAAATGGAATAGGCTAGCTTGAGGCAAATAAATTGTCTTTACTATTTGAACTCTTGTGGAGACAGAATTGAAGATGTAGTTCAGCTTTTGAAAGGAACCCTCATTTGATGATAGCTGGTGTCACAAGTTGGGAAGATTTGTATATTTGTGTTAATTATGTTGTGGTTACACTGTAGGAGTAGCTGGTGTTGTAATTATTGCTGAATATTCTATTTTCACAAGAATGTAGGTTGTTCTTTTCTCACATTTACTGGTAAGGGTAATGGCAAAGGTTTGCTTTGCTATGAATATTTTTCTTAGCAGGTACACTGAACCTCTCTCAAAAAATCTTATTCAGACATTTCTAAAAAAAGACGTATTTCTTTTCTACCAGGAAATGATCATTTTGTGGAAATTTCACTTGTAGTTTGGTGAAATACTCGAGTTACTTAACAAACCTGTAAATAGTGTAATGTGATGGTGCTGAAGTCATGGGTGGTTGATCACTTTTTTGTGTCAGGGAAAGTCGTAAGTGCATAATTTTTTATCATGTCTTGCTCGCTGAGTTGATCAGTTTGTAATATTCTGATACTAGCCAAGACACTTTCTATACTATGAGTTAGACCTTTTTGCTAAAGGTAGTGTGAACTTTGCGTTGAAAATATTGTTGCCTTGACAACCAAAAATTGATGATACACGTGTTTTTACTGTTTGTGCAAAAAAGAACCACACTTCCCCCCCCCCCCCCCCCTCCGAAAAAGGCTTGAATAACTGCACTATCAGTGTACAAACAACCGGAACTGGTCTATAAGGCCTAGGGTGTGTAGCAAGCGTTTCAGTAGGTTTTTCCACATATTTAAAACATTTTTCGCTTTTTGGCCCTGTGAAAATTGTGCTTCGAAAGGTGCAGGAAAACCTAGGGAAACGCTTGCTAGGCAGGGTATATAAGACAACCAGTCTTGACAAGTGATAATGAAAGCAGGTCTAAGTGCACCAGTCAGTTAAGTAAATGTTACAACCATAAGGATAATGTGGCCAAGTGTAATGAGATCTTAGAAATTTGGTTAGAAAACAGTCATGTATATGTGGAACAAATTGCTATTATTTTGCATAGTAAGTTGTGTTGTGTACCAAATGAATGATTTTAAAGCAGAATTTGTATTACAAGTCAAGCAGTCTGATTATTAAAGGTGTGTCTCTGGAAATTTAGCACTTGGGTCACTAGTGTGAAAATGTTATTTGAAGGTGCGAAAAGATCTGACCTTCCCGCACCCCCTGGGACAAATCTGCTAGCCGATTTATGCACAGTCAGCCATTTTTCTCATGTTTCCCCACCAATTATGTGGTGCTGTTAACTGTACACCTTGGTGGAGACAGACAGGTACTGGTGGAAGGAGTGTTTTTTTTTTGAGAGAATGAGAGCAAGAATTGAATCTTGCTCTTCTGTTTGATCTGGCAGTTGTAGAGCTGTCATAAGATTCCAATCCATGGACACGTATCTCGCTCTGTGGTGATTCACGACTTGTCCAACTATTTTGAATGCATTAGCATGTCTTGACTGATACAAATGGGGATAAAAATGATAAAGAAATTCAGCTTTCCATCTCCAGTGTGCATCATTCAATTATTTCTCATGATCTTCTTTGAATTCATTAAAAGGCCTAAAATTAATAGATAGCTTTTATGTTTTTATATTTTTTAGAACTAGTGTGCCTCCAGTAACCTCAGAAGCAGCAACACTGACAAATGAAGTTGGAAAACTTAAGACTGACCTGAGGGACATTCTCACTGTGAGTAAACTTAGAAAAGGTTTTGCAGCAAAATTTGTAGCCTGAGAAAACAGCTGATGTTCCATGAGGACTCCACTTGAGCCCTCGCAAAACACCCAGATCTTGGTAGTGCTTTTGATTTGTTGAAAGAAAATTCCCTTGCGGCGCAACCAATCAGAAGCACTACCAACATCTGGGTAGTGACGTGTCATCAGTATGGAATTTCTACGCTCATTACTCAGACGTCATTTTGCGAGGGCTTAAGTGGCGACCTCGCAAAACGTCGGCTGTTTTCGCAGGCTACAAAATTTGTTTTTGAATGTTTACAAGTGACATTACTGAAACTGTCTGAAATACTGAAACATGAACAGCTTATGTATATCACAAGAAATTACTTCAATATTAATTTGCTGGTTCTTATAACTGAGTGGGGTTTACCATGAGCTAAATTGTTAAAAACCGTAATTAAAATTTTCTTTACTACAAACATTATGCCACTTGTGGGTGGTCAGTCAAACTGTTGGACTATCATGGGATGGCCCTAAGCTTCGAAACAAAACTCTTTGCGATATGCTGAGACCAAAAGAAGAGATGCGTGGATTTTCAGTGTCCTAAGACTTTGTAAGAGGTTATGCCTTTCTACCTTAATATCAGACCTTGTGTTTGACTTTGCATGGCAGGAGACAGAGAAGCTTAAACAAGAATTGATTCACCAAAAGCTGCTTAAGGTATGAAAATGAGCACTGCTGAATGCTATTGAACTGTCAGTCAAAAACAGAAATTAAAGAATACTTTGAACTTCTATTGTAACCGTTCAAGTGTTTGTGAAAGCAATGTTGGTAAAGGTTTTTTGGGTCCTTTGTTGATTTGAGTTAACACTCCCTTGGAAAAAAAACTAGTTTTAAATAATTTCTTTAAGCATTTGTTTGGGAGCAAATAGCATGATTGTGGAGGCAGCGTAGACTGTTCTTGGCTGGATAAAAGCATGCTATTATCTTTAAAGGCATGTCTCTGGCTCTTGGAGTTTTTCCCATTTCTTTCTTGGGGCATATGAGTCTGGTCCCTGTATGGTCTGGAACAGACAAAACTGGCCTTACCTTTCTTTTCAACATTATTTATCACACTAACCCACCTATTCCAGAACCTTTTTTTTTAGTATTCACCACTAAGAAGTCAGTTGTCCCAAGAAATCTGTTGTGTAAACAGCTTCATATTCAGGGAATAAAATGGTTCTACTCCCTGTCCCAGCTATTTCTTCTTCTTTTTTTTAATTTGTTGCATTTTTTTTTACTTGTAAATATTTTGTATATAACAGGATGATGCTCCAAGTCATTCTAGTACTGGACCAAGTTTTAGACCTGCCGGCCCATCTCCCTTGGATGAATATCTGGTTAGCTGTTTACTGAGTCATTTGTTTCTAGGTTTCTCCTCATTAACTGTCAGTAAAACGTAACACTGGGCACCTTATGACCAGGGGCCCGAGCGAAGACTCATCATGGAGACCATGTTAATCAGTCCCTCTGCCTCTATCACCACACTTCTTGGTCCTTGGGCAGTCATATAATTATATAAATGGTGTTGCACCAGTGAATGGACTAGTACTGTCTTCAGCAGGAATAATTACTGTTTAAAAAACTGTGTGGTAATTGAAGACTACAGGTTACCACAGATGCTATTGCTGGCTCAGAAAACTAACAGGGGTTTCTAATTTCTAAAAATTATTTTTTGAACACGTTCCGGGTATTCACAGTTTTATGGATGGTAAGGTTGGTAAGCATTGACCAGTAGTACATCATCGTTACAGAAACATTTCATTGTAGTTCTCACTTCACTAATATCATACTGGTAGGAAGGTACCATGTATAAATCCCCTTTTCTTGAGACATACAGGCATGCATTTCTTAAAACTGTGAAAACTTATTCATGCCTGAAAAATTGTTGATATCCTCATTATGTATGTGCACAATGCTATTTGACAGACAAAAGGTTGATTTTTTATCAAACTTACTTTAACATCTTGTTTTTTATCAGGAAGCAACAGGTACACAGGATCCTTCAGGACATCCATCCACTTCAGTGACAGCAGGTTTTTTCTACTGCATGCTTTGCCCTCTGATCTCTCTAACAATAATAGTTCAAGTATTAATATTCTTAATAATTTGTCACTGTTACTGAAAGTCTTACCTTCTCAGTGTCACAATCTGGTCGCGAGGGGCAAACACAACTGTCTCTTAACTCAGGTTTCAGATTACTACCCCCCCCTCCTGGATGGGATGCCACTCCATCATAGGATTACCCTTGGTATTTTGTTTATTCATTGAAATTCTCATTTTTGTCACTATGAGAAAGTCACTAGATTTAAAAAAAGTCTCTAAATTCTCCACGATATTAAAAATAATATTCATCTCCATCCAGGCGTATAAATTTTCATGAGATTGGTTACTAGGAAACTGTTAGAGAAGCTTAACCCTCTAAGCCCTTGTACCAACATGCACATTCTCCTCAGTGCAATCCATATCCTTCTTATTGTGCAGTTCTGGAAAATATCCATACTCCCCCCCACAGAAGGTTTTTTGTTTTGCTCCCCCCCCTCCCCCAAAGAATTTCTTCCAATTTAGCTTCATACTTTGCTTCTCAAATTTTGGCTTTTAAGACCCCCCCCCCCCCCCCCTCTGGGAATTTCCAGTGACCCTCCTTGGGGTGGGTGTGGATTTTTTTCTGGAACTACACTTTTATGGAGACATCCTTAGCAATTTGTGGGGGCAACTATTGCTATGAGCTCACAGTCATCCAGTGATATGTTAGTTTGTGGGTTCAGCTGTTCCCATACAATAAACCTGTTTGATAAACAAATAGTATGTAATTGTGTACAAGATGTTAAAATTTCTGAATTTTTGTTTGTTAGGATTTTTGCCAACAAATTCAGTTCATCACTTTGCTGATGCAGAACGCATCCTCCAAGATGTTCAACGTCGTCGAGAAAATCTGGACAGAAACTTAGAGGCTGTGATACGGCAAAGAGAAGAACAAGATTTATACAACCTGGTTGATAACATGGTGCCATCGACTGGGTAATGTTTAATTTATTTCGTATTCTTTTTACTATAAATAATAATTCATAGTTGATTTTTCTGTTTTAACATTGACAATGGAATACCAGCAATCCTCATTATTCATGACAACAGCATTGTAGGTTTGTGTCTCCATTGTCTTGATGTTAGTGAGGTTACACAACATGTTTTCAGAGGGAAGAGGGTGGCAAATTGTCCTTGGTTGATCAGTGTGAGTCAGAGCTAATCGTACAAATTTTCTGATTGTTTCTTTCTCCCTTTTTTTTATTTGCTCATTAACTATGTATTGTTGTCTGTGTTGTGCCAAAACAAAAAATAAATAAATAAAAGTACAAATAAAAAATAATAATCCTTAGCTTCTGTCATTATTTTCATTTATGTTATAAGTGACCTGAGAAGGGCAAAAGACTATAAGATGGTGTTAAATTAGCTGTCAGACTGAGGCTGCACACAAAGGCAGTCTGACGTCCTTTTCCTTTGCCATCCTGGTGTGAATCTCATTTTTGTGAGTTCATTAATACTTACAACAAGTACATTCTTGGAGTTACAATATATAATCTTCCTTTGAACCTGTTGAAGTGAGGGACAGATTGTAACATAAACAAGATTTTCGTGTCAGAAAAGTGCTTTATTTATTTGCTGCGAGGGTTAGCTCAATACAATACTAATTTCACAAATAATACATTGAATATGTTACTGATAATTTATTATTATTATTATTTTTTTTTTTGAGAGTCTGAGGGGAGTACAAGTAGGGAGGTTTGGAAGAGGTGTATCTTTCCTGAGCTTTATCCAAATTCAACACGATATCCTATCTTGAGTTTGTTAACGAAAGCTGGGACGAGTAGAGCGTCTTCGTTTAGTTTACATTTGTAAATGTAGTAGCACATGGACAATAGAGTATAATTGAATTTCTTGTTTAAGGTGTTTGGATTGTTTGAAATTCCAAATGGAACTTCTTTTGTTCCCGGCATAAAATTACAATGATTAGTTTCATTAAAGCAATGAATGATGTTCTTCATAAAATGTTTGGAAAATTAGCAATTAATAAATGTATGATCAATTGAATCTGATTCACCACAGTATAAGCATTGGTTATCAGTTTTGATTCCAAATCGGAAGAGTTCTTTTTTGGTCACTATAATTCTATGTAAGAACTTAAACTGAAATTCTCGTAATTTAGTCTCTTTGCAAGTTGTCCTAACTGAGCTGAAGATTGTCCTCTTACAAGTTTACAAAATATTATGAAATGTTATTTTGTAGTGAGTTTGATGAGATGCTGAGAATAAGAAGAGACGTGGATAAGAAAATAGGAGAAATAACTTCTGCAGTGCAGGTGTGTTTTTAAACTATAAAGTCATTAAAGTGAAAATAATTTATAAAGAATATATAAAAAGATGTTAAAAGGCTTAAAGAATCTCTACCTGGTCTGGCAATTTTTGTGTGGATCCATTTCCAGATCTCTCACAGATAAGCCACAGCTTTGATTTCATGTGAAAATTTCAGCTATAAAAAAGATGAGGCCTATATATTTGCCTGTAGGTTTATGGTTATCAATTTCTGATTGTATTTAACATAGCTCTTGACTGTGATAAATTTGTTTGGGTTTAAACCATGTTTTGAAATCATACGTCAACCTTCTCATGCTGTACACAACAAAAATCTTAAAGTGCCACTGGGACCAGAATTTTGGTATTCCATATTTTTACATTTTTGGACATAGTTTGTGGTTCTTAGTTACCATGCCAAATTTCAACTTATTACGACGACTAGAAGTCGCTTTTTTCGGACGGTTTTTGTCGAGATTTTGCGGCCGCCATTACTGGCCCTTGTTCCGGAAGCTGGCTTGCGAATGAGCGGAAGTGACGTCAGAGGCTCACCTCAAACCTAGTGCCTTCACATGGTTACTTGCCACGGGAAAGTAAATTGTCCTCGAGGAAAGATTTCTTGCCAAGTGTTTGTTGCTCGACTTTGCTCCAGCAGTAATGACAGGTAGCAATGTTCGCACTCACACACAGTGCGAATTTCAACCCGAGAGGCATTTTGATCATTTCACGGACGAGTTTTTCCAGAGGGCTGTTCATGTCGCAAGATCCCAGAGGTCGATCATTCCATTGCCCATTCCAACTATATGGAAAAAGGAACCGCAAAAAAACATTATCTGCGCGAACAAGACGAAAGGTAATTTACCTAATCTTATAACGCAGTTGAAGTGATAGTTTGTTTCTTTTTCAGCGCATCCACCATTGTGCAAAACTGATTTTCTTCTAACGTATTTTGAAGTTTATTATCGTCGAGGAAAACCCTTTCAGTTCTGCCGTCTGCTAGCGCGAAGATCCTCGGCGAATGCAATCCTGACCGCCGTGATTAAGCTGATATAGTTTCTACTGCTTATCTTTTCCGTTTTTTAATTCCGCGTGTGTTAATTTCAGAGCAGTAATCGCTTAGAAGCATGGACATCTATTTTATAACATACCATCCTGAATGTGGAGAAACTTTTCTCTCTTTATTCCCTGTCGGTGAACTGTCGATTGACATTATTGTTCGGGCAGTAGCAAAACTTAGGTTAGGTGTTATTACAACCTATAAGAATTGAAAATGGAAGACATTCCACCCTAAAATCCTAAAATCCCTGAGCATCTGAGAATTTGTCAATTCTGCAGCTCAAATGAAGTTGAAAACGAAGTACACTTCCTCTTATCTTGCAACAGATATGATCCAATTAGAAAATCTTTAATGGACGATATTATTAGTAAATATTCCGATTTCGATTCTTAAAATTGTATTTCTCTTAAATAGCATTGACGCTTTCACTTGTTAAAAATTAGGTTACTTCATTTACGAAGCTTTTGCCTTAAGAAATGGATCAATAGACACAGAAATTGTAAATTAATCGATTTTGCAACATTTTTTCTTTCTCTTTTCTATGTGCAATGGCATTTGTAATTGGGAATGCAAATAAAATGTTGTTGTTGTTGTTCGATCGGATCGTCGGTGCGTGGAAATTGAAGTTGGTAAAAAATATGGGTCAAATATCACACGCCACTATTTGCCTAAGGGTTTAACAATGTTATTTCTTTTACCTGTCATAGCAATCTTAGTAAATGAACTACTAAGAAAAATGATTAAATATCAAGTTATTTTTCGCAGCGAATAAGGCAAGCGAAAGCTTCGTTTCCGCGGCGGTCCGCATTTTGTTGTTGAGCAGCGGAAAATTTTCCTTGTGCGCTTTTAATTTTGACTACAAATATTTAGTTTCCGGTCACACAAGGCCTCCAGTTCTTGAAAAAAAGGTTTTGACTAGGTTATTTCACTTCTTTCGGCTCAGAAAACCAATTCTCTAAAAACTGTTTAAAATATTTAGCAGCGCCAAGCACTTGTGTTTCAATGTGTTGAGTGACCACTGTACTATGATAGACACGATAAGCTGCCTAGCAGCTGACTACAACAATAACGGTTTTTCAAGAAAGATTCCCAGACTATGCCAAGAATGGCCAAAAATCTCAATGCTTTTTTTATAATATATAATGAACATAAACAACGGCAGAAAAGGTATCGCTTCTTTTATTTTCTCCCACACCAATAGTAACATCGATCGACCCAAGGTTGAGAATTCGCGAGCATCAAAGTCTGAAGTTTTCATAGGTGTTTTGTCTAAATTTCCACAGCTTAAAAGATCAATTCTTCGAATAGCCATGTCTATTTTGCCACAGGTTTACAGTGGATAAAAGTTACACAACCTACCTTGGAATGGACAACTTTATGATCGCTGTATAGTGGCTTAACAGCTGGCTGGAGAGCGCTATCCAAGCTTTGAACAACCGAGATGAAGCGATAAATGTTATCCACTGGACAGCGACTTATCCGTTGAAAAAGAGTTATCCACTTTTTGAGCAACTGGGGCCTGAACTACAATCATTGTCCAAGCATATTTCGCTTATGTTTTGAACTCCCGCCAAATAACTCAAATAATATTGTCAACAAACCGGTTTACAAGATTATTAGTTGAAACCTCACATCAGTTCTTACATCGTACGGTAAGAAAAATTCTTCATTTGCCGAATGAAACGAATCCTCAGAGGCTTCGGAAGTTAAAGACTGTTCCGAATCGTAGAAATACTCTTCGGAGGTTTCGCAGTCGACGGTAGACATCTTCAGTCAAAACACAAGGAAACGCGACTGAGGTGAGCCTCTGACGTCACAAGCTATTAAATTGCGCAATCACCCAGGAACACGTTTTCAGTAATGGCGGACACATTTTACGCGACTTTGGAGCTAAAAAATATTAGGATGGAAGGTTTGTTGTTCAGTTTTCTGGGGAAATATGAACAAAACGCGATATTCTGCGACAGAATTTGGCGGAAATAAACCTATGAATTTTCGTCTCAGTGGCACTTTAATCAAGTCATAGAATTGTGTGATTGTTCTTGCTCTAGATATGGCAATTATTCTAGGAAAGGGTCCCAGTTTGAGGTAAATAATATTATTTAAGGTGCAGTTATTTTCAAAAGTTTCTTGAACTGAGGTGCGATTATTCAAGGTGAATGTAGTTATTTAATGCACAGTTATTATGTTAGGAATTATGGCAAAAACTACATGTAGAGTATCTGTAACTGATGTAATCATCTTATTCTAAAAGGCCATTAAGATGACTAAAATTGAAAGACAATGAACAAAAATCAAAGCAAGTCTGATGCACTGCTGTAGTGTTAACCCTTTAAGCCCTGATATCAAAATGCATATGGAACTAGTGAGGAGAATTTGTCTAAATATCAAGACAACTTATCCTTGGTGATCACTTTCTTTATTCTCATCACTTGAATGTTTGAACAAGTAGTGATATTATATAAAGAGAAAATATTTCATTCTTGTCACTGTTAGGGCTTAAAGGGTTAACCATTCTCCAGCTGGCAGATCTACTTATAAGAAACACATTGTCCAGAAAAATAAATTAATTTTTCTCTTGCAGAGAGAAATTAATCAGGAAGCTTGCCTCACTTCCGAACAAAAGCAAGACTCAAATCTTGGAAAGAAACAAAAATCTCAGCCAGTAACGGCTGTTCCACCAGGAGCAAGAAGAGTTGAACAGCGACTTACTACTCAAGCCTCAGCTACTGGAAAGAAAGTGGTCAAGAAACCAACAGGCAAAGAAAATCTGCCAGTTAAACCGGCTGCCAAGAAAAGCAAGGTAATGAGCTATTACACTTGAGGAGTTCACGTTCACTCATGTACTCCTTCCCATTCTCCTTTCCTCACTGGCTTGCTTGCTTGTTTGCTTCTCAGACACACACTTACTCACCCCCCCCCCCCCCTCCATTCTCCTTTCTTCACAGGCTTGCTTGCTTGTTTGCTTCTCAGACACACACTTACTCACCCGCCCCCCCACCTCTTCCATTCTCCTTTCCTCACTGGCTTGCTTGCTTGCTTGCTTCTCAGACACACACTTACTCACCCCCCCCCCCCCCACCATTCTTCTTTCCTCACTGGCTTGCTTGCTTGTTTGCTTCTCAGACACACACTCACTCACCCCCCCCCCCCCACCATTCTCTTTTCCTCACTGGCTTGCTTGCTTGCTTGCTTCTCAGACACACACTTACTCACCCCCCCCCCCTCCATTCTCCTTTCCTTACTTGCTTGCTTGCTTGCTTGCTTCTCAGACACACACTTACTCACCCCCCCCCCCCACCTCTTCCATTCTCCTTTCCTCACTGGCTTGCTTGCTTGTTTGCTTCTTAGACACACAATTACTCACCCTCCCCCCCCACCTCTTCCATTCTCCTTTCCTCTTGCTTGTTTGCTTACAGTACTCACTCAGGCACTCACTTGCACCTTACCTTTCTCCTCTCCTACCTGTCTTGCTTTCTTTTGATGCTTGGTCACTTGGGTGCACCTCTGTTCTCATTCCTTTTTAGCTGCACTAAGGCAAAAAAGTCGTGCATGTGAGAACGAGATAAGCTCATTCTGACATAATATGTCAACAACATGCTTGTCCAATATATACCTAAAAATGTTCTATCTCTATGTGGTGAATTGCTAGTCTGGCCAACCTTTCTTTTGCATCCTGGTATTGCTGAAGAGGCTGCAAAAATGTGGCACTTGAGTACTTAGGGTTCTTAGCAAAAAATTTTCAAAAGTTAGTATTTTTTAATTAAGCCACTGCCTGGTTAGATCAGCTGTTGGGGTCTCAGAGGTTGGACTAACACATGTAATGTTGTTATTAAAATATCTGAACAATGATAGCCTACACTAGCTGTAACCTCCCCTCCCCCCCCCCCCCAGGGGAAAACCTCCCTCCCATTTTTTTCTCAAGGGGAGGGTACGGCTCTCCATAGGCTAGTTAGAATGACGAAGTGCAAGTGTTTTCTGTTACATCTGCAAATAGTAACTCCTTTACCTGACCATATAGAAATGGGATTCCAGTCTCCAACAACCAAGAATGACTGAGGATGTTAATGGTCCCTGCCTTGATCATCCTCAGTGTTGATTCATCCATGGTTTCATTTGAGTGGGTAAATGAGATGAACAATAAACTGTTCTCTGCCCAAGGTCCCTTAAAAGACAAAGTAATACAAACTTTTAAAGCCTTTTAACAGTCCATTCTATAATGGGTTACAATCTCTCATTAATTCCTTTGTAGCTAACAAAGACCCAAGCCCCTCCAAAGCATCCAGCTACAGTGACTCCAGCACAAAAACAAGTGTACCTATCAAGTGTGTATGGGCGGCAACCTTATCACCCGCAAAGAACAACCTCCAAGGCACCATACCTACATTATCAATCCCCAGTGAATCCTAAGACAGCTGCTATCATGGCTGGACTAATGACTGGTGAGAGAGGAGTGACTAGCAAACCTGTTTTACAGGATATTTCAAGCGTGCCAGAAAAGGAAGTCACAGAACCACGAAAGAAAACAGCACATGTGGCCAAACCTTTAAGAAGTTCTCAAGGTCAACTAACCAGCCATAAAGACAGTGCTAAATATTATTTTCACCCCCGAGTTGGTTTGATTGCCCCTGAAGAGGGGAGGGTTGCTGCACCATTAGAGGGGCAGTTGGTTCCCATGGCTATCCCCCTTGGTAAACCCAAGACTGATCCTGCATTGCGACCTCCTATTGCCACAAAAGATGCAAAACCTACAAGCAGTCGACTTGAAGGTAGCATATGCTGTATTGCTTCTTTAAATTTGTACTTGGCTTTATCTACAGTAATTGACTGTCTGACTCATTGCCACACTAGATGTTACCTTAGGCTCCTTTCCCAAATTTGCAAGTCTGCTGTATCTACAGCTGTAAGTTTATCCTTTCTACCTCCTCCTTGTAATACATGTAATACAGGCATGACCCCCCCTGGGCATGGCACCATGTGTGGTGTTTGACACCCAGCCTTCCCAGTATATTCTTTGTCCAATTTCCTTTGTGTATGAGTTTGTTTGTTGTCTTGCACAGCAGCTCTCAAATTATGTTTATTAAGCCAAAAAGCTGTGCTTCAAGTTGGTGGTCCATTTGCTGGAGTGGTCAGTACGTCAAACAGTCAGTCAGTCGTCAGTCAGTCAGTTAGTCAGTTAGTCAGTCAGTCAGTCAGTCAGTCAGTCAGTTAGTCAGTCAGTCAGTCAGTCAGTCAGTCAGTCGTCAGTCAGTCAGTCGTCAGTCAGTCAGTCAGTCAGTCAGGCAGTCAGTCAGTCAGTCAGTCAGGCAGTCAGTCAGTCAGTCAGTCAGTCAGTCGTCAGTCAGTCAGTCAGTCAGTCAGGCAGGCAGTCAGTCAGGCAGTCAGTCAGTCAGTCAGTCAGGCAGTCAGTCAGTCAGTCAGGCAGTCAGTCAGTCAGTCAGTCAGTCGTCAGTCGTCAGTCAGTCAGTCAGTCAGTCAGGCAGTCAGTCAGTCAGTCAGGCAGTCAGTCAGTCAGTCAGTCAGTCGTCAGTCAGTCAGTCGTCAGTCAGGCAGTCAGTCAGTCAGTCAGTCAGTCGTCAGTCAGTCAGTCGTCAGTCAGTCAGTCAGTCAGGCAGTCAGTCAGTCAGTTAGTCAGTCAGTCAGGCAGTCAGTCAACCAACTGACCAATCAGTTAGTCAATCAGTCAACCTTGTTAGTTTCTTTAAATGTTTGTAGCTCACTTAACATATCATTTCTTGAAATCCTTAGCTAAAGCTGACAGCCCTTCCCCAGAGAGTATCAAATCTTCTGACGAGTCTGTGGTCCAGTCTCCAGTTCCCACTCCTGTTAGACCCAGCAAGCCTGCACGACCAAATGTGGCAGTGATCACTGTGTATGACAAGGAACTGGGTGAAAGTTCAGCCCAGCAGCACAAACGACACAAGAAATCACCAGCCAAGAAGAAGAAAAGCTCTCTTGCAGTTCAGGTAAGAAAGGAGACTGATAGGTAACACTGACATAGATATTGTATGTGATTGACACTTGAGAATTGGTCTTAAAATCATAGGAATTTAGATTTTTTGTTTTAGGAAAAGATGAAATAAAAAATGAATGGTGTTACCACAGTTTAGTGTTGATGTTGTTACCGTTTATTTCAGGTACTACCCACAGTTGATATTGACAGCTTTTCTGACAGTGCATCCTCCTCACCAAGTATGCCTCATATCAGTGTAAGTTAAAATCATTTAGAGGTTTTTTCTATCATGTGAAAAAGTTTGATAGTTTTTAAAAGTTAGAATTATTGTAGAGCTCTGGTTGTCATGATCCACTGTTTTGCTCTTCTCAGTCATTTTAGTGGCAGGTATATTTTGCACTTTTTCTACCTCGAACCTGTAATTCACAGTTAAGGCATAAACACATGAAATTTTAAGTTGGATGGTGTTTTGTAAAGCTAAACATCTCAAACTCTACTAGAGGATGTGTCTTAAACCTTTAGTAAGACAGACTCACAGATAGACAGATAGACGGACAGACAGACAGACAGACAGACAGACAGACACTTTTATTTACCCTTTGTGTTCCGATCACAAACACAAGAACTGTTTTACAAGGAAGTTTACCATAAAAAATTATAGTAAAAACAATAATTAAGGTGTAAAATTGTGACTTCTTTGAAAGCATCATTTTGTCGAAGGATTGGAATGTTTATCTGTAGTTTTTGTTATTGTTGTTGTTTTTTTATTGTGAATGAGTAAAAAATGACTGTATTTTTTATCAGGACATCCCAGAGCCTGTCTCACGTCCTGATGATTCTGAGTACCAGGAATTCAGGAATTATTTGGCAGTGACAGAGACTGGGCCCCAGGAAAGGGATGAAGGACAGGTTAGACATGAAAATCATTGTTAAATGAAAACTATTTTGAGATACGTGTAAACATGATTTTCCCTTACCTTGCAGAGCTTGTGTAAAATTTTCTTGTGTTGCCAAGAAAAGAAAGAAATCCCTGAATATTCTTCTCTTGCAGCCAAAAACCTGACGTTACTTGCATTTAAGCAACTAGCTATCCCTCCTCTATTAGGCCTGCCTTTCAATTAGCCAGCCCTTTCCCCACGTGACCAAAAATTTAATACCCCCCCCCCCCCCCTCATCCCCCCGGAGCTAAATAAAAGAAATAAAATGTGTTCAGTTTCTTCACTTGTTTCATTTGTTCTCAGGCCCCAGATGATGAAGATGATGACTTTCACAGGATACCCACTCCTCAGCACCCTCTAACACTGGAAGGCTTTACAGGAGTGGAGGGTCAGCCATACAATGGCCCCCCTTTCCCACCTGTTCATCCCCCAGTTTCTGTACAACATACAGGGGGGGTTCTTGAAGCTGACACTCGTCGAGAAGAAGCTCTGCAAGAGAGAGCTCTGGAGTGGTAAGTACCTGAAGTACTCAATATTACTCAACCTCGTTCCCAGGGTCTCTCTCTCCCCGCCCCCCAGAGCCCGCCCGGGGAGAGAGAGACCCTGGGAACGAGGTTGAATATTACTTAACAGTGAAATAAGGTTAAACAAACTGGAGTTGCGAGGTGAATCAGATCCGAGACAAAAAACCGCAAGCTGTAACAGTAATTACTTTTGTGGTTTGTTTATTTTTGTCTTGTTGTGGGTAGTGGTATCATGTCTGATTGGTCGCGGCACAATTTCAATAATTATTCTTAGTATTCATGGTTTTGTGACACTGTAAAAGAGTGGTTCTAGATATATAAATACGAGTAAAGGGTGGTATACAGTGTAGATATGCGGCATGTGTGCTTTACTGATTGAATTATGATTTTTTAAAATTAAAAAGTAGCAAGAGACTGTTTTGCCCATCAGTGTTGGTATTAAAAGCCTTTTTGCTTGTCACCTTTTGGAGATACTGTTCATTACATGTTCTACTTGGTCTGTCTTTTCAACATACGTTGCTTTCCTTTACAGGATAGAGCAGGAACTCTTAGCACGTATTGTAAGTGAAATGAACCAACCAGTGCCTGATCCCACTGCCCTGACAAGACCCCAGGCCACCCCTGAGAGTAGCACTGTATCCGAACCTGAAGATGAGGATGCGGATATGCTTGGTGAGTTGAAAAATTGGATGTAACATAACTGTTATCTGAATCAAAATAAATGCTCCCAGTCTTACTTGCAGCGCACCTGTGCAAAACTCTGTGAAGTGATTCCTGGCCTCCAGGCCTTATGTTGCAAAGAAGCAATCTCCTGATGACCTAAACAACCCTCTCAAAATATGCAGGCAGCTGGAAATTTTGCCATCTACGGATGATGAAATGATGAACTGTTGCTTACTTGGGTTTCCTTGCAGTACATCAAACCAGGCACTTGTGCTGCATTCTACTGTCATTATGCTACCTTCTACAAAGCATAATGAAAAGACTGTCTGAAAGGATTTGTCTCTCTAAGGGTGTGACAGGGTTGGGACGGTTGGTTTACCATAGCCGGTTCCAGGCTCTCAGAGATAGTAGGGACAGTGCGATAATAAGACGCACAGGATCTCTCCTCATCCCCCCTTCCCCACACATTTTTCGCGCTGGTTTTTTTCATTTCGCACTTTCCCTATTATCTCGGAACAGGTGAGTTTACCATTGTGGCCTAATTTGGATATAATGCTCTCTGGAACTTGTACTAGTTAAATTCAGGTTCTCTACAAGTAATTCATTCTTTTTTGACCCTTGAAATCCAGCATAACCTAACCCTTATTTGATTGCTGAACCTGTTTGGATAACCCTTTGCCGTTTTTTCATAATTCCTGCTTCGTATATGACCATTGAAGGCGAAATTATAATCCTCTTATTTTATGATGTGAATATGGGCTGTTGGAGTTAGTGCAGTGCTTTTGCGTGTATGATTCAGAAAATTGCATTCCAGTTGAACTTGTACGGATGATTTGTTTATTATCTAATTAACCTCTGTTTCTGGTTTAGCTGCCACAATAGGACTGGGTGGAATTCAGCTGTTTGTTGACGCAGGTATACCAGTGGATCGTGATCTCGTCACCAACTTGATTCGGGAAGTAATTACGGAAAATGTTTCTACAATTCTTGGTCATCCAAAGCCAGTAGCCAGGCCACCACCTTCAAGAGTAAGTGAAGTTTATGTCTATTTCAATTTGTTGTTTGCTTGAAAGTTCGTTGTTCAATTTCAGTTTCCAATCTTTTTTCTAGCAGTCAGCCTTGGAAGAAGAACAGCCTTCACGCACCCCTTCCCCCAGGGGTACACCGCTACCAACTCCCACCCCCACTCCAGAATACACACCCCCAGAGTCAGAGGAGAGTGCACACGAATCAACAGTTGTGGCAACTCCTGTACGCACACCCACCCACTCTGTAACAAGTGAGGAGCCGACTCCATCGGTTAGTAAAGAGGAGGAGGAAGTATTTGAGCCAATCAGGGACGAAGAGGAGAAGAAGGAGGAGACTGGTGACCAGGTTGGTTAATGGTTGAGTCTTTCCAGTTAAAATATCAAAGCTAAAGGTTAAACTGAGCATTGGGGAGTTGAGAATTTTGTTTGCATTTTAGACGGCCACTTTTGTTTCCTTTCTAAATTGAGTTCGAACAAATTTTTGTTCTCTGCAAAAGGCAAAAAAAGGCACAGCTGTGTGATGTGTCATGGCTTAACTCTTTCGTCGTTTTTCATTTTGTAGGCTTAGTCTTCGAAATCTTTTAACCGTCCATAGAGTCAATAAACAAATGTAGAAATTGCTTGTTTATCAAGATCCCGTCTCATTGTTTTCAATTTACCGACTCACTGTTAAATTACTCGCCTTACTCTCCGCTGTAGGTCTCTGAAGTAAACACTCCGGTTTCTACCCCAGTCCCAACACCACCTCCTGCTCATTCCCCTCCAGCCAGTATATCAACACCTGAGCCATCGGTTCAAGAGCCAGAGGTATCTCAAGATACAGTAGTTCCCACTCCCTCGCCGTCTATTGTTGTGAAAACACCAACCCCTGAGCCTGAACCTGAACCTGAGCCAGAGATGAGCATGTAAGTAGCACAACAAAACACAGCAAAATGCAAACTGCTGGTAATAACGAGGTATCCTTCAAGTGTGTTTGGACTGTACTGGGAGAAGACATATCGCCCGAAGGTGGTTTTTGAGCAGTTCCCCTGTATCTAGATTGATTTGGCTTGCTTTTGTGAAGGAATGAACACTGCAGAATTCACACTTCAGCAACGTGTGTTGCTGAATCCAAGAATGCAAAGCTATTGAACAGTACTTTCCAGCTGGACTGTTTATTTTTCAATATTCTTAAAAATGTAATTTAGAAGTTCCTTTCTCATTTCGAACTTTTACATTCTTGGAATTAAAAAAAATGAACAAAGTTTCGTGTAAGCTAACTATCCTAGTGTTTTGATGTACATTGAACATATTTGTATGGAAATCGGGTATGTTACTACCATTGACACACTGTTCCAATTCCTGTGTAAGTGTACTGTTCCAGTTTGATTTGGAATCCGAGGGCCACAAGTTAGTCACTCACAATCAACTCGCTTTATTTCTCTTTATTTATAGAGCTGAAGAACCCAGTCAACCCAAAGAACCATCTGTCAGTCAAAAGGAGCTCACACCTCCTAAGCCCGTGCAACCTTCGGTCAGCAGTCCCTCGAGCCTGTCATCCACCACCCTGGGAACAACAGCAACAATCACAACTGAGGAGGAGATATCTGAGGGTGAACTGATCCAGGTTAGTGCTCCACCCTCCCCTCCCTTCCCACCTTCATTTTCACTCAAGAGAAATCTCATTTGAATGTGGAGTTAAAGACACTTGACCTTACAGTTCTTACTTTTTTTTTACTTTCTAGTTAAGGTCATCTAGGTTTGGCGATTGACTGATGTATTTATTCTATGTCAACAAATAATTTACATTTTCGAAGTGAAACAACCAGATCTTGCGTGCCCATCAACCGCACGTGATGTCTGGTGTCCGCCTTAAACGAAACCCCTGTTGATTATGTGTTATTGTCACGCAGCCGTATGTACACACAGGCAAGTACAGTGAGGGTGAGTTTGCCATCTCACCGAACATTGTTCAGCTGGCGGTCGAGCGAAAGTTGCCTTTGGGAGGGGACTGGGACACAACCATTTTAGGAGAAGATCAAGGTGAGAGATGTTCTGTTTTGAGTTTCTTGTATACTTAAGAATTATGTGCCGTTTAGGGCTTGTCTATCGAGCTAAATTACCGCCTGTGTTTACCTCATTACCGAATAGTTCTAACAGTTAAAGCAGTGGCCATCAGTCTAGACTGCGAGTAGTCTCTGTCTCTAATTTTGGGGATAGCGATCGTGGGGCGGGCGAAAATACACACCTCCCCTCATTTTTGGCGCTCCCTTCGCGTCGCGTCTCCCCGGAATTTCGCGCGCACGCGTGTTTATTTTCGCCCACCCCACGATCGCTATCGCCAAAATTAGAGACTACTCGCAGTCTACCATCAGTCCATTACTGGAGACTAAATCAAGAAGGTCAAGTGAACTTGGAGAATAGCAAATACAGTCAACTCTCGCCTTGCGGACACCTCGCTATCACGGACACCCCATTATTACGGACAGCAGCTGAATTCCCGGAGATTGAGAAATTACTGAAAACAACTGCTACTATTACGGGCTCTCTCTATTACGGATGCCAAATCTTGGTCCCGATGGTGTCTGTTATACTAACGAGAGTTGACTGTAATTTCTGATAACAAATTGTTAGCAATTAGCTGATATTTGGCCATTGCATGTATTCTTTATTTTGTTTCATTTTATTTTATTTTATTTATTGATCACAAGCTTTAGTTACAAATTGCATTCCCTAATAAACAACGGTTTAACTTAGCAGCACAGTAAACATTGAAAAATCGTGAGCAAAACAAATGATTCTTCTCTCTGTTTGGGACTGCGCTTTGGTGTTATGCCGTTTTCTACAGGAGAAAACGCAATAGCTATAATCTTTGTGCTATATTTGTTTACCAGATAAATCCTAACCCTCAAACTTAAAGATTAGTGGTTGGGATCTGCAAGGAATTGTTAACATAATAAATGATAAAATGTTAGTAGATAAACAGATGACAACCTAATCATGAGTATTATTTGGTTTCCAGATAGTCGTAACGAGCTTATCAGAGTCGCCGTCAACGGCATCTTACAACGTAGAGAGGGCGAGAGTAGACCACGTGACCATGGAAATCGGGATAGCAACAGCAGTGTTAGCGATTCCCCTTATCAGGCCAACTCGGCCAGCACGCTGAGAGACACTGAGAGTATCCGAGAGGTATCGCCTGTTGCATTAGTTTTCAAATGAACATGTGTGATGGTTTAAATAAGCTAAAACCATAGAAAACTTGCCTTGGAAAATATTCAGAAAAGCAAAACGATTCAAGTGATACCATTGTAACACTTTTCCGACTTACTTCTTTAGAAATGTTGTTTATATGTAAAAGATTGCTGCCGTTCAGATACGCTAAAGGTACAACAAAACAGACAGCATTACAGGAAAACACTTCTCAATAGCTCTCATTTTAATGATCACACTACGATTTTAAGCAGAGAATCAAAAGTTAAAACCACCTTGTATTGCATAATAAACAGCACCACAAGAGAGTACTGCTCAGTAGCTTTCATTTGAATGGTTACACTTTAGGATTTCATCCACAGACTCAAAAGTGAGAACCACCTTGTACAGCATAATAAACAGTACCACAGGAAAGTACTGCTCAGGAGCTTTCATTTGAATGGTCACACTTTAGGATTTCATCCACAGACTCAAAAGAAAGAACCACCTTGTACAGCATAATAAACAGCACCACAGGAAAGTACTGCTCAGTAGCTTTCATTCAACCTCGCTTTAGATTTGTGTACAGATTTAAAAATCAGGAGAACCAGTTTGTACAGCATAACAAAAAGTACCACAGGTCTTCTGTTGCATTTATTCATTTGCATTCTGAATAAACCTTTATTGTATAACGCCCTTTATTGTATATTTGTAGGAAAGTAAAGAGTTTCACAATTTAGAATTCATTCATTTGAATGTTAGATCCGCGTTGCATGAATAGCGTATCAAACAGCATCGTAGGAAAGTATTTTTGCATCACACGAAAATACGCAAGTTGTTACCACCACCTTGCGGGACTCAGTTTTGGTCTAAGATCTAAAGTGTTTATAGTAAGTTGTGTGTGTTTTCCCAGGATTCTATCGCTGACATGAGTGACAGAGAACCGGGTGAGGTGCGGCTACGAGATCCAATGGCTGTCCTGTTAAGCCGCATTCAGAATTACAGGCGGTCAGCGGATAACAGTGCCAGTGAAGGAGAGTTATTAACAGAAGATCTGCGAATGCCTGATGGGGCTCAGGGAAGGAATGAAGCGAGGGAGCCGGGTGAAATAGGTGTGTGTTACTGATAGTGTTACAAGACGCAGCTTGTTTAAAGAAAACACAGTGTTTAGAGATGAAGACAGCTTCTGGGAGAGAATTGGTTCAGTAGAAGTAATCCCTTACAACTTGCGTCGTTTCATTTCGTTTTCAAGAATTTTGACCCTTGTAGGATTGTTAACTGACAGAACTCTTAAATGAATGTTGATTTCACTTGCTTTGTCATTTACAATTTAAAATACTCCTGCGTTTTTTCGCAAAACATCACTTCTTTGTCTGTGGATGAAACCCTGAAACCCCTTGGTGCTTTCCCGCGATGCTGTTTGTTATGCTGTACAAATTGGTCAGTCTGTGGACGAAACCTCAAGTTTGGCCATTCAAATGAAAGCCACTGAGCAGTACTTTCCTGTGGTGCTGTTTATTATGGTGCACAAGGTGGTTCTAACGTTTCAGTCTGCGCATGAAATCCTTGACTGTGACCAGTCAAATGAAAGCTACTGAACAGTACTTTCCTGTGGTGCTGTTTATTATGCAGTACAAGGTGGCTCTAACTTTTGACTCCGCGGATGAAATGGTTAAGTGTGGTGCTATGCTTTCCCGCGTTGCTATTAATTATCCTGTACAAATTGGTCACTCTGTGGACGAAACCTCAAGTGTGACCATTCGAATAAAGGGTGTTAAGCACTACTCTCCTGTGGTGCCGATTATTATGCTTGTAGTAGGTGGCTCCGAGTTTTCAGTCTTGTGGATAAGTGCTAAAGTGTGACTATCCATATGAAAGTAATCATTCAACTTTCAACATTTTTATTTATTTTCAGTCTCTAGGAAACTATCACCGGGCGAAGTGGTAGTGTGGGAACCCCCCGGTGTAGCCAGGAATCCCCCTCCTCCCTTCCCTGGGGAATTCACGCTTGCTGATGAACCTGTCGATGCGGAAAAAGAAATCATCGCCGTCGACGAAGTTGCTCCGCGGACGGCCCATGCAGGGCCGAGTCACGACGACCGTTCCCTTCATGCGTCGGACTTGCTGCCGGGAACGCTTGGCACAGACAAATCTTTTCCCATTTCACGACAACAACAATCTAAGCCGAAGGTAATTCATGTTGAAGAAAGGGACAGCGAATTATCAGAAGCAAGTCTACAAAACACTTACTCAGTTGAAGAGGGGAGAGGAGAGGCTTCAGCAGTGGCTGTTAACGACGAGGAAAAAGAGGATGAGGTTCCAGCAAGCGAACAAGATAGATTAGACATAGAGGAAGAAAGGAATCAGGCTGTTGAATTTGATGAAGAAATTGAAGCTCAACAACCAACTAAAATCCAAGTCACACTCCCTTCAATTGATAACAATGTTCATGAGGAGAGCTCGGTAGCAAGTGATCCACATGTTTCTGTTGATCAGGACACGTTTGGTGACGTGTCGTCCATTTCTGGGGGAGATTTTTGAGTGGAGCTGAAAGTCTCATTGGTTATAATAATGTATAATAAAAGTATGATACTTGAAGTCATCGAAGCTGTTGTTAGTCTCTGTTTGAGTATGATGTGATTTCATTTATAGGCACTAGCGGGAAAGGGAGGAGTGAAAAGGTTTCCGAATGGATGAAATCCTCTTAATGTTAAAATACTTAAAAGTATTTTAACATGATGAAGTGGGTGGGTTTATCTCTTCGTTAGATTCAACCCTGACAGGATATTCACTGGTTGGGATGTCATGGGAGAGAGCTGTAACAGTGCGGCTTCCGAGGGCCGTACGTAAGACGGAATGCGCAACCGAGTAATCCCCTCCGTCTACCTTCATCATGTTCTGAACTTCTATCAGTATTGTATTCGTTAGTTTGTTCATCGTGCGCGCTTACGCTTTCTCGTCGCCGTGATCCGATAATTCATTTTCTGCAGACATGGACAATGGGTTTGATAGTGGTAAAACAGAAACCAACATGTTGATTCTTTTCATGCTGTTTCTGGGAGGAACGATTTTTAACCGTGTTTTACTTTGACTGTTGACGAGCAAAGAAAGTTTCCAACTCATTGATTTTCTGGTTTCGCTTATAATAGATTGTTTTTCACGTTATTCTACACCTCACTCGGCGATATACAATTTCACACACTTTGAAATGATTTTTGAGATCTTTATTAGAGCATTCGTAAAACTACACATTTTCGTCTACTGATCAATTTTCGTTTTAAATGAAGTCAGGGGAGCAGTGTTGTTTCCCTGTGTACGAAGCTGTTGCATCTCTGAGCAGGTTACAGATGAGCTCCAAACCACCACTGTGTAGTGGATTGGGGTCCCTGTGTGCAGCGGAACTTTGGGTTGAAACGGCCATAGTAGCCAAAGTTGTCTTCACTTGACACTGAGCCAGACTTTGGCGTGAACTGACAGCCAGTGGAAGAACTGTCAACATGCAGCATGTACGTGTTAGCAACTTGAGCGAAATATGCCGTGAGGTGCATTCCGATGTGCCCACGGATGTTGACGTATTCCACTTTCCTGCACTTGCCATTCACAAGCGAATCGACGATGTTGAAGTCCTTGAAGCTTCCACGGACATAGTCTTTGTAATCGACGCCATGTGTCGGGTAGCTGCAAGTTGATCGCCAGTGGGTGGAGTGACTCTGCAGGGATCTCATTCGTGCCAGACTCAGGCGATACATGTTCCAGTTATGGGAATTCTCGTTGACTGGAGAGTTGTACCTGAAGGGGATCTTCATAAAAGCGGGAAGCCTGTGATTCTTATTACTCCAGGACATCACCAGGGTCCAGGCTGTGCCGGGCTCAGACTTGAGATCACAGTATGCTGGGAAACTATTTCCAGAATTGTCGTAAAGCTTGTAGATGCCACATTTTGAGGCGCCTCTGAGGAGGTAATCAAGGCAGGAAGTAGGGCGGAATTCATCTCGCACCGCTTTATTAGCTGCTTTAGGACAGGCGTCTCCCTAGAAAAGGAAAAGAAGTTTTAAAAAAGGCGAGATCATACCATATATTGTAATATTTTCTGCTACCCTATAGCCTTTTCTGGGAGCCCGGATGGTGGTAAAGAAAGAAAAAAAAAATTTGTCACGAGTACTGCATTCGGAAATATTCCCACTCGGTAAGCTTTCAGTTTCCTTACCCGACTGCCTCAGATTTTACCTATTTGATTACTCCTGACCACATGCCTATTTTAAAAAATTTCTTTGAAATTCGACTGAAACTGGTTACTTGACGAAAAACGAAAGTAAATTTTGCGTGCAGGAAAATCGTGAAACTGAAACATGGGCATCACAGTATCGAACAGGACTATCTTACCTTGCACCCCACTGTCAGAACATTTAAGCCTCGTTTGTTCCGTTTGTGATCAGCAGCTGCTGTTACTGCCTAGAAAATAAAGAGTAGTTCCAATCTGTTAGATGGTTTAGAAGTGAGAATCACTGACGTCTTATATTTGAAGCCTTCGTTTTGTTCGCGGCAGTCTTGCGACTGTCGTGCCAAATGTTCGAATAGTTCAATGGCTTTTTAGTTTCTTTTTTTCTTTTCACTTTTTCGAATAACCAGTTCGACAGTTTTAACTGATGGAACGATAATGATATTAAGGAACAAAATTATAGACGGGCATGGTAAGCTCGATATTATTTTCGTCCTATTAAGCTTTCGACGTCATCGATCCTTCCATCCCGAATCGTTGATCTTTCTTCTCCGTTGTAAGCTCGAGCGTGCTTCAGTTTTTTGCCACAATTCTGCTCTGGTACGGAGGAAATTACACAAGCAAACAGCTCGAATCACTCACAAGAAATATTGTAATGCCAATGAAAACCAAGATGCACTTAAATTCCATTGTCGAATTCAGGCCGTCTGCAGTGATACCTAACTTTCGAATAGCTCGAAGGAAGAAAGGATTTGGATGGTTCGATGCTGACCGATAGTCCGGATTCAACAGACAGCCAGGCTAGGCTGTGTGTTGCCAATATACTACGTGTATTAAAGTAAGCAAATATACTTTCAACACGAAAACGTCTTCCACTTAACATGTTTTGCTGACGATGGAAGACGATTGAAACAAAAGAACTATCAGTTGAAATGCTGTGACAATAATGTCAACAACTGTCATTTTTTTCTTGAATTTTCCTAGGTTTTCTTTTAGACATACACAGCAAGGAGGTTCAGTGGAAAACGGGGGGTGCGGAGTGCGGAGTGCGGAGTGTGGAAAATGCGGAGTGTAGAAAATGCGGAGTGTGGAAAATGAGGAGTGTAGAAAATGCGGAGTGTGGAAAATGAGGAGTGTAGAAAATGCGGAGTGTGGAAAATGTGGAGTGTGGAAAATGGGGAGTGTTAAAGAAAAATATATAAAAAGCTTAAAAGAAAAAAAAGGTAATATCGCCACACGTAGGTATAACACCCAGTCAGGATGGCTGATGGGCTGCTGACCCAATATAACTCCTTCCTGTCCCATGTCCCCTGTGCGGACCCTGGAAAAGCACAGTACTCTTAACGAAGTGAAAAAATAATTTTTTGTTCGTTTGTTTTCAAAACCGCGAAATTTAGTGCTCGTAAAACACGTCTTTCGAATTCTAGAGAAATAAATGAAGTTGTGTAGTTTTTTTTTCGGTTAAGCCATAGTAGTTGTTTCCGGTTTAGAAAAAAAAGTGTGAAGAAGTGCTACGGATGCGGTGACAATTTTGCAGAAAAATTTCGTCAGCCACCACACAACATCGTGGTCAAGCACGTCGACCGTCGGCAGGTACGCAGGGACGACAACACAGGGGCGTTGGTGTTCAGCACAGACTTTACCAATACCTATTACCATGCATCCCAGACCTGTGCATATCATGCGAAAAAACCCTGTTTTTGACGAACGTGTACATGTCGACTTCAATACCTACCACTCACTTGATGAAAGCCAGAAGGAAATGCTAAAAGAACATGGACTGATTGTTATTATATCGTTAATTAACATTAATGCTACACGCGTGGGTTTGTTCTATTTACCTCAGTATTCGTTACTGTTTTTCATAGCTACAAAAAAATAATGTACGATTTAGCAATGAAACTCCACTTTCAACGCGAAAACGTCTTCCACTTAACATGTTTTGCTGACGATGGAAGACGATTGAAACAAAAGAACTATCAGTTGAATTACTGTAACAATAATGTCAACAACTCATTTTTTTCTTAAGTTTTCCCAGGTTTTCTTTTAGACATACACAGGAAAGAATCCGTGTAGGCTTTTATTTGTTTACCAAGAGCTGATCTTATTTACACACTATAAATGCAAACATTCTTTGATAAAGAAAAAGATTTTTATTCTGCTTAAAGATGGAAGGGAAGTTAATTACAAACTTTGTTTTGAAGACGTTTTTGAAGAACTGAACATGCCTGTCTTACTGATATAACTCTTATTGATTTTAAACTCCTTTTTTTGGCCTTAAAATGAAACTGGATGCTGATTAATTTAGCTGGAACAAACAATGAATTTGGCCACGTCAGATAATAAAGAATTCTTCACCACACCTTAATAACTGAAAAAGAATACGCACTTGTGTCTGCGCTTAATTTTACCTGTAAACCTACTTAGACTGAGCAACTGAAGCGAAAATAAATCGCTGCTCTGTAGGCTGCTGTAATGTAACTTACTAGACTTTTTCTATGGGCGCTCATTCGGTAACTGCACTTAGCTAAAGTGTAGAAAACGAATCTTTCATCTATTTAAAACGGTTCATATAACCTCTTGGGGACAAGGTAACGTTCAATATTTGGGTCTGTGAAGGAAAAGTCATATTTGAAGTCTGAGACGTATTGAAACGTTAAAATAGCTTGTGACTTCCATTTTTATGTGCCAGTTTCCTTTCAACATTTTGCAAAATAAATTCTGGGATTTGTTACAATGAAGCCCTACTTTTAAGATCAATAGGACTCTCTCGACGTTTTTATTGATAAAGGAAGGTGCAGGTGTCCAGAAAAAAATTTCTTATTTATTTCTAACTCTTTGTTTTCGCGCTTCAAATAAAAATGAATGCAAGAACAAACAGTGAGCTTGAAACGTCATATTGCAAAGAATTTTTCAGCACCGTGAGTCTTGTGGGATTGTGTTGACCTTTGAGTCCGTGAATGTTGCTACGGTGGGACTGATTCAAGTGAAAAGGTATTCGACACATTGAACAGTACTGCCATATGGGAGAAAAGGGATTACTGAATAAATGAAGCGAAAATAACCGACAAAAAAAATTACCCCTGTTACGTAAATTGTTTCACAGCGTACACTCTACCAGTCTATTGCGTTGTCGCGCAAGCGACGAAAACGTTCTACGGGAAATATTGAAGTCCAATCCCTTTTACGCAATTGTAAGGCTACCTCGTACGGGTGGGAGCGTGATTTCAACAACCAATTAAAAGGTTTTCCTTTCGAGGGATTCAAGGTAGAGCTCAAGGTAGTTGGTTAAGCTTTGCATAAGGAATCGCCTTTATCCGCATTAGACGGCTCAAGGCAGACAGTTTCAAATCACTAACTCATGACTAAATTAAATTTTCATGTGCCGTAAGTTCAAATTTGTCTTTAAGGGAGCTACGACATATTTAAGTCCTTATTTAACAAACTGATTATCGCTTCCTTTTATTTACTGAAAAGACAATTTCCGAGCAAGTGAACATGTTACAAATGTAAACAAGTGTATCGTGTGTACAGAACACAAGGAAGCGTTTAAACAAGACCCATCCCTCAAATACACTGTCCTTGAAGATTCAGTTTTCTGTTTCTTTGATGGGAAAAAGGAAAAATGAAATGAGTACGTTTCAGAAATCTCGATTCCTTTTTAATCCAAGTCAAATGCTAATGATCAGAGATGATCAAACACTCAGTCAGTAATATCTATGCAAATTTTGGTTTGTGAAAGAGAATTCATATTTGAACAGAGCCTTCATCCTACAATTAATGTCGAAGCGAATTTTTAACACACTAGCCGTTTGTTGTTCCCTAAGAAGATTATTCCTTTAAAAAAGAAGGAAAAAGAAGGAAAATTTTGCATTAAACCTGTTCAAAAATAGGCACTATGGCAAAAATTATAACCACAGCAATTACCTCGGCGCATTTCTCGCAAAGGAGATCGCTAATTTAAGACAACATGGACAACTAGCTCCCTTCGTTAGCTATTTGTATGTTCTGACATTACGAGGAAAACAGCACTCGCATTAAAGAAAAACTGACAGATTTTTCCTACCGTTGTTCGCACTTGCGTCGAACTCACTTGTATGCACCGTTTCGAGTTGTAGGTCGCGTTTCTTCACGGCGTAGAGGAACAATAATATTGATTATCACTGTAGGAATGTTATGTGCGTACCAGTGATACACAAATTAATTGCAGGAGAAAATTACCTCCAGCGTCTTTCGCTGACTTCCATGCAACTTAGGAGTTTTGGAGTGGGACCCCCCCACCCCCCCACCCCCACGCACACGCACTCTCCCCTCCCATCATCCAGGTTTAGTGGGGTGCGTGCTGTGCGAAGAATAAGAGCGGCACACTGTAAGCATTGCTTTCGTACCTTTCCTCAAATGGTAGTGAACTCGAAAAGCATGTCAAGTCGTGCGAGTCCCCAACCTCGTTCCCATAGCGTTTCTTTTTCGTTTTTCTTTTTTTAATGAAGCGCGTGGGAAAGAGTTCCAAGGAGTGTGGGATGCTCGAGGGTAACAATCCAAAATTGCGATGCGGGATACAGAATGAGTATTAAAACAAAGCAGGACGGGGCAGAAAGGAAGGACTTTGGCGGGCGTATCTGCTATTTATAAGCCTCCTTAATAAGTAAACAAAATTAAATGTCATACATGTGGCTTTTTACTATCGCCTCTTGATCTCCTGATTGGTTTTCTCCTGAAGACTGCAAAAAAGTCGTATTTTTTGCGTTGGTCCGTGGAAACGCGCAGTCTTCGAGCGAAAGGTCTGGAGCGAGCGTGAAATAGACGAGTGAGACTGGCGCCTCACACTGGGCTCCTGTGCGCTCCGCACCTCGCGTGTTAGCGCTTTTCTTCTCTCGCGCGCTTCTCTCGAACGACTGTATTGCAGTCCGGTCTTGCTGCTTTTGTTTCGCTGGCCGGAAGCGGTAGTGACCAAAACTTGTTCAATCGCGTGGATTTCTTGTCACTGTTCAAAATATTCACTTTTTCCGCTGAGCTGTTTCAATTTCGCTTTGCTCTGTAGTTTGCGTGTGGCGTCTAATACCACCTTAAGAATAACTCGACTCAGAGAAACACTTCATTGCATGGAGTGTATGAAATAATTTACAACCTCTTTTGTTAAACCTCCGAAAACTGTACAAAGTTGAAGCTGGTTTTCACAGTAATTGCATTCACGATGAATATTCTGGCTACTGGGGAGAGGGAATTGCGAGTTGCAAGTGCCTATTTTGGACTATCTCCTTTGGACTATTTATAAATTATTTGAATGTTGCTCGAGAAATGAAACTGATATCCTTTCGCTTAAGTTTTCCGACCTCCGTTTTTATCTCGTGGTTACGAAAGCAACTACGAGATATTGTAGTGGACCTGAGCGCACTTCCTGAGCACATTCCTGTGGTTATATTGGTGAGCTTTTGTGTAGATTGGCAGATGTTTGCAAAATCTTCGGTATTTCCAAGAACGAAACATCACTTCTTAGTCTGTGGATGAAAACCTGAAGTGTCCACTCAAATGAAAGTGATTAATCGGTGCTTCCCTGCGATGCTGTTTGTTATGTTGTACAAACTGGTCAGTCTGTGCACGAAACCTCAAGTGTGACCATTCAAATAAAAGTTTTTTAATTAAGCAGTATTCTCCTGTGGTGTCGATTATTGTGCTGCTAGTGTAGTAGGTGACTCCACTGAAGTTTTCAGCCCTGTGGATGAACTCCTCAAGTGTGACAATCCATATGAAAGCAATTATTCAAGAACTTGCAACATTTTTAATTATTTTCAGTCTCTAGGAAACTATCACCGGGTGAAGTGGTAGTATGGGAACCCTCTGGTGCAGTCAGGAACCCCCTCCTCCCTTCCCTGGGTAATTCACACTGGATGCGCAAAAGAATAAAATCATCACCGTAGACGAAGTTGCTCCGAGGACGTACGGCCGTCGGAGAGCCGAGTCACGACGACCGTTTCCTTCATGCGTCAAACTTGCTGCCGGGAACGCTTGGCAGAGACAAATCTTTTCCCATTTCACGACAACAACAATCTAAGCCAAAGGTAATTTATGTTGAAGAAAGGGACATCGAATTATCAGAAGCAAGTTTACAAAACACTTTTTCAGTTGGAGAGCAGAGAGTAGAGGCTTTAGCAGTGGCTGTTGATGACGAGGAAAAAGAGGAGGAGGTTCCAGCAAGCGAACAAAATAGATTAGAAATCGAGGAAGAAAGGAATCAGACTGTTGAACTTGATGAGGAAGAAATTGAAGCTCAACAACCAACTAAAATCCAAGTGACACTCCCTTCAATTGATAACAATGTTCATGAAGAGAGCTCAGTGGCAAGTGATCCTCATGTTTTTGTTGATCAGGACACGTTTGGTGAGGTGTCGTCCATTTCCAGGGAGATTTTTGAGTGGAGCTCAAAGTCTCATTGGTGATAATAATGTACAATAAAAGTGTGATACTTGAAAGCATCGAAGCTGTTGTTAGTCTCTGTTTTAGTAATGATATAAATTCAATTATAGGCACTAGCGAGTGGATTTAAATTTTATCGGGCTTGAAATATTTAAACATGACGAGGCGGTGTGGGTCTTTTCCTTAGATTTGCCCCTAATGGTTTATTTCAAGTAAGTTCAAATAAGTTACTGGCCGGGAGGTTCATATGGGGCACAGCTGTTCTAACGCACCTTCGGAGGGCCGTACTTAAGACCAAGTGTGCAGTTTTGTTTTCTTTTAAGATTTGGGACGTTTTCAAATCCGAGTGACCACCCCCCCCCCCCTCCCTCCAAAATTCTTAACCTTTATCGGCATTGTAGTCATTAATTTGTTTGCCTTGCTCGCTTACGCTTTCCCGTCATCGTGATCCGATAATTCATTTTCTGGAGACATGGACAGGAGGTTTGATGATAATAAATCAGAAACCAACATATTATTTTGTTTCGTGCTGTTTCTGGGGAGGAACGGTTTAATACCGCGTTTTACTTTGACTGTTGCCGAACAAAGAAAATTTTGATGTGTCATTGTTTTCCGACTTCGCTTATAGTAGATGATTTTTCGCGTTATTCTACGTGTTACCGGGCATAATAGAAATTCGCACACTTTGAAATGATTTAATTTTGAAATATTTATTAGCGCATTTGTGAAACCACACATTTTCGTATCTTTGCAATCTATTGATCAGTGTTTTAAATCAAGTCCAGGAAGCAATGCTGTGTCCCCGTGTAAGAAGCTTTTGCATCTCTGCGCAGATTACAGATGAGCTCCGAACCACCACTGTGTAGTGGATTGGGGCCCCTGTGTGCAGCGAAACTTGGGGTTGATGGTGCCATAGTAGCCAAAGTTGTCTTCACTTGACACTGAGCCAGACTTTGGCTTGAACTGACAGCCAGTGGAAGAACTGTCAGTGTGCAAAAAGTAACTGTTAGCCGCCTGCCAGAAAGGTACAGTGACATGGATACCAAGGTGACTGCGGATGTTGATATATTCCACTTTCTTGCATTTCCCTCCCCCAAGGAAATCGACGATGTTGAAGTCCTTGAAACTTCCACGTACATAGTCTTTGTAATCGACGCCATGTGTCGGGTAGCTGCAAGTTGCTCGCCAGTGGGTGGAGTGACTCTGCAGGGATCTCATTCGTGCCAGACTCAGGCGGTACATGTTCCAGTTGTGAGAGTTCTCGTTAACCGGGGCGTTGTTCTTGAAGGCACTCTTTATAAAAGTGGAAAGTTTGCGATTCTTATTACTCCAGGACATCACCAGGGTCCAGGCCGTACCAGGCTCAGACTTCAGATCACAATAAGCTGGAAAACTGTTTCCAGAATTGTCGTAAAGCCTGTAGATGCCACATTTTGAGGCGCCTCTGAGGAGGTAATCAAGGCATGAAGTAGGGCGGAATACATCTCGCACCGCTTTTTTAGCTGCTTTAGGACAGGCGTCTCCCTAGAAAAAAAAGGCGAAGAAGAAGAAAAAAAGAAGGAAAATTTAGAATCCTGGAGAACATACCGTATATCGCAATATTTTCTTTTACGGTTTACCCTAGCTTGGTTCAGTGGCGAAGGAATGAAAAGCAGCTAGCAAGGTCGGAAAAAATATTTTGCGCACATTTTCTTTATCTAAATTTTACCTATTTGATTGCTCCTTACAAATGTCCATTTCTTTTAAATTTCTTTTAAATTTGACTTAAACTGATTGCTTGGGGAAAAAGAAATTTTGCGTGCAGGAAAACCTCGAAACTGAAACATCGCCATCAGAAGATCGAGCCGGACTATCTTACCTTGCACCCCACTGTCAGAACATTTAAGCCTCGTTTGTTCCGTTTGTGATCAACATCCGCTGTTACTGCCCAGAAAATAAAGAGCAGTTCCAATCTGTTAGTAGGTTTAGAAGCGAGAATCACTGAGGTGTTATATTTGAGGTGTTCGTTTTGTTTGCGGCAGTCACAACCTCGCGACAGTCGCGCCAAATGTTCGAATACTTCAATGGCTTTTTGTTGAGTTTCTTTTTCTTTTTACTTTTTCGAATAACCGCTGAGACAGTTTTCACTGAAAGTTATAGGGAACGATAATGATAACGAACAAACTTTACAGACGGCATGGTAAGCTGGATATTTTCGTCCTAAGCTTTAATTTGATCTTTCTAGTCTGAATCGTTCGTCTTTCCTCCCTGTTGTGTGCTCGAGTGTGCTTGCGTTTTTTGCCAAACTCTTCCCTGGGACGGAGGTAATTTCAGGAACAAACAGCTTGAATCACTTACAAGAAATACTGTGATGCCAATAAAAGCCAAGATGGTCTTAAATGCCATAGTCAGTTCAGGCCGTCTGACTGGATGACTAACGTTCGAGTAGCTCGAAGAAAGAAAGGACTTCGGGATGGTTCGTTGCTGACCGACAGTCCGGATTCAACAGACAGCCAGGCTAGGCTGCGCGTTGGCAATATACTACGTGTAGCAAAGTAAAGCAAATAAATCTTCAACACGAAAACGTTTTCCACCTAACATGTTTTTGCTGACGACGGAAGACGATCGAAACAAAAGAGCTATCAGCTAAAAATGCTATGACAATACTGACAACAACTCTGTCATTTTTTACTTGAGTTTTCCTAGTTTACCAAGAGTTGGTTTTATTGACACACGCTGAAACGCAAACTTACTTCGATGAAGGAAAAGATCTTTACGCTGCTTAAAGATGAAAACGAAGTTTATTACAAGCTTTGTTTTGAAGACGCTTTTGAAGAAGGGACGTGCCTGCACGTGTTTAGTTATAACTTTTTCTTATTGATTTTAAACTCCTTCCTTTGGACTTAAGATGAAACTAAATGTATTAACTTACCAGCTAGGAACAAACAATGAGATGGGCCACGTCAGATCGTATAGAGTTGTTCAGTACCCTATATCTGCGAAAAAGTTACCCACTTGCATGGTTCTAAGCTTAATTTACGTGTAAACCGTACATAAACTGAGTAAATAAAGCCAAAGTTAATCTCTGCACTATAATCTAGTTTGTTAATCGTAAATCGTAAAACAAATTTAACGTCATAGTGAGGGAGTAGTCGCCTAACCTCCCGAGCCAGGGGCTCACGTGTAGCTAGAAATATTTCTATAGGTGCTCATTCGGTAACTCTGCGCATGACCAATGTGCCTGTTTAGAAATTGACGATTCTTTCATCTGATTAACCTCGTTTGGGAACAAGGTTGTTTTAACTTTTAAAGGAAAAATCAATCTTGCCTGAAGCATAAGACGTATTGAAATGTTAAAACGCTTTCATGTGGTGCCTTTTTTGTGTCAACATTTTCCAAAATAAATTTTGGGATTAATCTGTTATAATTACTGTCTTATAATGGGGTTCTACCTTTTGCGTTCGTGGGTGAAGTACTATGGTGTGACCATTTAAGTGCAAAGCTATTCAACAGTAATTTCATGTGGTGTGATTCGAGAGTTGGAGTAGCTAAATTTTATTACATGTTACCGGTTCGTCGCTTACACTTGTATTACTGAATAATAGTTTATAACTGTGCTCAAGGTGTTCATTCAGTTAGCTCCTTTCATCTCAATTCCATTATCATTTTCATATGGCGCGTTTTTCTTTTAGCACTATTTCAATAATTAAAGTTTTGAGATTCTTTTGCAGTTATAAACTTGTGTGCTTTTGAGAATAGAATTAAGGGGTGAAATAAAGGGCGAGAGACTATTCAGGACTTCCCTGCGAGCAGAGGCCCTTCGATCTTCCTAGAGAAGTCGGGAAGACTTATCTAGGAAGATCGAGGGGCCTCTGCTCGCAGGGTAATTTAGGACTGGTTCTCATAAAATAGGTAACGGCAATAAATACCGCCTGAGATATTGCAGTCAATCCGTCATGCTATTCTATGGGACACCGGGATGCAAATTTGTGGCGATAAAAATAAGATCAGTTCTCCTGTTTGTGATTGACATGTGATGATGACCACATATTTAAATTTTGTCCATACTGAAAGCGATCGCACAACATTCTTATCTCCTATGCAATAAATACTACCAGTGCAGTGAATGATTCAGCTATTTTAGAAGAGTTGTATAAATGAAAGCACTCTGTCTATCTCCAAAAAATGTACAGTTCGAAAATCAACTCAATCGTCTTTGCCTGCGCTGATTAACGAAAGAACACGCTACCCCTGTTACCTAAATTATTCCACAGCGTACACGCCGGCTAACCTGCGATCAGCCCGAATTTTAGCATCGCCTGTACGTTTCACCGAGCGAAACGAAAACCTGAGAACCTGATCAGGTTGATCACCTGGAGCCTGATGGCAGATTAACTCGCTGGCGCTGGCGCTCAGGCTGAGTTTTAGCAGCGCTCTCATACCGTATACCTGGGTCACCTAGCTATTTTTCGTATCGCATTTTCCTGTGGCCATGGGGGAATGGTTTACCGAGCGAAACGAAAAAAGAACCTGATTGCTGGTTCATTTTTTTCGTGTTTTCAAAAAAGCGAGCATGGAAACATTTTCGGAAATATTGAGATTCAATATAAACGTTTTCGCAATTCGGCAGGCTACGGCGCTACAACCAAATGAAACAGTTTTCTGGTCGAGGGGTAAACTTTGCATAAGGAATAGTCTTTATACTGCCGCTAAACTGATTTCTGTAAAGAGATCTAGACTCAAGGCAGACATTTCTCTAATTTACCTTCAGTTCAATTTTGTCCGTTAGGGGAACAAAAATATTTTAGTCTATGTAACAAACTGATTATTACTTCCGTTTATTTACTGAAAACAGACTTTCCGAGCAATTGAACATGTTACAAATGTAAACAAGCGTGTCGCATGTACAGAACGTAACGAGACCCATCTCTCGGATGCTTAACTATTCAGTTTTCAGTTTCTTTGATGGTGGAGGAGATGGAAAAAGAAAAAATAAGTACGTTTAAAAAATCTCAATTACTTTTAAATCCAGTTCAAACCAATGATTAAAGATGATCAAATACTTAATGATGCCTATGTAAATTTTGGTTTGTTGAAAGAGAATTCATATTTGAACAGGGCCTTCGTCCTACTGTCTGCAAAACACAGCGATATTGACATTGCAGAATTAATGTTAAAAGGAATTTTTACACAGTAGTGCCGTTTGTTATTCTGTAAGAGGATTCTTCCTTTTAAAAAAGAAGGAGAAAAGAAACCTAAATTTGCTTTTAACGCCGTTAAAAAGCAGACATAATGGCACACACTATAATCATAGAAAGTGGGCTCGGCGCATTTCGCGCTCTGGAGATCGACGACTGGGAACAACATGTACATTAGCTCCTATAGTTAGTTACCTTTATGCCGGGATACTGCGAAGAAAATGTGGGCAACGAAGTAAACTGAGGGTTTATGAGAAATTCCTCTTAATGCTGAACCCATTTCTTCATTTCTTTCTCCTAATTTGATTTTATACACCCCCCCCCCTCCCCACCCCAAAAACTGCTGAGTTCTCTAACCTTGTCTGTTCCGCGTCCGTGTGCAATTCCTTGTATAGAGTTGCAGGTAGCGTCTTTCATCTTTTCATGGCGAAATCTAACAGTATGATGTTGTTATCTGTAAAGATGTAATACATAGCCGTTATACACAAATTATTTACAGAAAACTGAAAGACCTTCAGCTTCATTCTCTGACTTGTGTGATACTGAGGAGGTTTGGAGTGGGAGGCCCCGGCCCATATTCCGGTCCAGTATGTAAACTGTAAACGTGGCTTTCATACTTTTCATCCGGATGTTACTAAAACGAGGAATGGGGAATGGGGAATGGGGAATGGGGAATGGGGAATGGGGAATGGGGAATGGGGAATGGGGAATGGGGAATGAGAAATTGTGGTCAGCGGTAATGCCTAAAAAATTATGTTGGAGTCTGCGCAGTACGGCAAAGAGACGAGGACTGCACGTGGTAAGCGAAAGATGGAAGGTAAGAATATTTATCTGTCAGTTTTTCCCGAGTTTTCGGAATTATTGAGTTTCTCTTTATTAAAATTAACAACAGCTATCGATTTGCTGGTAATGAGAGGACGATAACCGTTAAGGATCACGAGTTAATCGTTATCGACAGGTTAATATAAAAGATTCGTATCACTTTGAGTACAGTCGCTTCGAATGTTAATATAAAAACAACGAATAATTTAAATGTTCTCTGTATTTTGACGTTTTAGCGACGAACCAGTGACAAAGGATGATTCTATGTTTGCAACTGGCGAGAATGAATCGTTGTTTAAGGTACGATCACAGGCTTACTATCCTCTGTCTGTGTTGTGGACCTGTGCTAGCTGAATATTAATGGCCGCTTCGATTGTGTGCAAAGGATTTTGTGAATACGATAATTAAGGCTTTTGGAAAGGATGAAAGTCAAATAGAAACGCTTAGAAACATGAACACTGTGTTAATGTTTGTTATTATGGGCTTGGTTTGTCGCTTTAAAGCTCCGGGAGGCGGTTTTAGAAACTTGAAGTTTGACCTACTCTGTAAATGTATATATACTCACAAGGCATGCAGCTCCAAGAACCTCAAATTTCCGACCGGCTTGGGATTTCCCCAAAATTAATACACTTAACCTTGTGCCTTTGACAAAAGAATCCCGGTTTCCGAGAGAACAGTCTTTGTAGTTTGATTTGGCCTGATTTTGACTCATTCGACTCCGCGAACTGACCCCTAAAATCCAGCACAAACTTTCGAATCTGATGGAAAATTTGTTTCTGCCTATGATCTGCACAAGTTGCCTACTCAAAGGCATCTCAGGAATGCAGTTTTCGATGCAAATTTAAACTCGCGAGTCCCAAGCGGCCTGGTTGGCACACGCGCGTGCTGCCGCGCATCGCAGCGCAACAATATGGTGATAAAAATAAATTAAAATGGTGAAATAAATTTTACTATTTCCTACAATTTGCACGTGTTTCTCATGTGCCAAAGTCACCGCAATATGTAGCTGTTCTTCAATTTAAAAAAAAAATACCCCAGAGACTGAGAAGCATGAAGAATAGCTCAATGGTAGAGCGCAGGGATAAACATACATTATACGCGCACACATATTGCCAGGAAGACGCGTGATGAGCGATAAGTGGAAAGCTTATGATTACCTGCTAAACGAGGACTATATTCATCTCACAGTGAACCAGTACAGCTTAAACTTCGTAGACTTAGGCGCCGAGGTTTGCCCCGTACAGGAACGTCCAAAGAACTGGTCGAAAGCTAGCTACAGGAGTGAATGTAGCGTCAGCATTATAACAAGGATCCTTTTGGCAACATTATCAAGCATATCGTCGACCTTTATGAGGTTCACAAGGACGCATAAATGGCTCAGTTCCCGGAGTACCACTTATGCACCGTTCGTAATTCGGCCACGCTACATTTTAACAGGGAAAGCAAGAATAAAATACGAAAAAATCCTGCTTCACAAGCATTGTCTCCATGTTAACAAGGAAAGCAAAAATAAATAAACAAGTAAATAAAATAAGAAAAACGACACAAGACACAAGAAGGGTAAGAAAACCTTTTATTTTAAAAATATTATGTGGTTTTATACGTTAACAAAATACGCGCAGTCCATAACCTCATTTATTGCTAACCTTACGACTTAAATCTGCATTTTTTCTAAAAGTTTACGCTCGAGACAGATTTAAAAACACGGGAAAAGTGCCAAACTTTAAAAAAATTGCTCGATTTTCCGTATTTTTGACCCGAAATCCGTAAATTTTGTCTAAGCCCATATGGACTTAGAAAAAAAAACTTTGTTTAACAAAAGGAGTCATTAGAAATGCGCATTAGAAACACGCGCTATAGTTTTCTTTAAACAAAGTTTTCTTTAAACAAAGTTTTCTTTAAAGAACTGTATGCATGGTATGCATAATGAAGTATGGGGCTGTGCGGAAATCTTGCCGTTTTCAGTAATAACACTCGAAGCGACTCTACTCAAAGTGATACGAATCTTTTTACACCAACCTGTCGATAACAATTAACTCGTGATCCTTAACATTATCGTCACTCTCACTGCCTGCAAATCAATAGTTGTGGTTAATTTTAATAAAGAGAAACTCAATAACTCCAAAAACTCGGGAAAAACTGACAGACAAATATTCTTACCTTCCATCTTTCGCTTACCACGTGCAGTCCTCGTCTCTTCGTCGTACTGCGCAGACTCCAACATAATTTTTTAGGTATTACCGCTGACCACAATTTCTCATTCCCAGTTCCCCATTCCCCATTCTCCATTTCCCATTCCCCATTCCTCGTTTTATGCACCTATCAATGTAAACCCCGTGGGGGGGGGGAGTGCGGGCAAGGGGAGGGGATTTGACGGCGAAGTCCATCCCCTCAGTGGGAGGTTTGGTCGAGTACCTTTTCTCGGGGGTCGGGACATTTGATTTTTTCGACAGACAAACTGGGACCAAGATTAAGCGTGGTTACATGGCATCTTCTTTCTTGGCTTTGAAAAGTCCAGTTGTCTCTTGAAATCAAGTTTGAAAGATTCATAGTCTCGAGTGCAGGGCACCTTTTATAAGGATAGTGATCTATCGTCACATTAAAAGTTCCATTAAAAAGTTCCAGTTTAAATTCGTTTTCATTGTTTATTAAATACTCTTACAGGCATGATGATGTACATCACATGTTTTCTCGTAAGGGAGATAGGTTAAATCAAGGGAGCAGCTACAGGATACAGGGCCATTTTTGAAGGCATTTAGATTTGGTGACTCGTTTGGCTCGGCAGTGGATGAAAAGAACGAGAAATGAATTATTTGAGCGTTTTTTCGTCGGGATCAGAGTACGTACGATCTCGGACAAAAAAACGAATTCTGGAATAATATACTGGAGAACGTTAACTATCTTATCTTCAAGGGTAATGGCGAATTTTTCTCAGAATGGGCACTTCTTTGAGCCAATCGAAGTGCATTGTACGGTGTCACTACACGGCAATCTCTACATGTATTCACTAGCAGCGTTAAATGTTCTTCTCTCCATCACCGCATTACTGGGGAATATTCTTATCTTTGTTGCTCTTCGCAAGGAATCTTCCCTTCATCCGCTATCAAAACTTCTGTTTCGTTGCCTAACACTTACAGATCTTTTCGTTGGTGTTTTGTCACAACCTCTATTTGCTGTTAGTTTGATTTTCTTAGCACATGAACGACTTCAACGTTGTTATACTGCTTTGAGCATAGTTGATATCACTGGTAGAATTCTCAGCGCAGTGTCTTTGTGTACGAGAACGAGAAATGAATTATTTGAGCGTTAAGTGTTGGGTGTATACATGTGGTGGCTCTTTCGGCTCGTTTGGCTCGTCAGTAGATAAAAAGAACGAGAAATGAATTATTTGAGTGCTCAAGTGTTGGATGTATATATGTGGTGGCTCGTTTGGCTCGTTTGGCTCGGCAGAGGATAAAAAGAACGAGAAATGAATTATTTGAGCGTTAAGTGTTGGGTGTATGTATGTGGTGGCTTGTTTGGCTCGGCAGTGGTTAAAAAGAACGAGAAAAAGGATTATTTGAACGTTAAGTGTTGGGTGTACACTGGTGTATGTATGTGGTGGCTCGTTTGGCTCGGCAGTGAGCAAACGAGCCAAACGAGCCAGCTCGTTTGAAGATGTGTGTAAGCGGCCCTATATTCTGTAGTTTAGCCAAATCAAGTTTGTGAGCTTCATACCAAGTTTAAGTCACCAGTTATTAAAGGTATGAGCACAGCTCGTCTTTTATTTGGTATTTTGCCCCTGGGTGGGGATTTTTAACTACATTTGGTGAACGTATGCTTCCCCACCCTTGGGCAATTGACCAAAATTTTTACTTCTTGGTCAAATCCCCACCCCTTGCCCGCACTCCCCCCCCCACGGGGTTTACATTGATAGGTGCATTAGTAACATCCCTTTTCATCCCAAATGATAGTGCAGTCAGTGAACTCGGAAAGCGTGTAAAGTCGCGCGAGTGCGCAAGTCCCAGGCAGCGTGGCCAACTCACGTCGCAAATCCAAAATCGGAATGCGGGACGGGACGGGACGAGTCACAGAACCGAGCGGGGTACGCGACATTTCTTTCGTGACATGAGCTATTTATCTATAGGCCTGATTTATAAGTGAATAAAGTTGTCTTCGGGACGGACCATTAGAAAAGTGATGGGGGTGGGTGGGGAAAAACAAAAAACAAAAAATAATAATAAAGTAAATTCGTGCAAGGCAATTAAACTTGAAAAAATTTCCTGCATGGGAGAACCCTCCCCTCCGCCCCCCCCCCCCCCCCAAAAACAAAATTTCCTGCAGAGCGAAATGAAAAATTACCATGATTAAAATTGATTAAACGAATTCAAGTTTCACTGAGCTACTTGAAGCTTCATGAAGAATCTGTTTGGGATGCTCTTCTTTAATTAATATTTGAAATGAATTTTTATATGGTTTTGAGATATGCCGAATGTAAAGTCGAAAATTAAGAAAAACTCCAAAGCTTATCGGGCCTACTATAAAACTACTTTTTTTATGAGAAAAAAAGTTTTTTTCGTTGCAAAGCTTGAGGTCTGCGCTTCAGGGGAAAAAAATTCGTGCAGAGCATTTGGAGGCAAAAAATCCCTGCAAAACAAAAGGTAGTGGAAAAAATATCGTCCACACGAAAAATGTCCCACTCATCCCCCATCACTTTTCTAATGGTCCGCCCCTTCAGTTATCGCCTCTTCCGGATTGTTTGTCTCGTTCCCTTTGCTTTATTGGCCGGAAGCGGTAGTGACCGAAGTCGTTCAATCGTGTAGATTTCCTGTTATTGTTCAAAATTTCAACTGTTTTCGCTTTGCTCTGTAATTTGCGTGTCGCGTCAAATACCACTCTCAGAAATTCGCGACTCAGGGACACGCGAAATTGCGTGAAATGGTCTGAAATATATTAGAACCTTTTTTGTTGCAACTCTGAATACGATTCTAACCTGTTTTTTCACAGTGATTGCAATAACGAGGACTGTCAGTTTGGCGAATATTTAAGCCGATTTTCATACCCGACTCTCTGAAATACAAACATTGGGTTTCATACCTCAGTAATCCGACCTGAAAAACCTGGCCAAACGAGACGAGCGCCTCGGGGAACTGGGCCTGAATCCAATTGCTGATCTGTCGAGCGATCTGATTGGTCAGTTGCGGCGAGACAGGAAAGCTGATAGCGCACTTGCGAAAGAGACGAAAGTTTCGTCATTTAGAAAAGGAAATCGAGTTCAGTAGATGCTGATTCGTACAGTTTCGCTGAACTAACTAATTTATTATCTCTTGAAATATGAATGAGAACGAAGCGAAATCAACAAAACCGTTCAAACAGCGGAAAAGTTTCGGTAAGGCATTTTGTTGTGTATATTTGCATGTGGAAGCCTAGTTGTTGTTCAACTGTGCAAGCACATTCATGGACGCGTACTCTTTTTATCATTTTTTTAGTGAGTCGAAGAGATGAGGTGGCTGGAATCAGAGCGAAGTTCCCATCCAAAATACCCGTAAGTATTATGTGGGGAGAATTGCACAATCCTTATATTTTGTTAACCACAAACCAAACCATTAGTCCAGTAAACAGGATTGTCGATTTCAATAGCTTGCAAATGACTCACACACTTTTGGCTTTTGCAACTTCTTGTTCTAGGTTATAGTCGAAAGATATCACAAAGAAAAAGATCTTCCTTTACTCGACAAGACGAAATTTCTCGTCCCTCAAGAATTGACTATGAGCCAATTCGTCACAATAATTAGGTGAGTGGTTTAAAAACTATTGTTTGAGTAAAAAGAGCTTGCTCAAGCCGATTCCTGTTTCGCACGTTCGTGCGTTATTCGACCGCGTTTAGTTTAGCTTCAGCTTAAATTTAATCTGTGACCTTTAGTTCTAATGCTTATCTCTCGCTTTTGAGTAGTAATGGATGGATTTAACAGAGTTTGCGTTGTTATAGACAGATTTATTTACACGACGGCATGGATTTTTTAAAATTTTACATGTAACAGTTTTTGATGTTTTGAAACACAAAAACAGTCGCAATAGAATTCAGTAAGAGTTTGTGAGCTTATTTGGGAACAAAATTAATGAAGACAGGGCAGTCATTGCCTAATTTAGCGGTGTAATCTTAGGCTACCAGAAGTGAAGAGATTCATTTGATTATAACTGACGTTAAGTCTTGCATATAACGAACGTGAGATTGTGTTTTACGTGCATTGCACCACGCTGGGTGCTCTTGTTTCGTTAAAATAACATCACGTTGTAGCGTGTGGATTTTTAAAGGTAAACTGTGGATTTAAAACGGCATCGAAAACTTCATACTCAACAGGTTTATAATAAGTTACATTGGAATTTTATTAACCCTACCGTATCGATACCTCGTATTTGTTATGAACGTGTTCTTGCTATTAGTTTAGTATATTTCTTGCTGTGACAAACCATTACCCTAAGTTACTAAATAAATATATGTTAGTTAAGGGGACTACCTTGAAAAAGCCTGTGAAAGCTTCCTTAGTCCTCCTCCCTGTCTTGTATTATGTAATGAAAATTGCAACGAGAGCATTATTAACTGTTAGGAAATAAAGCAATCAAAGGTATTTATAAATAACACACTTGATCTTATATGATGGGCACTATTCCTGCATTTTGTTTCCTTTGACCGTTGCCAAGAAATCGTGCACTGTTAATTACAATACCCTTTGAACAATAAAGCATGCTTTGTGAATGCCAGTCAGGTTTTGTTGAGTGAGATATTTCCAAGCCCAAACAGGCAGTAAGCTGAGTGATCATGCTAATTGAGGTTTTTGTGTTGAGGCATTGTTATCATGAGAAAATCATTTTACATATTGTTTTTACTTCATCGTGTTTATGCTATTTCTTTTTTCATTCAGTTTGCAAAATATCAGTACACGTACATTTAGTTCTCTCTCAGTTTTGCCTCAAGTCATCCCCCACTCCCCACAAACCAAAACCACTCTTTTGCAGGTGTAGAACAACACTGTATTTTTTTTTTGGGGGGGGGGTATCACTGACTTCAGCTACAAAATGGAAGAATTGTGAAAGTGTCCTAAGGCTTTTGATGGAGGTCATAGTCCCTTGGTGTGAACTGCTGTATCTATTTTTGTCAAAAATAGTTAAGGGGACTAGTGAAATTTGGGTCCTGTGAGTACAGTTGTGCCATGAATTTCAAACTGGGTTAAATTTTTGGGATTAGTTGTGGGGACACTTGCCTTCATGTTGTGCTTGTCCCTTTGTGTTTACTGTTCATGTGACTAGTCCCTGTGACTAAGTTAAGTAGTCAAATAATTGAAAACCAAATGGAACTTTCCAGCATCCAGTCCCCTCTTGTAAACATACTACAGGGGGCTTGTCCCCTGAACCAGTCCACATGACTGTCCAGTTATTGTGTGCCGTGTGTGTGACAATCCTTGCGACTAGTCTCTGTGACTAGTCCCTTCATTTGCATCAGCCTTTAACAGTTATAAATTTGGCAATCAAAGAATTCAATGCAACATCTAAATTTTCCTTGAGTTTCTCCAAAAACTAGACTTTCTCAAGAAGCCCAAATGCCCTCCTGGCTTGAGGTTTGAACTCAATTGACATGTTTGAAAATGCTCCGAAGAAAGAGCTATTTATGGTTCTTATAAGAACATTCTCTGGTATCATTTTAGAGGTACTTTGTTCAGAGCTAAGTGTCACTCAAGGGCGATTGGCTTGTCTGTCCTGTACATTATGGTAATGAGATTTGTGTCATGGAGCCGTCGATGGGAGAAAAATTGGTTTTCTTTCAGATTAAGAGTAAGAAAACTAATGATGTGCATAGTTAGTCTCAGTCTGAAGAGGAATATTCACAAATGTCAGTTAAAAGATGACCACTGCACTACTCTGTGTATTGTTCCATTATAGGCTTCCAAAGCCCAGGTTGTTTGTTTTCATAAACATGCTGTCTGTAAAATATGTTTGTTATTCTGCAGTAACTTGAAATGTGAAAGGGTGTTGTTACTAATGTTTGTAGTTTTCAGCAGAAATGTGAAATTTGAAAACAGGGTATCGCTAATGTTGTGTTCCATAATTTTTTCAAAGGAATCGTATGTCATTATCATCAACACAAGCCTTTTACCTTATCGTCAACAACAAAAGTTTAGCGAGCATGTCGATGACCATGGCAGAAGTATACAAAGAAGAGAAAGATGAAGATGGATTTCTTTACATGGTTTACGCTTCTCAAGAAATGTTTGGATTATGACATGTAGGAATTACAGCAGATACTTGTCCGATATGTTGCATTCCAACTCCAACATATTAACACATTTTAACCACTGGAACAGTACATCTGGATGTGGACACTCCTCTTTGGTTACCTTGCCTTGGAATGTGGAATCCACGTTATGTATGCACCAATTTCTAAACATCTGAAAGACCTTTTTGTTAAGAATGCTATATTTACAGCATCTCCTCAGAGGGTGGCAATTCACCTGTAACAGTTAGTTTTTTTTTTGAAGTCCTTGTTGTCATTTACTTGTGGTAAAATTACAATCTGCATGCACAACTATTTCAATCTTTGAACGCAAAGTCATAAGCATGACTTGAATGTTCTTTAATTTGCTTGGATCCTCATGGTTGCATTATTCTCACGTCAGCCAGTTAGAGGTACTATTCAAATCTGGGTGACACTGCATTATCAAACTTAAATTCTCTAGCTTGTTACTCAGTTGCCTAGTTTTTTCCAGTGTAGCCCACAGAATGCTGAAGCACATGATGGGATCATTGCTTGGGTTACCTGTGCCTAGCCTGTAGATTTTTCTCATAGCTCAGAAAAGAGTAGAGACCTGGAATGAGAGCGATTGTTCAAGCAACTAAGGGATTTCTGATGGCTCACTTGGAAATGCAGTGGATTGCAGTCAAGGGTTTTCCTTTTTGTAGTTATTTTTCAACTAAACAAATTCCTATGAAACTGAAAAAAAAAATGTCAGTGGAACACTTACCAAAAATATTTTTTTGCAAGGAGACTTTTCTTTCACTTGCTCTTTGTTGCAGTTGTTTGAGTGTGTACCTTCCACATTGTTTTTTGTAGTATTTTGTGAAGAAATTACTCCGTAGGATACCTTCTTGTTCTTTAAGATTGGATTGCAACTTTGTGAGATTTCATTTTGTTCCCCTCATAATTTGCTACTGTTCCCTAAACAATCCCTTGATTGTGTGCTTACTTCTAAGGCTGCTGCTCTTTTCTGAAGAGGGCCAAATTCAATAAGAGTAGTAATCAAGTTAGATAACAGTTTTATTGGGTTTCTGGTGTAGTTCAGGCAGCAAGCACACGTTCCCAAGTCTAAAGTTCTAATTTCTCTTAATTGGGGTCCTTGATGTTTATGATGCGTATCTTTTAGTGCTGTTGCAGCAAGCAACTTCCCTTAGTTTACATTTGTATTTCATGGTATCATGGAGAAAATAGGTGTTGATCATTCTCAGGTATTTAAAGGTTGTATAAACCCTATTTGAATACCTGAAGTAGTTAATCACGAAACTTATTTTTAATTATTATATTTACAGTAGGATGGCAAGTTGTACAAATGGGTGGGGCTTGACCTTTTGGGGGTGTGGTGTTTAAGCCCCCTATGTAAGCCATTTAGGTATGCATGTTTGGTCCCCAAAGGAAATGGAATTTGAGTGGATTGGCTCTTAAATATGTCACATGTTTTAACCATTTGCTCTAGCAGAGACTGCGTAGGGTGTTTTTATGTCTACTAGACTGGAATAGGGTGTATAGATTTTTGCTGTTTTGACTTGAAATACCATGCAGTATTAGGAGTTAGCTCTCCAATAGGTTTTAAAAATCATGTCCATAGTATGGATATACATGTACTTAGAGCCTGTGTAATGGTTGTACCTGTGTATCCTAAAATAATAGCAGTGATGGATCTTGAGGGGTCAGACCCCCTCCCCCCCCCCCCCCCCCCATGCTCTCCTTCAAACCTATACTTGTCTTTTTGATTTTAAAGCAAGTACATTCAAACTAAAAAGAGTACAAAAAAATAAAGTAGCGTAGGCCAGAAGACCAAGATTACCTGGAGCTATCAGTCTTTGGGTTTCAAAGTACATGTGTCAAGTACGAGTTATAATTTGGACCCCTCCATTTAAAAAAACCGTAGGACCTGGACTGGACTATTGGCTGGGGAATGACGTTTGTTTACGTAGTGATAAGCTAAGTATTCCACGTTTCTATAAGGAATTGCCTCTGATTTAATCTCCGTTAACTCACATATTTATTTTGTCAGTCAGTAGAATGGTTCATATTTCAGGACCATGCATAATCGGTTTAGAGATGAGATTGCTGAGATGTAATCCATTTGATAGAAACACGGAGCTGCAAATGCACTTTATCATTCAATAAAAGTCGGAAGCATGTGGTTTGAGCAATTTTAAAACAAGGTCTATAAGAGCAGTTTTACTTGGATTTTAAATCCCTATGACTATGTCAATTAGATTTCTAATATCAGCTAATCAACATTCCTATATCAGTTGTAGTATAGTTAATTTATTATCAGTGACATAATTATTTTGTTCTTTTTTAGACTGTTATTAATATTCCCAGGGTAACATGGGAGACATTAAAAAATAATCCTGTTTTTTTAAACTTGAATTCAATTTTGTCTTTAGTATTCCAAAAAAAAAAAGATAACAAGAAAGTCCAATCGGCATCTTAACCGGCCGTTCTCACCCTCCCCACCCCTAGGTTTCACAAATGTTAGCGCCATTCTCTATTTATACGAACCGGCGTGACGAAAAGTGTGATTGTGTGACACAATATTTTGACTATAGCGTTACTGGATGACGTAATGTTTAAATTCTGATGACTCAGCTTATCTTTCTTATCGCTTTTATTTCTGCTGAAAAATGCAAATTCACTCAAACGTTGAATGTCGGTATAAATTCATCCACAACTGAGAATGCTTACACAGGGACGACGAAGTATTTGCTGTTTATACAGTGAACATAGCAGTGGAATCAAAATATAACGCTTGATAAAAACGAGCTCGAGCAGATCGTCAGAGTATGGGGCACGTTAAGGCATAACTCATGACGTAATGTTTAAATCCGGTTTGCTAACCTGGGAATCCCCTTGCAAAAGTAAACAAGTTGACTCGGCATTCGTAACGTAAACGAATTACCTCAAACCCAACCAAGGCAACAGCGAACGCCACACGCAAACCACACCCATCGCTCGATAATTAATATTCTGTTAGTTTTCTATCTTAAAAGACTCGTAACAGCTACCTTATTAATTGATCTCCTTATTAATGACCGATTCCTTCGTCTTTATGCAATTCAAATCAACTTCTCCCCTCAAATAAACACTCATCTCTCTCTCTTTTTCAAGAACTATGATGTATCGATGGTGCAATCCACTAATTGCGTCATCATACTAGTGCCAATCCCTCTTCTTCCTAAGCCAGCGTTCCTTACCGCGCTAATAAGCTGCAAACACAGCTGTCGTTTCTCTTCTCTGCGCAATACAGGTTACCCAATGAGAAAACTTACAATCCACTGCGGAAACCGTCCCCCCATAAAACGCCAAGGGAAACTGCCTCTCACGCAGCACAATATTACACCGCTGCTATACAAGACGCAACTTTCAAAGAAAATCACATTCACAGAAGCGTGACATGCTCCTCGCATTCACAAATTATCGTTCCACTCCCACATTTTTACATCCCTCAAAAGGTCAATCCCCATAACAAAACTCCTGCGCTACAAAAAAATTTTCACCATAACCACTCACTAGATCAGACAACACAGCCAATTTCGAATTCAATCCTATTAGCTGCCATACTCAGTTGCGCATGCATTATACAAGACAAATACTGAAACCCCATACTTAACAACCCTTTGCCGTTCATATCTTAAATACTGTAAATTACAAGACAAGAACACACGAAGGTAACATTCAGCAGACTAATATGCGCATGCGTCTCATATAAGACAGCATCGCTTTTGAGTACCCGTACCACAAGCTTTACAGCACTTTGTTCGTATGTTTAGCCAACTGACCATCAAGAAAAGGCCGTGTCCATTTTATAAACCGGCGGTCGCTACATGGCGACGGCCGGTTAAAAAACAACATGAGTTTGAACCTCTCAGTTTGACTCGGTCATACCTCAAAACCGCTATCTCGAGACTCGGGTTAACACCCACACAGAACAAACAAAACAAACATTTAGTCAGTTTCAAAATCCCTTAAATACATGTAATCTAACATAGCCAGGCAAAAGTACAACCAACCACACAATAGGGATGGTAACCCTGTGCTAAAACGGCAAAAAGATTTCCACGAGGTAAACTTTTCCTCGGAGCACATATACAGGCGTGAATGATGCAACAACCTTAGCTGTTAGTAAACACCTCGGATAATTATTCTAATAATTATAAATAACCTAATACGGCATTTTCATGATGCCAGTCAAAGGATGCTGCATACAGTCCCGTTTGTAAAGCAGCAAACGTCGTTGTCTCATTACAACCGTTCCTCCCTTTTATTTGCTTTCGTTCTTTCCCGCTTTTTCTTTCGTTTCATTCTCTTTCATTTGAGCTGGCCTAATTGCTGATTGCCGTTGCTAGAGTAAGAATTTGTAACTACCTTTTGTGAGGTTGCTAGTTTATAACGAAAAGCTTCATTTCCTCTCGTCAAAACTGTATTTTCACGAAGCTATGAAATGATTTGTAAGAGCCGTGTAGTGATGTGCGCATTCAAAGCGGTTCTGTTGGTAAGCTTTTCAGCATCCACTTTATCCAGCAGAAATTCGCGGAGTCAAAATGCCATTAAACCGCGCAATTCAAGCAGTGAAGTTTCACGTGAAGGTAAGACTTCTTTAATGCTATTAACCTAAACTAAAGGAAGTAATATTTGATAAAAATAGTAAATGTTAAGCTTATTTTCTCACGGCAAGGTTGGACAACATGGGATGTTTACGGTAGCTTTTTTAAAATAGCATGTGGCTAACTGTGTTGTAATCCTTTTGTTTGCTGCTCTAAGGTCAATTAACACATACTTGAAAACGCCACAAGACGTCAGTCTATCTGCCATTCTACTGGAATTTCTATCCAGGTTAAACTTAAAAGTTCAATCAAAGGTTAATTATCGTTGTTTAGTTGAAGATTGAGCTGAATTTATGTTACTTTTTGGCGGTGCGCTGTGGTTGTTATTCCGCTATTTAACGCCATTGTCTTCCAATAACTTTTGGGAAGGCGAGAGTTTTGCATAAAAATGTAAATGTTTATGCAAATTAAGAGTGACTTTACTTAGAATAAGATAATTCAGTATTCCAACAAGCCCAATACTAAACCTTCATTGGAGAATTTTCTCTTGTGAGGGTTTTAAAATTTATACTTTATAGCCTGCAGTCTACAGTGAATTTTACACCTGATATGAACGGTTTTCCAATTTCAGGGTCTTCTCTAGACATTCTAGCAATAAAACGTAGTTTTTAGCTGATATTAGTAGTTTATTAACTGGTCAACCTCCCCTGGGAAAAAGTGATCTTTGTAGAAAATACATTATATAAGGCGCAGTTTTTCAAGTCGGGTTTAAGCCTTATCAACATGCATATTCTCCTCAAAGTTCTCCACATTTCCTGCGGTACTAACCAGGAGAACTTGATCTTTGATGTTCATTTTCTTTATTCTCATGACCTGCGCGTTTGTTCCTGCAGTGATGTTGTAAGGAGAAGATAGTTAATGGTCAATATTGGAACTTAACCCTTTAAGCCCCAAAATCAAAATTCGTACTGATTCTCCTTACAAGCCTTCTTAAATTTCTTATGAAGCAGGTTAGGAGAATTGAACACTTCCTTTATTCTCATGTCCTGTATGCTTTTTAATAGTTCTGTTACATTTTTTTTCTATCTTAAATTTTGTATATTGTTATTTTGTGTGCCCTAATTAGTATGGGATTATCCCAAGCTACATGGTCTGACACGTAAATAAAGTTTCTTACTTACTTGCTTACTCACTTATGCTTGATCAAGTAGTGATATCGTGAGGAGAAATTAGAGGCTTGTCACCATGGGGGCTTAAAAGGTTAAAGGATCGAGCTAGCCCAGGATTAGGAACACACTTTTAAAGCTTATTATTTAGATTCCCAACCGATATTTTTTCGTTCGTTCGTTCGTTCGTTCGTTTGTTCGGTCGGTCGGTCGGTCGGTCGTTCGTTTTGGAAATGCTTTTAATCGAGAGGAACAAAAGCCTTGGTTAATTGCTAACCCTGGGTTAAAGTTAATACCGGTAGTAGCTTTCGAACAACCGAACCTAGGCCAAGCGCGCAGTGACAGGTCGGGAAATGGGATAGGGAGGAGAGGGGAGCTTATCAATGTTTTATAGCTGTTACATAAGGAAAAATTTATATATTGAGAGGTTTTCTTTTGATCATAATTCTAGGTGACCCATGTCAGTTGGGTAGAAGAGGATCCTCGGCTAAGTCATCCTGTAGAATCCCTTGTGAGACGGATGATGACTGTGTGAATCATGGACGCCACATGTGTTGTCCAACTCTGCCAGGCAGCAACTGTAAAGGAGAATGTGTCACCGCAGATCCTGACTTTGATAGAACTAGAAAAAGTAAGTGTAAATCCCGGCTGAATTTGCCACAAAAATTGAAATTTCTAGAGATGGGGAATGTTTCCTTACTCTTATCACATCCACATGTTATTTTAAATGCTGCTCTTTGTCGTACAGGACAGTTTTTTAAATATATATTTTAAAGTCATTTGTTGTGAGATACATTATCAGTTCAGTCTCCCATACCGCAGTATAGTATCTACATTGGAAACGTAGCAGTCTACTCAAACAGTTTGATTCTTATTTTTATTTTCTGAAGGATGTATAGATGCTCAAACAAGAAAAACGTATATTGTTGGAGAAACATTTATTAAAGGCGATAAATGCTGTACGTGTCTTATTGGTGGAATAGGCTGTGCAGCTGTAAAGCCTTGTCATCTAGGTAACTATTCTTTGTAAAGTGAAGTTTTATAGTTCTCATTCAGGTGCAGTTATGTGTGGAATTTTTGTGATCATATTTACGACTGTGGAGTGTTTGACCAAGTGGAATAAAACCGAAGAACGCCACCCTGATAATCCTCTTTAACAGTTTACCATCAATAAAGGCATTTAAGAGAGGAGGAAAAATTTTTCACTACGATTGTAATAGTCTCATTTTTTTTCGTTTTCTAATAGGTTGCAAGAAAAATTCCAGATACTACAAAGATGGTGAACCAATCCTTTCGAAGCCCTGTCATAATTGGTGAGAGAAAGTGAAAGTTTTATGGTGCAGTGTAGTAAATTTGAATTTCCCATAAAGGACTCTCCTTGAATAAGGAAGGATGCCTTTACCCACGCTCCTGACTGTGACGATAGCTTTTTTGGTAGATTCATTAACTAGAATATCATATACTGAGAAAGGTGGTCGTTTAAGGGAACATTTGCTGGCTTAGGAGAGTTTCAGCTGCAATTCTTGCATTGCAAAAAACACTTGGAAGTATCAGACTTAGAAGTAACAGCTACCAAGGCTACTTGTAGCCACAAAAATGATAATTAAGCTAAGAACTATTTTTTTTGTGGGGGGGGGGGGGGGTGTGAAGTAGTATTAACCAATCGATGTTCTTTTTGTTATTTTAACAGTTCATGTCGCAATGGTTCTGTTGTTTGCACCTCTGACGTAAACTGTCTTCAGGGTGAGTTAATTGACGTTTGTCTATCAGACATGTCACTGTGGAACCTTACTTAGGCGGTTGTTAAGGACATAACCAAACGTCATTTAATAAGACCCAGCTCTCATAGTGAATAAAGCTTTAACCCCCGGACGTACAAGCAAAGTCACACCCCCACCGTGGTACAAGGGGGGGGGGGGGGGGGTTGATGGAACCCCCTTGGATTTTCGTTATGTTACAATATTTTGAAAAGATTTCACCTTTAGTAGAAAGCCTGTGATGTGTTTTACAAGATGAGGTACATGTTATGGGTTGCCGCGCTGCTGGGGGCCTGTGACGTCATTCAAGATGGCCACCATATTGGGCGCCATCTTGGAATTTACCGAAAATTAGAACTTGTCAAAAAAAGTTACAAATTGGAAATTTTTGATACTGGACATGAAGAATATGAAATAGTTAAACATTTTGTTCCTTTTTGTTGACATTTTTTGCATTTTCCACCTAAAAAGGGTAAAAAACAAGAACCTTTCTTCAAAAATGGCTTGACCTTTAAAGTGAATTTGCATGCGCAACAGGCAAGTCATAATTACAGGCCAGGTCAGTGAAATGGTAGCAAGCATCAAAATTTTTTTTAGAGAAAGTCACGAACTTAACTTTTCAAATAAAATAAGAGCAGATAAGATAGTTAAAAAGACTTACTGATTGAAATAACTAATGGCTATTTTTAATAATTTATCAAGGCAAATGTAGTTATGGAGGAAAACTTTACAGAGAAGGAGGTTTATTACGCCTACAGGGAGGCTGCAAAGAGTGGTAAGTTTGGATAGAATAAACAAGAAAAGCCCCAGGGGCATTAGACACCGCCGTTGTTTTCCCTCCCCTCAGGGTGCAAAACACATTACAGTCACTCAAGATACGAGCTCAAGTGGTGTAGCGGAAGTTCGCGAAGAACATTTGTTTGGCCGAGCGAAAACCGGGAGTCTGGGGCTAGTGACCGACAAAAAACGAAAGAACACGAAAGAAAAACACGGGTATTACTAGACCCGTCCAGACGGCCGCGTAAAAATGCAATAATTACATTAGGACACCACTATTCCAAAGAGATGCAGCTTTCCATTCGACAATCTATGCTGTACGGCCATTTCGTTCAAATCAATGGTACTTTTTTCTCAGCTCAAGGTTGGCTTGAAAATAATATGCTAATTCATCATGTCTTGAGATACATTCATTTCGTGTAGATATGTAAAATTTCCCTTTACCTACAATTTTTCTGTACTGAATATATATGTTATTCAATGATTAATTTGTATTAAGTTTTTGGAATGTGTGCTGACACTTCTTAGTTGACAAGTCTCTAAGCGTTGCTGAAAAGAAAATTTGAGACTTTTTATGCGGATCGGTTAATTCAAAACATTGTTCCAGATTTCTCTAGCATCCCAGGATCCTGGGTTTCCTAAACCATTGTTTCACATGCTTTCAAAATTTCTGCCTTTTCGACGCGGCATAAAAGCTCTCTAGAACATCACTGGTTGTCTTGGTGCCTACGCGCTTACGCTATTGTTTCTATTTGCAGTGTTTGCCGTTCTGGAAAATGGAATTGCATAACATGCAGTGCTGGTAGGTGTAAGTTGTGAGGTGTAAGATAAAAAAACAAAAAACAAAACAAGGAAAGCCCCGGGGGCATTATACCCTGGCGTTGTTCACCCTCCCCTCAGGGTGTAAAATATATTACGGTCACTCATGATGCGAGCCCAAGAGGTGTAGCCGAAGTTCGCGACGAATACGGTATCTGTTTGGCCGAGCGAAAACCGGGAATCTGGGGAAAGTGATCACGGAAAAAAATAGCACGAACAAAAAAAAAAAACGGGTTTTACTAGGTCCCGTCTTGACGGCGGGGTAAAAAGTGTCTGAGAAAGTAAGAATTTGAGGTAGTCAGTCATTAATTAATGTGAAATAGAATTCAAAAGAAACTTTTTTTTTTGTTTGAGCTACATTTAATTTTATGGCAGTGCGAAATTGCTCCATCCAGATTCGAAATGGTTATATTCCATGAAACGGCTTCAGTTTGACCTGTGCGTCATTAGATTTCAATTTTATAGCAGTATGAACGCGTGGATGGATTCATGCTTGACAATGACTTTGGTAATAGTATCATTTAGTTACTTTCTTTCAACCTGTTAATCGTTTATGTTTTTTTATTTTCTTTTGTAGCAAAATCCAGAGCAAACTTGCTGTCTGGCCCGAACCACAGAACACACACACATCTTTCTGTGGTGACTCCATGTCTTTCTTTCATTTCCAGTTTGATTTTGTTTGAAGGGCAGCTTGCATGAAACTGACTGGCGTGAAATTGCTAAAACACCCGTCGTATTCTACGACAGTGTAAAATTTGTTCTGCCTCTCTAACCCGGGAAAAGAACGCCTCCTGGGGCGAATTATTTCTTGAAATGCGTCGTAATTAGATGGTGACACACCATAATCTTGGGTAATATTTTTGTCTGCCCTTGTAAAATAAAAGCAGATATTTTGTGGTTTTAACGTTTCGTAATTATGTCAGCAATTGATACAAGCTAGAGAGCAGAGACAGCCAGTTACAATTGTTTTCAGTTGTGCTTAACACTCGCTCCCATATATTATACTCGTTGGCATTCCAGCGGAGACTTAGGCCCCGTTTATATGGTCTCGGGTACTCGAGACAAACCCCCCCCCCTTCCAGTTACCCTAGGTGAGCTAATTTTTCACCTGTTTCTTTGAAAATTTCAAAATAAATAAAATTAACTTTGTTTAACGAGGGTAACACTAAACGGTCTTCGATTGATAAACCTGTGGCCCTCGAATTAATTCCAGATCGAACTGGAATTTGAAAATGTTGGAAAATGATTCAACAAAATGTATACTGAAAAAGAAAAATTTAGACAAACAGAGGCTACAGTCATCAAATCAACGAAAAATTCTGAAGGAAAAGGCCGTATTGAGGTCTTGAATATCAAAGTAAGATTTCGGAACAATTAAGTTAGGTCAACTTTATCTCGGCCAGCCGGGCCACCCTCTTATAATATAAACGCTAGGTAAAGTTGTCTCGGGGGGAGGGTTGTCTCGGGTACCCGAGACAACTTTTCTCCATATAAATGGGGCCTCAGGGGCACCAAAAACGTTGATTGGGGGGAGGAGGGGTTGGGGAGGGGTTGGGGAGGGGTAGAGTAGCTTTTGTTTGCCCCCGTAAACTGAGAAATCCCCCGATAAATGCGTAACTGATCCAATTTATTTTGAGGACGATTTCATTATTTAAAAAGGGTAAGTATAAACTCCGATTTAGGAGAAAAACGCCCATTTTATCAGTTGTATTTAAACCTTTTATTTTAATAAAAACTTGATTTATTATATGTTCTTAGAACATTTATTAAAGTGGGCATCTATAATTTTTGCTTTCATTTTTCTTATCTGCGTTCGTTATCTAAACGTCTTATTTTATAAAATAATTGTTATAAATAAAAATTGTCAGTGCTTTCCTGAAGTAAGTTCAGCTTCATCTCAATTTTCGAACCTCGTAGGACGTATCGTTTAGTCGTGGGGCCGTTCGGATGACGTGCCGTTCCAATAACCGATCAATGGGTTTTGACAATTATCTTCGCGAGGGTGGTAAATTTTGAAGAACTCATGCCTTTCTTTTTTTTGTGTGTGTGTTTCTAAGACGACAAATATTCTCCCTATTCAATGACGTTTTCGTAGTTTTATAAATACCGGGATCTGAGCCAGTCCAAAATGGGCGAAAATCGTCGGGTAGTGGGGTAACTTCCAAGCGTTTTTACATGAAATTGGTGATAAATGATCGGTGATAAATACAACTTTAAACTTGTTTATAGCATGATCTGTGATGGCAACTTTGTTTTTTTGTCAGCTATGATGACTTCTCTTTCGTCGTTCTCCTGGATCTCCTCAAGTCATTTAAGGTCTCTGATTTTCTGCAACTCATATTCAATCCAAGGCCAATTTACTAGGGACTGGGAACAAACACTTGATACTACCCCATGTATCACCTCTTCTTGGCAGACTCGCTGTATTGTCCTCTTAACTCCAGGATTTCAGTCAGCAGTTTGGCGTACTCACGACCGCATTGTTTGTGAATGGCGTCTTGAAGCTGACTCGAATACCATCGTAAAAATTCTCTCTTGATGTAATAAAGGTCTATCTGCAAAGAAAGAAACACATATGGTCACCAAATAATCTGATTTCCGATTTTAGCCTGATCAAGCTAGGCCTTAATCTTAATGGTCGGTAAAAAAATGTTGAGTCCCAAAGCCCACATGTGTTGGCAAACATTGTTGTTCCTTCTACGACAACTATCAATTTTGGTATCCATAACAATTTCTTACGACGACTGTACAGTTTTGAAACAATAGCTTGGAGAAAAATGCTTGAAATATTTATTGTCAGTATCAGGAAACTGAAACGTAACAACGATGATAATATCGTTTGTTACAAATTAGATGAAACGAATTTTAAAAAGAATTTTACCATTCGAAAGAGCACTTTTCAGAGGGTGTGTTGACTTAATAAATCGATTTTAAGTGGCCCTCGGATATACTTAGAAATGTTGGATTTTTAAGGAGCGATGAAAACCACAGAAACCAGGGAAAAGCCCATGGAGCAAAATTAGAATCAACAAGAAACTAAACCAACTTATGCCGCCGACTCCGGAAGAGACTGGAGGCGAGTGCTCTGTCCGCTGCCCCGCCCCTTCTGAATTCAACAGAATTGACAATAACTTACCTCTGATCTGGAAACCATCAGTCTTAACATCTGCGTTTCATTTGCATCTTTCATTTTCTTTGCAAAGTACAAGGGAGGATTGTCGATGTGTAGGACTGCAACAAAAGAATCGCGTAATAAATTTCACTTTATGAAGAATATTTTAAGAAGAAAAGGAAATAGTTGGACGGAAACTCGGATTAAGACGAACAGGCGGACTATGGTACGAGACAAAGTGCTTAGATTCCCGGGTTTAAACCACACAAATGAGAATAGGAGTTATTGTTCTACTCTTTTTGCGAGGCCTGGTTTTGTTTAACTGTGAAAACCGACGACTGCACTAAATTGGTGTAGATCCTTCCGTTTGTTATAGTATTTGTAAAAATTGACTAAGGGAGATTCGCTCAAAACCTTGACAGGGATTTTAACACTCGGAACAAGCTACGCATTTTGGAAAATGTGCGAGTGCTTCTGTCAGACGTATCGACACACCCGTGAGGCAGGCATTAGCAAGGATTTGACCTTTTGGCTAAAGGTAACATTTATGCGGTCATATTGAACATTCCCTTTTGATGTTGATATATTCCTGTATATTTTAAACCAATAGTAATTCAGTCTTCAGGACTGCAATTGTTGATGTTTCAATTAACGATATAACGAGATAATAATAAAACTGACACAAATAGAATTTTCTGCAAGCCAGTTGTCCTAACAAAGGAAGGAGACTTACGTTAGATTTACTCGTATTTGTCTCAAGCAAATGTGACTTACCACAATCTTTCAAGGTGTCTTTTGCATGTGTCGATAACGAGGAGCAATTCTCATCGATAAACTGGTTAATGTCGACTCGATACAGCTGAAGAAAAGCAGCTAAAGTTTCTTTGAGTTGATTCCTACCAACTGGCTCACATAACAGAGACAAGATATCTCTATCGTTATAGAGTTGGTTTGCCCTTTCTTTCGCCGCCATTTTGTCAGCTCTTTTGTTGGTGAATGGCCGATCTACATTTAACAGAGAAACTAGAATGTGTCTGAGATCTTTGTCCGGTATCTTGAGCAATTCTTCTTCCATTGTCTTGCTGTATTCTGTAATGAACAATGAAATAACATTACACAGCTTTGTTTGAAAAACAGTTAATATTATAACATTCTTGATCCTTTAAGCCCCAATATAATAGTGACTATTATCTAACTTCTCCTTATAGTATCACTGTACGGTCACTCAAACAAGTCACGAGAATGAAGGAAATGACCACCAAAGACGAAATACATTGAGGTTTAAACAAATTATCCCAACGTATATCACAAAAAGGATCGATCTGAAGGCTAGTCAGGAGAATAGGCTTATTCATGTGAGATAAGTTGCATATTGGAGACTTTCTGGGACAGGGTCTGCGTAAACCAACCAATGCAACTTGAAAAACCTGAAATTTCTTCGAGAGATTCACTTTTCAAGATTTTGGTTAAGTGAGTGGTTTCTTCAGTAGAGCTTAGAAAAGACTGAACAAAAAAATGGATTTTAAATATTACGAAACTGTAACAGCATTATTCCTTTCTTTTTTAACTAACACCATATAGGTTGTGTTGAAGTCTGCTTATCGTCGAAGTGTGGTAATGGTGACATTCACATTATAATTTCACCCTTAAGTAAAGCAAATTTTTGCAAAATACATATGCAATCCTTAGCGGCATTTATTGGCTGTTTGCTTTTTTAAATCGAAAATTAAATGCAAACATTTTTATGCAAGCCGTTCTTTTTAAGAGACCTGAGATGACGATGAATGCAGTACTCTATTTCTTTGCTAAATCCATAACACGTCACGTGACTATCACCCAGGCCACTCACCATTCAAGTACTGTTCCTCCACGTCCACTAACACGTCGCTTTTACTCGATATTATGACAGTCTCAACCGTGTCGTAATCCTGCTCATCAAATGCCTTTTTTAATGACTGGACATCATAAGTGATTGGCGGGCACAGTAAGGCGGATACAACTTCTTTGGCTGTTCCACTCAGCTCTGACTCAAGAACAGCTGTCAAGTCCTGTTGGATGAGGAGAAAATTCACACAGCACGTCAGGAAAACAACTTTTCTAAAAAATAGTTCTCCAGTCCCTTTACACCTTCGTAGTGGGCTTAGTCATTCTAAAGATTGAAACTTCGTGAAGTTTGTGCCTTGTTATTTTCGATTCAGATTAACAACAAACTTGACTGTTTATTCAGACGTCGAGTTTAAACTACCGCATTTTCCCGGAAGTATAATTTTTATTCTTTTCTTACAGAAACTGTTTGATCACACAAAGCTATTATAAAACGTAACTTGGTCCTCATTGCCGAACAGCGCCTTGCAAAACAAAGACACAGGTAACAAATGTACTCTAAGTGGACCCATTTTCCCTTACCTCATTAAACCGTTCTTTGTAAGCTTTCAACAGTCTCTTTCTCTGTTTGTTTGTAAACCTGGCCAGTATTCTAACGATACAGTCTTCATCGGTGCCCAGTCCACTGACGGCGTCATGCAGCCGGTCAGCTTCTTTGTCCCAGTTAGGAATTTGATTTCTGATGGGGCCCAAGCCACCCTGCCGTGAAGAGAACAACAACTTCAATAGGACTAATTGACAAGTATTGCTGTTATTGTTTTGTTTTGAAAGCCTAACAACATCCCAGAGACGTACGACTCAGTTGCTCACATTTGAGTTATAAATAAACAGGTCCCATATGCGTGCATCATGCTGAACAACTCCTATTAGAAAAAATAGAATGAATTAAGTTGAGTCAAAATAATCTGTGTAGTATTCTACACACAAACTAACACGCAAACAAATGTTACTCGAGGTAACATTTAGTATTAAAATAGTCAAGAGATTGAACATCCAACACCAGCAAAAAGATTAACATCCAGCTCCAGCAAAAAGATTAGGGTATGGTCCAGTTTCATTGAAGTTTTGACGGAAATAGTTGTAATTGTAGTGATAACAACACGAACTACAACTAAGGATGGTGATAATGATGATGATGATGATGATGATGAGGAGGATGATGATGATGATGATGATGATAATGATGATGATGATGATGATGATGATGATGATGATGATGATGATGATGATGTTCACTGTAGGTAAAGGTTGTCGCATACATTTCAGTTGACGTGACAGAGGAGCACGATATTCGGAGGAGAATGTATGTTATTTAGTACCTTTGGGGGTGAAAAGACCCACCTAAATTGGGTAGAACTTTCGAAACCACTGTAAGAGCATTGGCTATGATTGCAAACAGTGTTAATTCCATGTCAATTTTAATTTAATCTGCACTAGGATATAACAACAAAGAACTAAGAAAGGAAACACAATAATTGTAGGCAACACCCGCTTTTTTATCATTTTACGTCCAGTGTTTGTTACTTCCGATGATGAGGCAAATTCAAAGAGAATTAACCACGGTTGTGTGTTTTGCTTCGGTTGTTATACTTGCTGCCGAACATGGTTTACATTGTGGTTAAATCTCTTTGAATTTGCTGCAACACCCGAGCAACAAACATTAAATGTAAAACCAAGCCACTGTAAGATACGTCTTTCCTTTCTTCCTTAAAAGCCCAGTAATACGTGCATCATTTTCTTTCAACTTGTCGCCCAACAATGTTGCGTTGCAAGTTGAGATTGTTTGTTGCGCGTATTACCACCTTCTCGCGCAACAAAATTTCCATGTTGCAAAAAGTAGACGTCGCTTCTACTTTTTGCAACATGAAAATTTGTTGCGCGCAGAGGTGGTAATACGCGCAACAAGCAATCACAACTTGCAACGCAACATTGTTGCGCGACAAGTTGAACAAAAATGTTGCTCGTATTACTGGGGCTTAAATTTTATGATTTATAAACCCGTAACAATGGTAACACTGAATTGAACACTAAGTGCGACTGTGCCTATTGTCGCATGTACTGCTGCTTACGAATCTTGGTCATTTCCAAACCGTGATAGACGTAGAATGAAGAACTAATTTTAACATCCGTTCTGTATCGTCAACTGAGAAAAGGAACAATAGCAACGCATGCAAATTCACGTCATTAAAGTGTCCTCGATCTACATTTCAAGGCACCCGTAGGTGCAGGTTCTTCCTTGATCGTATTGCAAACCATAGCAACAGAAACCGTCGGTTATACAGTATACACAAACAGATTAATTACGGCTAAGACATTTGAGCTATGAGAACTAAACGAGTCCCTGACTTAAAGAAGATTGTGCCATTGGTTACTCACAGGTCTTTCAAGTTTTACACTGCAGAGAAAACGAGTCGTGATTACAAATGTTTTCGTAAAACCGTGCTTGAAACGCTTTCCCCGCGAATTTAAGTATCGATAGCATACTGTAAGCAACGAAAGTAAGACAGGAATTGTCTTAAACACGGAGCGAGCCTATATAAGGAGGCTGAACTGTTCAGCCTGCCAATCACAAATCCCAAAGGACGTCACAAAACAAAAGGTTTAATTAGCAAAACAATGACTCTGCACGTGCGATACAGATTTTGGTACATTTCTTTGCCGTCCTCTGCAAAACAACAACGTGAAATGAATATGTATGTTTTGCACTGTATATTAATTATTTACCATCTTTCATTCTACATAAGTGAAAACGTTGTTTTATAAAACAACGCTATTTCTCCTGGTGCCCGCTTCTGTTGTGCGACGGTTACTTTGGCCGCCATCGGCCGCCATTGCTGAAGAAAAAGAAGCCAATTAAGTGCGAGAGGGGGGGCTATTTATAGGCTCGCTCCGTGTTTAAGCTATTCAACCCGCGTGTTAAATTTTTAAAAGAACCATCGCTTGTGGTTGTGTCTCTGGTGAAAACTAGACGTAAGTGTCATGTGTTTTGAAGTATACAATGTGACTTACGTTCAACCTGGATTTGGTTTCAGTGTGCTCAGACACTGTACAACCCATTGGTGTATGCCTGTTTCCCACGCCGATCGAGCGAACTAGCAGCTCTGTGGCAGCTCCGACAATTCGACTGACAAGCCTTGCCTTTTGTTATCAGTTTCGGTTCAATTCCCACTGCGTCAAGTAGGATGCATATTCTCGTGACTAATTAAAAGTAGCATGTTTTTGAGAGTACTGCATTTGCGTCATTTAGCATCATTAACACTGATTGTCATGATTCTACATAAGTTGAACATCCATGTGTTTACGTCATTTCCGTTTCTGTTCCAAAATTACAAGTGCCACGAGGCGTTGTTCTCAAGTTGAAAATTAACTTTTGATCACCCTTAAAATAGAAATAACTAAACGTCTATCACTAAAAGTGAGAAAAAGTAGGAGGACAAAGTTTTCAAGATTGAAAAGTTTCATTACATTGCCTAGGTTAAATGTTGGAGAGGCTGGAACATTCTGAAACTGCAAGACAATAAGTTTTATGGATGGATGGCGAAAGTCACCTCCTGGCCTAGCTACCTAAACTCACTGAGGTGTCGCTAATTGAATGTTTTTTCATTGCCACAATATTTATCCTAGAATGCTGAGACTCTCAGCTGTCGCTATTCTAACCTGTTTCTTTTCTATCAATAGATTTCTAGTGAACTCATTCACTTCGAGCGGCAGACTTTCAGTTATGTGATGTGCTGCTAATTTTGAATTCGTAGATTTGAACTAATTTTGAATTCCTTCTTAAGCGTGACCGTTCTTGAATGTGTAAGCCATCGAGCACTGAACACATTCCTGTACGCGATTTAAGATCATGTACTGAGCGACTTCGTGACAAAGCTGGCGTTTCAGTCAGTTGTTTTCTATACTTTTGTTCGCTATTTTCGACACAATTAAAGCAATCAATTGACGGAAGCCCCGCTAGAAGAACAAAAAAGCCTGAAACAACACTGAACAACAAAGAAATCTGGGAGCGGTCCGTCATGCTGGACGAGTTTTCCGTTAACCGAATCGGTGAACCTGCGAAACCCTCCGAATGCGGTTTCCAATTTTCCTTCTGACGTTCGAAATTTAACTCTTTTTTCAATGAATAATTCTTACTGACATGACATCATCTAACCAAGTATTACATAAATCCTAAGGTTCCATGAGGAAGCTTTAAAAAAATACGTGATATTACTATATTCCGTGTTGGAAGGAACATCCGGATCCAGTCAAACTCTCTCAGTGTTCTCAGTGTTTGTGAAACTTATCTATTCTGGTAAATGTAAAACACTAATGAAAAACGCGCAGATATTTTGTACATGGAGGCGATAAATCGCATTTGAAAACGTGAAAATCTTTGTTAGCGCCTTGAGCCCCAATAGTGTCTTATTTCTCCTTACAGTATCAGTTCTTGATCGAAGATATACGAACGTCATGAGAATGAAAGAAATGATTATTCAAGATAAAATTTCTTGATGTTTGAGGAGGTTGTCCCAACTAATGTTGAAAGATATATGTGGAGAACAGTGAGGAGAAGACGTGTGTTGATATCGGGGCTTAATTTTAAAAAATCGCATCGAAAACTACCTTTCTAAATATCCCTTAAAAATAAATATGTCCTGCAAGAACAAGACGTGTTCTATAAAATATTCTTTTAAGGTTATAAAATTGTTGTTGCGAAAATGTTGTAAAGAACGAGTTTCGAGCTGCTTTCCGAACTATTGAGATTCACATAAGGTGTTGCGAATTTTTTTAATGCTTCTGAAAGAAGAAACGAGTGATGTTAAAGTAAAGTTACACTTACACGATTTATTACTAAATGAGGAATCATTAGTTTTGTTGTCTTATTGTTGCTTTAAAACTTATCCTGTTCCAGGTTCGCAGGAAGTCGGGACGGCAAAAACTAGAAAGCCTCCAAGAAAATGAGATCAGTTGCGGGACACCACGCGTTTTACTTCGGCGTCCGGTTTCTTTATTTCGCTGTTTTCACTATTTTAGACCTGATCAAGCAGCAGATCGATTAAAGTATAGTTTATCGTGTATGTTTTATCAGGATATACAAATCATTGCAGTTTTGATATGTTTTGCTTTCACTAAATGAATTATAGATGAGTTGAAAACCTATTTGAATGAATTGAGATTAAGTGTAGCATGAATATATTTTTTTGCTTCAACTGAATGTACGAACTTTAAGATAAAGCGATCCAGAGTCAACAAAATATGTTTCGGAAACAAGAGTTTCTATTATTCGGTTAAACAACAATTTACAATTAAAAAATAAATAAATAAAATTGGAGAACATAGTTGATTAATAGCCTGGCAACGTATCAGTGTTAAATGCATTTTCTATAATTTAATCGTCGTGTTAAGTAGAAACAAAACTCCTCTAAAGTTTTGCCGGTTTTCTGAGTCGCAGTGATTTAATCGCGCATGTGCTAGGTTGAATTTCAATTCTCGATATATCCGACCAAATCGAGCATAAAATTTGGTGAAAGAAACAAAGTTAACTTTGATTGTCGGATTTGACTGTCGCCGGACAATTCGAGTTTTATCGAGACTCGTTATATAGACGTGAAAAACTCCAGCCATTGGTTTAAGAAATCAGGCTATTGGAATATTCTACTGCCAAATTTCACTATTCTAACTTGTAACTTTTTTTGCAGTTAGTACTGTTCACGTAGCGAGGCATGCAGCGGTTGCTATGAGCTGTTTGAGATAATCACAGACATGAACGAAGAATAAAAGTAAAAACTTCTGCAGGTTAGGTCTTCCAAACTTTTTGGAAAATTTAGGTTGTGTGCAAGTAGACATTTTGTCCTTGACAACTGTTTGTGCTTTGTCAACCTAGTTGAAACTTTTTTGACATCAGTTTTACCCAGGGATTAGTGACAGTGGATCAGATGTGTAGAGTAATCCTTGTCTCAAAAGCGAGTACAAAACTCTACAACCAAGATATTCCATGCTTTAGCGAGTGTTACCTCAACTTTACAGAAAATATACAAAATTATGACTCACGCATTGCTCGGATTTGGACTTAGAAGACGCTGCACAACCCATAGTCACATATGATGTTGTAAGTATCGAGTGCACGACTAAGCAGCTGCAATACAACTGACCGCGGGCCTTGGTTTCCACGCCAGTAAATTTCCTACCGTGACATTCTGGGCGTGACTCCTCGTGACCAAGTGATATTGGCACGGTCTTCAAGCGCATGCAAAAGAGTTGATTTGCGTCATTTAGTGTCATAATACTGGTTTCAATATCAAAGTGCAAACAGTCTGCTTTGTGAACTAATTCCTTTGTTTTTCAGCCAATTTTATTCACTTTCGGTTTTAATGCTGCTTAATTCAACAAGATATTCAATTAGCAAATTCGCAACAAACAGCGCAAAACAAAAACAGTAGAGAGATTCTGGGAGGGGCCCCGTTACGGTAGTCGGTTTTTCCGCGACAGAATTCGTCACATTACCAACGGTTCCAAAATAAACAGGGTGCTGCCTATAGCATAGCGTGAGACGAGACTCAATGACGTCAAAACGGCACAGCAGCGGCTCACTCAATATAACACACTCCTTCCTGTTTTAAAAGTCTGCGAATAGAACCGTCGGACGATTTATTCGCATTAATTATATGTGGTGCATGTGAATTTTGAGTGTAACCAGGTAAGTTAGGCAGGGCATTGATTGGTAATTGAGTTTGGACGAGAAAATTGTCTGTGAAAATGTTCTTGTGAAGCGGCTTATAACTCGGCAGCCTCCAAAATGAACCAATTAGTAAAACAATTAGGCTTGAACACATGGCCTTTGCACTACCCGGATTGAGAGTGCTCCGACACTGAGTTATCGAGCACTTGAGCCAACTACGACCAATATCAAGATCAATTGTACTGACTCGTGAAAGCAAGCAAGCAAACAGACAAACAAACAAACAAACAAACAAACAAACAATCAAACAATCAAAAAGCCAAAAAAGCCCCCCTCCTTAAAAAAGGCAGAAAAAACAAAACAAAACAAAACAAAAACAAAAGTTAAGGAGTAAGAGAAAAGGTAGAACAAAAGTTGTTAGTTTGATCACAGTCTTACAGCTGTGTTCAAATTCTGTACCTTATTGCAAGATATGGTTTATTGTTTGCGCATGCTCCAAAAGTGAAATTATCTTTTGAAGGAGCCCATTGTTTGACATGATTGTTTTCAGATAATTTAGAACAGGCAAAGCGTGCGCGAAGACAAGAACGAAACGCGAATCCGCGGGAGTCTCTAAAGCGAACGTAGTAGCGACAGTTCCCAGTCTCATCCTATGTATTTTCTACTCGTTACGATCCTTTTATCTTAGTGGTCCTAGACACACAATGAAACAATGTGCGTAGTGTCTAATTTGCTGCAACTAAACTGAGACTGCGAGCAGTGGTTCTATTCTTCAAGTACGGTGGGGCACCCACTAAGAATCTTTACAATGCGCCCATGGATAGCAGACAGTTAGGCAATACCAGATCTCGACACGGCGGAGAAGAAAAGAATATAAGGCTTAACAATTATACGCCCAAGTGGAGGTGAATTTTTTAGTGGTAGATGGAGCTGAATCTTTTCAAAATGCAGCTGTTCAAACGAGTAAAAATTTACACATTTTAATATTTATGTCATTAAATTTGAAGTCCTAAAAATGCTCTAAATATTTTGTATGATACAAAAAAATACGATTGTAGTGCTCCAACAGTTAAGTTGTGCCGGGAAACCCACCACATGAAGCTTCTTGTTCTGTTCGCGGCACTGTTCTTGTAGCTGATAAATAGTGGACCCTATGTCACTTGTGCCCCTGCCTGCATAAACTCTGCATTGTAATTCAGACTGTACGGAGTCTGCCTTATCTCCAGACGTCCCTCTTTATTATATGATGGTGGGCGTGGCGTTGTGGGATAGGTGCACTGCAGCTGGTTTTGCAGCCGGTTTTTTACCTCTGCGTTTTGCATCCTTCCCACGACACCCCGCGCTCCCTGTTTGCCCGCGCTAAACCGGCGCCTGGGGACGGGGCAGGTACGGATTCAGCTATGTGTGTGGTAAGTCTGCTCTGGTGGACCAGCTCAGGACATTTCCCGCAACACACAGGAGGGATATACCACGACGATTACTGCAATAATTTTTGTCTCTCTTCTTCTTAAAGACTTGCAAAATGGAAAGGTCTTTGAAGGGTAATCCTCCACGAGAGAATGCCTGCCCTCCTTCCTCGTAGATATCTGCTGTTATTCTGTTTGCTCATTGCGCCTTCCCAGAACAGTGTGGACTGCTTCAAAATGTTTGCTGTTCCGCACTAGAGGGGGAGGGGGGATCTTCCAGAGATTGCTTTAGCGACTGTTGAGAAGTTGATGAGATTGCCCGATGATTCCCTGGTCAAGATTGTGTTGACATGCTCAGCCCAGAAGTACTTCAAATAGACGTTAAACAATAATTGATATGTAGTAAGAATTTTCTGTAAAGCAATTACCACTAACAATTACGCTCCTGTTGGGACTTCGTTTGTACGTCAAACTGACCTAAGCCAGCGTCGTGTAAGCCACGACTACTGTTGACATGTAAGTTAAATTTTAGTGGGCTGTTATGTTTTTGCCTGTTAAACTACAAGATAGCAAAATATACAATGACGCTGGAATAGCGAAATTACTGGATTGCTGTGTGCACAATATTTATTCAACAACCCAGAGAATTCTTATTTTGACTCATGCTGAGAGAAAATTAGCTGGCAAATTCGAGAAAGACGCATTCTTTTGTGAAATAGAAAGCATAGCAAATACCGACAATGAAAACACTTTATGAAGAGAAGAAATAAATTGGAGCTATAGGAGAAAAATTACTCATATAGTTACAAAGTACAATCTTGCAATCTTGCAGGTTATGTGTACAGAGAATCAGGAAATGCCATTTTACCGAGCTAAACTGAACAAAGAAACGTTATTCAGACTGGGCCGGCCTTTCATAATTAATTACATGATATTTATTTCATTAACTCTACAATAACACCTGCTTCTTTATCTCTTGCAGTAAACCGACCGAACAACCTCCTTTTTCCAAGTCAGAATATGTATTTCTGGATTTTACTTCTATTTAGCCCAACTGCACATAGTATAAGCCTGATTTCAGAGCCTCGTTTACCACTCAGAGCTCTTAACTTTGCTAAGCCAATTGAGGGAAGAAAATTGAATGGAAGTGTGATAAGAGAAGTAGAAGTCGATTCAGAACTGTCTTGTCAGTTTGAATGCGTTGGCGAAGGGCTATGTCTTTCTTATAACGTTGGACGTTCAAAGACCAACGCTGAGAGATTCGTGTGTCAACTCAGCGACTCGGATCGATTTTCTGGTCATGTTAACTTCACAGAGGACGAAGGCTTCAAGTACGGTGGCTTGCAGGTGATTTTCACGAAAACTACTAACAGCAAAATATCATATAGTAAAAGCTATGGCTTAACAGGCGTTTTGTATTAAAATGCTAGTGACGTGCTCTATATATCTGATTTCTGACAGAAAACGCCTTTCGTCTTCTATCATATCGAGGGCAGTCTGGGAAGGTGCGGACGCCGATCGTTTATTGGGCACGAATTGAAATTTCACACACATGATAAAAACGCTCTTCAGATAAACATTATCATGGTGTTCTTTAGCTGCGCTGTAAACAAACCTTGACCTGCTCAGCAGCAGACATTCGAAATGGCAGAAAAGAAGAAAAACTAGAGAACTCAAAGTTTGTTTCTGAAATCCCTCCCTGCTCTCAGTATTTTCGCACGCTTCTCAATGAAAACGAACGCGTTGCCAAGCAACATCTGGGACATCAATGTTCTGTAATTTCCAGCCGTGCATCTATAAAAAACAACTAATACAATGGCACGTATACAGCAACTATATTCTAAGCCTCGATATAATTTCTCAAGCTTTAATGGGTAGACTACAAAAGTCAGACCCCATTGCATGAGGGGAGCGAAGGAAAGCGAACAAGATATATAACAAGAGAAGAAAAAATATTGTAAGCACCGTCGGAAGTGAGTGTAAGAGTGCTCCTTTATCCATGGCCAATGGTTAAGGAATAGTCACATCCCCACCCTGTTTTAATTTTCAATTATTCATTCAAACACCTTCCCTTGGTTTTATGCGAGTTCCAAATGACGCGTCCAAATAATGTGTAATCTTCTGTTCGTTAACAGAAAACGAACACTGACAAAAAAGAAACAAAACAAAACAAAAAAGAAACCAACAAAACGTACTTTATTACACTAAACAAGTCTTATTTAGCGCTCGGCAATTTTTTTAGCAATTATTATATATTTGTTTTCAAATAGAGTGTCTGTGAGGCAAGTAAGCTGCGTTGTGGTGACAGAGAAGTGTGTATCCCTAACTACCAAAATAGCAACGTACGGTGCGAATGTAAAGAAGGATATACTGGAAAACCATGCAGTAAGTAAACAGCCGATGCATTAACTCTGAATTAAACGGAAAAGTCTTTTAACATTTAACCCTCTCCCGTCCGATTTTTTTCCTTAAAAAACGCATTTTTTACCGTTAAAGCGGTTTTTTGAGTACTATGTTGCCAAATGCCACTAAACTTTGCTACAAAAGCGTTTTCTTACAGTTAAGCTAGATTTTGAACCAGCTTCTGTTGTAAATTGCACAATATTTTGCTTTCACGCATGCGCATAAATGTTCTTTTTTTTTTTCGGATTCATTTCCAATTTTTTCTCGCTTCTTTTGCTTTCCTTTTTCTCTCCCTTTCTTTTCTCTTTATTTTCTAACCTTTATCCCCTTTCTATCCACTGGAAAAGTTTTGGCCTCAGTCCTTCAAAAAACCTGGAAATGGAACATTGATCAACTAGGTGGCTTGGCTTATTTTACCACCAACTTTGCACTCAAAATTGGACACGTTTTTTCTGGTATAGCTCTACAGAATTTGGTCGATATTCAAAATGGACACACGTATAGATGGATCTGTCCTTGCTCTATTAGCTGCTTATCAAAACAATCTGGTGACGTCAAAAATGATGACGTCACAAGTGGTTCAATGGTTCCCGACTTTAACGTCGGGAAAATACTACTCCTCATGGAAAAGAGTTAAAAAGAGTTAAAAGAGTTAAAATACTTTTTCAGTGCCGAAAAGCTGCGCCCAATTCCTTCAAGATGGTTTCACATCCAGTGGCGTGTATAACATTAATCCAGATGGCGGCAAACCGATCCCAGCGTTGTGTGACATGAACACGGATGGTGGAGGTTGGACCGTTTTTCAGAGACGTTTAGACGGCTCGGTTGAATTTTACCGTGACTGGGCGTCCTACAAAATCGGATTTGGAGATCTGAATGGCGAGTTCTGGCTTGGAAACGACAACCTTCACCGTTTGACAGCCTCTGATGACTTCATGCTGAGAGTTGACTTGGAGGACTTTGAAGGGAACATCAGATACGCCGAGTACACGACATTTAAGGTGGCAGACGAGGGTGATAAATACCGGCTTTTGATTGGAGGATACAACGGAACGGCTGGTGACTCGATGTCGGTGGCTGGTAACCAGTTACATAGGTACTGAGAAGAAAATAGAATGCTATTAGCGTAATGTAGTAGGCCTGATTGTTTATAGCAGAAAATGTTAATCCATGATTTCATCGGTTATCAATGTGGATTTACGTAAACTATTTTGGTCCAATTCTGAGGAAGTTTAACTACCGAGGCTAAGAATGTGTTTCAATAACGGGAAGAACAATAAGACATCACGTCTTTGATACACACTCGACGCACTTAAAAACGTTAAAACGATATAAACACTGTCAAAATTGCAGTATTCCGGTATATATCAGTCGCTCCTCGTTTTACTCGTCTCTAAGTGCGTCGAGTGTGTATTAAAGACGTGATGTCTTGTTGTTCTTCCTGCTATTTTGATCTAACATTTTGACTTCGACTTCCTTCGAACTGTAACGTAAAATTAACACAGAAGAAAGAAAAAAAAAAAAGGGACGAAAAGGGGAAGAAAACAAAGAAAAAAGAAAATGAATTCAGAAGTGATTTTTCTGTTCTTTTCCTTCTGTTTGGACTATACAGTGGTTCCATAAACCCGGGCTTTGGAAGACTTGGGATTGCTCTTTCTTATGGTTTTTCTTTGTCTTTGTCCATAGTGACATGCAGTTTACTACCAAAGATCAAGACAGCGATATGAATAGTAGTGATAACTGCGCTCAGAAGTACAAAGGAGCATGGTGGTACAACGCATGTCACAGAGCCAACCTTAACGGACTGTACCTGGGTGGACCACATGATTCGTTTGCTAACGGGATCAACTGGTACGCCTGGAGAGGACATTATTATTCCCTGAAGCGTGCTGAAATGAAAATAAAACCTGCAACATGAACGAGCATCAAACTGGCTGGGCTTTCTTTCTTTTAGCGTCCACTTCAAGATAGCGACCAACTGGCGTTTTTGTCAAAGAAAAGTAACCACTGTTCAAACAATACAGGGGGGTTAGTTTCTAAAGAAAGACTGTGGTGCTGCGTCGGTGGGGACGTGAAACACAAAATTTTGGATTTATCATCTGAGTTGATAAGGTAAATTGACCACCGATTCGCTCTGACGAAGGGCCAACGCTCGAAACGTCAGCTTTCAATCGTTTTACGGTGGCCAATTTATCTTATCAACTCAGTTGATAAATCCACAATTTTGTGTTCAAACAATGCGCTAATAGAGGGCATTCTAACCCATTCTATGCTGCTTCTCTGAACTTAGCTTCCATTACTAAACTGTTAGCTTCTCGAGCTAGGTATTCAAATCATGTCTGTCGAGGAATCTTGGCATTATACACACTGTTATTCACCGGGTATTCGCCTATACAGAAATTGTGATTTATCCCTGAAGCAAAACAGTAAAACGTACTGAGCTTAGCTGAAAAAGTGAACGGTTGTTAAGGGTAGGGAACTAGAAACGCCGATATGAAAGTGGGCGCCAAAAGAAAATTGGCCTGGCCATCACCGGGCGCAGATGCAGAAAAAATGTGTGTGATTTTAATTTTTACGAGGGTTGAAGGCGCTAGCATCTAACTAAGAAACTGGCTCAGAGAAAACCTTTGTGCAGAGGTCCACTCAACACATGTGTACAAATAAACCGTTCTGGTACATGAGGAGATACACGTTCCAGACATCACTTGCAGTGTAACTAAAACTGGTACCACAACAAAACGGCAAATTTCATCATTTGCCGTGGCCGATATTTTGCGTCTAAAAAGTTATTGTTTTGTTATTTACTTCAAGAGCCGCGGCGTGCTTCACAATTTCCTGATAGTTGCTAAAAATGTTATCTAGCTTTGTTTTGAATGAATGAATGAATAACTTTATTAAAGTGTCAGGGCGGGTAACTATTTGGCTTGTGACAGCTAATTGGGGACACTCTACTACTTACTGAATAAATTAAAATTTAAAATATACATTTAAAAATTACAATATTTCACTATATTAAAATTAGGGGGAATGAATAAGAATAGGAATAGTTCGTTTAAAAAAAAAACGGTTTCTAAACTCACAAATACATTATTATACTTAACTAAGGGAGAATTAAAAAGATAAAAATAAACTGTTACTAGAAAGCTACATGCCACGATGAGAGTATGAAAAATAAAACTGAATACTTTCACCATACGGTTTAGAATCTCTTGGCTAGATGAAAGGCAGGCCTGTAGGCAGCCTGGCCCAAAGGCGTTTGATTTCTGGGAGTTCATTAGTCCTTCTGATTAATCGCTGACCTCTACGAAGACTGTATATACAAATGCGTAGTACTAGCGACCTTTGGCAAACGTTGGGGCCACGGATCGCTAGGAGTAGCTTTAGGTAAGTTACTCTAGGAAAGTGCGGACTTTAAACGATCGAAAGAGTTCGCGCGATAACTTGCAGTCGTCCATGGTAACCATCTCTCACATTTGAAGTTGTTATTAACTGATGCGAAAGTTCTTATGATCTTAAAAAGAGCCTCCCACTGCGAAATATTACGGTATTTTCCTAGCGGGATTTCCAAACAAATGAATTTATCTTTATAACCAGCGATCAGGTAAGAGTAAATAAGAACCCTCGACACTGACAAGAGTCACGGAAAGAAAGATTCTCTTTACAGTAAACTCGTTTTATTTGATTATGTGGCTGAACCATCCAGGGGCTGAATTCGCAGGGACGGCGTTCAGTTCTGCTTTGATAACGAGCAAAAGGAAAACTTATCTTCGTGTGTTTACGTTCTCCATAGAACCTTGGTCTTTTCACGTTGGTCCTTTTCCAGAGAACTGCATAGAAATATACCAAAAAGTGTAAAGCATGGGCCGAGAGCCACCTTTTTGCATTGCGCATCATGTCTACCTTTTGTTTTGAGACAATTTTCCCGGTTCCTTCACTATTAACCATTTTAAAATTACTGGAAAGGAACTTTTCCTTTGAAAACACTATTTAAGTATGAATGGAGGAGTATTTCTTGAGCAGATGGTTGTTAAGACAGCTGAAATTCCGAGGGACTGCAACTGGGGTTATTTGCGGTGCGTATTTGGCACAAAATCACTTACAACATTCAACTGTGCAGCGTTCTCTTTGTGCCGTTTCTGTTGCTTTACTTTTTCCTTCTTTTAGCTAACAGGTTTGACACCATTTAAATGTTTCAATGACATAATTAATGCATGACTACTATACAAGGATTATCTGTTGCTGTTTTAAAAAAATGGTACTCGGTTTTTCATGTCTGATCGCCATGATCAATCATTACGATAACCAAACGATCGCTTAGCACTGACCGCAATTAGTCGCATACCGAGCTAAAGAATACTTGAAATCATAGATATTAGAGATTCTATTTATAGCAATAAGGTAAATCCAACTTTTTATCCTGGTTGCACGACGCCACGCTCAAACTGGCAAATTAGTTTTTAAATTGGATGTAAATGAAACTTGTATTTATGGTCTCACTTAACACGTAACTTGTAAATTGCTTCCAAAATGACATTTTCGAAAACGAGCAAAAATAAAGAGGTCTAAATGTTCGAAGAGGCGCCACTGAAACTGGAACTAACTAGCATTCTTCAAACTGTCAGGATAGCTTTAAAGCTGTCAAACAACTTGAAAAGCAACTTAACTGCATGCGTAGCTCGATTTTTAAGAGTTTTTTCTCGCGTGAGCTTCAGTTTTATGATTGATCACGCTACCATTACTGACAAGCCTTTCACAGCTGCTGTATATCGGAAAATAGCATTTTGAATTCTTGCCGCATATTTTGCTGTATCAATAAACCAATAAAACTTGCCACAGAAAAACTTGCTTGAAATAAAAGTCGGCGTATGAAAACTAGTGGTGATAAAACTTGCCAGAAACTTACGTGTCCGTTTATATACCTTGACAATTATCTTTGTGAGCCGTTTCAGTTTTTTTAAAAAGGAGATTTAAAAAATGAAGGAAGAACCAAGTCGATAAAAAAGTATGTTTTATCCTTCCTCACCGGAGACAGTGACTCTCGTCGAGGAAATTTTTTCTCTGCTGTTAAACAACTTCTACGAGTTATAGACCTATCGGTCACCTCGAAAATGTAGCACCAAAAGATTGGGCAGTAACAAAAGCAATATTTCCAACTGATCTTGGTAATAAACGTCAGTAGTATTTAAGAAAAATGTGAATAGTTCTTTAAAGGGATGAGCTACTTGAACTCGGTGTAGCATCTAGTATTTACCCGAGTAAAATGACTCGAGCGTTTCTGCCACGTTTTTGTTTTTGGGAAAACAAAAGAAATATTTGGCTGAATATTCACCTGTGAAGCGTCTACTAAAACAATTATTCACCTTAGCGTCGGTGAATAGTGGTGAATATTTAAAGAAAGATACCTGGCCCCTTTGCTACTCGGTGCTAAACGAAAGCTGAAAATAAATGACAAATTTTTATTACCCTAACGTTCCTCATTTAAAAAAGCATTTTAATGTGCTTCTTGGTTCAATTTAGCCATAATTATTGAAAAAACGTTAGTAGTGTAGGCTTACAGCTTTTTTTTTTTATTATTATTTGCAAAGTTTTAATTAGCTTCGGAAAATTGGCCCGAGTTAGAGGATGGCTAATTTTGCAATGTATTTTATCGACAGCGATTCACATAACATCCTATAACATCGAGCGTCATTCGAGAAGCCTCATAATTATAGCTTTACTAAGCGAGTAGTCAGTTTGGCAAATGTCAGGTGAAACGTTCTTAAAATGCTTGTTTCTATGCTTTGTCTTCTTTGCCCATATTGAAGAATTTTTATCTTTATGCTTTAAGGCGTCTCGTGAGAAGAGCGAGGACAAAACAGTCAGCTTTTACAGCTGTTCAGACAATAAACGGGGCTCGAGTTAAATACTGGGCGATTATTCAAGATGGACGATTATTTGAGGTAATTTTCTAATTTCTTAAAAGCAATTATTTTGAAAATTCACCCTAAACTAAGGAATAATTAATCGAGGTGCCGCATTGGCGCACTTTTATTCGAAGGAACACATTCCGTTAATCGGTAACAAGGGCTTTGAAAAGGCACGCGAGTTACTTACAAGATTATTGCAGCTGTCTCATTAAAGCGTCTATAATAATGAATATATAGCATCAATATGTAGCTTAGTTATTTCGAGTCATTGCAGTGCACTTTCATCATGAAAATGTCTGCAGTTGTGGCGTTCTTTGCAATTTTCCTCATTTCAGATGTTTGCTGCTATTACTTTAAGCGGGTAAGCTGTAACTAGTAGCCTCTTGATTCGGGCATTCAAAGCTCACCCCCCCCCCCCCCCCCCTGTTGCCCCTACGCCTTCAAACTGCTTTTAGCTCGATTGCAATCAATTTGTTCGGAGTGTCGTAGGGTTTTCAAAACTTCTTCATTTTTCTTCTTATTTTAACACAAAAGATAAGTTGTGTCACATTGTCACTACTCGTTCCCATGATATATATTTCGTTGAACAAAACATGTACAATTCAGTTTTCTCGAATAAGTGTTTACTTAATAATCGGCCTTTTTGAAAAAACGCCTTCATGCAAACCCGGGCTTCGGTTTATTGGATTTTTGGCACCATTTTTACATTCGTATGGTAGCAATACAGCAAAATCATAATGGGCTCCTGGCAAAATAAAATTATGAAAAGTCGCGGCCTCGTGGCCCCGTCAACGTGGCTGCGCTTTCCTAAGTTTGCGTTTTCATCGAAGTCCGGAACAATATTTCTGTTTTCTCACGATATATACGACTACGATACAACTGATGCAAGCCTTAAGCCATTCGTTTTTAAAACGGTTTGCGTTTTAGACGTCCATACGGATGCGTTTTCAAAACGTTCTCATTTTCCGTGCGTATTCTTGTGGACCAACATGAAAACGTTAACTGGAAAGTTTGCGTTTACAAATGATAACGAGGAGCCTGAATGCTGATACACCTAAAATAACATATAGCTGTTGATACATAGACGCCGGCATCTCTAATATTAAACTTCAACTGGCTCTCGTAAACCCGTTGTTTTCCTGAATTCAACGGTTTATCCGGAACTCGAGAACTGAATGAGTTTCGTGCTTTATTAAAAAAACAAAACAAAACCAAAACATATATATATGTATATCGAGACAAAATTTCAACCTGACTCACGATAAACTGGGCCCACCGTCAAAACCTTCTTTGACAGAATGCTTAATATCAGTACAAACATCATCCATCAATGGTTATCTAGGGAACTCATGTCCTCACTTATATACAGGAAGAAAGACCTTATCGTCCGTTCTACTCGTTTGAAGCAATGTTGGCATGCAGATTTGGAAAACACCCTACAGAATTTAAGAATTACGGATGCTACTGTGGTCTGTCAACAAAAATCAAAGAGCACAAGACGCCACCTGTAGATAACTTGGACAGGTAACTTAAACAACACTTTTTTCTTTATGATAGGCAAAATTGTATACAGACCGGACGTATTAGTTACTACCCCTCCCTGGATGGGATTCTAGTCCATCTCCAGGGGTACCCCAGCATTCTTTAAAGTCCCCCAAACAGTGTTGTAAATTATCCCTGAAAAGCCCTAGAAGGAGATGATAATAAGATATTTGTGTATTCGTGTTTGCAATTCTGTCTGTCGCGCCCCTCTTATACACATCACTGGGTTGAGATTAATTTTGGAGAGGGGCTAATTTTAGAGGGAGGACGCAGAGATCAAGTTTTATCAGTTTACGTGTTAAAGATGAAGTAAGCTTAGAGAAAACTATAGGGGAAAAACAATGTCGGTTTTGAATAAACGGGAAAGTTGTTGCGTTTTCAGAAGTTCAGACTGCAAAATGGTTTGATTTTTGACAGATTCTCTGGGCAGGCCGCAGTAGAAAGTAGTCCGTTCGTTTCGCTGATGTTCTCACGCTACTATATTGCTCCGGATTTCAGATGCTGCAAAGAATACAAAGAATGCTTACACGAAAAGACATCAAGCCACTATCCTTTGGGGCCGTGCTCACATAGCTTTATCATTGGCTGTGATGCCAAGGCAAAAGATTGCATTAACCACGAAACTAAGATAGTGACATGTAACAAATTTTACGCCAACTATGACAGAAACAAGTGTAAATGACAAACCTTCAGTTTTAACAAGAACAACGAAAACAATAAATGTTTTAATTTTACAACAGAATTACAATGCTGGCTGAGTGAGACAAATGCATGCCCTCTGCAAGAAACATATGTGCTATTCGAAGACAACTCAACTAGCGAAAGTGAAGCTTAAATTACATAAAAAATTTAATTTAATTAGAAATAAGTAAATAAGCAAATGAACTACCAAATAAATTAGGCAAAAAATAGTTTGTCGTTAGCAGTTCTTTTGAACTAAAAGATAAAAGAGTTTATCCATTCTAGTCACTAACGATCTTTGAAGTAAAATGCGAAAGAGAGAGAAAATAAATCTTGACACTCTGTGTATGTCTCGTGTGTTTTCCGGCAAGCGTTTCTCCCCTTGCAGTGCACAACTGAAACCAAAAAATAACCAACTGAACACGATGTTTTAAGGCCCACATGGCTTCTTTTCTTTATTCTTTTGAGTGAATTTATTGAACAATCCCGCTAATTATTAACAGTCTGCAAAGCTGGTGGAGCAGTTTGATTGTAAGCGTAGGGCGTATCAAATGTTTCCAACTGTACTTTCTAATATCCCTGATTTCATATTACTATGTTGGAATTGCTAAGTTGCCAAAAAATTGTTACGTGTAGCATCCCTTTACTTTATAAATTCCACGGATATATCTCAGCGAAATAAAATTTAAAACAATCTTTTCCTTGTCTTTTATTGGATTTTTTGGATTGGGAGAAGTAAAAGAGGGTTTGAAAAAAATTGCACATCTGTCGTATACAACACGTTTGCAAGCGTATCACAACGCGCGCGCTTTTTCACAGCTTCACTCACCTGCCGGAGCGAGCACAGGGCAATCAACAAAGCATCCCCAACAAGAGATCCGTAAACAAAAAAATTCTCGAACACTCCTTCTTTTAAATACGCGTGAAGGAAACTGTCTGGATCACCCTAGTTTTGAATTAAAATTAAGCATATAAAAAGCGTTTGAAGTCGCACAACACCTTTGAGGATAATTCTGGCCTCCAACTTTTAGTCAAATTTAGCATTCCGCTCAAACAACAAAACGAACACCTACAACATCAACAAAAAAGGCGTCGAAGATAGTTTTGCCATTTACCTTAAATCCAGAGTTCAAATTTTTCTCCTGAAGTTTTACCTCCGCCTTTTTCATGATCCTTATCCGCGAGTTCAGACTTTGAAGGCGCGGATAAAGTAAAGCGAGGTTGGTTGAAACGAGGATGCAAAAACTTGTAGTACACAGTCATCATGAACAATCCAACAAAGAAGAACATGTAAATCACAATGAACCCTGCCAGCTCTACTTGCCGCGGTAAATGGCTGGTACTGTTGGTATACCATAGAACCGAGAAAATCAAATTCTCGATGAATGTCAAAATGTAATATTTCACAGCCCAGCGGTACGTACGAACACCTTCCAGACAGAAGAAACAGAACAGATGTATGTACGACATGACAGCGCGGAAAAAATGTTGTTTCTGGCTGTTTCCTGGAAAAAAGGAAACCTCATGACGAACAAGAAATGCTAAAACTATAAAGAAATGAACAAACACGACCATAAAGAACCAGACTTTGAATTCTGTCGCGAAGAAAACCAAGGCTAATATCCGGGAGACTATCATGAAAGCACGCCATAACCACATAGAGAGATAGCCGTACCAGCGTAGCTGCCCTTTATGGTGTTTTGAGTCACGAAGACAGCTTATGTAGTTGACCACTGCTCTGGAGTAAGAAATAAACGAAAAGCAGATAGAAAGGATTGTCCACAAGTCTTGAATACTTGTTGCATTTAATGATTCGATGTAATGGCGTGAAATGAGCACATAGATTTGTAAAACGAGCTGTGGAACGTCCTCTGTGAAGGCCATAATCATTTGCAGCAACGCCAGATCGAGGTTCATTGCTATAAGTAATTTGTTGTCAACAACGCGGGTCTCTTTCTTGCGCTTTATTCTGTAAGCTTTGACGAGAATTCTCCAGTACCTGTGAGAAAAATAAAGGGAAAAGATCTATCAGAAAGGAAACACAGAGAGTTAAGTCAACAGAGGAACATTACGGCGCGACCACTTGGTAACCAGGGAAATATGTTATATTCAGTACATTGAGCTTTCAATCAATGTTTATACCGTAGTAAAACCAAAAAAGACGGCGAGAAGGCTTTATTTTTCTTCAAGGATTCTGGAGCAGGTGAAGAATTGGGAAAGACGCGATCTGGGTGGCGAGCGATGAGAAGATCAACTTTGAGAAGTCGAAATGAAAAAAATTAAAGAGTATTAAGGTGAAAATTGCTTGCTTTTGTTTGTTGTCTCACGGGGTGAATTATTGAACTCCGCTTTCACAAAATATCATGATTTTGTCTCCTGGATATATTAGTTTTATCACCTGCATTCGGCATCGGCAAATAATTGATGTGATCGTCATTAACCAATAAAAATATTTTGCTCAACCTTGTCCAACAATTGCTCATTATCATTCATCTACTTATTTTCTCTGGTGGTTTGACTTGTAAAGACATAGGTGCAAATCAGTTATGCAAATGAGAAGTGTTCTGGAGTCGAGAAGGGCGATGTCGCAGCTGTTACAAGGTCTTCTCTGATTTGCTGAGAAAACAATACACCAAACAACAAAACAATGGACCCTAGCCCCGAAAACAATAGAGCTGCGTGATACCAAAGTCCAATGAAATTAGAGGTTGTTAAGAGCTGTACCTAAACGTGGTGCAATGCTCATGCGCATAACGGTACAAGGCTGTTTTGCTACAAATGATCGTTCTGCTTTATGGGCGGTTAACTGAAATTCTGATACCAACACATAATGTACATTATCATCCTAGCTGGCGAGGAAGTGCACATAGAAACGTTGGCTGGCTTATGTAGTTAGAACTTCCTTAGTTACTACATTCCTTACATTGGTTCATTAATCAGGTAATTTACATATACAACCAGCTGTACAACGGGTCTATTCACCTTCCGTCAGCGGTTTCCGTTCTGCTGTTCTGTATTCAATATTTGAGAAAAACAAATTTAAGCGTGAAATGGCTTATTAATCAGAGTAAAATTTCGAAAGCAGAAGTTATTTACCAGAATTCACTCATATCACCTTTTTGTACCGGAAGTCTGTAAAGTACGGTTTGTCTTCACGTTCAGTTTCATTACAGTTGGAAATTTTCGACTTTCATTTTTCTAATTTTTTTCAGGGCATTTCCACGTTTAACTCTTTCCAGTTAGAATGCAACATTTACAAAAAAACAAAAAAAAAGTATTAGCATTTGTTTCGCAACCGTGAAGCCTGGTGATCTATTGAAGTCACTAAATGCTATGCATAGGGTGACGTTCTAAAATTCCTTTTTAGTGCCGACGAAACTCGGGCGACAGAATGAATGTATCGAGTTGTTCAAATCAAGTTAAACTTACCTTTCAACAAGTCCGACAAGGAAAAAATGTGTTACTGATACAACTTTCCATCCACTCTTGGGTGGTCTTCCCATTTGTTTGTCGTCTTCTTTGTACCAGAAAAAAGAAACCATGCTTGTAACCACAGAGGGCAGAATCACCAGCATCAGCGTCAAACCACCCCACCAAAGGTGATTTCCTTTGGTAAAATGGTCCGAAGCAACTTTTAGATCGGTTCCAATGTCCGCGAAAAATGCTCCGATCGCCACAACGGATAAAAATACGGTTAGCCAAGTCGCGTTACCGCGTTTTTGCCACAATTCCGGGAAGTCGTTATCCACCTTACGAGGCCGCATCTCTAAGTTATTTATCACCATATAAGTAGCTTGTCTGAACCTCTCTCTTGGCGGTAAATATCTTAGACCACCCCTGTGCTCGGGTTTATGTTTGGCCACGCTTCCGTCGATTAAACTGAAATTGCTTTGTTTTGTAAACGCAGGTTCAGGTAACGTACCTGTGGTCGCGTTTTCAACGCCAGTTATTGTCTCGCTCTGTTTTGTCAAAGCAACACTGAAGCCATAATCCTCGTACTCATCCTTTAAGGATAAGTCTGATTTATCGTTGAGATGTCCATTGCTATTGGGTTTCGTACTTATCTCCGCTTCCTCTTCTTCTTCTAGCCCAATACACACTTGTTCCAGAGTTCGAACATCTTCCTTCGTGACATGAACATAAAACCGAGCAGGATTTACAAACGCGCCGCTTCCACTATTCGTGGAAAGGCAACTTTCCTCTGACCAGTCTCTCTGTACCCTCCTGCCGTCGCCTTCATTTCTAATCGGTTCGAAATCCGCTTTGTAATTTTTGAATGTTTGTACGACATTGCGGAGCAAACTAAGCTCTTTTTCGCTTAGCTTTGCAACCAGATGGTCGCCATTTTCCTTTGTCGGACTACTTGTGGAATCAAAGGCAATTTGACGTCTAAGAGCCCGTACAGTTTGCTTTTCTTGTTCGCTTAAGTTCAAGCCGTGTAGGAGAAGTATGCGACGTTTTTGATCCATTTAATTAACACATGTTCTGACACAAAAACGTTTGGACTCGAATGACTGTAAGGGCCGATTTAAACGGTGCGACTTTGCTTACGACTGTTGCATGCTACTTTAATAGCGCGTGCTGCTCGCGTCATTCAAAAAGTCGTAAACAGCTCACATTGCCTCTGGCTATGATTGTCGTGAGTTTTGAAAACTTGTCTCAAAATCCTACGACATATTTTTATGTCGTACGCGTCAATCGTGAGTAAGTTGTAGCTTTGATTCACACGAAACAAGCGTCGTAGGCTGTTCGTCAGCATGTCGCACACAACAAAGTTGTACGAAATCGGCCTTAACACTTTTAAAATGTTATTTCATACTTCACGTCTGGTCAGTGAGCCTACTCACGTCAAATGTCTTTGGTCTCTATGGCACTTTTTGATGTAATTCAAAACAATTGAAAACAACATCCAGAGAAGTGATGTTAATTTACAATCCAAATTATAGCTGAGCCATTCCTGATGATGAGTTCATCGATCACTAATGGCTCAGTGTTGCTGAGCTAACGGTGTTAAAGAGCGAGTGTGCCAAAATTCAGGAAAACACATCAAGCTCAAATGTACTTTTTTTTTTTACCTATTTCTAAATAAATTTTCTGAACTGGGTCATCTAAAGTTATCTGAAATTCTAATGTACTAACCAAAAGAAATTGTAGTTTTCGGGAACCCGATTGGTTACTACTCAAAATATACATATGACGTAATATAGACAATATACCATCACTGCAGTGTTTGGAAGGCCCTGGCGTCTTTTGAAAATAAATATCAAAATTTTTTATTTTTCCATTTGTTTCTTTCATATTTTTCAAATTACTCTGTGGTTGAGTCTAAACGAAGTCTTAATCTATGGCTTGTAAACCAAGTGGCTGTCTCCCTGAGATCCTCAAAGCTTCTCACCTAGGTCTCCTTCCTATAACCACTGGCATTATGTAAGCGTAGGCCCCGATCGACTCTTTTACAGTATAAAATAGTGTTTTGCACTCTTGTTCTGGTAGGTTATTATTATTATAGCAGAATTCACGACTGTATGCTAAAAGCTAAACTAGCTACACAGGGCGCATGGCAAAACCTGTTAGCCTTAAAAAAATAATATTTATAAACAAAAATTGTATTATTTTTTTATCATTATTATCCACTATTATAATTATAATTATTATTGTTATTATTATTATCATTATTATTATTATTATTATTATTAATCTTTATATATATACACATTTTTTTTCTCGACGCAAACTTTGAAGCGGAGTGCTGACTTTGCTAATTGAATTACTGTGCTTCTTTTTCTCTGACAGTTTTATGTCATTTATAATCTTACCAAATTTGGAATTTTAAATAGAGACAGGAGCCTGATAGAGAGTGGATTAGTAATGTGCCTTTTTTGTACATATATAAGCTTTTTTCTCGACATATTTTTTAACGTTAAGTCTCCTTTGAACTTATTTGATTATCCAAATTGGCCGCCAAATAGACTTGCTTCAAATCTTGTACGTGAATTACAGATAGCCTGGCTACTTCAAAAATAATTTTCGTTTCTCCATTTAATGCCTCCTTTTCTATATTACAGTGGGGGGGGGGGGGTACTTTGGTGAATCAAAATTGCTATTTTATTAGTACAGAAATGCACATTTTCAGCAACTTCAGTAACTCCACACAACACTTAAAATTTGATGCAAGACTGAATTCAATTGTTGGTTGGCAAGTACGAGTCTTCTTTATACTAGAATGCAACTCAATATGTTTATGTGAAAAAAAATGTTTATGTGTGTACAGAAGTTAGCTTATTTTCTTAATTGTAAGGTGCTTAAATTTAAGTGGAATTAGGCAGTGCCGAAAACATGTATTTCCCGCTAGACGCGACCAACTCGTATCCCGCGGCATCTTCTGTAAAAGCACCAAGTTACTCTACCCTAAATTTTAGATATGTTGCTTATGTTGTAGATATTTCCTGCATCCACTCCACCTTTTTGCTCGCACCCGCTCTCGTTTCATCACCCAGCCTCTAACCGCCCTGATTTAAAGAGCGTGACACTGCTTTCCATTTCTTCATGCCATTCCAGCAATACCTATCCCCCACTCCGGGCATTGCTGGGGTATTTTTACTCATTGTCCGTCCCGGGTGCCGGGCATTTGTCTACCCCGAGGCATTTGACGGTCTTGTGATTTTCACGTCATTGCACTGCCACTTTAAAATTGCGTTCAGTGATAAGTTCATCGGGCAAGGACGATAAATTTGTGATTAACTTTGTATAAGGAGGACAAAATGAGACGGTAGATCCACAGAACGACTGATCAGTGAACAAGAGTCATTGAAGCAATACAGAGAAATACGACTCTTAGATTAGCCTGATTTAGCTTTGATTAGAATGAAGGTAAGCCCGAAAACTAAGAAATCAACTTATTTTTACCTGTGCCGCGGGGCGTTTGAACAGCTCGTTTGTGGGGCATTTGCCGGTTTGTTTTCAAACAATCCTAATGCCCGGGGGCGGGGGGAGGGGGATGGGCACTGCTAGAAATGACTGATGCATTACGAGCCACAACCTTTGCAGGAAATTTGAGAGCAAATGTGATTTGATCAATGGTCCCTTACATTGGAAAAAAACACACACACAAAAATGGTTTCAACTACAGCAGGATACAAATTTATGTTGGTACTCTTCCGAATACAACTTTAATTAAATTGTAAACAGCATTCAAATGGATTACTGCCTATGCTCAATTCACAGTTATAACAACTTTTTGAAGCCGATTTTACAGGCACGTATAGTCTTGAGTACACTCTGTTTTTTCTAATAAGAACCTTTTTTATAAGAACGTTGAGGCTGAAATTGACCCAGATTTTAAGAACATACTAAGAACGTACCCAAGCTGAGACTATGAGACAAAGCAGTAATTTTATACAGTTCTGCATCCGTTTTTGCATCGAGCTAAAAACACATAGTAACAATGTGATTTCTATCGAGTCACATTTTTATATTTTTTTATTGTAGAGCTCAGACTATTTTTTGTTGTCATTCTCAATTGTGGAAGAGTAATAAAGTGAATTTTGCTGAGGAGAAAAAACAACAACTGCATGTATGTCAAAGAAATTTGACATGATACAGCGCACAAATGGGCGTTTTAAGGTTTCATGGTCACGTTTATAGCAGTTTTCTGAAATTCTATATCACGTAACTTCAGAACATGCTAAGAACGTTTCAGGCTCAAAACGTGAAAAAAAAAAAAAAGAACATTCAGTTTCGGTTCAGCCTCAGCCACAAAATTAGACCAACAGCCACGCTTACAATTTACGGCACAAAGATTTTTATCAACCTAGTTTTAACACAGTTACGCACGGAAAACACTCAATTCGATACCTAGGTCCAAGACTTTGGAGCAAGATACCAAGCAAGGACAGATCGGCTCCCAGTCTTAAGCAGTTTAAGACCCGGATACGCAGTCTTGATTTAAGTAGCATTTTAGATGGATGTAGTGGCTGCTACCTTTGCAATTCGTAATTTTTTTTTGAATTTTTTAATTACGATTTTAATTACAAGATTTTAGAATTTTTTATAATTATAAATGGAGTTTTTGTAGTACGTATGTTGTGTGAGTAGTCATTGGTGGTTTTTAATTCTAACTCTCGGTATTCTAGTGTTAACTCTATGCTAATTCGTTTTGTATTTTTAGATTGTATTTTAGAAAGTTAGGTGTCCTCTATTAGCAGTGGGAAATCCCCTCTGCTAGATTCTTGTTTGACACGGTAATAAAGTCATTATTATACGTTCTTATTAAAAAAAGAGTGTATTTTTAAAAATATGATTCGCCGGCTACGATTCGCCTGCCTTGATTCTCTCATAATCACAAGGCGATAAAAGAAATAAGCAGCTTTTCAGCTTTTTCATGATTAAGCCTTGTCAGACAATGAAATCAACAAATGGCATCTTGATCTGTTTTCATTTGTACCGATTACCTATTAACTTACTCTGTCATCTTCGAACAAAAGTAGATCTTTGCATTTACCTTAAATCCAGAGTTCAAATTTTTCCCCTGAAATTTTACCTCCGCCTTTTTCAGGGACTTGATCCGCGAGTTCAGACTTTGAAGGCGCGGCTAAAGTAAAGCGAGGTTGGTTGAAACGAGGATGCAAAAACTTGTAGTACACAGTCATCATGAACAATCCAGCAAAGAAGAACATGTAAATCACAATGAACCCTGCCAGCTCTACTTGCCGTGGTAAATGGCTGGTACTGTTGGTATACCATAGAACCGAGAAAATCAAATTCTCGATGAATGTCAAAATGTAATATTTCACAGCCCAGCGGTACGTACGAACACCTTCCAGACAGAAGAAACAGAACAGATGAATGTAAGACATGACAGCGCGGAAAAAATGCTGCTTCAGGCTATTACCAGGAAAGAAATAAACCTCGTGGCGAGCCAGAAACGCTAAAACTATAAAGAAATGAACAAACAGAACCATAAAGAACCAGACTTTGAATTCTGTCGCGAAGAAAACCAGGGCTAATATCCGAGAGATTATCATGAAAGCACGCCACAACCACATAGAGAGATAGCCGTACCAGCGTAGCTGCCCTTTATGGCGTTTTGAGTCACGAAGACAGCTTATGTAGTTGACCACTGCCCTGGAGTAAGAAATAAACGAAAAGCAGATAGAAAGGATTGTCCACAAGTCTTGAACACTTGTTGCACTTAATGACTCGACGTAATGGCGTGAAATGAGGACATACATTTGCAAAACAAGCTGAGGAGTGTCCTCTGTGAAGGCCAGAATCATTTGCAGCAACGCCAGATCGAGGTTCATTGCTATAAGTAATTTGTTGTCAACAACGCGGGTCTCTTTCTTGCGCTTTATTCTGTAAGCTTTGACGAGAATTCTCCAGTACCTGTGAGGAAAAGAAAGGGAAAAGATCTATCAGAAAGGAAACACAGAGAGCACTTAGCAGAAGAAAATTACAGCCCGACCACTTGGTATTCCATTTCCATTTTCTAACTGTTCCTGGTTACCAACTTTAGTCATTTGTGCTTTCCGATCAATGTTGGTCATCATTTTCTTCAAGGACACTAGAGCGCGCGAAGAATCCAGAATGGCCGTGTTCCGAGCAGCGTGAGCGAAGCCGAGAGTGACGCAAGCAAGCAAAGCCTCTGTTTCTGCGATGCAATGGCCAATACAATGTGATTGTTTTTCATGCATTGTCCAGTCCTTGCCCCAGAAGCAGTAATCCTTATAAGCGCCCATAGTTACTGACAGAAAAATATTTCATTTTATTTAAAAAATACTGATACGTTTGTTTGTTTGCCCTCGTTTATTTGAAAGACAAACAGCACTAACATGCAACTTTCAGTGACTCTAACTGAGTTTTAGAATGGAATTACATTCCGTCAAAAGTTTAATTTTAAGTTTTAAAAACAAATATTTTGGCCTGGGTTTATAAAACCTAGCCTAAGACTTTTAGATTGAGCAAAAGGTAATGCGTTACCCGCCTCTGTCTTCGCCTTCGGCAGATAACACAAACCTCGGCCAAGGTAATTCTTGCTGTCATTCTCAGTCAACCTCATCCATATAATTGTTATTTAATAACATCGCCTACGTGGTGAGTAAGTCTACATGGAAACTCCAGGGCTAATGCTTTTAGGACCCTCTCCCCCCCCCCCCCCCCCCGCCCGGAGGACTTCCTCGGTTAGGATGTTCTATCAGGTAACATTCATTTACGTTCCTTCTCTTTTGCCTTTTCCGTTTTGTTGTTTTAGAAGAACTGGGAATTTTGGACTTTCATTCTAGTAATATCTTTCTAGAAATTTCCGCGTTCCGCGAGCAATGTCAGTTAGAATGTAACAAAATTTTAAAAATTTATTAGTGTACCTTTTTTCCCCAGCCGTGACGTCACGTGATCTATTGAAGCCACGAAAGGCAAATGGATAGCGTGACGTCCTAAAGTTTCGTTTTAGTTCCGACTGAGCCCAGGCTACTGAATAAATGTACAAATAAACCTACCTTTCAACAAGTCCGACAAGGAAAAAATGCGTCACTGATACAACTTTCCATCCACTCTTGGGTTGTCTTCCCATTTGTTTGTCGTCTTCTTTGTACCAGAAAAAAGAAACTAAATTTGTGACCGCCGAGGGCAAAAACACCAGCACCAGCGTCAAACTACCCCACCAGTAATTATTTCCTTTGGTAAAATGGTCCGAAGCAACTTTTAGATCGGTTCCAATGTCCGCGAAAAATGCTCCGATCGCCACAACGGATAAAAATAGGGTCAGCCATGTTGCGTTACCGCGTTTCCGCCACAGTTCCGAGAAGTCTTTATCCATCTTACGAGGACGCATCTTCAAGTTATTTATCACTAAATAAACAGCTTGTCTGAACCGTTCTCGTGGCGGTAAATACCTTAGTCTACCCCTTTGCTTGGATTTATGTCTGGTCACGCTTCCGTTGATTAAACTAAAATTCTTTTGTTTTGTGAACTCTTCGGGTAATGCACCTGTAGTCGAGTTTTCCACGACAGTAACTAATTTCTCGCTCTGCTTCGTTAAAGCAACACTGAAGCCATAGTTCTTGAACTTATTTTCATATTTGTTTAATGATAAATATCTATTGTTGATATGTCCATTGCTGTTCGGTTTCGTACTTTTCTCCGCTTCCTCTTCTCCGTCTAGCTCAATACAAACTTGCTCTAGAGTTCGAACATCCTCCTTCGTGACACGAACATAAAACCGACCAGGATTTACAAAAGTTCCGCTTTCACGACTCGTGGAAAGATAACTTTCCACTGACCAATTTCTCTCTACCTCCCTGCCGTCGACTTCATCTGTAATCGTGTTTGAATTCGCTTTGTAACTTGTCAATGTTTCCACGACATTACGAAGCAGTCTAAGCTCTTCTTCGCTTAGCTTTGCGACAACATGGTCGCCATTTTCTGTTGTCGGACTACTTGTGGACTGAGAGGAAATCTGACGTCTAAGAGCCCGTACAGTTTGCTTCTGTTGTTCGTTTAAGTTCAGACCGTGTTGGAGAAGTTTAGGACGTTCCTGATCCATTTATCACTTGTGATCACCCAGTTGATCTCACTCGTTCATCGGAAAGGACGACAGGAATGATGTAACGCTAATCTACATGTAACGGTCGGATGAATATGCGCTTGTGCACGTATGATTCCGTCGCAGCCAAATATCCTGGCTGGAATATTCCGCATAACTTTTGGCGACTCTTTCAATGTATTTATTTAAATTCATGATAATTAAAAATCCATAGTACACGGTGAGTGGGACTACCCACATGATATTCCTCGTATGTATTTGGTCTCTTCGGTAGTCTTTGGTGACGCAAAATATTTGTAAACAATATCCACAAATGCAATGTATTTTACAATTCAAATTATAGTTCAGTCATTCATGCAGTTCATCATTGGCTCAGTCTAGCTGAATCACGCTCAGGAAAATAAATATCACGCAAAATATGTCACGCTCACATGTACGGGTCCAGGCCGGTCGGAGATTCTAATACGCTCACCCTTCTCATGTTTACCAAAAGACTAATGGGTTCACTACTCAAGATATATGACATAATATACCATCGGCTACCTTAATTAATTTGAAAGCGCGCGTTTGAAATAAATAAAGCAAAGCATTTTTCTTCTCGTTTTTTTTCCTTTATTCACTCTACCAATTCTACCAATACTTATTCTGTGGTTTAGCATAAAAAACAGTCATTACATTCATTTTTGCTGTATAAGTCAGTTAAGTCAGCATGATTTCATGTAAGGCTCGATTTCGTGAAATACTTGTTAAAAATTGTGTTCTACTTTTTCAAATTGCACAGCCGCAAATACCATCACCACAAACTGTATTAAAGAGGAACTGACCGTGTCTTAATATTCTGCTATAAATCAGTCTGTCTCTATTCGCCGGTCCCCCCACCCCTGCCTCGTTGTTGAATGGTCTCCCATACAATACTAAGAAAAGTCCGTTAGATCCAACATTACAAGGGGGGGGGGGGGGGGGGGAGGAGGGAACCGGAGGAAAGGTAAAATTTGACAACCTTCCCAACGAAATTGGCGAAGATTGTGGTTTACCAGCCGGTGCACACTCCGCCAGCCGCCGGCGAGAAAATTCACAACCAATGGCTTTCTTTACAAAACAGCGTTTAATAAAGCACATAAATAATTGTTTACATAAAATTTGCGATAAATAAAGTTTATAAATATTCATAACAATTACAGGTAAAAATCCTTTATTTAAAAGATGATCAGTAACTAAAAACAACAGTTTGTCGCCATCTCGAACTTCTGTTCCGGCATTTTTCTCAGTAGTATTTCATCACTACTTTGCGGTAATTTACGAATGATATTGATCTTCAACTTTCTCGAAAATGACTGATTTTGCTTTTCTTGACAGTTCAAGATAACGGAAGCCTGTTGTAGAAAAGAATTATAATCAACCTAGAAACTAGACAAATGTTACAAACATATAACTATCGCGGTTTACCAACGTAAATTAACTAACTCATCAAATGTGGTTAAACTATAGTTTTACGTGTTCCTATTATTTATAAACTCGGTACCTTTTGTATGTGAATTCTACTTGTTTCCCTAACTATCATTATTTTAGTCTTTCAGTTCCATTGGCGTTTACTTTAAGAGACTACAAGAGACAATAAACCTCTTAAGAACCGAAAACAATAACACACTTTTGAGAAAAACCGGGAAGAACGTAACTTGGATTTCTTTGCAGCATACTGTCGCATTTGACCATGCGATTTCTTTTTACTATGCGCGTATTATGCTGCAAATAAAACGCCGGAATATCAAAGAAAGAAAACAATCAATTACTTTTTGGGTAAAAAGTAAAAAAAAAAGAGGAAGAGAGAGAAAAAAAGATTTGCGTTCTCACGAGTCAATAAAAAAGCTGCAATAAGCTTCTGTCCCTTAAAAATACACCTTAATTTAACAAAGTTGGCATTAAAATAGAGAATCTTTCACGGTTTATAGAAATATATTATTTATCCCAATGTTTGAACAAACTAACTTATACTGTACAAACCAAGTATGCAATAAAAAGAGAATAAAATGTGCCCCTTCTGAACAATAATGTAAAAAGTTAATGGACAAAATTAATTTAACCATTTTGGCGTAAGACAACTGGAAGAAATCTCACAAATATATACAGCGACGTAGATCCATTTTGAACCAAAATAAGCTGAACGTGCTTCTATTAATTATTCCTGACGACAATGAAATGCCCAAACCCGCATCTGCTCAGTCTAGTCATTTTGAGATGCTTTTAAAATGATTACAAAAGGAATTTTAAAAGAGAACTTTATAACCATCTATGAAGGCTGGCGTATGGGCAAAGGTAGAATTTGTGCCAAGGGAAAACGAATGAACGCAAGCTTACAAAGAAAAGAAAACTTTTCCATCCTTGGAATTGTTCCGAGTCTATTTTTATCACGAAAATATGAAATTTCGTGTTTACGTTTATGTTTGCGCCAGGCTTGAATTAAAAACGTTTCTGAGTCACAAGCGCCCTTATTAGTGCAGTGTTCATCTCACCTTAGGGATCGAAATATACTTTACATTTGGCGTCCGTGGCTCGGGAACGTCTGTACTTTGAAAATATGTATATATATCTTAAAAAGTCATTTACTTCAGTTAGTATGTGATAAAGCCATTGTTTTGACAGGAACCCTCGAAGAACTGAATGTCATCCAGAGCGATATCACCAGTGTAGCCTCGACCACGTGTACCCTCACACACGATCTGAAACAAGGCATTAGCAACATTAGCTTATCAGCTTTTCAATTAAAAAAGGTAAATAAATAAATGAATAAATAAATAAATATGCTTGTGTCACTCAGTGACAAATACCTAATCTTTCACAACAAATAAATGGCAACAAAAACTATACTGGATCTAACGCTTGCTTGAATTTAATATATATCCTTGCAATTAAACTCACTCAGGCGGGGATCGACCTAGAATGTCACGTGACATAACTTTGTTTGGACGTTTCCAATTGTTACAGTTATTGCAGCGTCACGGCACGGAAATATGAGCTAAGCTTAAAGTTTTAAAAGGAAGGCGATATCGTATGGGGAATATAGAAAATCGAAGAAGAAACATCGAGTAACTCGTGGAAACCAATTAGTAAGAAAGAATCCTTGACGTCATTTCCTTACCCTGTATTTTGTCTCTGAACTAAATGAAATGAATGCCTGTTTCCAATCGTTTCCTTGTTGGCCTGATTTGGACCACAGACGCGTTTTATTTCCTGTGCTGCTGTCGATGAGGTAAACGTTAAGTGAGCCCACAGTCTCTCCGTACATGTTATACCACCAGCTTAGGCACCGCCCCTCGGTTGGATCGAAGGATTTGCTCATCAGTTGAGACTTGAACCCAAATATCGCAGGATATGAGGACTCGATGTAAAGGTAATAACCTGGAGAAAAAATGAATGGAATGACTTAACAGATGAAGTGAAGAAAAAAAAACTGTGTGGTACCCAACATCGTCTTTTCGTGGGCGACAAAAATATTGGTAGGTCGCACTCGAGTCCCCACGACGAGCGCTTACCTTCGCTTTTTTGTGTCGTGATCGAAGCAACTGCATTCGAAACTCACTGAGAGCTATTTCGACAAATTCTAGAGTAGTGCGCCATACACCAAGGCCCGAATGACGTCACAATTAGAACCAAAACAATTAATATAGACGTGGTACAGAACAATATTACTTCAGAGTTGTGTTCACATTTTCACTAACACGTCGCGAACGTAAGGACAAGGAAGCTTACCGTTTCTTGTGCCGTGGTCGCCGTTTGGACCTGTTTTTCTACTGGGCGTGGTATCCCTGTGGCGGTACCATTGAAAAGATGGAGAGCTACTCCATGCGTTCGTCCAATGACAATAATCTTTATCGAAATTACAATCATCGGAATCTAAACGCAAAACATTAAATTAGCAAGATAACGACTTAATCTGCATATACGGGTTATTGAGATAAAAACTAACATTATATGTAAATGAAAAAAAAATATCTAAGAGCAAAAGAGACCCTAGCAGTAATTTCAGTTATTTCATCAGTTGTGTGCTGATAATGATGATGGTGATGATTATGATGATGACGATGTAAAGAGAGCCCAAGAATGAGTAGATCATTCTGTATATACCCTTTCACTTGTTCATTATAAAATAATAATTTAAACGTACAAAAGACCATCGCGAGCCCAGCCGCGAGCCCAGCCGCGAGCCCAGCCGCGAGCCCAGCCGCGAGCTCAGCCAGTTGTGAAACAGGCTGGTGTTGCAAGGTTATTTATGAGTGCAAGAAACTTTATCAGGATTTCAATCATACAACTGTTTCATCGTATAAAATGTTTAACCCGCAAGTCACATTACAGACATATCAGCTATTCACTTTCAGTAAAGAATAATTTTGCAACGATATTCCTGTAATTGCCTGATCTCCTATTGTCGCTGATTGTCTGGCTTCTGATAAAAGATTGAATTCAGTCTCCTAAAGTAAACAAAAGGTTCAAAATCACTTACTATCAAGGCATGCCATCATATTGCACATTCGGTACTGTGTGTCCGCGCCAGGGCATCTTTTCCCGCCATATTTGGGCGCCGGGTCACTGCATGTTCTCTTCCTTTTCTGTTTGCCGTAACCGCACGGCTTGTCACAGGCTTCCCACTCAGCCCATCGGCCCCAGTTCCCGTTGACGGGCGCTGAAGCAATACAAGAGAAAGCATCTGGGTTGAATTAAAATCAATTCATGTTTGCTGAGGTCGTGAAAAAGTAGTTTCAACAAAGAAATTATTTTTCTAGGATGATCAGCTACTATAGGTAAATTAAGAAAGATTTTCCCAGTTTCATATCACACTGTGAAAACGTTCCCATGTGTGTGTAGCTGTTTTTATTTTCGAACGTTTCCTGTCGTTTGAACACAAATTTTTTCAAGTCGTTTGTTAGTTGAGAGGAAGGATGTTGACTTAAAACAATGTAAATGATAAATCGAACAACTGCATCATTTGTTAATTTAGTTGTCAATAAACCACACCCACGTTCTCTGAAATGAATTTCTGACAAGTGCACCAGGAAGTGAAATCAATTTGTTGCGTGTGCTGTGTTTGTTCATTTACACAGGAAAGCGTATTGGTATTGTTGAGTTATTTAGAAAATGACAAAGGCTACGTCTCGTGATTCCATTCGTGGTCTTGGCTTCATGTTGACAGGAAATTATACAAGCTTTGTAATAATTGAATAGTTTAACTTTCGTTGGTGACCTTGGCTCCACAAAATTTCTCAAAACAGGAGGTATTTCCTGTTTTGTGTAAAAAATCGTGTAAGCTCTAGATTAATATTCTTGTGAGAAACTGGCAATCACGAAGGAAAAGTTGGAAAGTTTTCGGACGTCAAACGTCGATCACAACTGAACTTTGTTGCTGAATGATGATGAACACGTAAACGTTTGTAGTCAGACCGCTTCTAACACAATACGTTTTGAATTCGTGGATGAAATTCCAAAATGTGACCATGCAATTAAACACGCCCCTGTACTGTTTGTTTCGCAGTGTATTGCAACATTAAGTTTGGTATTATTTTCTCGTTGCGATCTTCGACATCTTGTGTGCTTAGGAAGATAAAGGAATTAAGGGGTGTCACCGTTTAATAAGGTGGATGTATAGACCTCGCGTCCCTCTGTTGCGGCGAGATAAGGCATCAAATAAAAAGATTTTTAATGGAGATAACCTAGGTGGAACCCACTTAGAAAATGTTTCGGCTTGGATTGGTTGCGGTTAGTTTGTATCTTCCTAAAAAACCGGACATGGAATTTTTGAGAGAGTAGCGAGATTCGACAGTTGAGTACGTAAAGGGAGTACAACCACAAAACTCGTATTTGCAATGCATCTAGCGCATCTTGCTTCCCGTTCCAGCTTCACAAAGACGTTATCTTTTAACAAAGATAAAGTATGCGGTAGGCGTTTTAAAAAGGCAGATGTTAATTCATTAACCCCCACAGAAGTGGGTGGTGTCCGGCCAGACCCACTTTCTTCAAAACAGGTGACGTTTCTTGGTAACTATCACTTGAATGGTCTCAAATGAGGATTTGCTCACACAGATTCAGAAGTTAGAAATATAGTTATTAGGAAATATATGACTAAACAGCGCAGATGACGCATGAATGACCCGGATGCAAAACGCATAGCGTGTTACCCGGATTTGTGACGTACCATAACATTCGTCGCGTGTACATTTTCTTCGGTCAGTCTCGATTCCATGAGAGTCGGCTCCAGGACAGTGCGACCGCGCAGAGAAGCAGACTCGCTGGCGGTACTTCATGCACCTGCTGTTACAGGGTGTGTACGCTGACCACTCACTCCATCCTACTTTCTCCTCATCTATAAGAAAAGACGAAGCTTAAGTACGTCACTTTATTTATAAAAAAAATATTAGAAGAATTGTTAACACATAGCGTTTTTTGTTTTGATGTGTCTTAATGGATGGAACTAGAAGAGAAAGATTTATTCTAAACTTAGCTACTCCTGGCATCGATTTATCGCCTGAGTGGCATATGAAAGCACAAACCAGACCTTTAAACTCTAGCTTGTAGACATGCCCCGTGAGCGAACAGAAAATTAAAAATTGATGTTGCACTTACTTTTGCAGTCATACAGTGCATTCATTTTCTTGATGTCCAGTTCACTGAATCCGTCTCCTCGCCCCAGGGACATGTAAGGGTTGTTTAATGCTCGGACAGTCGATTTGCCATTCTTGGAAAACGTGCGCTTTCCGTAATGCATCAGGCTGCTGTAGTCGTAGGGAAAACCCATGCTATCTACCTTGGAGTGTTTGTACTTGTTAAACTGACCTTCCATACCTGTAAAACACAAACTACACTCTTCAGCTTTTCATTTGTTAGATTTTCATTTGCTTGGAGAGATAACAACATTACGGGAGTTCAGGGCGGGGGGGAGGGGAGGGCATTACAGTAGCCTGCTACGTTAATTTTCATAACGTTTTGACAGTTTTTCATTACCTATTAAATTACGAGTACGAGGTTTCACTCCGCACAGTCCAAAACTACCATCAATAGTTTGAATGTTTTGAGATTTCAAAGTGATTAAAAATTAAAATTTGAAACTTTCTATTTCACGAGTGCAGTTAACGAACATACAACAGCCGATTTTTACCTCATGCAATCTAAAAATAGACCATGATAAGTTAAAAAAAGAGTAAAGATGAAAAATTGTCACAGTGCTCATCTCTTGATTCCCACTGATCCCAAAGATATTTTCCTCAATATTATTTATTTATTAAATAAATGTTTAGAACTCACCCTTTTCAATATTTTCCCAGAGAACCTCTACATATTGATCTCTGTCAGGCCGTGACTGTTCGTGCCAGAACCCAACTGCATGCATTAATTCGTGCATAATTATTCCTTTCTTGTTACATCGCTGCCCTAACGAGAGAATCTGGGGACCCTTTTGCCAATATAGGCGGCCAATGTATGACCAACATCTGTAAAATAAAAAAAAAAACACACACACACAAAAAAATTAATAGACATAATATACTTACCGATAAAGTTTGATACTTTGGTCTTCGACCAGAAAGGTAGGCATGTAAGGCATGATGGAAAGTGCTCAGTATCTCCACTTACCCTTTGCCTTTGCTAAACTTGATCCAGTTCCTCTCGTTTTTTCTTTGTTTGAATGTGATGCAAGTGTGTTTGTGATATTCTTCTATGGCCGCCATAATATTATTCTCGTATGCGTCTTAAAATGAAACAAAACACTGTTAAAAAAACAGACTGTATTTTTGGAGTAAAACAGCTTACAATACTTACACGTTTGGAAGTAGACGAATTGGTTTATTACGTTACGAGGCCAAGACAAAAAGAATATACTGCAACCCGAACAAAAGACCAATTTTAAAAACCATTCAACTCTATCGCATATCTTGAGCCCAGGGCTGTGTGAAGGCTATAGAAGTCTTCAAAGCAGGTCAAGCCGAAGGGGTAAGGTGTGGCCATTTCCATAGAAGCTGGAGCCCACGAGAGAAGAGAAGTTGTTTTGCATGGAATTATGTTTCCTGCGGAAGTTTTTTCTGTAAGGAATTCGTTTCCTTCTGTAAGAGGAATTTGTACCAAAAAGAGCGTCTTAATACACGGCACCGCCTGGTCGCGTATAGCGCGGCAGTTCTTTCCGGCACCATGACCACTAAACAAAACTAGTTTGATAACGAGTCACATCAGAGTTTCAGAACAAGAGTTTTTTCACTAGACTCCTGAATTCCAGGTTAAATGTAACGCGAAAGAAGAAGAAGAATTCATGAGTAGTATTTATAAGATACAAAGTAACTGCAGAGCAGGGCTTCGTAGTTACAGATCTTCGATTTTCAAACCATTACTTGTTGTTTATTGCTTTCACTCAGTCTTAAGCCCTGGCCAAACGGAGTCGCAAGTTATCACAAGTTGAAACTTGCATTAACTTACGACTCCGTTTGGCCATGACTTGCGTGTACTTGCGATGGCTTGCGATGGCTTGCGTTCACTTTGATCGAGCTCAAATTTGCACGCAAGTGAACGCAAGTTTTCACCGTTTGGCCACCCAACGCAAGTCGACACAAGTTAGTCTCAGTATTGTTTTCCTTTGTACGGGCGCACGTGCAAGGCTGCACTGAAATGGCTTTCTTGCTACTCGTGTTGAATTTGCGCCTTCTTGCGAGTCCGTTTGGCCACCCATCGCAAGTCTGTGTTCGCAAGTTCACTTTTCCTAACTTGCGTTGACTTGCGACTCCGTTTGGCCAGGACTTTATACGCAACCCAATTAACGACTATACGGAGACTTCGCAGAATACCACGCAAAGTGGCAGTTATTCTTAGACAATAATAATGCGTTTATGTAAGCGCAGTAAAACCTACCCAGTCCCTCTTCAATCTCGTAAGGGATGACTCGGTTGGGCCACACCTTTTTTCTCTGTCGGACGGCGTTTCGCCTGAAGCGTGTTTTTTCATACACATTTCCGTCTCTCTCTGTCAGTGCTATGTCTCCCTCGTGTCCAATGTCATATGCTGGTGACAAAGGTATTCAGTAATTTAGTTTAGACATTAAGTCACAGTTACTAAGTGTTATTTAAATCGCGCCGTAACGGAGAGATTGTACATGTCACCGTGAGACATCAACAAGTGCAAGTACAAGAGACAAGCAGGATTTTTGGAGCTTGGTGGCTGAAAGAAAAGTTAGTTAAACTTCTACGGGCACCGAGATATTACGCACACTTTACTTGGTCCCTCCTCTGGGAAAGTCTGCCCCAGACTATAAACAACAAAATTCTTATAAACGTCTCTTTCAGTCTATTGAGTCGCAGAGGAAAAAAATTATAGCTGGCGACCTCGCCTTTCTTGAAAAACTTCTTATGAATGTTTGTTCCGAAATTTGGACACGTTCTAACAGGAGCTGACAATAGCTCTTATTTTGTGAAAGTTTGTGATTTGAGTGTTCTGTGTTCCTAAGAGACTTACTCTTGCACGATAGCTGTGATTTGTTGTTACTTGTTTCACTATTCTTCGGGAGGATTTCATTGTGTATTTCGAGAGGACCAACTGTTATAAGATATCTAACTGGTTGTTCCAAGCTCTACTATGCTGAAACAGCACACGCTGAATTTTTATGCTCAGGAATACGATGTCTCTGATTGGCCGATCTATTCTTTACTCATGTTCTCATGTTTGCTATTCTATAGTAGCGAATGGTTGAGATTCCTGGCGGACTGAACCTCACCACCATGAGAGCTCTGATCGGTTTTTCGTGACACTTAATATGTAAGAGGATTAGCTGGCTGAATATCCCCTCCCTATTGACGCATTAATTTTGTCCCAAGGCAGATGAAGTGCCACCTCCTTGTGTTTTGAAACTTCCTTTCAGCAAATGAGACAAAAATAAATGCTATTTTTAAAACAAGTCTTAGGCCTGCGAATTTCTCTATTTTACAGAGGTTATTTAACCTAGAATCTCAAGAACTTGAAATGCCTGTCAACTGGAACCTTTTCGTTAACTCGAGCCGAAAGTTTCTCCTAGTTCACTCTTCCAAAGCAAATTAAGACTCGAGCGTAGGTCTGAAAGGGCTTTTTCAATCCCAATTCCCGCATTATTTTTGGTCCCGTCCTTCCCGCCATCTTCCATCCGCCATCTTCTCCTTACTCTGCTTTGGAGGGGTGCAAGTTGAGTAGAGTCGTGAACCCGCCTATAAAACAAAGCACAACCCGCTACACGCCGTGCCATATCCATCCCGTATCCCGCCAAAAAACCGCAGAGAATCCCGCAACGTGCGTTTTTAGAGTCTTCGTTTTAAAGGCTAAAACAATCTTGCTTTGTGTCAATAGGTCAGTATATCAGTCGTGGGCTCCTACCTACATTCGATCCATAAAAATATTTTAGATAAAACTCCTATGTTATTAATACGGTAGTTTTATTAGTACTGGTATAGGAAAAAGATAGGAAAGGTGACATTGCGATTTTTGCTTCTCGCTCGAAAGTCGTGTTGGAATTTTGTTGTTTTGATCGTGGACTACTCGTGAAATCGATCACGAAGTGCTGATCCAGTTAATTTCGCCAGGTACTCAATAATGTTCGAGGTCGCGTGATTTGGGCGGGAAGCGGCTCAGCATGTAGTGACGGCAATTACGTGGGTTTCAACTTATCGTAGCAGCGAGCTTCGAATTAGTTGTACTTCCTTCCGTACATCTCTGCGGTAAATATCGCGATTAATATCCTGTGTACACCAAAAGCTTGGTAAAAATATTCGTATGCCCGCTAAACCTGCGGTCGCAAAAAACACGGCGTCGGTCTAGCTGAATTATGTTATCAGAAACAAGTAGCAAGAAGGCTTACAAGGGAGGGACAGAATCAAATATTTGACACTTTTGAATACTGATGATGACAGGTTTGAACTTTTTTGTTGGAGAATTAAATTTCGTTGCAAACAAAAGGGAATGATAATCATGTCAAGTACTGTTTAAAGTGCATTGCTATTGATTCTTACGTTTATTGGCCTCGCTAATCCAGTCCATCACTGTGAAGTCCTGTCCATGGTCTGTGGGTTGTGAGATGACGGACGTCCCTGATAAAAGATATTAAAAAATTCGAATAAAAATCACAGCCTCCCTACCAAAGTTAGATTTCTTTAGGTCCCTTGGTTTCAAAAATATCTTTGTAATAAATCAACAAGCATATCGCTTTCATTTTAATGCTTTCTTCGCGTGCAACAGAGTTTAATAATGAGGTTGTTTTATTGAAGGTGAGAATCCAGTTGTACTTAAGGTGTTAAAAAAGGGCATGATACTCACATACCGTACAGGACATGTCAAAGTGGGAAATGTTCCAAAACAAACAAATACTCCCGACCATCATTTGTGACCCAAAAAATGCAAAAGACACCGAAAAAATTGGTGGACTTAACTGTTACCTGAAAATCTGTTCACGTTTACGGGACTTGAATGAGAGAAGAGATTTCCATTGAAAAGTAAAGTTCCTGACAATAACAGTAAATATCTCAACAGCTCCATCGCTTTTCTGCAAAAATAAAAGCACGGTAAGAAATCCGTATTGACCGACTGACCGGTAAATATCATTATTCACCCTGGAGGCATAAAAAGGCATTAAATGAGCATTACTTCGAAGATCAAGACTGAGAGTGTTTAGTCTTGCTATGCGATGCACACTTAATGTTTACAGCGCGATGTCCAGTTCCGTTTAAGTAACAAACGTCGCGTGCCTTTGTTCATGTGGTTACCTTAAAACCCATGTTTGTCATTCAATCACATCGCTGACGTACACATCACGTAATCCATTCGTTAGTCTATTCTTCCACTTCATGGTCACGTGAGTTCACTTGTCAAAAGAGGCATACTTCCAAAACTTGGTGACAGATCTAAAATTATCTTATGAGTGCATCGCACTCGTAATCTCCGCACGTGGGAATAACTTTCTGGGTAATTTGTTAACAGCAAGTTCAACAAATTTTCTGTCAGTAAACTTCATGCGGAGGACGATATGAAGGCAAGAAATATTGCAGTAAGCTCCTCTTCTTTGGGAGGTTTAATACTCTATCGCTATTTAGTAAAACCGCCCGAACTGAACTATCGTCGATGCAAATTTCATTGTACAGCTGCAATGGGTACGGGGGTGGGGTGGGTAAGGAGGAGGAGGAGGAGGAGGGTGGGTCTGGAAAGAGGGGCTGGACATACGTCGGGCGTTTCACGTTTGAAAGATTTTTTCAGGGCATATTTTCCCATTTTTACTTGTTCTATTTGTTTCTCTTCCCCACCTCGGGAATCGCATTTTACCGTGAATACGCAACTAGTACATGGTAGTTTGGTTATTTAATATACTTTTCAATTACGTGCTGGTTCTGTATTGAAAGTCAAATTCGAGATCATGAAATGGATAAGCCCTTCTGTCCCCTCCCCCCTGCGGCTTTAATAGGCTCACAACTGGACTGATTCGTATTTTGTTGTCCAATATGATACGTTTACACCGTATCCATTACAGCTCTCGAGTTAAGCCGCTTTTGATATTTATTTATTCTCGAGTCTAAGACATGGTTCTGTTTTTGAGGAATACACGCGCAGTTTATTGTCCGGAGTAATGAAGTTGACCACATGAAATCAATATGACCCGGATATTCGCAAGTGACTTACAAAGCGAACAACATGTCGGTAACCCGCTTCACGTACAAGATTGATTTAACAAGCTTATGTCATCTCGCTAAATACAAGACCAAAGAGTGACCGTCATGTTGACCTTACAAGGCGCGAGAAAATTCTTTATGTTTAAAATAACCCGTAACGGTCACGTTCATAGATCCCCTGAGTTTATAATTTAACAGGTGAATGTTGAAACCCACTTTCCCTCTTACGGGTAAAGTTGAGTCATGTTAACAATAATTGTGGTCAGTTTGGCTTTTGTGATTGTAAAGATCACTTCAAATTTAAGTGTGTGCCTACTGAGCAGAACTTTATATACTTATACGATACACTTCCAAGTCTGTGGAGGAAATGAAAATTATTGAGTAGCTCTTTCTTTCCTGCGGTACTGTTTACTGCGATACTGTTTTACGGGGCTCTAACTTCCTAGAGAGTAACCATATTCAAATGAAAGTGACAGAGCAACACTTTCCATTGGTGCTGTTTACTATGTTACCACGGTGGTATAACGTTTTGAGACAGTGGATGAAATCCTGAAGTGTTATCATTCAAATGAATGCTGCCACTGAAACACCATTATTGTTTCAATTTTTTCTAAATGGAATTTTGAAATAAGTTGTCACATGTTTTATTGCTTTAAGATTGCGAAGATAGTAAAGGATTAACTACCTAATTCGATCGTTCAGCCTGACCTGTAGCCTTGCGCAAGGCCATTTTATAAGAGCTATTTCTAGCCAGTTACTATTCTTGCCGCACGATTTGAACTTAGCGGATGTTTTTTGCAAATTAAAATGATCGACAAGCGATCCAGTCATACGCCGGGAGATAATTTGTTCTCTGTAGGGGAGAAATGAAATGTGAACTGACGGCAATAATAAAAAATATTAATGTGTAGTATTAGGGAATCAACTGAAGCGTACTAAACTGTCGCGCCGGAATCAATATTGTTAAATAGAAATTAAAAGTTGTTAACTCTGCCACTGGAGCGAGACAAAGTTAACCAACTCGAAGTTTTTGTGTCAAGGTCTTGCTGACAGGCGGGTAGCTTAAAAGCAAAGTTGAAAAAATAACTTCCTTTCAGCGTTCGGCTGCCTTTATGTCGTTGAAATGCAGGCACGTGATTTTATATTGTTCAGGTATTAAGCGTGTGTAGAAGACACTAACGTGTAAGATCAACCACATAGGAATACTACAGCTGTTTGTCGTAGTTCATTAACCTTTTTTGAACCCTTCTTCGTCAAAGGAGCAATTTGAGTGACCACAAAGTCAATATCATTGACTAATTACTCACTATTAAAAATTACTTTTGCAAGGCCATGCACCCTTACGCTGAAATGAATTTTCTCGTTGAAATACCTTTCTCATATTAAGTCGTATTTTCGCGAAAAAATCTGGTCAATCTTGTAAGTGTAGAAAAGAAAAAGGTCAAACTCTCTCGAATGCTGCGACATTGATAACGGCTTAGCCGGTGCGTTCCCAGGAAAAGTATTATATAGTGAACAAGAAGGAACAAGTGGCCTGATAGTAAATCCAATATACGGCATTAAACAGTTGGGTGTAAGCCTCAATGAAAGGTTTTCCCATATGCAGTCAGCACACAGCCTGATGAAACAAAAGTATATATCGATAACTAAATCGCGAAGTTATCGTGTTGTCTAGCTTGTTAGTTTCCACAATCAAATCGGATATTAGCTATAGTCGAATCGCATCGATTAGATAACGACCTAAGAGTATTCCGGGACTGAGTGATAAAGAAAACTGCGCATGTGATGACTGTGATAAAGAAAACTGCTCAAGGTATGATATGATAGAAAATCTGCGCAAAAACGTGAGATGCAAGCAAAGGTTTTAAACCTTGTGGAATCTTGTACCGTTACTGAATCAGAAGGTAGGCAAAAATTTCAACTTTCCCGCGTTTACTCTTGCTCGATTCTCAGCCGAATGATCCAAGCTGGACTCATGATCTTACGGTGTGATCACCTTAGTAGCAAACTAATTGCAAAGCTCCCGAACCTCGCATTATGTTTAAAGGGACGCATGGTGGAAGAACATTTTTTTTAGTAAGCCTGCATTTGAAACTTGTCATTATATTCGAATTGTTTGGATGAGATTTGGAGAAAGAATAAATACCAACCTTTCCGAGGAGTTCAACTGAGCTATATAAACAGCGGTGGAGGTTCCTAGGAACTGTCAAAATTGTACACCGCTATCAATCTTCAACGCCGTACAATAAGTTACAGCAGCGAGCAAATCAAACATCATCCACGTGTGATGATATTAGACCCCTGACATTAGTCATGCAAAGTTGAACCGTTGGTATTTACCCACCCTTTTGCGGCTTTATCTCAGTGGTTCGTTTGGATAGCGTGATACATCAGTAAGGCACTTATTAACCATCAATTTCATCTAAATGTTTGTAAAATGCTCTAAATGAATTAAGGTTTGGCGGCTTCAATGTCACGCGATTTCGAATTGCGTTTTCAAAAGAAATGCCAAGTACTTCTGTTTTATGACACCAGCGTTTGTTCAGTCCTCAGCGTAAAAGCGACGAAACCGTTTAAGATTTTTCAGGTAAAGTGCTCTAAATATAAAATAACATTACCAGTTGCTCCAGTTTCCGACCTTCCGTCAGACGGTCCAAGATTTCGCGCCAAATGTTTCCCGCCAAAGAAATACCTGCAGCTGGCGCGCTGCTGCAAACACGAGCTCGTGTTGCTCGCCTCGTCCGTGAAGTGAATGATGAATCAACGAAGAATTTATACTGTTTTAGTACGTGACAATAAAACATCCATCGTGCAAGAGCTAGAAATAGTGCAAATTCTAGAAAATGCGGATGTAAATCTTATGTTTCAAGATAGCATTTCAACTGAGAACAAAAGGATTATTGTAGATAACAAAGCCGCACAACTGAACAGCGCGAAGCCATTCACGTGTTAGTGAACGTATGGAGATAACTTGGCTACTAAAACAACATATTGAATGACTTGACTAAGTGTTATCTATTATCCGGACGCGAAAACTGTCGTTTTAAACAGGAAATCACGTTTACAAACCTTTCCTTGATTATTGAAGGATAGTTGTTCAATTTTAACGAGACCAATATTGAGCAAAATATTTCAGAAGTGCTTTCAGTCACAGAAAGAGAAGCCTGTCAAATGAATATGGGTGGCAGTTCAAACGGATCGGAGCGCTAATGAGTTTATTCAAAATTTTAAGATTTCAATCTTTTGATCGCCTTTATTGTGGGCGTTCATAACAATCAATAACACAAAAGCACACTGAAAGAATCTAGAAGCTGAAATCAGTACTTTTCACAATAATCCAATAAAACCTTTCTCGGCATCTTTAGAAGTTTTGCTTCGATGTATATTTTTATAGAAGGCCTCCAAAAGTCAGCTGCGTTCGAAGAGTTTTTATGGTAACAGGAAATTTCATCTAAACCATATAACCGGAAAAGCCTCTTGTATCAAAGCAAGAGAGTTTGACCACCAGATTTCATTGATTGTGGCTGATTTCCGCCCAGCAAATTGATTTCGAACAAAGAATTGAAAAACAAAAACATGCCACTCTTAAGAGTATTTTTCTCTGTCAAATTGCACTCGTACTCAACTGAAACAGCGGTGACACGGTACTCGATTTTGGGTTTGCTCTTCCGTGACAGCAAATGTTTTGGTGACGACAGATAGGAAATAACAGTAAAAACTGAATTCAGAAAACAATGACTCAAAGACAAAGTTGATATCCCACTGATATCCCACTGATCAAGTAACAATACAGGATAACATTGCGTTACTCCTCAGCAATTTGTACTCAATTAAAAATGTACTAAGAATAAGGAATATTTGTCATAGTTTACCGTGCCGATGGATCGGTTGGGTTATCAAAGTTTTACTGTAACTCCCACCCAATTCAACTCGACTTTATAAGTCCGAAATATGTCAGAGGTTTCCTAACATCCAACACGAATGTAAATAAAAAGTACAAATGTTTTTCCCCTGGGGAGCGACTTTCAGTTGTTAACGTGATTTGCACTGAGCGCAAAGTTTTGAGCATTGAAATACTGTTTTTAAATGAAGAAATGAGTAAATCAAAATACAAGAAAAAGCACTGTCCTACCACAATACATACCATATAGTATTAGGCCTTATGCAAGCCACCGTTTTCCCTGAAGCGGCTGATGCGTAGTTGAAGTCCCCGAGTTTTGAAATCAACTGACCTATATAGGCGCGATGACACCAGTGCGAAAATATTGGGCTTGAGGAGGCCCACTTCGATATTCTCAGCGTAGGGGAAAAAAGCAAAAACAATTATAGCGGTTTTCTTGTTACGTCAGGACAGCATGCCAATTGTGTTGCTTTGATTTAAAGTGTGGAGGTGTGGCACAGTGGGATAGCGACAAGTGTGTTATCGATTCGGGCAAACAGCCAACCACAGCAGCCCGACGACTTGTTCTAAATTGTACTTTATGCTTTTTCGTGCAGCTATTCTGCGCGCGCGCGGTGCCCGCGTGTTACATAATAAACTTATACTCCCAAATCATCAAAGTATAAAGCCCTTGTTAACATAACATTTTACCATTCGTAAATGTAACAGTGCTTTTTATTGGATTCAATTGAAAACGAAGACACAGAGAAAGCTGAACTTGTTTCTAACTGACTACGTGTATTCATGTTAACACTGACTGAGTGAGAACAAGGTCAACTTGAAGGGGTTAATTTTCCGCTCCATTTTGCATGGAACAAAAGCTGGAAATAAATAGATTAAATGACCATGAAATGTCAACAGAACTGTAAATGTGTTTTAATTCAGGGCTTCTCCAGGCCTTTTCGTAGACTAAAATTCTTGGACGCATTGTTTTAGTTAAATTTCGTGCTTGCATAGAGGACAAGATATTTCAATATGCGGCGATGTGCTTTTTTGAATTAACGTGACTTACTTTGCAATCCTTTTTCATGTACGTGTGTTTCTGTTTTGTTTGTTTGGTTTCACGTTGTGTTTTAAGGAAAAAATTAAGTTAAGTATGATCCTTTCCCCACTTTGTACTATGTCTACGTGGCTCAACGTTATAGTGTACAATGGGATTAGCTTATAACTCAATCGGACTTTTCAGTTTATAATCCGATGTGTTTAATCCGTTTCTCAGATTAAATCCACGGCATCTTTAGGCTCAAGTAATTTTGCCGCGAGAAGATTTTTACAAGACAAGGGCGTAGAAAGATCGTGAACAGAAATCTCTGCGCGCTTTGATTGTCGAGTGCCCTGAAACTCGAGCGCACATTTGAATTCACTGTCTGCTTCATGATCGACGCTATTTTTGGCCAAGTGCAAACACTGGTGGTAATCGTTTGTCTATATTTAGATGCGTACATGGAAATCAGTGTTATCTACAGAAGGCATATAAAAAAGAAATAGGTCATGTTTATGTAAGCAAGGGTCACGTATTCTGCCTGCGGACTGCCAAACGAAGGAGTTAATAGCAAGTGATAACAGACAAGCGACAAGGCCATGTGTGTGAACTTGGCTCCTCTAAAATTTCCATCCATTTGGCGCGTTTTTGAACTTTGAAATATTTTCGTGCAATAATCTTTGCAGCCACTGAATTGAGCAGTGCTGAGTCACAGTATAAACTACACTGCTGTTGTTGTCTAGAAATTATTTAGGAAATCGTTTTGCTTTTGACAGCCGTGACAATAACAGCTCTCTGTGTTCTCTCCTAGAAAAAGCGCGCATTAGAACTGATTATACCCGGGACTGTACACAGCTTCAAAGCTTAGCTTCTGGCGAGCCCACGTGACAAGGCCGAAACGGTACTATAGTCACTATAGGTTTTTATGAACATAAATTTAACAAAATAAGGAACACCTCGCCCGTACTAACCTGCAATCACAACCGTATAGAAAATGGTTACAAACAAGCACTGGTGTTTTTTCCATCTTACTACTTCTAATCAGCAAAACGTGTGACAGCTAGGCAACTACCCCTGTCTATATCTGGCCTCTAATCTAACAACGTCAATTGAAATACCTGTTCTCAGAATATCCTTCCTTGACGCGTAAGAAATCTTCTGGACGAAAAAAGATCAATCCCCCATTAACTCGGATACACAATATAGTATGACAGCGTCAACAACTGGTTTCGATAAAATACTGAAACACTAGTAAAAGACTAGTAAACAGTCAGATTTCATAAGAAAACCGATTTCTGAATAACAAGTTCAGTGAGATTTCAATCTTTCTTTTCGTTATCTCGTTTGTGAATCGATTCACACCATGAACAACCTAGTTACTGGCCGTAAAATATCGGGAGCTAACGCGACCCATTGAACTCTTTTAGTCTCAAGAGAACCTCGCCTTCAACGCAAACATTCTTTGGGCGCGTCACGCGCTCGAGCTCTTAGGACGGACGTCTGTGTCGGACTAAACAGAACGTGACTGAGTGTAGTCTGAGGAAAGGATCCTTAGCGAAGAATATTTTAATATTTTACTTTTAAAAATGCTAAAAGAAATCCGTGAACTATGTGCCAGACCCCTTCGTTGAGCTCAACCTATCGTCCAAGACCGCCAGGCCTCGTCGACAACTCGAAGTTTTCTTTCAAGATCGGACATTTTTTTGTGTTTCCTCTAAAGGTTCGAAAAATCGGCCGAATTCATCTGTATTATAACGATAGTTTTCGTTCTCGGTCTCGCTATTGAATGATAAAAGTGAGAACCTTTGAAGTTGTAATAGTCAACCATTGACAGTTTGAAGCCCATCGGGGTCTTTTCCGATAGAGATTCGTGGCTTTCTCTTCATTTACAAGATTTCTCAAGAGCGACAGGAAGTAATAAAGTAAAATCTTGTGAGTTGCACGAAAGCTTTCTGACACACTCTAGTCAAATTTGAACCTGACAGAAACCACTTGTGGTAGTTGTACACTATTCCAAAATATTTTCTTCCTTCTATTCAGTTATATTCATCCGATTAAGGACTTACCTCTTCACAAGATAAATCTAATGAACTCCTACTCAGTCTTGACAAATAACTAATAACTTAAACTGACTGATCCAATGAGACACTTAAAAGCCAACTGGAATAAGCAAAAAAGCCCTACTGTTTCAGCGTCCTAACCTTCGAGAAAGAGCTGATAGCTGAAGGAACTAAATTCCTGTTGAATTCTGAGGGCAGTTGCCCTATTGTGCTGCTCTGTTTTCTAGTTTCCTGACAATGCGCTTTTTTAGTACAAAGCAGAATGAGGTTAATTTTGGAAAAAACCACAATCCCCTTGGCGAATAACTGACGCCACTTGAGGTCAGGCATTTAGAAAGGAACGACGTCATTTCAGTTTATAAATCATTGTTCTTGCAAAGGACATTATATAAAGGTGTAACATTAAGATATTCAAAACACGTGGAACAATCTCTAAACTAATGAAAAGGAAAACTGCAGATATTTGAAACATTTGAACTTGTTTAAACATCAAGAAAATTCGTGTTTGGTGACCATTTCCTTAATTCTGATAACCTGAATGCGTTATACTGCACTGATATGATGACTGGCTGAAAATGGATGCTAATCATTGATACATTAGGTTTCATGAAATTCAGAAATAGATGACATTATGGTCACAACTCTATACATTTTCCATATTCTTAGCGGTGGTTATTGATAAGTGATTATTTCTGACGAAAATCGTCTTTCTACTTATTAACAGCACCTTAACTTTCCTCAGAAGATTTTGGAAGTAAGTGGATAAAAATCTAAAAAAAAAGTTGAGAAGGAACCTGGAATACTTGCATGACAGGGTTTGTTTCTAAAGAAATTGTACTGTGGTGCTGCGTCGGTGGGAAGTGAAGCACAAAAGTCTTGATTTTTCAAGCCTTTTTACTTTTGACAATTAGGTAAGTTGGCCACCGCAAGGAAACTGAAAAGCCGACGTTTTGAGCATTAACCCTTCGTCAGAGCGAATCAATGGGGAACTAAGACAGTTCAGTAATAAATCCTAAATTTTGAAATATTTGCAGTTTACTTTCGGGGTTGTCCTCCTGACATGAATGAAATAGAAAACAGGGAGTCCACAGGAAAACATTTTTTGCGAAACTCATGCATGACGGAAATAAATTCCTGAACAATGTGTATTGGTTTTGATTTTAAAAGGATATTTTTGGTAGTAATTTTAGTCCAGACTTACTCCAAGCGTTTTGGTGAAGTAGTTTTCGCCTAGCTAAGCGGACGAATCAGGTCGCTGGTTTATTATATCATTTCCGGCAGGAGAATAATTCTATGTCAACCCAACACAGCACAAGTAAGTGACACTTTACCCCTGACCGCTTTATCCAATGAAAAGTCTATGAAAACTATGCAAAAAAAGCCAAACAAAATTAGAGCCCTCCTGATTTCTCCTCTGAATATTCTTGTATCTCAACACATACCACGTCGACAAGTGGGTCTCACTAGAGGTGGCTAATAGATCGAAAAGCTTAATCAATTCAGGGTTTCCTGTAGTGATTCTTTGTTTCCTGAAGCATCAGTTTTAAGTAAAAACCGACTAAACATAATTTCATTTAAATTAGAAGCTCTCGACTTGGAAGTGGTGAAATGTCACTTGAGGTCGAGAAGGCATTTGGGAAGCAACTGACGTCATTTCAGATTATCTGAACTTAAGAATTACTGGCGGAGATGTTAAATGTTAAAGCTTTTCGCGGGTATTAGGGTCCATCAGATTGGGTGGAGTGTATGTGTACAAGATTGAGAACGAGTACAACCTAAAGGAACAAAATTGGTACGCGATGTGATTATGTCAGCCCTGTAACTAAACTTGAAGAGTCGTACTTTGACTTCATCTTCAACACGAAGATTCAGTACCAATACGCTGACATCAAAGTTAAAAAGAACCAAAAAAATGCTAGCTAAATCGAGGGCTGTTATCAAACTCGTAAACGGAATATAAATCGCTAGAGAACAAACGTTGGTGATGTTTTCACATGATGTTGCCTCAGACAGGGTTTAACTCGTTCGAACTGACATGGACCCACGTTATCGGTTTACTTTATTTCAGATATTAATTTAACAAACGTGAAGCAAATAGAAAAATTGATGAACTATTTGCAGTTTGACCGAATGCAGATCTACTTGGAAATGCTTTCTCTTATTGACTCAACTACTGCTCCTGCTAAAAGTGACGATTAAACTTTTCCGAGACTTTACTCACTTTGTATGATGCTCTTTGCATGGTGGTGGTCGGAAAAGATTTGTTCCAAAGCGCTTTAAAATATTTTCGATCGAGGAGTGGCAATTATCGTTCCCGCAAGTATAATCTTAGGAATTCCAATTGAAGCAAATAATTCAAACTGACAGGTTTATCCAAATTTATAACGAAAGGATTTATAACCAAAAGCAGGCACAAAATTTAGCGTCATAATCTTGTATAATTTGAAAACATACCACATCCAACCACATCCCCTATTGGTGGCTAATACGTACGTCAAAGATTTAAATGAATACAACCAAGGTGTCCCCGCAGTTATGCTATTAATGTTTCCTGTGACGGGGCAATTTTAGCCTGATATCACAATCGGCAAGACAGGAAGAAGGAAATTTATCAAACAAACGGAACGCAATATGCACGTTGTGGTTGACTGAAAACTTGGCATTTCAACGATAATCCCATACCGTAATCACATTCTTAAGGTTATCCGTTTTTTGGTCAAAACAAGACATCCTGTTTGTTGCTTGCGCGAAGCATGGCTCTAGCGGCGGAAGCGCGTGGAACTGAACCGTGACGCGGCAAATAAAGAACCTTGTTTTTTTCCCGGGTGTAATTCCCTTTACGGCTCGTCTCTCTTTCGGCTCAAAGTTTGTCTTTGTGATGTTAAATACTGCCAGTTACGCAGAACACCCTTCCATAACGCAGGGCGTGAGATACTTTTTTGGGGGGGGAGGGGGGAGGGGGAAGGAAGGAGCGTGGGCCAGGGGCCTTGGCCTTCAGCGAGGTAAGGATTTTTTCGAATTTAGGTACCGATTTGAATACTTACCAGTGTTCGCTTAAAACATTTGAAGTGAACCATCACTCGAAATACCATGTATGCTGAACTGATTAGCGATATGCAACGCGGCATTTTTACGAGCATAAACACTTAACCAACATCAGAGCAAGACAAGTAGTTGTGCTGAGGCACAATGCGGCCTTTCTAAACCTAAATATCACTGTGAAATATATTCCTCGAAGTAAAATACTTGATACTCCGGTATTACTAGCCTATCCGGGCCTCCACCGGGGTCAAACGTCTGAGGCTGTCTTTCGTTTTAATTCTTGAGATTTAGTCACGATGCTGGCGAGACATGATTAAGGATATATAAAATAGTGGGTGAGTGTAAATATATTTTCATTTCTGTCAATAAACGAGATTCTTTGCCATCTAAATGTTCCGCCCCTGAACAAAATTACTTTCACAAATTGTGCCGACAAGTCCGTTTCCTGTTTTCAAACACTGTTTTTAGTCAAGTTCGAAACATTTTAGTAAATCTACAGGATACTGATAAAGTATCAAACTTTAAACAGTAAAAGTAATTCCCTTATCTTTGAAGTACTTTTCTTATTTTTCTCGTTTGACCGCGGTGAAATCCGGGCCTCTCCGCTTGGAGGCCTAGAATAAGGAGCTCTTGTGTACACTCAGCTCAGACAACTGACCTGTGGATTATTCCTAAATTCTCATTGGCGGCACTTGTCTGTAGAAGGGATTAGCGCAAGAAGGGGGTAAGTGACTACACAGTCGCAGGGAGTGTAGTCACTTACCCCCTTGCGGTCCCGACTAGTCGGGACCGCAAGTCCTCGTTGCAACATACACAAAGAAACAAAACATGACTGACCAAAGTCAACGAGGGCTCTGAAAGAAAGTAGGTTGCAAGGCAGCCACGTGTGTACGAACACACGCGAACTTTGAAAGATAACTCTTCCCCCAACACACTGAATGGACTAATCGGAAAACAGACGTGGGGAAAAAAATAGGGAGAAAAGAAGTTGAAGTTTTGGCAGGTCAACATTTTCTTTTCAAGGTTATGTCAAGAAACCGGAAACTAGTTTTCCTATATGCCAAAATAAGGCTAAATTCTTAACGCATTAGATCCTTGCATTTACATTTTTGTTCTATTTAAATGAACAGTAGACGTCATGGTTTAAAGACTCTCAGCTTCTTCAGTCCTTAGTTGGGAAAGAACTCTTTTAAATCTAAGCTACCTTTTCTCAGTTCTGGATGAAGACTCGAAATAACAAATTTTTGGGACACTGTCGACTTAACATTGTCAAAGTGTTGTAGATCCACTCGCCTGGGGCTCGTGGATCTACAACACTGACAATGTGATTACGAAATTTATCATCAATAAGAGGACAGACCCATAAAAAAACTGACGTCAATTTGTTTTTTACAATAACAAAAAACCAAAACTGATTTTCAAAGGAAGGAAAGAAATGCAAGAGTCAATGGAAGGTGCGATTGCCGCAGAATCAGAATTTCACTGTTGTAATTCGAAAAATCACAGCCTCGTAGATTAAAACTTTCACAAGAATAGGCCAGAAATACAAGGAAAAATTCGAATTGCTCAACTAACCTTTAATCCAGTGAAAACTGTTCACAAAATAATCCGCTAAAACTCGGTTCAGCTTAATTTCATTGACAGCACAAATTCCCCCTCACCGCCGATTTTCAGGTCTGAATCCTCAACAAACATCCTCAGCTTTTCGCTCTCATGGTTTCATTTTAGATGATTTCCTCATTGAATATTACTAGATTTGTGGTACAATTATCGCCTCGTCAAGAATGCAGCGCTGAAAAGTCTGACAAACTGAACTTTTGCTGATTGCGTCAGCTTTACGCGTTTCATCCGTCTGTACTCTTATTGACAATAAAAATTAGCCAATCAGCGCGCGAGAATTCGCTCAGTTATTGTAAAAATCATGTTTTACTTGCATCACTAAGGTACATTAAATGGTTAGTCAATTGTTTTAGTGAAGTTATTTTTCGAAGAAAATCTTAAATAATAGCATACCAAGGCAAGGAGATGCCAAAGACCCGAAAATAAACTATGAGCAAGCAAGGATCGTTAAGATTGGGAAAGATTAAGAGGGATTGCGAACAACAAACTTTCAGTTTGTGAAAACCTTGGCCCCACTCGTTTGACAGTGTTTAAGAACTGAACAGAACTGAAAAGGCTGTAGACATTTCATGTTGTTTCATTGCCAGTTCTCTGAATTGTTAAACCTATTTCAGTGCGACTCTGAACAGGCAGCCACTCCGTCCATTTTAGTCTATTAAATAAATTGTGTTGAAAATCCACGTGCGTACTTCGCCTACGAGCGATTCACACCAGAAATATTTACGTCAGTCCACGCAAAACAAAAATATCGTTATAAATAGTTTCAGGAACTTACCTTAATTGTTGTTCAGGAAGTAAACAATCAACTTGGCGCGTATTGCTTCAGTTGCTGGAATACCAAGACACGAGTTTGTTTTAAACTATGCTAAGCACAACAGACAGTGAAATATTCACCGCCAAACTGTTTGAATGTTTTCCGGCCCAAGCTTGTCGGCTTACCGTGAATTCATTAAATGATATGGTTGTTCTATTGATTGTTTTGTATTGATTGTGTGAACGCATTCAAGATGTGTAAAGAATCAAGAACAAATAGCTTAATTAAGTAAAAGTGATAAACAAATATTCAACACAATAAAAACATAACAAAGAGGTTTGCATGAAATCGATAACTTGAAGATCTTGACACGATGAGTCTACTCCAAACGCCATGTTGGACAAACTCTTTCCTGAGTCTCCACCGCCTTTATTAAAGACAAAGTACAGACTTTAGAACATAGCACTAAAAGCTGGTAAGATTATCTGCATACCAAACAGCAAACCGCCTGAGATCCTAGCCTATAATTATCACGTTTCGGCGGAATTTGTGTTCAAGGTTTATTACTTTAATTGACTTTAACTTCAATAGATACATCAATACAAACGTTTCTGCTGGCGCCATTTGTCTCGTTAATTTTCGCTAAGTCGATTTAATTTATTTTATTCATAAAGACAGAAAGGAGTTCATTTGGCGCGCAAACCTGCAATTTACTATCAGAAATAATCCCTGCCTAAGATCCGGTACAGCCGCCGCTCATCGCTCCCGGTCGCTAGGCAGCTGTACTCGCAGGCGATGGCTAAGACGGCTGACCATCATGTTGGGTATCATAAAAAAATAGTTTGTTATTGATTGCGAGAGACTGGTTGCTAGTCATTGCGTAGACTTTACGGCAACGCGTCTAAAATAGGGAAAGAAAATGGAATGCCAGGAATGAAAATACCATCAAAATCAATAAAATTGAATAAAGAAGGGCCGCTGAGCGCTCGAACGGTCTGCCGCCATTACAGCATGTAATCATAAATTTACGCATTCGTAATAACGTCCCAAAGAACAGGTGCAACGCAGATCTTAAGAATCTCTAATTTCTTTGGACCTGGTTGTCATGCAACTCTTAGGCGGACTACTTCACAGAAATGGCTGAGAAAACAATTATTCAGAGATAAACAAACATCAGAAACAATGGCGCCTAGCCTTATGGCATAAAGCTATTAAATCAAGCACGCGTGCGTGTTGAGCGAATCGTATAAATAAACCGAGGAACGGTGAGATGAGAACCCCCGTCATCTTAAAATTGCCCGAAGAACTGTATTTTAACGGGAGAAAAGATGCGTGAAAGGTGTGACTTTTTTCGTTTGGAGCAGGGATGGCGCAGTGGTGAGAGCGCTCGCCTCCCACCAATGTGGCCCGGGTTCGATTCCCGGACTCGGCGTCATATGTGGGTTGAGTTTGTTGTTGGTTCTCGTCCTTGCTCCGAGAGGTTTTTCTCCGGGTACTCCGGTTTTCCCCTCTCCTCAAAAACCAACATTTCCAAATTCAAATTCGATCTTGACACAGTGGAAGAAGAGCCACTCAGTGGATCCACTGCTAATCCCTATTTATTATTTATTTTATTTATTTTGTTTGGTATCGACACATGATTTTAGTTTGACAAAATTTTTTATTTAGCTTGATAAAGTTGCCAGCATGATGGCATTTGTGATAAAAGAGGGCAAAAGTGCGCAGCCTTTTCTTTGATTAAGTGATGGCAAATCTAAACCCCAAATAGTAAGTAAGTGAGATACAGAAAGTAAAAGCTGACAATTCTACTTCTAATGAGTTGCAGATATGGCTAAAGCTTTGGCTACCTGTGGCTATATCAAGGGGCAGTTATTCCTACTTAACCTTACGGCTGCTGACGGCTAGTTTCTTCGAATCGATCGATAAGTTAGGATTAAACACACTGAGCCCCTTATAAGGACACTGGGGCTGACGCAGTAAGAACAATAACTCAAGGTTTTCATGCCATGCATTTTATTCAGTTGAAGTTAACCCTGTGACACTGGATAGGACCCCTTGTAGTTCAAATAATCAATATTACAGGCTTGTAACGAAACAAAGCCAACTTTACCATCGCTTCAACTCAACGGCCAGGCCACCAACCACTCAATCGGTAAACTGGGCTCCAGCAGCCGTTTGGCGTTTGCTGTGTTTGACCAAAGGAGTCACTTAGCTATGGTTTTATAACAATCAATTGGAAAGTAGTGTAACAATAGATGACAAAGAATGTCAAAACGCGTGCCTTTTGATAGCACAAACGTTGAACGGCTGTGGCATCAGAACAATACCTACGTTGGGCTCCAGAGTTGGAAGATCGCATCCTGATGGATTCTCAAACCTGAAGGTGTGCAGCAAGCGTGCCAAGACCAGGAAGAGCTCAATTCGTGCTAAAGACGCACCTAAGCAACCACGACGCCCACCTGAAAACGGGAAGAAAAGATCAGCTTCTGGAGGCACAAAATTACCATCTTTGTCCAGAAATCTTTCGGGCCTGAAATCGTTGGGGTCATCCCAGATATCTGGATCGTGGTGGAGGGACCACAAGTTAACCAAAACTATGGTGTCCTTTGGAATGTCGTATCCCTGCAGAGCTGCGTCCACTGTCGCTTTATGAGGAACCGACAAAGGAAGGAGAGACGAGATCCTCAGGGTCTCTGCAATGGTAGCTTCCAAGAACGGCAAGCTCTTTTTGTCCCCGAGGTCTGCAAAACGATCTTCTCCAATAACATGATCTAGCTCTTGATGTAACATGTCTTGGATGTTTGGGTTGTGAATCAGGTACAGAAGTGCCCAACACAAGGTACTTGCAGTGGTTTCCATTCCAGCCATGAACACTTCAGTCAAGGTGAAGATGAGATGCTGATCTGTGAGGAATCCTTTGATGGACGAGTCTTCCTCTTCGGCCTCCTTCTTTGCCTTCAACAGCGCGTCTGTCAGATCTCGAGGATTCTGCATCCGACTGGCTTCCACGTGTTCTTGATAAATCCTTCCAACCAGCTCGTCTCTTTCCTTACAGCATTTTTTCAGTGTCCCAATGGACTTGAATGGAAAGAATCGCAGCCACGGAAACACGTCCACTACACTACCAGATGCAACCATCTTTGCAATTCCATTCGTCATTTCAAGAAACCGTGAAAACTCGGGATCATCCAATTCGTACCTCGAACCAAATACCAAAGCGCAAATCACATTCATCACAGCCAGTCGAATCTCGTTTGTGATGTCGTAAGGCTTTCCATTTCTAGACTGGACTCTTTTCACGAGCAGATCGAATTCATCATTTATGACTGTACCCTGCTTTAGCACTTCATTGATGTACATTTTGAGGGCAGAGACGGTTATCTTGCGATGCAGCCTCCATTGCCGAGAATAATCTGCTAGAGCGATTGCCTTGCCCTGAGAATAAACTTCTCCAGTGTAAACTTTTGGACGTCCAGCAAATTCGGCCGATCTCGAAACGAGGGCTTCTTTAACAGCATTTGCCCCACTAACGACTACAACAAGCTGGCTACCAAGATACAGTCGAAAGACGTGGCCATATTGTTTTTCCATTGCCATTAGGTCAACATGCCGAGAATCGGCCGCCAGTTTGTGCGCATTTCCAATGATCGGGAAGGGAAAAGGCCCTGGAGGCAGATTTTTGCTGACAGAGAAGCGATTAACAACAACTGTAACTAGAATGATTGCCAAAACAAACCACGCTAGTTCTTCAAACATGGCTACGCTAGAAATGTTGCGGCAAAAACAGAGCTAACGCTACGGGGAGTGAAAGTTTTTGCATATTCAATATCTTGTAATGACGTTCTTTGTTGACTTAGGGATTGTTTGTACAGTTGGTGCAAACAAGGGATTAGTGCCGCTTCATACTTCGCTTGCGACAAATTCGGTCATATTCAATCGCAACATGAGACCAAATTCTCCTCTGAAAAGATACCACAACCTAACCTATCAGTTCATGAAGGAAGACATATAGCGCGGGACTGAGATTGTATGATTTTCATGGAAATTGTTGTAGTTTTCTTGGTCTATTTGGTTTTTAAATAGGTTTAATGAACAATGGGATATTATTTTTGGAAATATGAATTTTTAATACAATAATGACGGCAATTGAAGGAGTTTTAAAAAAGCCCTAGTTTAATAGTAATTTAACTGTCAAGGAAAAATTGTGTCGATTCGTTTGGGAAAAGTTGATCAGCAGCTTTAAAACTCAGATAAGTGAAAATCGATTTCACGTGTTGGGGTGAATGTTATTATTTTTCAGGAGTCAAAAAACAGGAATGTTAAAATAACCTCCAAAGTACAACCCTCGATCAGGTCGAAATTTATCAGCGTTCCTCTCTCTAAAATAGTTCGTTTCGCTTTTCTTGCGGAAACGGACGAAAGGCATGACCACATGTTAAAGATGGACTCTCAAACAATTGAACTGCAAAGGGAATTATAGAGAAGACCTTACAATGTTGTTTCGACGTCGACACAGTGAGGGATCAACACACACGGTGTGGCACGACTTCGGTGCACGCAAGCCTGTCTTTGCGACCAACTGTGCCTAGTTTCCGATCGACAGAAATTTAAAACACTTTTCGTATTCTGTGGGCAGAATACTCCGTATCCTGAAAGCAAGCACTTTCGTATAGGTGTTAGCGGTAAATTCACTGCACTGGTGAAAGACAAGTGCTCTATTCTGAGTTTTATAACTCCACGTGGAGTTCAGTGGAAGATTTTGTTGCTGAATAACTAAGCATTTTTTAAAGACGTCGACATGTTTCTTTTGTGCTGGTTTTTGCTTGTCAACATTTTCAAGCTGCTCACTAAAACTGTTTTCCAAATCGCTATATCACTATTAATACGCACAGAAAAGTAAAGCCGGGATGCTTTTCTTACATAATATCTAACGAATGTACATGATAATGGTTTACTTTTAATCGGCAAGTATTATTTATGAAAATAAAATAAAAAGATAAAATGGCTTGACTGTCACAAACAAACAAACAAACAAAAACGAACAAACAAGACACATTTAAAAAATCCCCACATTACTTGGCACCGGCGCATCACATAATTAACTATTTTCAAGAAAAAGCGGTCATTTTTTGTACTTCACAATTGTTGTAGGAAATGGATAAGTGGCTTGTAATGTCCCTGTTAGATTTACGTGGTCATTGTTCCTTCTCTTAGTTTTTTGAAGGCTGCGAAGTTCTTCTTCCATCGCCCTTGTTTTTGTCCTGGGGCTTAGGGATTGGAAACTCCATCGGAGCTCGCTTAACACCACAAACAAATGTTCCTTCTTTTCCCCCAATCGGGATGCCTGAGGAAGAATATGAGAAATTTATGCATTTTATTATGCTAAAGACTAGTCTGTTTCACAAGAAACCCGCACACTGTATAGTTTCTGTTTAAGTCTTAATAAACTTTTTAAATTGCTAGACCCTTTCCCCGGAAGAATTCATGACTGAAAAATCGTGGAAAGAGGGAGATGTTACTCTACCGGGTACTCTAGGGTATAGTTTCCGACGTGCAGGTCGAATGAAAAAGAAATTAACGTATTTTGTTTTGTCTCTACGCTCCTTCCTAGTGTTTTTCGGGTTTAATCCTGGTAATGTGCTTAGGACTCGCGAATAAGCGATTTCGATCACACAATCGTTTAACTAATAATTTTTGCACTGTGTGTATAAAAGCCTCTTCTCAAAATTAGTAAAGACAATGGGATAAGGGCCGGTTTTTATGGGTGGCGATGTATCGTCTCAATAATAACAAATACTAACCTCTTTTCCCTTTCAGTGAATTAGCATTTGCTTTATTCTGTCGTGTGTTTTCCATAATTCACGTTGAAAAACAATTCCTTATGTTTTTGATACAATCGTAGCACTTCTGGTTACTTTATAATGAGACAATAAGCTTTTCTGGTATAGTGACTGTGACGATGGGAGTTTTCCCCTCACACGTCGGAAAAGGGAAAACCACAACGTTTAGGGAAATGTGATCGAGAATCAACCAACACAATCGAGATTAGTTTAAATAAGCAAAATATAGCTGAGATGATGCCAAGCTGTGAAACTGGTATTCGTTAAAGCGCTAGGTCTATCGAAATTAATATCCAACTCGTCCCCTAGGTGGATACGATGAGTTGAGTTAATATTCTTCACGACCCCGAGCATCTCACCGACGAGATTAACAAAATTATTTTCAATTTTATTTGGGATAGCCGATCCGCCAAGCCACCCAGTGACTGTGACAGTGCGTTTTTCCGCTTTCACTTTGGAAAAAGGGAAAAACAGATTGAACCTGCAATACAACCTAGATCAGTTTGAAACCGAGATGAAACTGAAATGTAGCCAAGCTGTAACCAAACTAATACCGAGTTTAATCTGAAATTTAAAGAATAATTGTCCAGTTTATAATTAGTTGGCTTCGGTTTCCTTTGTTTCGGGTAAATTTATTTAACAACCCTGTGATTATTTCAACCGCGTGAAAAGCTGGTGCGGTTTTCAAAGTGACAAAGGAGAATAGGATTAATGGAAACAGTAGCTGAATAGTCCAGTCATTTTGTGACTGGACCTGCAACTAATTGCAACAGAAGCTCTCTCTTCGCCGATCATTTAGAATTAGTGTGTAGATCAACATACTAAAAGTCCCAAAGAATCCAAGCACGGGAACATCTCCAAATTTAAACGAATTGCCAACTCTTGCTCTGGGCCAACATGAAAACGAGGCTCAAACCCGAAATTGTTGTTATTGCGCTCGTTTTATTGCCAGAATTCATCCAAATTCAAACAAATCCATTTGAAATGCATCTTTAAACCTTCATTCTTTGTAAAGCGTCACCAAACGCGCGTATAAGCGCATTAAATCCTATTACTTTTGACATCTTCTATGTCTACACCAACGAATACCTGAATAGGGCGACAGTTTCATATGTGTGTGTGACGTATTCCAATGAAATTTTACACATTCCTCAAACAGTGGAGAGTTATTTTGGCTTTTCATGAGCCCATATTTTATCTACGTCCCTTTCCAGCATCACTATTGTAGTGAAACTGGTGGGTAGAATTTGTGTATGCGGTACCGCCGCATTGACTACACGCAGGGAAACACTTTTTTAGTTCGCAGTTGCTATAGCAACTGAGAACTATTGGGGCTGTCCTGGCGTAAACAGTCGTGTTAGTGTGTTAACTTTTTGGCAACAAGCCCACAAAGCCATTCAAAGTAGAATCCTTCGAGGTGTAATAGACAAGTTTTGAGGGGCTCTTAACCAAGTTTTGCGCAGTCTTTATGGATGAAGAATTAATCGGAGTGTTTGGATCCTCGAAAATATCGTAGATTTTGATTTGCAAAGACAACGCAGGAAGGAGTCGGAAGGAAAAGTTTACTCAGGAGAATGGTAGGACTCGCTGGTCTTCGGTTTAGGTTGGCGTTCGCCAGCGGGTTAGGAACAGCTGGACGAGGAAAGAAATTGGTTGTTAAGTTTAGTTGCTGTCGAAAAGATTGCAAAGAAGTCTTTGTGTGTTGATGTTTCTGATCTACAAGCGCAAACATTTCTTTATGCATAAGTTGTCTGGGGGAGATAATTGGTCATAATTAATGAAGCCCACGAAAGGCGATTGGGTACGTTTGCATTTGGTACGGGTTTAAGTTATAAACTATCAAAAAAATCATCCACACCTTACAGAGTTCAAGGACTTTATTGACAGCTTTCGGTTTGAGTTTTATGTGGTTTACTTTGAGCTGATATATAGTGTATGTTGCTCGGAATTATCGGCCAGTCAGGATTTTCCCCGTACGCACGTATTCAATAAATTTTAAAAATATTCCATGCATCATTGCCAGAAGAGTCCTGACTCTTTCCCGTTATTGAGCTCCCCAGAATCGACCGTTATGAAAGTTTTCTTGGTTTCTGTATTTCATGCATGTCCGCAGTTTAGTTTCGTAGTTCCCACAGTTATGACGATTTACTCGTTATTCTGAACTTCCCAAATGATGTTTGTTCTTTGATGATCGCCAGAAAGATTCTTGAAATCCTTCTCATTAACCTGCAAAAATGTTTTGTGCTTTCTCTCGCTTAGCCTTTTAGAGCGATCATATTCGTGAGGTTTTCCTTACACGAAAGCTATTTAAATTTGATTTTCATAATTCAATTAGTAGAATGTTTACATAGGTGTAATGTTGGCATGATTTCTGACACGAAAGTGAAATTTTGTCAATCACAAGTTTTTAAATAAACTCAAACAACTTATATACACGCAAAAACTAGCCCAACGTCTGTTTCTCTTTAATTATGTAAGTATTCTTCTACATTCATTCTGTTATTACGAAAAAAAAAGATTTCCCAGACTTATGATAGCATATTTCTTTTCAAATGCCGGGCTACGTTTTCGTGGTTTCCCCTTTATTCTTTAATTTTGAGCTGCCTGTACCCATTTAATGGTGACGCTCTCTATCATGCAACCAAATCCTGCTCCTGATAACACTGATATACACTGAACAACAAAAACAGCAGAGACAAAATAGTAGTAACATCTAAAAAACAACTGCGAACTATCCGAACGGATCCGCTCGTTTTGTTATTGTGTTAGCTTTTTCCTGATGAATTTTACCGTGTTTAAATAAAATTGAATTGAATTTGGCGACAGGTACATTTTGCGCTGGCACAATCCGATGATAAATTGAAACTGACCACGCGTAGAAGATAAGATAAGATAAGACACTCCGGGACAACCAGTAAGTCAGTCATCACAGGGAGTACTTGATCATCGCTCACTTTTATCCCCACTGTTCCACTGACATGCCTTTGCCTTCACCTTTTCATTGTTTCACTTCTAGGTACACCCTTAGGCTATGCTGCCGAGCTGCTGCCGTTGTTCTGGGGCAGTATCTGTATACTCTAGGTCGCTAGTTTCTCGCAGTATCGTTGGTATCGTAAGCTTTCAAGGTCTTATTCCAGGCTTTCAACAGTAGAGGGATATTAGTGATTTCTCACCTGCTGCCACAATGTCATGCACGGTGGAACTGAGAATGCAAGTCGAACACTTAAGCTTGCTCTCTTAAGTGTAGAGTGCTGGCCTATTTCTTCAACGCTGCAGCTTTGCCAATTCCGTAGAGACGGGAGGTGATGTCCTATCCCAAAATGGCGTGAAGAAATAACTTTCTCCTCTTTAACTGTCTTCATATTCCAGACGCGTCCTCTAGAGTTTTTAAAATTGGTTCTGGTTTGAAATAGAGGTCACATCAATTCCATCAATAACAAGTAAGTCCGTGTGGTCTCCGACATGTACTGTGATCCTTTGCCGAGCAGATTCTACAGCTGTCGTCACAATAAGAACATCAGCGTCACCTTTGGCTTGGTATATTTGACAGTTTACATGGTTTATATTCTGTAGAAACCATCTTAGCATATTTATAAACCATTGTTTGTTCATGGAAGTAAAGGGGAAGTCATTCTTCTTTAGGACCTTTTAGGGTAACTTTCGTGCCCCCTTAAAAGGTTATAGTTGCACCGGCTCTTCTTGCGGCTCTCCTCTGTTGCGTCATGTAATTCTTTGTGGACATCTCGTCATAGCCATGACGAAAAATAACGGTCCGATTTCCATATTTCCAAGCCACATAGCTGCAGTATAAACCGCAAACATCCTGATATGTTGCGGACCTTCCAGGCTACTAGATTGGGTGGAGTAGAGCTACGCTGTCTACAATACATGCTGAACTTCGCCTTCTGGAATTGATGTGGCATCGGGCGAAAGCTTCGCCCGCAGGGCGAAGGCAAGGGCTGGTTTTTGCAGTTTCCGCAGCGTCAGAGGAGAATCAAACAGAGCCGTTGGGACTGCAGAGTTCATAGCAAAACAACCCTCTAGATCATCAGAGCTGTTGTAAGCAATGAAAGGCAGCTAAAACAGGAGTTGCAGATGTACCTGCACGTTGTCGCTTTCAATCTTGACAGAAGACGTTAAAGCAAGACTGACAGCTTGCTCACTCCCCTTGCTCACTCCAGTCACTGAAGACAATACCCTCTCTCCAGTAGCTCTAAAGCGACCAACAGTGACAGCATTTTCAGCCTTTACACCGGTCATGATATTTCTGAGGTTAGGGTCGGATGCAAAATTAATCGATTCCTGTCAGCCAAAGTCGAGAGAATAACGAGTGTGTCCTTCATATCGCGCTTCTGTCTGGATTTTTTCATGTCCTTGTTCTGCTCACCCGAGTTGTATTACAGTTCGGTGCACTCTTAAAACAACCGGTTTGTCTCAGCACAGGCCGGTATGGATAACAGCCAGATAAATTGTTGTTCATTAATGTCCCTTCCTCTTGTTAGGCCTTCGCTTGTCTCCAGGCTTCGCATCAGCACTTGTTTAATCACAAGTTCCGTTGACAAAATGCTGTCCACAGGCGATCACTTCCCCTTACTACATGGAAGACCAATTCAAAGTCTCGATAGGCATCAGTAATTAAAACCAATTTAACAAGCAAGTTTCAAGACAAAAGAACTGAGGAAACACTCCACACACACGCACACAACAACTAACCGTGGATAGGAAAATTTTACGCAGCCCGGGCCCACGAGCAGGATACCGCTTTTATTCCCCCAAAATAGTATCCCATTTTATCGTAAAACACATAGCATATGAACTTTTAACACAAAAGTTGTATATGGTTAAAATTTTATTGTATTTATGAAGATAAAGACATTTTCTTTCCGTCAGCCTCGTTCCCATGCTGCAGTAAATCTGGACTCAGGGCCTCTCAATAAATCCCGTTTTATGGTAACTTCCCCTGTTGGGATTTTTTTGGACTTTTGATGTTATTAAGGATAGTTTTCTAAGTCTAAAACCATTGAGATACCTTCTGTTGCAATTAGTTGCAGGTTAACCGATTTTTCCCACAAAATGACTGGACTAGAAAACAACAGCAAAACAATGGACTATATTTCCCTGTTTATATTCCTTGCGTTATATTCCCCTTGTAATCAGTATTTCCCTCAACTAAGTCCCCCAAAGAATAAATACAATATAACACAGTGAATACAGAACAGTTTACAGACTCTACACTGGACAGCACATTTATTTTACCAATTGCATTCTTCTAGAACAAATTAAATTTGGTTGCAAACATCAGCAAATACAAAGAAAAATACAAATCTTACCTCGATTTGAATTTCTAGTCTGCAATAATGCAATACGGTTCGCCTTACTATTGAACATAATTTTTTTCCTTTAGAAAACAACCTGTCACCCACTTCATTCTTTCAGATTTTAATTAATAGAATGACACTGTAGTTCAATTAATCAGTGTTAGTTATACATATAACTCCTATACAGGTTTTAGTCTACACCATAAGCAAATTATTTTGGCGATTATTTCCTCCTTAAGATTTAGCAACTGGTTGCTTAAGTGGTTTCAGTTGGGGGGATTTTTAAATAATGATAATAATAATAATAATAATAATAATAATAATAATAACAAGAACAACAACAACAACAATAATAATAATAATAGTAATAATAATAATTGAATTCGTAGGTTACGTCGGTTACGCTTTGCCCCCTATGTGGCTAATTTTCTATGCATTTATACGTTGCACACTGCAGATGATAAGGAGGAGACCTTTGTTCGGATCCAAGATATGGTTGTAGCGTACTCTTCCGCTTTCTTGTCACCAAGGGGTTCTGCGAGTCTGCTATGGTATCTTCTGCACTCTCCTGCCATTCCTCCTTCGGTATGAGTGAATACTAAAGGCGTGGAGGTGGCTTGCTCGACTTCCATCACTCTGTTAGCATGCATACATACGTTTCTTCTCGTTTTTGTGCTGGCGATATATTTGCTTAGGGCTGAGGTCTTTATGATAATAATTATAATGATGATGATGATGATGATGATGATGATGATGATGACGATGATGGTGATAATTTTAATTGTTGGAGTTTTTCAGCAGATTCGATGGAGGTTCTGTCTGGGGTGCCGCTGGGGAGTATCCTTGGGTCACTTCTCTTCCTCAAGTGTAAGCTGCAATATGGAACTGTTTGCTGATGACAGTGTCCTTTATCGTAAGATCACATCTGAGGATGACTTTGCTTAACTTCAAGATGACCTGTCCTCTGCTGCCGCCTCGTGTGACTTGTGGAAGATACTCTTAAGTCTAAAAAGTGTAAAGTCCTGCATGTTATCAAGTCCATTACTTGATTAGTATGAGATAAATGATCAGTCCCTATCGGTAGTTAATCAGCATAGACACTTGGGCATTTGGATCGAATCATCTCTGAGTTGGGACTCCCATATCAACTACATTCTTGGCAAGGCAAATCGAGTGTTTAGGGTCTAATAAGGAGAACGTTTGGATCCAAGGTTCCTGTGGCGATAAGAATGGAATTCAGTGTTTTAGTTCGCTCTATCCTGGAATATGCCTGCCCAGTGTGTAACCCGTATTTAGTAAAACACATTCATTGTATTGAATCCATCCAGCGTCATGCTATAACCCGTTTAATATGTCGACCAGATAAATCTTAATATGAAAGACTAACTGAGCTAAACTGGTCAACATTGGAGCTTCGAAGGAAATATCTTTCTCTGGTACAACTCTACAAGATCATTCATAGCTACTCTGATGTGGACTGTGCCAAGTATGTGGATCTGACTGGCCCAACAAGAACTAGAAGTAACCATGACTTTAAAATAAGTCCTAGAGCAGCAAGGACAAACTTTTTTAAATTTACATTTTTCCACCGCTATATTAGTGACTGGAACTCTATACCTAATTCAGTTATGGCAGCTCCCGGCTTGAAATCATTTAAATGCAGATTGTTTAGTTATTTACGTAGTTAGTTACTTTTTCCTTTATTATGCTAGACTTATTTATTTATTTAATTTTTTTAATTATCTATTTTGTCACATTTTTCTTTTATTATACGTTATTATAATTTTACATTTTTCTTAAAATCTTGTAAATATTAGTAGTTCTAGTTCGAATTACGCATTAAGAGCCATTTTCTGAGAATATCGAGAATCGAACGACACTCACAAAAAATCGAATTTTTTTTTATTTTGCCAAAAAATCCCTTTGGGTAAGCTAATTCAAGAAAAAATAATCCAAAGTTCCAACGAGTTATTTAACGGACGAAAATTTAAAAAGTTCGAAAAATGCATAAAATGGCGGTTTTAGGGTCTCTAAAGGGCTCAAATTCTCACTCAACTTTAGGAAGCCAGTGAGAGCGTAAAAAAGATTCTTTTAAAACGAAACAAACCACGAACATTATTTAACCTTTCTACTTTAAAACTGTGTAATAAATTTGCCAATGTTTGGTTTCGAACATTTTCAAGCGGCGTTTTTATCGAACCGCTCTTAACCTTGTTTATCACAAGGTAAAATGAAGGCCAACTTCGGCCGCTTAAAACGGCATCTGGTATGTATCGTTCAATGATTAAGACTACACAGGAAGAAAGCTCTGTCATTGTACTTTTCACCAGGAAAGTTACAGCTTTGGGAACCAAATATTTCCCCGTCAGTAAATTTTTACTGTTTGGTGATCTGAGCGGGTAGAATTATATGCAAATCACAGATTTAATTCCTGGAATACTGCTAACAATTACAAAGGTCGTTTAAGATGGGCTCACCATTAGTTACACATGCACGCACAATGTTTTTCCTGATCTTTGAAAGAAAGTTCTGCTTTCTTGAGTCTTGCTGAGTCTTATTATGTTAAAACAAAGCAGATTTTTAACGGCATTTCAACAAGACAGGAATCCACTACTCGTTCAACTTAACCAAGATAACATCGAAAACACAGAGAAACGACGTCCTACGCCGCCTACCTTGCCAACCGAAAACGCAACAATACAACAGAAAGACATTCCAGACTGTAAACAAACGAATTTTCAGTTTCCTGATTGAGTGAAGTTATTTTAAACTCATCGCCTGGAGGGATACGCGGAAAGACAGGTGACCTCTGCACTGACCCACACGTGTCACACCACACTAACAGAGAGAGTCACGCATTCGATTTCTGTTATGTGATTTGAGATAAAAACTTGGTGGAAAGTTAAAAAGGAAAAAAACGTGCAACAGATAGCTTGTACTTTGTTGGTTTACTTGTTAGCACAAGCTCCACAAAGGAGTTTTTACGGTCACGACTCTCTCTATTAAGCGCGGTAATTTCGCAATGCACGTGCTGTTGTAATTTTACTACTAATTTAATTAGAGCTCATGAAATAAAATAAATATTGCAGTAAGTTACATTCACAGTGTGTAAGTACTGATATATGGCGTCGTGTAGTTTTTCCACTCTTCTGGAGGGGGTTACTGCCTGTGGATTACGCAGTTGTTACCCAGGCCACGTTGAAGTTGTTTCCCTAAAAGAATGCACACGACACATCTCGCGGCATCTTCAATTGCACGGACTAAGTGCAGATAAAGCGGTTGACAGTGAATTCAAGTTGTTGTTCGCCCGAGCAGGTAATGTTATGGCATTTTGTTCTGGAATTACTGTGTTCCATAATTTTGGCCACAGATACATAGCACTCGGCGTCCCTTCATCTAGGTTCTGCAGAGTCACGCTACTTCTGTGCCCTCCGGCTCCCGGGGGTTGGGGGGGGGGGGGGAGAAAGGGTCTTTTGACCAATGTTTGGGTGTAGGGGTGACGCTGCGGGTTTGACACCCTGGCCCTGTTTAGGACAGAAAAATGAAATGGAATGTCGATCGTACTGACCATACCCGGTTGGGGAAGATGCGCATAAAATAATTTACCATGTTTAGGGACAGAGACCAAAACCATATCCTGTCCAGCTGCACACCCCAGTTTAGACCACATTAGGCAGTAACCTTCCCTTCCCGGGGGGGGGGGAGAGAGTGCCGTGCTTAGCCTTAACTCGCTCAACTGTAGCACAATATTCATCGAAGATAACACGATGTGATTATTGAACGTCCCCTGATGAAATCTTCCTTGGCAGCAGTTTGAGCGAGCGAGACGAGGAAGCCACGCGGGCACATCTGAGAACTCGCCCACATGATACCCTTTCTCGCTTTGCTATTTGGTTTTTGCGTCATGAGGTTGGAAGCCTAGAGTTCAAAGTATATTTATTTAGGTATAGTTATTTAGGCATTTTTTCAGTAGAAGAGTCTAAGCTTTCAACCCCATGACGCAAAAACCAAAAAAGGGCAAGCTAAAATGGCAAAGCGAGAAAAGGTATCATGTTGGGCGAGTTCTCGCATGGGCCTGCGTGGCTTCCACGTCTTGCTCGCTCGAGCTGCTACCAAGGAAGATTGCATTGAAGTTCAATTTTCGACGTCTGAAATTACATCGTGCTATCGTCATGCTAAACACGGCACCACCACCCCCCTAGCCCCGCCCGGAAGGGAGGGTTACTCCCTTATGTGGACTATACTGGGGTTTGCCGCTAGACAGGATACGGTTTTTGGTCTCTGTCCGTAAGCATGGTATGTAATTTTTATGGCCGTCTTCCCCAACCGGGTATGGCCAGTACGTTCGACATTCCATTTCGTTTTTCTGTCCTAAACAGGGCCAGGGTGTCAAACCCGCAGCGTCACCCCTACACCCAAACATTGGTCAAAATCAAAATAAATAAATAAATACACTTTATTTCAGTAGGGTGCATAATTACAGTCAAACTGTAATCTCCCTTATGGCCCTACGTCCAGGTCGAAGTGGAATTTGGAAATGTTGGTTTTATGGAGGGAGAAAAACCCTCGGAGCAAGGACGAGAACCAACAACAAACTCAACCCACATATGACACCGGGACCGGGAATCGAACCCGGGCCACATTGGTGGAAGGCGAGTGCTCTCACCACTGCGCCATCCCTCCCACCCCCAACCCCCCGGGCGCCCGTGGGCACGGGAGTGGGGCGACTCTGCAGAACCTAGATTAAGGGACGCCGAGTGCCATGAAGTATCTGTGGCCAAAATTATGGAACACAGTAATTCCAGAACAAAATGCAATAACATTACCTGCTCGGGTTAACAACAACTTGAATTCACTGTCAACCGCTTTATCTGCACTTAGTCCGTGCAATTGAAGATGCCGCGAGATGTGTCTTGTGCATTCTTTTAGGGGAACAACTTCAACGTGGCCTGGGTAGTAACTGCTTAATCCACAGGCAGTAAACCTCTCCAGAAGAGTGGAAAAACTACACGACGCCATATATCAGCACTTACACACTGTGAATGTAACTTACTGCAATATTTATTTTATTTCATGAGCTGTAATTAAATTAGTAGTAAAATTACAACAGCACGTGCATTGCGAAATTACCGCGCTTAATAGAGAGAGTCGTGACCGTAAAAACTCCTTTGTGGAGCTTGTGCTAACATGTAAACCAACAAAGTACTAGCTATCTGCTGCACGTTTTTTTCCTTTTTAACTTTCCACCAAGTTTTTATCTCAAATCACATAACAGAAATCGAATGCGTGACTCTCTCTGTTAGTGTGACACATGCGGGTCAGTGCAGAGGTCACCTGTCTTTCCGCGTATTCCTCTAGGCGATGAGTTTAAAATATCTTCGCTCAATCAGGAAACTAAAAATTCTTTTGTTTACAGTTTGGAATGTTTTTCTGTTGTGTTGTTACGTTTTCGGTTGGCAAGGTAGGCGGCATAGTACGTCGTTTCTCTGTGTTTTCAATGTTATCTTGGTCAAGTTGAATGAGTGAATTCCTGTCCTGTTGAAATGCCGTTAAAAATCTGCTTTGTTTTAACATATAATAAGACTCAGCAAGACTCAAGAAAGCAGAACTTTCTTTCAAAGATCAGGAAAAACATTGTGCGTGCATGTGTAACTAATGGTGAGCCCATCTTAAACGACCTTTGTAATTGTTAGCAGTATTCCAGGAATTAAATCTGTGATTTGCATATAATTCTACCCGCTCAGATCACCAAACAGTAAAAATTTACTGACGGGGAAATATTTGATTCCCAAAGCTGTAACTTTCCTGGTGAAAAGTACAATGACAGAGCTTTCTTCCTGTGTAGTCTTAATCATTGAACGATACATACCAGATGCCGTTTTAAGCGGCCGAAGTTGGCCTTCATTTTACCTTGTGATAAACAAGGTTAAGAGCGGTTCGATAAAAACGCCGCTTGAAAATGTTCGAAACCAAACATTGGCAAATTTATTACACAGTTTTAAAGTAGAAAGGTTAAATAATGTTCGTGGTTTGTTTCGTTTCAAAAGAATCTTTTTTACGCTCTCACTGGCTTCCTAAAGTTGAGTGAGAATTTGAGCCGTTTAGAGACCCTAAAACCGCCATTTTATGCATTTTTCGAACTTTTTAAATTTTCGTCCGTTAAATAACTCGTTGGAACTTTGGATTATTTTTTCTTGAATTAGCTTACCCAAAGGGATTTTTTGGCAAAATAAAAAAGAATTCGATTTTTTGTGAGTGTCTTTCGATTCTCGATATTCTCAGAAAATGGCTCTTAATTACCAAATCTTGGAATATTTTTGAATTAATATACATTTATAGTTATTATATTTTATTGTCATTTTATGAGATTGAGTGTTACTGAGCGTATAATATACCCTCACCAACACTATATATCCTATAATTAGGAGAGCAGTTCTTATTTGGGAATTCAGTTTCCCCCCATTGCTTTCCTTTACCTACTGTACTTTTATTTATTTACTCATTTATTTATTTATCTATTTATTTATTTATTTATTTTTCTCCTTTATTATGTTAAATGTAAGGTTGGTATAAATTATTAATAAACTTAAACTTAAACTTTAATTTCTTATTATAATATAACTTTTATTCAAATAACAATAGTTAAAAAGGTGATAATAATAATAATAATAATAATAATAATAATAATAATAATAATAATATGTGCTTGATTTTTGAGGAAGCTTCAGCTAAACATACACTAGGTGATCAGTAATAATGGAAAGTAGTACATTGATAATCAGAGAAAATAAAAATAAATAACTCGAATTCTTCAACGAAGTCATTAAACTTTCCTATTAATCATTCTCCTTGTGCCTAGTGCAAAATTCTCTGTTATATATTATTGGATTGTCCTCAGGTGTTATAGAATACTTTTCATTACTTTTATTTTGTTTTACTAGGCTGTGTGATGGGTTGAACAACGAGCCCCCCTTTCTCAACTAAGAAGAAGTAAAGCTTAAACTAATCGCGTTTTTCTGGCGCACGTGTTTAGCCAGTCTTGGGCGTAACCCCGATCACGTGTATTTGTAGTAATTGGTTCGTTGAGTTGTTTGAGTTTGTTGTGTTTGGCCAGAGGCGATTGCTTTTGGTTTTGGTTTAACGATGCTCAGTTAGAAACTGCTCTAACAGTAGATGACAAAGAATGTCAAAACGCGTGCCTCTTGACAGCACAAACGTTGAACGGCTGTCGCATCGGAACAAGTCCCACGATGGGCTCCAGAGTTGGAACATCGCATCCTGGTGGATTCTCAAACTTGACGCTGTGCAGCAGGCGTGCTAAGCCCAAGAAAAGCTCAATTCCTGCCAGAGACTCACCTAAGCAACCACGACGCCCACCTGAAAACGGGAAGTAAAGATCAGCTTTTGCAGGCACAAAATCACCATCTTTGTCCAGAAATCTTTCGGGCCCGAAATCGTTGGGGTCATTCCAAATATCTGGATCGTGGTGGAGGAACCACAAATTCACCAAAACTGTGGTGTCCTTTGGAATGTGGAATCCCTGCAAAGTTGCGTTTACTGTCGCTTTATGAAGTGCCAAAGGAACAAGAGTCGAGATCCTTAGGGTGTCTGCAATGGTAGCTTCCAAGAACGGCAAGCTCTTTTTGTCCCTGAGGTCTGGTAAGCGATCTTTTCCAATGACATCTAGCTCTTGATGCAACATGTCTTGGATGTTTGGGTTGTGAATCAGGTACAGAAGTGCCCAACACAAGGTGCTTGCAGTGGTTTCCATTCCAGCCATGAACACTTCAGACAAGGTGAAGATGAGATGCTGGTCTGTGAGGAATCCTTTGATAGACGAGTCCTCCTGTTCGGCCTCCCTCTTTGACTTCAACAGCACGTCTGCCAGATCTCGAGGATTCTGCACCCGATTAACTTCCACGTGTTCACGATAAATCCTACCAAACAGCTCTTCTCTTTCCTTGCAACTCTTTTTCAATATCTGGATGGACTTGAATGGAACGAACCAAATCCAGGGAAACGCGTCCACCGCACTACCCGACGCAAGCATCTTCGTAAATCCGTTCGTCATTTCAAGACACCGTGTAAACTCGGGATCATTCAACTCATACCTTGATCCAAACGCCAAAGCGCAAATCACATTCACCACAGCCAATCGTATCTCAACTGTGATATCGTGAGGTTGTCCATTTCTAGACTGGATTCTTTTCACGAGCAGATCGAATTCATCATTTATGACTGTACCCTGCTTAAGCACTTCATTGCTGTACATTTTGAAGGCAGAGACGGTTATCTTGCGATGCAGCCTCCATTCCTCCATTCTGCGGTGTAAACGTTTGGCCGTCCAGCGAATTCGGCTAACTTGGTAATGAGGACTTCTTTAACAGCATTTGCGCCACTAACGACTACAACAAGCTGACTACCGAGATACAGCCGAAAGACGTGGCCATATTGTTTTCCATTTCCATTAGGTCAACATTTCGTGAATTGGCCGCCAGTTTGTGCACATTTTCAATGATCGGCAAAGGAAAAGGTCCTGGAGGCAGATGTTTGCTTTGGGTGAAGTGATTTATAATCACTGTTACTAGAACGATTGTCAAAACTAACCACGTTAGTTCTTCAAACATGGCTGTACTAGAAGTGTTGCGAAAAAAACTAAGCAAGCATAAAAAGAGTGGACGTTTTGCATATCGGATATCATGCAGCCGGGCGTGAAGTTCTTATATATACGTTTGTTTCAACTTCGCCGTTTACAGCTTCGCTCGTTAGAATTTGTATTCCATCGCAACACGACACCAATCATAACTCGGGTAAGATATTTATTTATTTTTTTTTAATAGACTTTATTGCAAACAAAAGAATACACAATACAATACAGTGGAGTTAAAGTATCAGTAGTAGTTTTACAAAGTGCCATAACTAATTACGTTAAAGCAATAAGGATATGTGACTAAATAATTAAGTAAATAATATTGGAGTAAAGGCTGGGGAAAGCACAATCAAATCGTTTTAGACTATCTTGTTGATTTTCCACGTTCTTTCAAGGTTTGAGATGCATTCTGCCCTGTCTAAATTCTTATTCAATGATTTGTTTGCATAAATATATTGCTTCACATGCTGTAGGAGAAATGAGATTTTTCTGAAAAGAAGTGAATTTGACACAGGTGATAACTGACAGAAGTTCAATAATATCTGAGCGACAGTGGGGTTGATGTTCGTGTGGTGTTGTGCATTAAACCAATTTAAAATGTCTTCATATAGTTTAAGAGAGGATGTGCATTCCATGAAGGTGTGTTCAAGGGAGTCTGGTTCGTGACACTCCACGCATTCACTATTGCTGACAATTCCATAGCATTTAAGTTCTTTGTTGGTGATAAGAATACGGTGCAAAAAGTTTGAAGGAGGATTGTTTTCAGCTTGTTATCTTTAGTTGTTTCGTATATATTATTTATGCTTTTTTCCCAATTGTCTGCAATCACTTCATTTTTTTCGGACCATTTTTTTTGCGGTTGGTAACTTGTCTTTTTTTTCAGGGAATAATTGGTAGTAGTCCTTGCATCCCATTTTGGGAAGGATTAACACTTTGTCTTTTGAAAGCTGAAACAAATTATCATCCTGTTCGGAAAGTCGTCGTGTAATGAGAGATTGCGAAGCCTCATTTCGTATACATACTGGTATGACGGAGATGATTTGCTGATATCTCAAAAAATTGGTTTTCAGTTTGTATTTGTCGTTGAGTTCAGATAGCGAGAGGAAATTGCCGTTCTTGTTTAGAAGATCTTGGACAAAGTAAATATTTTTATCAAACCAAGCTTTCCAATAGATAGATTTTCCTTCAATGATTATGTCCTTATTATTCCACAGAATAAACGTTTTTTGGTGCATATCCTCGAAATTATTTCGCAGATCAGCGAAATAGTCTAGCAGCTCTCTATAGAAAGTGGGTAGTTTTTTCGCGTTGTAGTTGCATTTTAGAAAGAAGGGAAGCCCGCCAAGCTTGGTAAAGTAAGAGTTTGGAATTGCTTTCCATGATTCATCTGACCCGAGTAAGAATCTGCTGATCCAACTTAATCGTAACGCTCTTACCATTGTACCAAAGCATGGAAACTTTAAGCCTCCTTTTGACAGTGGCAGATAGAGGACCTCTCGTTTGATATTATCCTTTTTGTTTTTCCACAAAAACGCGAAAAGTTTACTTTGGACTTGCTGAATGATTGACTCCGGAACAGAGAGCATTGAGGCCGAGTAAATCAGCTGAGAAATTCCTAGCGACTTGGCAAGTAACTCGGGTAAGATACCAGAACCTGTTGAAGAAATGAGAGAACTTACAGAGCGGTTAATGAGACAAGTTGCATCTTAATGGTAATTGCTGTAGTTTTCTTGGTCTGTTTGGTTATTTAAATAGGCTTATTGCACGTTTGTTTCACGCTATTCTAAAATAATGAATCTTTAGTACAATAATAAGAGCAATGGAATGCGAGTAAGAATTCTAAAGTAGTTTAACTGCCCTGAAAAGTAGTTTTGCTCCTGTGGAAAAAAGCTGATCAGCATCTTCTAAAAGCAGAGAAATAGTTTTGTTTTCATGCCTGAGGCACATGCTATAATTTTGCAAGCGTCACAACCAAAAGAGAAACGTCAAATCAGTTCTGTTACAGGGTAGAAGTTTCAGCAGCGCTCCTCTACTCCTCGCCAAAATCGTCCGTTTCGTGTTCGTCGCAGAAATGGTTTACCAAACGAAATACTTGACCGCATCATTACCACAGATGGACACACATAACTTTTTGTGGATATTTCCCATATTCGAGTTTAAGTTTTGCGTCAAACTACTGGTCTACCAACAGAGTCCTAACTGAGAATCCATTACAGCTGATTTTACTTCTCTGTGCAGACCCAAGTTTTTCAAGCAAGAGACACCTGTTATAATTCGCCCGTCATGATTGATCCATAGGAAATGGTGCAAGAAATTCACAGATCTTCAATACTGGGTGTTGGACTGATGTTTTCAAGTTTTACCTTTTTTTAGAAAAATCGCCAGGAACTGACTATGACTTGTTCTTACTTTGAGAAAATAATTTGATTTCCTTCTCTTGACGTTCTAGGAGCATTCTATGTACGAGAAAAGGCATTTAATTTAAATTTCAGCACATTTTTCACCCCAAACGTAGAAATCCCCATCCGACAGAGTCCCTACAAAAATAAAATCATTCTGAGCCTCCTTTTTAAGTTTGATCCTTGTTGACTCAAATGAGTAAGATCTTAACGCAATTTGTTTACTACAAAAGCAAGAAGTGATATATCTCGATGAATGTTTACAGAGGTTGCTCCAGTGCTCCGGTGCTCCTGAACCTGTTGACAGTGACTGAAGCGTGTGCAACCTTTGCGTCGCTGGAGTATAAATTAGGAAGAAGTTCATACTCGGTAGAAGATCAACTTGAAATAGTAACCAAGAGAGATAAAAAACCAAAAAGGCTGTTTTTTTTAGATGTCTATATTGATTTTTAGCCAGCACTCAAGTCTCGGCTATCTGCGGCTATACAACGCAAAATAACACCTTTCTTGCTGCAGACTGCTATGACACTTAACTAGTTTAATCAGTGTTAGAGATATATACAGTTTTTATTCTGTACTATTATCAAGTGATTATTGTTAAGTTAGAAACTATTTTGGTGATTATTTCTTCCTTAACATTTAGCAAATGGTTACTTTAGTGCTTTCAGTTGAAGGATTTTTAAATGTCACATGACCAAGCTTGATTATTTACAAAGCTTCCGCCCAACATTCACCAGGTGATCAGCAATAATGGAAAACAGCGCATTGATAAACAGAGAAAATAAGTAAATAACTAGATTTCTTGTACAAAGTATTTAAACTTTCTCATTAATCGTCCTTCTTGTGGCTATTGGTGCAAAATTCTCTGTTATGTGTAATATTTGATTAGCCCTAATAATCACACTGTACTTTTAAAATTGAGGTTCGAATGAAGTTACTGACTGCTCAAGCACCACTTTCTCAACCAAGAAGAAGTAAGACTAAACTAATTGTCTCCTTGTCACAGATGGTCAGTTTCTTGCCCTTGACGCCGGTCATGTGTCTTTCCACTAATTGGTTCATTGCATTGTTTGAGTTTTTTCTAGATTGATAAATTTGGTTTTAATTTTACTACACTCGATTAACAACCAGTCTAACAGTAGATGACAAAGAAAGTCAAAACGTGTGCCTCCTAATAGCACAAACATTGAATGGCTGTGGCATCAGAACAAGTCCTACGTCAGGCTCTAGAGTTGGAAGATCGCATCCTGGTGGATTCTCAAACTTGAAGCTGTGCAGAAGGCGTGCCAAAACCAGGAAAAGCTCAATTCGTGCCAGAGATTCACCTAAACAAACACGACGCCCACCTGAAAAGGGGAGGAAATGATCCACTTTTGGAGGTACAAAATTACCATCTTTGTCTAGGAATCTTTCAGGTCTGAAATCGTTGGGGTCATTCCAAATATCTGGATCGTGGTGGAGGGACCACAAATTGACCAACACTGTGGTGCCCTTTGGAATGTGGTATCCCTGCAAGGTTGCATCCACTGTCGCTTTATGAGGAAGTGCCAAAGGGCCAACAGATGTGATCCTTAGGGTCTCTGCAATGGTAGCTTGCAAGAACGGCAGGCTTCTTTTGTCCTCGAGGTCTGGTAAGCGATCTTTTCCAGTGACATAATCCAGTTCTTGATGCAACTTGTCCTGGATGTTTGGGTTGTGAATCACGTACAGAAGTGCCCAGCACAAGGCACTTGCAGTGGTTTCCATTCCAGCAATGAACACCTCACTCAAGGTGAAGATGAGATGCTGGTCTGTAAGGAATCCTTTGATAGAGGAGTCTTCCTCTTCGGCCTCCTTTTTTGCCTTTAAAAGCAAGTCTGTCAAATCTCGAGGATTTTGCACCCGATTGGCTTCCACGTGCTCTCGATAAATCTTTCCAACCAGCTTGTCCCTTTCTTCACAACTCTTTTTCAACGTCTGGATTGACTTGAAAGGAAAAAACCGAAGCCAGGGAAACACGTCCACCACACTACCCGACGCAAGCATCTTCGCAACTCCGTTTATCATTTCAAGAAACCTTACAAAATCGGGGTCATCGAACTCATACCTCGAACCAAACGTCAAAGCACAAATCACATTCAACACAGCCAGTCGCATCTCAATTGTGATATCGTGAGGCTTTCCATTTCTAGACTGTACCCTTTTCACGAGCAGATCGAATTCATCATTGATGACGGTACCCTGCTTTAACACTTCATTGATGTACATTTTGAGCGCAGAGACGGTTATCTTGCGATGCAGTCTCCATTCTGGAGAATAATCAGCTAGAGCGATAGCCTTGCCCTTAGTAAAAACTTCACCAGTGTAAAGATTTGGACGTCCAGCGAATTCGGCCGACTTCGTTATGAGGACTTCTTTAACAGCATTTGCCCCACTAACGACTACTACAAGCTGGCTACCAAGATACAGTCGAAAGACGTGGCCATATTGTTTTTCCATTGCCATTAGGTCAACATGTCGTGAATCGGCCGCCAATTTGTGCGCATTTCCAATGATCGGTAAGGGAAAAGGTCCTGGAGGCAGATGTGTTCTTTGGGTGAAGCCATTAACAATCATTGTAACTAGAATGATTGCCAAAACAAAGCACGCTAGTTCTTCAAACATGGCTATACTAGAAGTGTTGCGGCAAGAACTAAGCTGTTGTAAAACATATATGGAAGAGTGGACGCGTTTGCATATTGGATATCATGCAGCCGGGCGTGAAGATCTTTGTGTACGTGTCATGTCACTGTTCCGTATTTAACCGCAAAGGTCACGCAATCAGAGTAGAAACACAGAGCCAAAATAAACAACAACTGTATGGCGCTATAGGGGGGAATACAGCCCTGTGGCAGGTAATACGCGACTTCAGAATATGCACGCAAAACTAAGCCTTACTTGTCTCCCCAAAACGTGGGGATTAGAACAAGATTATTGGCAGAGCCTTTCTTATCTCCCCAGCACCGCACGGGCTGGATCGGACGAGAGTAAGGCAAAGGTACATGATGGAAGACACAAGTAATGCCAAAAGCTTGGGGGAAGTCGCTACGCAGACTTAACCACACCACAAGGAGAAACCCAATTTATTGAAATAAAGCAAATACCTAGCAACCCGTACCCAGAGGGAGGGAGGGTGGGAAAACTAAACAAATTTGTTACAAAGTGTACTCGCTTGATCGAGACTTAAGCAATAACCAGGCATTTTTCAGAGATAATTAAGCTTAAATTTGGAAAGAAAGCGATCGATGCGACTTTGATCGCTGAGCAGTTTCCATATATAGGCTGGTTTCCATATGATTTCTGTGATAGTTACGATGGCTAAAAAAAGGGTTTCGACATATGATCGCAACGATCCCTGAACGTTTTTTCCAGCGATTGCATCAATCGTAGCGATCGTAGTGAATGACATGGAAACTAGCCTCTATGATTCGCCCGTCATGATTCATCCAACGGAAACAGTTCAGGAAATTCAGTAGTGGATCTTCCGAATCTTCGAGTAGTTAATATTTCCTATATCGACTTTGTCTATCATTGTCCGGATAGTTGTCAACGTAACTGTGGTCAAAAGCAGTAGAAACGTGATCTCTCTTTGCCTTTTGTTCATACGTGCTCCTGTTACCTCATCTGACACCCTTGTGGCAATATCTTTTTCTATCTTGCCTTCAGCCGGTTCCCTTGAAAAGAGAAAAGCACGATAGAAATACGAAAAAAATGGTTGTGGTAGTGCATTTATTTAGAGGATGTCACGTGAGCCGATTCAAAGCTTCCGCCCAACCAGACACCAAATGGTTGAAAAGAAGTAAATAATGTGATTTTTTTGTTCGAAGTTATTGAACGTTCCCATTCATCGTCCTTCTTGTGGCTACTGGTGCAAAATTGTCTGTTATGTAATATTTCATAAGCCTTAAGTGTTATAGCGTGCTTTTCAATCGCATTTTGCACGACGTTGACGTCTTCTTTCGATTTGTTTATACTACGCTGTGTGATGGGATAAGAAACGGGCGCCACTTTCTCAACCAAGCAGAAGTCTTTGTCTTTGTTGCATGTAGTCAGTTTCTTGCGCTTTGCGTTGGTTACTTGTATTGATACACGCAAGAAGATTTTTGGTGAAATAAAAACAGATATCCAATTTTAATGGCCTAGACAATATTTCAAACATTTTGTTTCTTTTTAATAGTGGTGATCTTTTTGTACGGTAGACCTATTGCTGCTTATACATATGATGCAATGTTAAATCGGTAATTAAAACCGATCTAATAATTACATAGGATTATGTTATGTAACCTAGTGTTTTTTGTAAAGTAGGTAAAATTACGATGCATAAATATGGTGCTGGTTGGAATGATAACTTTGGTTTAAGTTTTACAACACTTGATTAATAACCGACCTAACGGTAGTGAAAAAGAACGTCAAAACACGTGCCTTTTGATAGCACAAACGTTGAACGGCTGTGGCACCAGAATAAATCCTCCGTTGGGCTCCAGAGTTGAAAGATCACATCCTGGTGGATTCTCAAACTTAAAGCTGTACAGAAGGCGTGCCAAGCTCAGGAAGAGCAAAATCCGTGCCAGAGATGCGCCTAAACAGCCACGACGCCCACCTGAAAGTGGGAAGAAAAGATACGCTTTGGGAGGCACAAAATTACCATGTTTGTCTAGGAATCTTTTGGGCCTGAAATCGTTGGGGTCATTCCAAATATCTGGATCGCGATGGAAGGACCACAAATTGACCAGCACTGTGGTGCCCTTTGGAATGTGGTATCCTTGCAAAGTTGCATCCACTGTGGCTTTATGAGGAAGTGCCAAAGGACCAACAGATGTGATCCTTAGGGTCTCTGTAATGGTGGCTTCCAAGAACGGCAGGCTGCTCTTGTCCTCGAGGTCTGGTAAGCGATCTTTTCCAATGACATCATCCAGCTCTTGATTCAACTTGTCTTGGATGTTTGGGTTGTGAATCAGGTACAGCAGTGTCCAACACAAGGTACATGCAGTGGTTTCCATTCCAGCAATGAACAGCTCACTCAAGGTGGATATGAGATGCTGATCTGTGAGAAATCCTTTGATGGAAGAGTCTTCCTCTCCGGCCTCCTTCTTTGCCTTCAAAAGCAGGTCTGTCAGGACTCGAGGATTCTACATCCGATTAGCTTTGACGTGTTCTTGATAAATCTTTCCAACCAGCTCATCTCTTTCTTCGCAACTCTTTTTCATCGTCTGGATGGACTTGAAAGGGAAGAACCACAGCTAGGGAAACAGGTCCATCACACTACCAGACGCAAGCATTTTCGTAGCTCCGTTCGTCATTTCAATAAACTGTGAAAACTCGGGGTCATCCAACTCATACCTCGAACCAAACACCAAAGCCAAAACCACATTCATCACAGCCAGTCGCATCTCAATTGCGATATCGTGAGGTTGTCCATTTCTACACTGGATCCTTTTCACGAGAAAATCGAATTTATAATTGATGACTGTGCCCTGTCTTAACACTTCATGGATGTACATTCTGAGCGCAGAGACGGAAATCTTGCGATGCAACCTCCAATGCGCAGAATAATCTGCTAGAGCGATTGCCTCGCCCTGAGAATATAAAGGTTCTCCGTTGTAAAAGTTTGGAGGTCCAGCGAATTCGGCCGACTTCGTTATAAGGACTTCTTCAACAGCATTTGCCCCACTGACGACTACAACAAGCTGGCTACCAAGATACAGTCGAAAGACGTGGCCATATTGTTTTTCCATTGGCATTAGGTCAACATGTCGTGAATCGGCCGCCAGTTTGTGCGAATTTCCAATGATCGGCAAACGAAAAGGTCCTGGAGGCAGATGTTTGCTTTGGGTGAAGTGATTAATAATTATTGCAACTAGAATGATTGCCAAAACAAACCACGACAGTTCTTCAAACATGACTATACTCGAAGTGCTGTAGGAAAAACTAAGCCAGGGTAAATAAGTGAAAGCTTTATAGTACTGATTGAATATCATGCAATCTGGCGTATAGTTTTTTTGTGTTCTTCGCTCAAGACAAACTGAATTGTATTCCATCACAACACGAGACCGAGTCATAACCCGGGTAAGATACCACAACTTCTTCGAGAAATGAGAAGAACTGGCAGGACGATCAGTCTGAGAGAGATTGAATTTTTTTTCAACCAAGATTTTTATTGAACAAACATTTTTCACTACTCCACAAACATGTACTTGTCTGTGTACCATACTAACAATGCTTAAAATACTTTAAAATGCTTAACATAACTTTCCCTTAAACGCCCGTATGCACGTAAAATTTACGCAACAGTGGAAATCCACCCTTACAGTTACCGAAAAAAAAACATGAAACTACTTGTTACTAACGCCAGTTACAACAGAAACCTAACCAGACTTTAACAGTACCTAGGCAAAAGCAAATTATATAGAGGAAACATGAACATGAATTAGGCAAAACAAAGAGTACATATTTCATAGCTGTAGAACAGACAGATTGCATTTTTATGGTAATTGCTGTAGTTTTCTTGGTCTATTTATTTTTTTAAATAGGCCTTTAATATTGCTCAGTGGTATGCAATTAACGAAAAAAAAAAGATTTTTGACACAATAACGACAGCAATGGAAAGTGTAAAAATTCTGAAGTTATTTAACTGCCATGAAAAGTAGTCTCGCTTCTTTTGACAAAAGTTGATGAACATCTTCAAAAAAGCAAAGAAATAGTTTCCATTTAAAGCTTGGCGACGCCTAGTAAAATTGTTCGAGTTTCACAACCAAAACAGGAATGCTAAAACAAGCCTTCAATAAGGTCGTTTTTTGGCAGCGCTCGTCTCGGGTTGCCAAAGGTTTTGGTTTCGTGTTTCCCGAGGAAATCGAAACATTTAACCGCATCATTACCAGAGATGGACACTCATAACTTTGTGTGGATATTTTCTATCGGTGAGTATAATTTATGTGTTAAACCACTGGTTTACAAACGGAGTCATAAATGAAAATACATCACAGCTGATTTTACTTCCGTGTACAGAATCACGGTTGATGTGCCCGTCCCTATTCAACCATTGCAAGATGGTACAGAAAATTCGCAGATCTTACGCATCTTCGAGAAGTCAGTATTTCCTATATCGACTTTGTCTACCACGGTCAGATAGCTGTCAAAGTAATTTTGGTCGAAAGAAGTAGAAACGTGATCGTTACTTAAAAGAGAAAAACAACGAAAAGACGGGAAAATGAAAATGATCGTGCTCTAGCCATGTGAGGTTCTTACGTAACGTTTGGCTAAACTTCAGTATCCTGAAGGCCTTGATCGCTTATGCTCCAAATGTAAATCCCATAACTAAGCATCATTTGAATTTCGGCTCTTGAGAGCCTTCAACGACACTGGAACCAATGGGATGTGAAGACCCGGTGGGGGGGGGGGGGGGGGGAGATAAGAAAAGAAGAAAAAAATGGTTGCGGTAGTGAATTCATTTTGAGGATTTTTAAACGTCAGGTGACCGAAATGGATCTTAAAACTTTAGCCCAACATACACCAAATGATAGAAAACAATTTGATAATGTGATTTTTTCTTCGAAGTTATTGAACGTTCCCATTCACCGTCCTTCTTGTGGCTACTGCTACAAAATTGTCTGTTATGTAATATTTCATAAGCCTTAAGTGTTATAGCGTACTTTTCAATCGCATTTTGCACGAAGTTGGCGTCTTCTTTCGATTTTTTTATACTACGCTGTGTGATGGGATAAGAAACGGGCGCCACTTTCTCAACCAAGCAGAAGTAAAACTAAAACTTACATGTGTGTCTTTGTCGCACGTAGTCAGTTTCTTGCGCTTGGCGTTGGTCACTTGTATTGATACACGCAAGAAAATTTTTGGTGACAATATTTCAAACATTTTCTTTCCTTTTAATAGTGGTGATCTTTTTGTACGGTAGATCTATTGCCGCTTATACATATGATTCAATGTTAAATCGGTAATTAAAGCCGATCTAATAATTACATAGGATTATGTTATGTAACCTAATGTTTTTGTAAAGTAGGTATTACCATGCATAAATATGGTGCTGGCTGGAATGATAACTTTGGTTTAAGTTTTTCAACACTCGATTAATAACCGGCCTAACGGTAATGATAAAGAACGTCAAAACACGTGCCTTTTGATAGCACCGCTGGGCTCCAGAGTTGGAAGATCGCATCCTGGTGGATTCACAAACTTGAAGCTGTGCAGCATTCGTGCCAAGCTCAGGAAGAGCAAAATCCGTGCCAGAGACGCACCTAAACAGCCACGACGCCCACCTGAAAGTGGGAAGAAAAGATGAGCTTTTGGAGGCACAAAATTACCGTCTTCTTCTAGGAATCTTTCGGGCCTGAAATCGTCGGGGTCATTCCAGATATCTGGATCGTGGTGGAAGGACCATAAATTGACCAACACTGTGGTGCCCTTTGGAATGTGGTATCCTTGCAAAGTTGCATCCACTGTCGCTTTATGAGGAATCGCCAAAGGACCAACAGATGTGATCCTTAGGGTCTCTGCAATGGTGGCTTCCAAGAACGGCAGGCTGCTCTTGTCCTCGAGGTCTGGTAAGCGATCTTTTCCAATGACATCATCCAGCTCTTGATGCAACTTGTCTTGGATGTTTGGGTTGTGAATCATGTACAGAAGTGCCCAACACAAGGTACATGCAGTGGTTTCCATTCCAGCAATGAACAGCTCACTCAAGGTGGAGATGAGATGCTTGTCTGTGAGAAATCCTTTGATGGAGGAGTCTTCCTCTTCGGCTTCCTTCTTTGCCTTCAAAAGCAGGTCTGTCAGGTCTCGAGGATTGTGCACCCGATTGGCTTCCACGTGTTCTCGATAAATCTCTCCAACCAGCTCATCTCTTTCTTCGCAACTCTTTTTCATCGTCTGGATGGACTTGAAAGGCAAGAACCGAAGCCAGGGAAACACGTCCACCACACTACCCGAAGCAAGTACTTTCGTTACTCCGTTCGTCATTTCAAGAAACCTTGAAAACTCGGGGTCATCGAACTCATACCTCGAACCAAACGCCAAAGCACAAATCACATTCATCACAGCTAGTCGAATCTCAATTGTGATATCGTGAGGCTGTCCATTTCTTGACTGGACCCTTTTGACGAGCAGATCGAATTCATCATTGATGACTGTACCCTTCTTTAGCACTTCATTGATGTATATTCTGAGCGCAGAGACGGAAATCTTGCGATGCAGCCTCCACTGCGGAGAATAATCTGCTAGGCCGATTGCCTCGCCCTGAGAATATAAAAGTTCTCCGGTGTAAAAGTTCGGACGTCCAGCGAATTCGGCCGATTTCGTTATGAGGACTTCTTTAACAGCATTTGCTCCGCTAACGACTACAACAAGCTGGCTACCAAGATACAGTCGAAAGACGTGGCCATATTGTTTTTCCATTGCCATTAGGTCAATATGTCGTGAATCGGCCGCCAACTTGTGCACATTTCCAATGATCGGCAAGGGAAAAGGTCCTGGAGGCAGATGTTTGCTTTGGGTGAAGTTATTAATAATTATTGTAACTAGAATGATTGCCAAAATAAACCACGCCAGTTCTTCCAACATGGCTATACTCGAAGTGTTGCGGCAAAAACTAAGCTAGCGTAGAAAGAGTGACTGCTTTTGTAAATTGAATATCATGCAATGGGGCGTAAAGTGTTTTGTCTGACTTCGCTCAAGAGAAACTGAATTGTATTCCATCACAACATGAGACCGAGTCATAACTCGGGTAAGATACCACAACTTATTCTAGAGGTGAGAAGAACTGGCAGGACGGTCAGTCTGAGACAGATTGAATTTTTTCAGGCAATATTTTTATTGAACAAACATTTTTCACTACTCCGCAAACTTGTACTTGTTTGCGTACCGTAGTTACAATGCTTAAAATACTTACAATACTTTAAAATGTTTAACATAACTTTCCCTTACAGTTACAGAAAAAACATCAAACTACTTGTTACTAACGCGAGTCAGATCACAACAGAAACCTAACAAGACTTTAACATTACCTAGGCAAAAGCAAATTATACAGAGGAAACATGAACATGAATAGGCAAAACAAATAGTACATATTTCATAGCTGTAGAACAGACAGATTGCATTTTTATGGTAATTGCTGTAGTTTTCTTGGTCTATTTTTTTTTCAAATAGGCCTTTTTCTCAGTGGTATGCAATTAACGGAAAAGAAGAAAAAGATTTTTGACTCAATAACGACAGCAATGGCAAATGTAAAATATTCTGTCGTTATTTAACTGCCATGAAAAGTAGTCTCGCTTCTTTTGACAAAAGTTCACTTGATGAACTTCTTCAAAAAAGCAGAGAAATAGTTTCGTTTTAACGCTTGGCGACGCCTGGTAAAATTGTTCATAACCAAAACAGGAATGCTAAAACAAGCCTTCAATAGGGTAGTTTTTTTTGCAGCGCTCGTCTTGGGTTGCCAAAAGTTTTCGTTTCGTTTTTCCCGAGGAAATCGGTTTACCAATCGAAACATCTAACCGCATCATTACCAGAGATGGACACTCATAACTTTATGTGTATATTTCTAATCGGCGAGTATAATTTATGTGTTAAACCACTGGTCCACAAACGGAGTTATAACTGAAAATACACCACAGCCGATTTTACTTCTGTGTACAGAATTGCAGTTGATGTGCCTGTCCCGATTCAATCATTGCAAGATGGTACAGGAAATATTCGTAGATCTTGCGGATCTTCGAGAAGTCCATATTTCCTATATCGACTTTGTTTACCACGGTCCGATAGTTGTCAAAGTAATTTTGGTCGAAAGAAGTAGAAACGTGATCGTTACTTTAAAGAGAAAAACAACTAAAAGACGGGAAAATGAAAGTGATGGCATGGTGCTCTAGCTATGTGAGGTTCTTAAGTTAAGTTTGACTAAACTTCAGTATTCCGAAGGCCTTGATCGCTTATCATCCAAATGTAAATCCCATAACTAAGCATCATTTGAATTTCGGCTCTTGAGAGCCTTCAACACTGGAACGAATGGGATGTGAAAACACAGCTGGGGGGGGGGGGGGGGGGTAACGGGATAAAAGGGGGAAAACGGACGGGAACCGGGTTAGAACGACAAGAATTGTGGGACAATGGACAATGGAAAGCAGGAGGAATAAGGAAAAATTGCATGGTTTATGTGATATTGCGCAAAAATACAAACTTATAGTCGAAATAGTCAGCGCGTTCCGCTTATTATTTGGGAATGACTTTCATTAATCGGAAACGGATTGCATTACTGGAATCAAAATTCCACTTTCAAGTTGAATATTGTAACGTTCCAACGGTAGCCTTGTTCCAAATAAGGAATGCTGATTAACCGGCCGTCGCTATGGCGACCGCCGGTTTATAAAATGGGCAAGGTTTTGTCGTGATAGTCAGTTGGCTTAACATACGAACAAAGTGCTTTAAAGCTTGTGGTACGGGTACTCAAGAGCGGTACTGTCTGATATAAGACGCATGCGCATATTAGTCTGCTGAATGTTACCTTCGTGTGTTCTTGTCTTTCAATTTACAGTATTTAAGATATCAACGACGAAGGGTTGTTAAGTTTGGGGGTTTTTTTGTATTTGTCTTGTATAACGCATGCGCAATTGAGTAAAGCAGCTAATAGGATAGAATGCGAAATTGGCTGTGTTGTCTGATCTAGTTAGTGGTTATGGTGAAAATCTTTTTAGCGCAGGAGTTTTTTATTGGGATTGACATTTTGAGGGTGTAAAAATGTGGGAGTCAGAAGGATTTGTGAATGTCAGGAGCATATCACGCTTCTGTGAATGTGATTTGCTTTGAAAGTTGCGTTTTGTATAGGAGCGGTGTAATATTGTGCTGCGTGAGAGGGGGTTTCCCTTGCCGTTTTATGGGGGGGGGGGGGGGTGGTTTGCGAAGTGGATTGTAAGGTTTCTGATTGGCTAGCTTGTATTTCGCAGCGGACAAAAAGGACAGTTGCGTTTTGCCGGCGTGGGCTAGGAAGAGAAGGAATTGGTACTAGTATGATGATGCAATATTAGTGGATTGCACCATCAGTACATGATAGTTCTGACTTGTGAACGGAGAGAGATCAGTGTTTATTTGAGGCGAGAAGTTGATACGAAGGAATCGTCATTAATAAGGAGATCAATTAATAGGGTAGGTGTTACGAGTCTTTTTGCATTGAAAGAACGAAAATATCTGAATATTATCGACGGATTTGTGTGGTTTACGTGTGTTGTACGCTAAAGGCTACGAGTAGTCTCTCTTTCCGTTCAGAGATAGTGAAGGAAAAGAAAAACAAGCGAGTGAGCGCGAAATCGATTGCGGCTCGACAGGCACGTTAGCTTTCAAAGACGTGGGCGACTATCGTCCCCGCTCGCTTGTTTACTTTTGCAAGGAGATTCCCTAGTTAGCAAACCGGATTTAAACATCACGTCATGAGATATGCCTTGACGTGCCCCATACTCTGACGATCTGCTCGAGCTCGTGTTTATCAAGCGTTATATTTTGATTCTACTGCTATGTTCACTGTTTGTATTTAAGGTCTAGGCACAACAGACAACTTCGTCGTCGCTGTGTGAGCATTCTCAGTTGTGGACGAATTTATATCGACATTCAACGTTTGAGTGAATTTGCGTTTTTCAGCACAAATAAAAGCGATAAAAAAGATAAGCTGAGTCATCAGAGTTTAAACATTACGTCATCCAGTAACGTTATAGTAAAAATATTGTGTCACACAATCACACTTTTCGTCACGCCGGTTCGTATAAATAGAGGATCGCGCTAACATTTGTGAAACCTAGGGGTGGGGAGGGTCAGAATGGCCGGTTAAAATGCCCAATAGGCTTTCTTGCTTTCTTGTTGGTTTATTTTTGACATCTGGCGAATGTTCACGTGCAAGTAGCAGACTACTGGCGGCTTGACGTATCTGACCTGATTTGTGGTCGCTCAACAAAATATTAATCGCAAGTACTTTTGCACGTGAAGAAGCAGTCTGCTAAAACAAGTGTCATTGTAAATGCACAAACAATGTTCCTGAAAATTGAGAAAAAATTCCCTGTCAACGTCAAACCGACTGAAACCAACAGCCACCAACGGTTTCGTATTTCGCTAGCCTGCAGAGCGGGCGTTTTTTACGAAATGAACGCTTGTTTAGATCGCTTAGGTCGCCATTTTGAAAGCAAGTAGAAAAAAAGTTAAACCCATCGTCCTCTCCCTTGGAATCATTTTTTGCCTCGCCCCAACCCTCTGTCAGTTTCATTATTCAAGATGGCGGCATATCGGATTATTCATTGCTTGCCCAGGATATTCATCGCTCGCCCAGCAAAATACGCCTGCTCTGCAGGCTACAATTAATGAAAATCACTCCTAAATAATGAGCGGAACGCGCTGAGTATTTTGACTGTAAGGAGTCGCGGACGCCGAGGAATCGAAGAGGTTCGGAACCGGGTGAAGATGGAAAGAAGTGTTTTCGGGTAGAGAAGCAATATACTATTACCACTGATAAACTGTCCTGATACCGAGTCTGTGATGAGATGGAAACGGTCTGGAAAAACGGTTTCCTTTGTTATGTGTAATGACTACACATTGCATCTAGCTCGGCACTCTTTAAAACCGTCAGCTCATGCTTTATGCAGCCTCGTTTTCGAGTAGGAAGAAATTCTTTCTTACCAAGGTAGCATCCGGAGGGTACTACAATCTCACTCTACTCACACAACCTTCCTGTATTTCTGTGAAACACAGGAAGTCAAAATAAGAGCTAAATTGACACCACACTTAGCCCATATGCATGTTTGGATTAACAGCAGTAACACAAAGGCTAGCGGTAGCAGTCTGATCAAGCAACTGAAGTATCCACAGTCAGGTCTTGTTTCGGTTCAAAGAGCAAATACCGGTAACTATTCTAGCTTTACAGGAAGTGGATGCTTCCCTGCTGAGCAAAAAAAAAAGTGTATCCAACTAATATATTTATCCAGTGGATGTGAAGTAAGGCATTCTTAGATCAACGGACGACAGGTGTTTTCGGGCATGAAAGATCTTCTTCTCTTCTTAACATTACAGATGAGGTGCTACATAAAAATGACAGTGAAATTTTTCTTTATTGCTTCACGCACACCTCTGACTTGTTCCAAGATAGATAAGGACACTTCTACAATACGGACAGCTCACATGGTTCCAGAGAAACGAAAATTCATATCAACTGTACTGCTTTAACACAGACACATTTCTACTTCGGTAGCCTGTTCCAGGTTCCGAGTTAGTGGGGAAAGCGCGAACGTTTTTTCGCGTTCCCTTTCTGAACGTTCGCGCCGACCCTACTACCTGAGAACCTGGAACAGGCTATTACTACGGAGCCTCTTGTTAGAGACAGTTTATTATACTCTACCTATCATAGACATACATCTGTTGCTTTGGTGACTGTATGCTGGACGTATTTACAAGTTACTGTGTAACAGATTTATGTAAATACTTTTTGTCAAACATTTAATGTAGCAAAATACATGGTTAAGAACAAATTATCATGCCGGCAAGAGAAAATATTATGAACTAGGTCGATTCGATTATGATGAAGAGCCACAATCGATTATGGCTCCGGTTATGATATAATACAGTCAAAATACTGTTTTCTTGAGCCCGTGAAGTTCGGTCCCCTTCCATCGGTCTTGTTTTTGTGCGGGGAGTTTGGGATTGGAAATTCCATTGGAGCTCGCACAACAGCAGCTTTTTCTATTCTAGCTTCTAGATAGAATAAAAGTAATAGTAAGAAACAGTCTGTATCACTCACCCACACACTCTATAGAGTCTAGTTTTCCATGCACTTGCACGCCCCACCCCTCCCCCCCCGTCCCTCCAAGCGGAATCCATATGACACCAAACCACAGTTAAAAGGTATAAACCGCGTGATTGCACTGCGTCTATATTCGCTGTGTCTCTTCTTCTTCTGGTGGACGATCAAAGCCTTACCGTATCTCCAAATCAGTCATGTCACTCTGTAGTTGGTGAGTTGGTGCACAATTTTCGAGGTTTGATAGCGTTACGTAATTTTTCACTTAAGTAAATTGGAACCCTGAACCCGGAACCCTGAAGTCAGGTTGAGACTGGCTCAGACTGAGCATGTCTGTTCTGCATGAGCAGTTGAAAATGACTTCATTCGAACTCCATCATTTTTTATATCTCATTCGCTCACTTCTTATTGTCGAGTTGAAGATTTTGTACAAATCAGTTTCCTTGAAAAGTTGGCCCTGATTAAACAACTGTTAACAGTATGACAGTTTTTAGGAGAAAGAAGTGGGATTTTCGGCGTCTCGCCAATTTGTGTGATGTACTCGGCTTGCACTGGGTTGGCTCTAGAGTAAATAGATCATACATACCTATTTCCTCAAGTTGTCGCGTTTGCTCAATTAGTTGCGTTTCCAACGCACTAGTTGAATTAGCATTTTGTTGAATCTCTTTTGTGCCTTTACAGTCTTCCATGTTCTTTGTTGAGGAGCAATTCCTGTCAGTCTTGGTTCAATCGCGAATTTCTTGCCACTGCTCAAACTTATTGCAGTTCTGGAGATTAGGTAGAGGTTGAAAGAAAATCGAATTTCCCGGAATCGATAATGATGGTGTAATCAACCAGTCTACCTTGACAGGTCACGAGTATTTTAGCGAAACACAGGAAGTCAAAGTAAGAGCGAAGCTGACACCACGACTTAGCCCATATCAGGCATGCTTAGGATAAGTAGCAGCCCGGGGGGGGGGGGGGGGTACTCGACCCATATTTGGGTATAGGTGAGCCGCTGAGGCTTTGAAACCCTGACCCTGTTTCGAACAAAAAAATCCTAAAATACATACCCTGTTTAGGACAACAACCTCAATTTTATTACCCTGTTTAGGACATGCAATACCCTGTTTATAATTAGGACAGACTCGCACGAAATTATATACCCTGTTTAGGACAGACTCGCACGAAGTCACATACCCTGTTTAGAGCAGAGAGGCCAAAAACCATACCCTGTTCAGCGGCACATCCCCGTATAGGCCATATAAGGGAGTACGCCCCCCCCCCCGGGAGTAGCAGTAACGCAAAGGCCAGTCTTAGCATCTGGTCAGCAAAGTATCCGCAGTGAGGTCTTGTTTTGGTTCAAAGAGCAAATACCGGTAACTATTGTAGCTCTACAGGAAGTGGATACTTTCCTGCTGAGCAACAAAAAAGTGTATCCAACCAATATATTTATCCAATGAATATAAAGTTAGGGAAGGTACGTTTTTTCTTTGGGGGGGGAGGGCTGGGATATTTGGGTATTTTTTCCCAAAAAAGTGTTGGCCCTCCCTTGAGTTTTAATAAGAGAACTCCTGATCCCCAACCTTTAGGTGATTGACAAAAGTGCGACTCTCCCCTCACTACTTCATGGTATGTTCCATGCTGTAGGAGGGGGGCATTGGGGCCTATCAGAAACCGAAAAACCGGCCAAAATTTTCACCAAAACCGAAAAACCGGAAGAAAAATCGCTCAAAACCGAAAAAAACGCCGAGAATAATGATCAACACTGCAAATTCGTGATTTTCAATCCCTCAGCTCTTGATACAACAGCCAAAATATTGGCCTTAGGGACGATTCAATGCCCCTGTTATACTGCTTGTAGCGCGAATTTGATGCGCATTATCCCGAAGAAAATTTTTGCAATGTTCAACCAAAGGAATTGCTTCTTCCATTGTCTCCGTCTGATATGAAGGTGAACCTTTTGTAACTCGTGATGAACTCAAAAAGGTTCGTACAATGCGCCAATTTGCTGGCAAGAACCGAATAACCGCTTTTTTCAGTTCATAAAAACCGAAACCCGAATGTCAAAAAGGGAAAAACCGAAAACCGCAGTGGCTACCAAAACCGAAAAACCGTTGATTTTGAGTGCAAAAACCGAAAAACCGATTTCAAAAGTGACCAAAACCGCAAAACCGAAAAACCCAATGTCCCCCCTCCTGTAGAAAGCTCAGAACGTTTCGCTTGAGAACGCAAAGTGTTTGAATATGAATATATCTCGATATTGAATGTGTGCGCGCTGAAACAAGGAAAATGCGAACAATCAGTGTGGGATGTTTACGTTTTATAGCTGAAGTTTGAATATGGAAGTATTTGAGTATTATAAAAGTTTTGAACATAAAATATCTAAGGGAAAATACATGCGCTTCTTTCTCCGACTAGCCGGCATTGCTGTTGATTATTCTAACAGAAAGGTTTATTTGTTTAGCATGCGAAATCTGCCTCTCAAAAACAAATATTTCCTTCATTTCCAACACTGGGTAGAGCGCATTGTTGGATCTACTAGTAACTCCTTAGAACTAAGCGACTGAGGAGATCAAGCAGCGGATAGCCAACAGCAAGAAGCTGAAGAAACGATACCTGAGTCAAGTACTTCTCGATACGGACGGAAAAGAACACGAGTCCTCCGAGAAAAACTATGTGCCATGGCATAATATACATGTAGAAAGGTAACCTAGTACCTATAATAAAACACCAAATTAAATCAAAGTAGGTGAAAAGAAAAACTTAATCTGTACGAAAAATGGAAAGCAACATCACAAAAATTCTCATTAAAAAATTCTGGAAAAGCATGTGTGACCCTCCCTTGAATAGCTCACATGAGGTATGGCCCCCCCCTTTTGGTGCTCACTTTCACTGATGACCCTCCCCTCTGAGGCGACAGCCCTTCCCCCCCCCCCCCCCAAGAAAAAACGTACCTTCCCTTAGGCGTTATTTGATCAACGGACGCTAATCAGTTTACAGATGAGGTACTATACGACAATAGAATTTCTCTTTGATCAAACTTTATTGCTTTGCGCATACCTCTGACTTGTTCCAAGATAGATTAAAAATGATATGAACTACACTTCTACAATACGGACAGCTCACGTGGTTCCAGAGAAACGAAAATTCATATAAACTCTACCTCTATAATACAGACACATTTCTACTACGGAGCCCCTTATTACAGACAGTTCATAAGGATCAAGATTTTGATAAACTCTACCTATCAGAGACTTAGCTCTGTATGCTGAACGTATTCACAGGTTTTTGTGAAACAGATCTATGTAAATACTTTTTGTTAAACTACATGGCTAAGAACAAACGATCATATCGGCAAGAGAAAATATTTATGAACTAGGTCGTTTCGATTATAATGAGGTTTCACTATCGATTATGCCTCCGGTTAAGATATGATACAGTCACTACTTTTTCCTTCGGTCTTGTTTTTGTCCGGGAAGTTTGGGATTGGAAACGGCATTGGACCGCGCACAACACCAGCGCGCGCTGTTTGTATTCCGTGTGCAAACTTCCCTTCTTTTCCTTGTTCCATAAAGCCTGCGATAGAATACAACTGAGTAATAGTAAAAAGCAGTCTATATCACTCGCCTACACGCTCTACAGAGTCTAGATTCCCATGCACTTTAGCGATTACGCCCCCACACGCAATTAGTGTTATGTACTCGACCTATACTGGATTGGCTCCACAGTAAATAAATAATACATACCTATTTCCGCATCTAACGCTCTAGTTTTCTTGCTTGAATTAGCATTTTGTTGAGTCTCTTTGGTGTGTTTGTCTTCCATGTTATTTGTTAAGGGGCAATTCCTGTCAGTCTTGGTTCAATCGCGAATTTCTTGCCACTGTTGAAACTTATTGCAGTTCTGGAGATTAGGCAGAAGTTGTAAGAGAATCGTATTTCCCGGAATCGATAATGTGTAACCAATCAGTCTACCTTGACAGGTCACGAGTATTTCAGCGAAACACGGAAAGTCAAAATAAGAGCTAAATTGACACCACACTTAGCCCATTTGCATGCTTAGGATAAATAGCAGTAACACAAACACTACAACGTAGTCATGGCATCTGATCAAGCAAAGTATCCGCAGCCGGTCAGGCCTTGTTTCGGTTCAAAGAGCTCATACCGGTAAGGGATTGTTCGTTATTTATGCCTAAGGGGGGGCCGGTGTTTAGAGTGGGGGGGGTAAAATTTTCAAAATCAATGAAAAAGGGGGGGGGGGTGTTTTTTTTAAATACAGTAGAAATAAGGGGGGTAAACTTTTAGAAACTGTTGTTTCAACACTTGTGTAGCCGTTTTGCAGACATATTTAAAAAGTTGATCTCTGCTTCGAGAATTCCATTTCCAAAGAACCTGGTCTTTATAGTTTGAAAAGCCAAGAAAACATGACGTGGAGTAGCGTTATTTAAAGGTTCCAATTTATAACTTATTAAATCCCTTTAAAATACATGCAATCTGATATTTAATATTAGCAAAACCCACACAGGTGTCATTTGCCAAGGCCAGTTGTAGTTTACAGTATTGTAGTGCGTAGGTATATAGCCATCCTCAAACAGCAAAACTGGTTCAAGCCTCGCAATGAACTTCTTACAAACTTTCCTACTGTTGATTTCTCTCTCGAATCGGATCTTCTCTGGGCCCACGTTAATACCGGCGCTGCAAATTTACTTTCCTTGCCCATACTGTACGATCACAAATGACCTTGCACTGGATTTTGGTTTGTCGGCACGCGGCCAGAACACGTGTTGTACGCAATTTCGCAATTGTAAGCACGTCGCGTCCTGAGGGGAAGGGGGGGGGGGGGGTAAAATTTTGAACCTGTCACATAAACGGGGGGTAATTTTTTAAAATACCCACTTTCGAGGAGGGGTAAATTTTTCATATGCCTGAATTGGTTGAAAATCACCGACCCCCCCTTAGCCATAAATAACGAACAGTCCCTAACTATTGTAGCTCTACAGGAAGTAGATACTTTCCTACTGAGCAAAAAAGTGTATCCCGGCGTAACTAATCGATAAATCGATAGCCCAATAAAATCGATATTAACCGATTCTAATCAATCGATTTTTATGGAAAATCGATAAAAATTGATACTATTTTCGGATGTGACTATCGATTTCATCGATTATTATCGATTTATATTAATTAATATCGATTTCATTGGTTTTCATTTCCACTCGTGTATATCGTAATTATCTGCTTTTTTTTTCTGTTGTCAACAAGATGTTACTCGGGGATATTGTGATGTATTAATTTATTTCAGCAATGTGAGCGAAACAACAACATAGAACAAGTAAGCTATCGGCCATAGATATGGAACGAGCTCTCCTTGAATGTGGCCTAGCTGCTCTCTGCTATTGCAAACTTTCAATGCTTGTCCTCTTGATCCAATTTTTTTAGTTAGCTCAAAATGCTCTCCGACCTCTACATCAAACAAACATTCATGGTATCCTTTCACAACACAAGGAATTTTCATTTTCGCTATCTCTACACGGGCGTGCACCACCGATCGAGACATGCTGACAATTGATTACAACTCTGTAATTCGAACCGTGTCTATAGTGCTATTGGAGCCCACACTCTTCTCGTTAAAAATCGATAAAAATCGATACTATTTGTAGTGGAAAAGTTGTGACTATCGATATTTATCGATTACCGATATTAATCGATAGTAATTGACCAATCTGATCGATTAATATCGATTTATCTATCAGCTTTCCGATGATCGATTTTGATCGTTTAGTTACGCCGGGGTGTATCCAACTAACAAATGATTTATCCAATGGAATCGATATAAAGGAAGGCGTTATTTGATCAACGGAAACAAGAGTACGTATTTTGTCATTTGTCCGAAACAGTACAGGAACCTAAAATGGAGGGTATTTTAGAGGTTTTTTGTCCTAAACAAGGTTAGGGTTTCAAATCCTCAGCGGCACATGGGTCGTCCGGGGAGATCTTCTTCTCTTCCCAGTACGTTACAGACGAGGTGCTACGTGGAAATGACAGTGGAATTTTTCAGTTTACCCTCACCTCTTAATTTTTTTTTTATCTTAGTTATTTTATAATTTACAATAGTTTACAACATTTCCAATACTTGACAACTTTATAACTACTGAACTAAACAATTATTAATACAAGATGATATTACAGAGTATTAATACAGTATATTAATACAATGGACACTAACAACAGAACTGAGAGGAAAAGAAAAAAAAAAAGAGAAGACTGACTTGTTTAAAGATAAATTAAGAATGATGTAAACTACACTTCAATACGGACAGCTCACACGGTTCAGTCCAGAGAAGCGAAAATTCATCTACCGCTATAACACAGACACATTTCTTCTACCGAGCCTCTTATTTCAGACAGTTCATTTGGTCCTATAAGGATCAAGACTAAACTCTACCTATTACAGATGTAGCCTTTGGTGACCGTATGCTGGTCATATTCCAGCACAGGTTACTGTGTAACAGATTTATGTAAATACTTTTTGTCAAAGTTTAATTTAAAAATACATGGCTAAGGACAAATTATATATGCTCATCATATCGGCAAACGAAAACGAACTAGGTCGATTATGATCAAGAGCGTTATGATATAATACAGTCACCACTGTTTTCTTGAGCCGGTGAAGAATTTTCGTCGTCGCTGTTGTCACTGCTCGGTGGGTGGGGCTTGGGGACTGGAAATGGCATCGGAAGTCGCGTCACACCTTCCGGTCTATATGATCCTAACGAGAAAGAATGAAAAAGAAAATTGACACTTTTATCTTTAGCATGAGACAGATGGTTGGGTACGAGGCATATTTACTTCCCTTGGTAACCTAAGATTAGATTAGTTGCTAGTTAGAGATGTTTATAGGCGCAGGTCTCGTAAGTGGGATTTGCTAAGATTTGTGTGGTATCCTTATCAGTAAGGGTTTTTTTAAAACAATTGACAATAAAAACTAACGGTAAAAATTCACGACGTTTCGACCGCTCTTCGGTCATTATCAAGCGAAATGTTGAGAATATGAATTTGCATATATACATAAAGTGACAAAGGGGCAAAAATATGTAAGGAAAATGTATGAAGTAAAAATGTGTAAAAGTAGCTAAAAGTATGTGTAAAAAGAATTGTTAAAACAATAAAAGCATGCAAAAAACTTACTATATAAAGACTAATTATTTAAAAACCTTCGCACGAATTGAGTCGGTCTGTACATTGAGTCTTGGTCTCAGTTCATGGATAAAAAAACATTTCGTAAATGAGGCAGTCAAATTTGTTTTTAGTTTTCTTTAGAATTTTAAAATTCTTGTTAAGATCCTTAGGGGCCAGAGAATGTTCCGAGCGAAAAGCTTGCCAATAGACGACGACACGTATTTGTGCACCTCGACGCGTTGATGCAAATGCCGGCACGTAAAACCAACAAAACCTGCATGGCATAGGTCACATTTAAAAAGGTAAACTAGGCACTGTTGGTTTACGACCGGCGGCTTGACTTCACGTAATTTCAGGTCTCGCTCAATTTTGTGGCTGACGAAAACGGGTTGGATGGTGGTGTTAATTTTCTGGCTAAGGTCTTTCAGTTGGGTGCGAAGAATATCAGCTGAGGCTTGGTCTTTGAACGGAAGAACAACACGAACGGGCTCTGGACTACTGTTCTCCGTTGGTGAGGGAACTGGTTGTCCAGTGGCTTTGATGGCAATAAAACGTGTAATGGTGGAATTTATTAGCTTATCTGGGTATTTAAGACGCGAGAACAGCAACTTGAGACGATCGCATTCTTCAGAGAAGTAGGCCCAGTTAGAAGAAAGTCGAAACGCACGATCCAGCATAGATGCCCAGCTACTACAGGAGGTATGTGGATGACACATTTACCATCATGCCTAACAAAACATCAGCCAACAACTTTCTGGAGACTCTTAACCAATGCCACTCCTCGATCAAGTTTACCATGGAGATTGAAAATAATCGTATGCTTCCGTTTCTCGGAACACGATTGCTCAACAAATCTACCCACGTTGAGACAAAGGTATATGTGAAGCCCACAAACTCCGGTCTAATGTTACACTACAAGAGTCATGTTGAAGATCGGTGTAAACGCGGCCTACTGAACACTATGCTGGATCGTGCGTTTCGACTTTCTTCTAACTGGGCCTACTTCTCTGAAGAATGCGATCGTCTCAAGTTGTTGTTCTCCCGTCTTAAATACCCAGATAAGCTAATAAACTCCACCATTACACGCTTTATTGCCATCAAAGCCACTGAACAACCCGTTCCCTCACCAACGGAGAACAACAGTCCAGAGCCCGTTCGTGTTGTTCTACCGTTCAAAGACCAAGCCTCAGCCTGATATTCTTCGCACCCAACTGAAAGACCTCAGCCAGAAAATTAACACCACCATCCAACCCGTTTTCTTCAGCCACAAAACTGAGCGAGACCTGAAATTACGTGAAGTCAAGCCGCCGGTCGTAAACCAACAGTGCCTAGTTTACCTTTTTAAATGTGACCTGTACGATGCAGGTTATGTTGGTTTTAAGTTTCGGCACTTGCATCAACGCGTCGAGGAGCACAAGAACGTATCGTCGTCTATTGGCAAGCATTTTCGCTTGGAACAAAGTTCTCTGGCCCCTAAGGATCTTAATAAGAATTTTAAAATTCTAAAGAAATGTAAAAACAAATTTGACTGCCTCATTTACGAAAAGTTTTTTTATCCATGAACTGAGACCAAGTCTCAATGTACAGACCGACTCAATTCGCGCGAAGGTTTTTAAATAATTAGTCTCTATATAGTAAGTTTTTTGCATGCTTTTATTGTTTTAACAATTCTTTTTACACATACTTTTAGCTATTTTTACTTCACACATTTTCCTTACATATTTTTGCGCCTTTGTCACTTAATATATCTATGCAATTTCATATTCTCAACATTTCGCTTGATAATGACCGAAGAGCGGTCGAAACGTCGTGAATTTTTACCGTTAGTTTTTATTGTCAATTGTGTAGTATCGGCAGTAAATAATAAAACTTACCTTGACTTCCATCCACTGTGCCTGTACTACCATCTGAATAAGGGATGTTAGGAGTATTTCCTGTGTTCTCCAGAGTCTTGTTGAGCAGCAACAATCGCTGCGGAACAACTCGGTTTAATCGCAAAATTCCTCGCCACTCAATTCGCTGCATTGCTAGAAATCAGTTCTGATAAGATGTGGGCTGGGCTTGTTTCCGGGAATCGATAATTCGCGATCAGTCGAATGCGAATAAACGGAAATTAACGCCAGTCACAGTGAAAACACACAAGTGCATGTAACGGTTTCACTTCAAACCTTAAAGCCTTGGGTAATATTGATTCTGTGCGTCTGGATGAAGCGCAGTGCGATCATTCAAATCATGAAAGCTTTAAGAAGTACTTTCATGCGGTTCCTTTTATTTCTCAGAGCTCTGGGCGGTCTTATTTCAGTTTCAAACCTAAATGCTTTCATGTGAAAGTGAAACAGGTTTGAACACATGAAGTAAAACAACGACATAACGCAACGGCAGCTACACAAGTGTAAAACAATTTTTAACGCGTCCTTAATCTGTGTGAAAACTGCAAAACATGGAGGACTGGTGCGAATGAGCCTTCAACGATGTTCTTGGAAATACATACAAACGCTACTGAAAATAGATAACAGATGACTGGAAAAGTGTTTATTTCATTCTGATACATAGTTTAAATCATATAGAGCTTCATTTTCTATTGGAATTTCGTTTTCACTGAAAACGACGACTGGGTTTATGACACTTTCGAACCCGCCCAAGTACTTGAAAATTCTTGCGTATTTAAAATATATTCAGGTTTATCCCTTCCTTTAAAGTCAAACTTTACTTGAGGTAACGCGGTTTTCACCTCTGGATGCAATCCTTAAGCGACTGATCCAAATGTACATTGCTGTGGTAATGTTAACTGAGGTAAGGTTAACTGAGATCTTTTGTTACGTATATTTTGACAGGTAACCAGAGCGGTTAAAAATGGAAACAGAATATCGATTTACACAGCAAGGAGACCAGTATCAGCTGTCCCTATATTAACCATATTGACCGCACGCAATTGCCAAAACCGAAATGCGCAGTAGCGTAGCGAACATCGCGTAAGACCTTGGACCAGGAGACTGGAGTTTCGGTGGCTCGAGGCTTGGTCTCTGAATTGTATCGGTTTCCTTAAGCTTAATCAAGAAACTTTGCATTTTTGAAAGGAGCCCGGTAAACTTGCAGGAATCCTGTTTGGTAGGCGTGACTTATATTCATTCTGATCCCTTAAAAGGTACGAAGCGCCACCCTGCCACTTTTACATAGGACTCCCTCCGCCCAGATGTGGCAATTAAAAGATAAACGTTGTAACTTTGTACCTTTTCTAGGTGTTTACCATTACAAGGAAACAAAATAATAATAATAATAATAATAATAATAACAATAATAATAATAATAATAATAATAATAATAACAACAATAATGATGATGATGATGACAATGATGATGATGATGATGATGATGATGATGATGATGATAATAATAACAAACGAACAAACAACCCCCCACCCCCCCCCCCCGCCAAAAAAAAGCAAGAGAGATAAGAGACTACCCATGAAGGTAAACCAGAAGTTTTTTCCCGGAAAATTTTGACCCAAATTTGACTTCCAACCGATTTTTCTTGCAAAAATAAAACCCTAACTCCAAGTAAATCTTTTTGTCTTGACTAACTGAATGGCAAGCACCTGCACCGTTAGACACTTGCCCTTGCATCGCTTGTGAAAATGTAATCTTCCTGAAGAAGAAGATGAGCTTCAACTATTTATCCACAGGATGATCAAGGTCGCAAAAAACAGCAAAATAGCGGCAAACGTTTAGGAAAGAAGGAATCTGTCATTAAATTCACTTTCCCAGTCACTTGAATTTTAAAAAATGTTTTTAATGATTAGCTTTCGTATGACATTGGGTAAGCAATCATAGTACAGTCACTCTTCATCTTCTTAGTTCCATGGTACAGTCCCAACATAAATAATCCAATCCATAAATACAAAAGAGCTTGCGAGCGTTCAGTAACACGATTGATAGATTTTCAAACGTTGTTGATCCACACTGGTCCTAGGTCTCTTTACCAGGCCTCTGCCTTCTGGGATACTCATGCGTGCCAGTCTTAAACTTTCTTGGTGGTGACCAAAAGGATTAAACAGCTTCAGGGAAGTGCCTGGTCTGGCTGTCTGGTGTGCCATCACGATCAGCTTAAGTGACATTTTGTTTCCTTTTGTGTAGACGGTGACTCAACCGTGCTGGCAGAGTTATTGTTTGACGTTTTACTCTTATCAGGAAGATCTGAAGATTAAAATTAAAAAAAAATTACAAGTTTTTAGTACCATGAACAGCGGATTTGAGGTAAGAAGTCTTATGTACATTGTCATTTTTAATGGCCTACAGTAAGGATTTTCTAAGGTAACAGGAAGAGTGGAAAATTTTTAGACAGACAATTGTGCGACGATGAAAAGAAAATGGGAGAAAGAATTAGCAAAATACACGCATTGAAGAGCCTCCCCAATGCTATACACCCAGAGGTTTTCATAACTCACTGCTCACTGCTCAAAAAAACACGGTCACAAAATACTCACCTCTCATTCACACGTACCAGCTTAACGTGTTCAATCATTCCTCCCTTCTGCCTGTTCTGCTTTTTTCTCTCGTACCCTTCATCCTTTTATTTTTTCCTCTCTCTGTCCCTCTTTGAGCCACTCTCTTTCTTCCCTCTTTCCCAACTTCACTCCCTCCCTGAGACCCTCTTTTCCCTCATATACTCCACTCCCTCCCTAAGTCCTTCCCTCCCCCCCATGGATGAATGGTCAGGCAGAGGGTTGTAATTCTTTTCGAAGACAATTTTATTTTTGGGCAGGGGGGGGGGATGAAATGTTTTTAGATGGTTGAGAGGAGGGCTATATGTTTTTTTCCAAAGCTTGTCATATATAAAGTGTGTCTGAAGCAGATGTGAGTGACATTGATAATCAGGGTGACAATAGGTGGGTTCATACTAGGGTAGTAAGTAGACCTTAAGTACACTAATGAGCTTTACTTCAGATGTGAACGGGTTTAATTTCAGCTCAAGTAGCCTACTTTGTGGCCATGGTAACAAACTTCCTTCAAAGGAGCCGAAGTACACTCTCAAGTCTGGTTCAGACCATCCTTATGAGCCTACTTATGCTCTATCAAAACACATTCCGGAAACCGACGTCAATCAAACATGCTCTTGTGTGCTGTTTTTGTAAGTTTACTCTTACAAGGTCACACAAGTATTCAAATGTTTCTCGGTGACTCTGAAATGTTCCTTTCAAATAAAATTAAGCCCTGGACTTGCTATCAAGTATCGAAGCCAGTTCTGTGGACGAGGCCAAACCCAAGCTCTTCGTCTCCGTTGAGCGTTTTGTTGATTCAGATGGATCATAATCATCAGCAACAACATTTGCCTGTTTCTCTGCCTAATTCTAAATTCTTCCTCCATAACGTGAAAGTGATAAAGTTCGAAAAGCAAAGTTCTCTGACATTGCAGTAAAATATTGTGAGCCGTGATAAAAGGCAAGCAATTTGAAGGTTTCGAAGTCGCATGAATACAAGTGGAAAATTTGCTGCTTAACTTGATTGACAACCCGATTACCTTGAAAGCATACTTTGAATTCTAATGTGAACGCTTATCATGGTAAGTGAACATGCAAGATCTCAAGTGTACTTGAGCTCTGGCCATACTTAAGGTCTACTTATTCCGCTAGTATGAACCCACCTAATGACTACATGGGCTTTCCAATTTCTTCCAGTCACCATTTCCTCAGTTGGCCCAGTCGGGATTGGACTATCATACTCATTCAAGAGTTATATGGCTGGCGATCTGTAAAAGTGCTTCTCAAGCCCTCTCCACACCCCACCCTGCACGAACTTTAATTTATTTACCTTGATGACTTGTTTTGGTGTAGTTATTGTCTTTTATAGGTTCCTGATGTAAACAGTGACATTCACCATGCCTATTTAAATGGGAACCTTCAGGTGAAGCCTTGCTATCTAAAGTGTATGGAAACTTCATGCGTCCTCTTTGTACTTTAGGAATAACATCGTTACCATCCTCATCATCTGCAGTGTTCGCATCAGCACTACCTTGGCTGTCATCCTGCAGATCTTTGCACTCTGAACAGATTGGACATTTGTCCATTGATGTGGCTTGATCAATGGGATATAATATCTTTTCAAAAATTCCATCATCTGAGTCATCAGATTCTGAAAGAAAGAAAAGTATGATTGATAAATTGATGACTTTCAATAAGAATTAATTAGTCGGCCATGCAGTTAATTGCTGCCACACTCTCTAACAACTAAGTTAATGTGCCTCGATTTCTGCCATGGTAACACTAGTCTTGTTTTATCCTGCCCAAAAAGAAAAGTTCCCTTAAAAAGATGCAGAGAACTCATGCATTTTTTAGTGACTACAACGGTATTAGCTTGTTGCATTGCCTGTGCATGTTATTGCACAGTCACTGTGCTACAAAGTAAATTTCTGTCACTCTGCCCTGTGGGGGGAGGGGGCACTCAGTAGAAGCTTGGGTAGGGAGGGGCAGCCCAGGTGTTTGAAACCTGACCCTGTTTAAGACACAAATCTCTGATTTTGCTACCCTGTTTGAAACAGAATTCAGACTTTTCAAACCGTATCTAAGACATTTAACACAACATAACACCCTCTTTACAGCTAGAATGGGCTAGTCAGAGACTGTTTCTTACTTCAATATGCTGTACATTGGCAAACTGGTAAAAGACTTAACTGGAAAAAACCCTATGTGGGGTGAGTGTTGGTATTTTCTGGAACAACACAATTAACAAATATATAAAGTCATGTAACAATACCCTGTTTTAGATAAAAATTGATGAAATCGATACCCCTTTAAGATTAAATCCTCTGAAAACCATACCTTATTGGGCTGCACATCCCGGTAAGGCCACATCAGGGAGTACCCCCCTCCCTCCTAAAGGGACTCTGCAGTCTACAAATTTTAATTTCTGGCTTGCCACTGAGGTACTCAGGATTAACAATCGATCACTGCAGGATCCAAATTGACAGTTTAAAGCCCTTTCAGGCCACATTAACTCTTAGTTGATGGTAAAATTTAGCCTTATTTTAATATTGATTATATGCTTCAATGCTGTTTGTTGACAGCGAGTGGATGTCAAAAAATCTCCTTTACACATCTAGGTGAACAGTTAAAACTAAAGCCAGGAGTTCAACTTTTAAAGTTAATTACTTGACAGTTCCTAAATCCTTCCATCCTGATCATTTTCCCCATGACCTACTCTCGCTGATAATTCTGTTTCCAACACCATCCCACATTTGAGAAAAAAAATTGCATCTGTTTTTTGTACATCTGCTGAATAAATATGTCTGCGCATGGTTAACCAGATTAAGTCATGCTGTAAAATTTTATGGTTATGCCTTAACTTGTACTCCCAACAAGGCAACGTCCGAGCTTGAGCTTTATACACTACACTAAACAATAGCCGTTTGTGACAAGCCACGAGAGTGTGGCATGTTCTGGCAATCAGGTGTTATATTTCAACATTGACAAAGAATCGTCGAGCATGCAGATTCACAACACACACAAGAAAATCAAAATAACTAAATGAATTAACTTAGTATTAGTAAAGAGGAATATACAACGGCAACGTAATGGTAAGCTATACATAATTACAGTTACTTTACAACGGCAAAGTTACGGTAGGCAATACATAATACATATTATAAATAAATGTCGAAGTATTAAACACGGGGGGCATTTTACCGTTTGATAGAGTTCTTTCGTGCTTATTCTCAGGTCTGTTCGGGTCGTTGTTTTTCATCCTCGCTGCTTGTTTTACTGATTATTCTTACGACTCTTCAACTTCGCTTCTTTCCCGCTAACCTCTCTGAATAGCGACAAACCTTATTAATCAGTTTTAACATTTGGCGTAACCCTCGGCGTAACGCGTTCCGGTACCAACCGGAAGTGAACGCCTACGCCACACGTCATTGTTACTTTGCTCTGAAATGACCTTATTTGGTATGCCGGAACAAGGTGGAAAACCGTTTGGTTAATTTTCGCTTCCTGTTTACTTTTCAAACAACTGCCGTTATAAATATTTTAAAAAGGCAGAAGTTTTCCTCCCTTAAATTTTCACCCCTGTTTTTGATCACTGAACGCTTCTCTTGTCTTACTCATTTGAAGTGACAGCGTATATGTTACTGTTCAGTACCGCAGGAGCAATATTGCTCCTTAGTATTGCCAGCCATGACTAATTAGTGGTTACAGATTGATTATTATACCCGAGTTATGTGTGAACTCTCAAACACTACAAAAACCATATAATCCCCGTTTGAAAAACGTGCCGTGATACGGTTTTGATTTGGAAGAGTGTCATTTCGCCAGAGCAAAGTCAGATGAAACGTCTTCCGGTTGTTGTCGTTTTTTTTTTTTTTTTTTTTTTTACATATGTTAGTGTTTTAGTATTTTTCCTTGTGTATTTAAGGATGAGGATACAAAAGATTTTGTTCCATGGAGGGTGGAGGGAGGGTGTTAAGAAATTTGCCCAATATTTCAGAATCCGGGGGAATCCTTAAGAAAACTCCCGGTACCTTTCAGGGTGCAGCCTTTGAAAAACCAGGGACAACTTCCCTTTACCCTCGACCGCGACCATCGGCTTCATCCGGCGTTCCTCGAAAATTTTCTTAGCCGGTTTGTTGACGGATGAAAAGCCAACCAATCATATAAAAGGGAATTTTTAAAACAGAGAGGATTCCCCTGTTTAATATTCCCGAAACTTGCTTTGCAATGTGTGCCAGCGTTTGCTTTTCTTTCTTTCTTTTTTGGCATTTCAAACGTGTAACTGCATGTTCGTTCGTTCTGATAGCGTGACACAGAAAAATCCAGAATCAAAATAAAGATTCTCAGAAAAATCTCCTGACCTTGATTGACATAACGTGAGAGCACTTCGACATGAAATCGGGTCACACCTCCTTCTTATGGTAACTTCGTATAACAACCCCGATACATTGATTACTACATTCAAGACACGCTTGTTCACGTATACTAAATCCTTGATTTAGCAATTTTCTCACATCCGGTCGAGTGGTGCACATTACTAATTCTTAAAACGCCGGAAAGTTATTAGAGGCATCTGTTGGTGAGATTTTTATTGAAAATGTTACTCATACACTCTCGTGACTTTGATTCGTAAGTAGTTCCATCTCGACTTGTAAATTGATTTGTCTAATATTTGCTTACCTTACAGATTTGATCGTCCTAAAATATGGACGTGAAAGAACCTTTATCGCCCAACTGTCTATGCCAGTGTGTTTCACGCGGCGCAACCTGCCGTCGGTTGTTTGAATGGATAAAAGACACAAGGCCATATGAATCTCCTAAAGACCCCGAAACAAGGATTTGGTACGAGCGAGGCAATTGCACTCGATTCGACCTCCTGTTTCCATTCTTGACCGCATTGGTGGCCTTATTAGACTTTGCCTTCGATTTTAAGGTAGCTGTGACTCACTATGGCCGCGGTGATAACTCCTGGGGTTCTCTCACTATGGGATTTGCGTTTGTGTCGCTTCTTTCCATTAACATTTTGTCTGCAAGCTGGTATCTTGAAGATCAGAGAAGTTTTAAGAAAGAAATCTTGGAGAAAAACGGGCTGGAGACCAAGAGATGGTTCTACGCGTGTCATCTTGTTCTCTGCGGAGGCCTGTTAAGGTAAATGAATTGTCTTTGTGTAAACAGTTTTTATTTTTATTTTTTTTATTTGACAAAAAAATAGACCGAATGGAAAACACTGGACAGCAGAAGTTTAAGCTGTAAAGCGATATTAGAACTAGAAAGAAGTAATAGGGAACGAAAATCAGAAATTAGTATTAAATTGAGTGCTTTGGTGAAATAAAATCCGCCCAGCTCTGTGAAGGCTTGTTATGGTAAGTGCTCTTTGTTGTGGATTTTTTCAATAGCAAACATTTTCAAGCTCGGGTCATTTTCACGCTGAACCGGTTTATAAATCCAATTGATGTAAAATTCAACATGGCGGCTATGATTAACCGAGATTTTGGTGCTCGCGCGTCCCCAGAAAACGCCTGCATTGCAGGCTAGTACCTATTTAGCTGTACCTGGTGGTTCTATACTTTTGACTGTAGATGAAATTCTCAAGTGTGACCATTCTAATAAAACGGCTTTTCAGAAATACTTGCCCGTGGTACCAAGTGTCATTGTGCTTCCAAAGGTTGAACCAAACATTTCTGTGGATAAAATTTTTAAGTAAGATCATTCAGATGAAAGCTATTGAGAGGTACTTGCCTGTCGTACGGTTATATTAGTGGTTTGATTCTAACTTTTGAGTTCACTATGGATCAAATCCTAAAGTACTTTGACACTGAATAAAAGTTACTGACCGTTACTCTCTCATGGTGTTTTTTATTATGCCGTACGTGGTAGTGCTAACTAAACTAAATCAAAATCCTGAATTGTGCCGGACCATTTATATGATCATGAGGGATACATTGAGCAGTACATTTCTGTCGGGTGCTGTTTTTTCTTTGGCTGGTTCTTGGTCAATTGTTGCCTCTACCTCTAGCGGCAGTTTCCTGTGGAGCTGATTCCCAACCCCTCCCCCCCTTCCTGTTTCGATTTTTTGGGGCTTATTTGGAAACTGTTGCCTGGAGTTAGTAAAAGTTGCAGCTGTATTACTTTCTCTCTTAAAGGTTTTTGTAATAATATTATAGACGAATGTTGTTACATTGTAAAGTGGGTCGCATTTCAGCCGGCCCGGGGGCTGCAATGATTTTACTTCTTAATAAAGCTATCTATCTATCTATCTATCTATCTATCTATCTATCTATCTATCTATCTATCTATCTATCACAGGCACAGCTCCTCAGTACGTAAGAACTGTTATTCAAAAAGTCCTGTAAGTTTACAGCCAGTTTGGATTCTACAGAAAGCGATAAAACGTGTTGACCGTAACCCCGATGAAACAGCAGTTTTGAATTCGTAATTAAAGAGATTATGTCGTCTGATCTACATGTGAATCTAAATCCTTAATCAGTTCAAAGGGTTTTCTGACGCTCGTTATGCGTTTACGTTAAAACAGTATCCATTCGCCTTATCAAAAAACTTGCAGTCAGTTTGCAAAACTATTGTCTAGCTTCATGCATAAGTTGCAAATAAAAGAGCAGTTTACGACCTCAGTGCAAGCTACATGAAGCTGCAATACTGGTGCATGGGGTGCCAGTATTGTATTGGTCATGAATCGTGCGAGGTGGCATGCCGAGGCAGCTCTCACAACAACTGTGTCACCTTGGCATTAATTCTGTTACTTCTCTTACAGATGCATTCAGATATTCAGAACAGTACGTCTGATCCGGAGCAGAAAAACTGCGTCACCAGGCGACAAGGAGCGTTATCGCCTGTACATTGCTCAGCTGCAGGACTCTAGCACTCTTGGTGTGTTAGAGGCTTTCATGGAGGAAGCTCCACAGGTAAAGCAACAGCATCGCTAGTTCAGGAGAAAGTCAGTATTTATTTTTTTCATTTTACAAACACAGTCACAAAATTTACGATGTCAGGGAATCGAGTTTTACAACACAGATTATAGCAGAAGTTGAAGATACATAGTATGAGAAAGTGTTCAATGTGGTTTGACGGGTTATAGGCTATGCAGTATCTAAATTGATTATGTAGTAACGTATAACAGTTGCATCGGTTTTTACGTGGAGTTATGTTTAACACAAACCCGCCTGGTCAAAGAAACGAACACTGATATCATTACAGGTAAAAGTACACGCGAGGGATCACGAAAATCGCCTGTCGCTCGGAAACGTGACGCGCGCGTGATTAATTAATTAGCCGGCACGCGGTAGGCGATTTTCACGTTCGCTCACGTGTTCTTTTTGCTCGTCTGATCCCTGAACGGAACTGGAGAGACTGCTCTTAGCCTAAAGTCCCGGGGAATTGCTTAGATATACGAGTTTTTGCCGTGCTCAAAACCTGCCTTCAGTTCACTGGGCGTTAAACTGTCGGTACTGTCTCTTTGACAACTCGTTACACTAAACAAGTTCGAATAAAAAGGGGGCAAGGTCCCCGGTGAAGTGATCTCGCTTATTAATATTCGTTTATTGATCGTGTGGGAAGAGGGAAATAGGAGTAGCGCCTGCCCTGCGTATTTACTTACTGGCGATCTCACCCCTTAGCTGCTGTGAAGCGAATTTGAACATGTTCATAAAAAGCACGCTACGCAGTTTCTCTTCAAGCTAAAGGCAATGAAAATCCGCGATAAAAGCAAGGAATATGTCGCTGTCCTCATGATAGCATGGTCAAGTTCGATGTGATGAGGACAGCGGAACGTTTCCTTGCTTTTATCGCTAAATTTCATTTTCAGGAAAATGCACGAAACTTTCTGTCCTCATTAAACACGGTGAATTTTGTTTGCAGGTCGCCTTGCAGCTCTACATCCTGTTAAAGCGAGGGAGTCTAGACTTATCATCCTTTGAAGACCTTATTGTGGCTCTCAGCATTCCTAAATCCCTCGCACTGTTTGCATTCAACTTGCTTATCTACGCCAGATACATTCGAGTCGCAGACGAGGAAAGTCGGCAGCTAAATTGGTGTAGTTTACCTTCTCTGTTCTTTTTCGTATGGCGCCTGTTTATGCTCACATCAAGAATTCTAGCTCTCGCTCTGTTTGCTTCGCACTTCACCCGTTTCGTATTTGTAGTTGGTGGGATCCATTTTGCAGCCTCGTACGCTTTGCTTTGGAGACAAGAATGTGAGTACTTCGGGGGCGAAAGAATTAAACAGGCATTCTTTAGATGCGCCATTGCATATGTACACGTATTCTGCTTCTTCCCTTTAGAAGGCAAGAACACTCGGAAATGGGGATATCCCTATTACATATTGATTCTCATTGAAGACGCTGTAATGGTCCTCTGGTGGAGTTTTCTTACAAATTACGATCTGACGTTCCGGGTGGCGATGTTAACGACTGAATGGGCGACGTATTTGATTGGCGTCATTTCTTTGGTCTTGTTTTACCGTTTCTTTCATCCATCGTTAGACTCAACAGAGCTGGGAACAGATGAGACAGATGGCAGACGAAATCAGACAGAGTTTAAAATCATTTATAAGAGAGCTCGATGGGAAAAGAATGTCCAAAACAGCAACGGAACATCTATGGCAGTTATACCGATTAAAACATTTGAAATCGCAACTGGTTTATAAACGATACACAAGAGTTTTTCAAAAGCGCATGGTCCTGCCTGTATGAACTTAGGCAAACAACGTTAAGTTTTGCTAGTTATGATGGTCATCAGTTTAGTGCGTCTTTTACAAGACGCAATAAAGCGGATAACTTACTTGTACTGCGACGTACGTGACCCCCAAGCTAGACGAAATAAACGTTGTTTTCCTCACCTAAGTTCCTCCCGGACGGATATTTGGCGCCTGTGGTATAAGAGGGCCTTTCTTATCCTAGTAAAAGAAAAGGAAATAGAAGAAACGAAAACAGTGAAAATAAAAGAAAACGGAAAGAGGGAAAGAAAAAAAAGTGAAGGAAAAGATGAAATTCTCTGGCCACTATAGACACTAAACAATAGAATAGTTTCTAAGCTTCCCAGTCAAATCTGTAGTGATTTTTTTTCTTTTTTTTTCAAAAAGTGATATAACTTGTGAGTGCATGGCTGGAAATCATGTCCAGATAATCAGTGTTTTAGTACTTGAGCAAACAATTTCTGCTCAAAATTCTTTAGCAAGTGCAGCGAAAACGTCATCATCATTTATTTCTATGATACATAAATCGGCAAAAAAGTGCAGTGCGTAACATGATTATGCTATGATACAAAACTCTTGGCTGGTGCATTTTGCGTCGTTGAAAAAGACTTCAATCATGTTACAAAAAGTTAAGATTATTTTAACACCAGCTACAAACAGAAGAACCGCAAGACTATGGTAGCTTAATGTAAAGTAGCAGTAAGCTGGTACAGAGAAACCAGTTAATACGACGGTCGTATTAAAAGGATGCTAACAGAAAGCATGAAAAACTAACGCGAATATACAGGCGAATATAGTTAGATGGTTAAGACCTTTAAAAAATGGCATCATGCTGACTGCAAGTAAATTACATTTACTCACCTGAGTGTGAAATAAAATAAAACCGATATGTTGGTCTGAAACGCATGGAATGTAACAACTATTTAAAAGTCAAGCAATAAACGAAGAAAACAGAGCTACAAAGATAAGTGCATAACGTGTGTGTCTACTGCGCAAGCTAAGGTCAATATCTGATTTTAAATGAAGATTTTTTGTTTCCGAATTCCTCCCCATTTGTGTCAAATCAAACCAAATCCTCCATCAACCCTTTCGTCGCTGAATTGGTCGTGTATTGGGAGTGAATTTTCCTAGAATGGGGATGAAACTAAATAGATAAAAGGCCACGCCTCTTTTCTGCCAGCAACCCCCTCCCCCGGCCCCGCCTCCTTCTATAAAAATTGGGCCGCACGATAAAAACCTTCACTTGAATAGGATTTAATGTGAGATGAATATTGGCTTTCACATACTAGTTTCAATTTCGTATATCAGTTTCTACCAGTCGTTTCGAATGACAGTTACGAACTTCCTGCCGACCTCTGACATCCGGTTATAACACGAAACAACGGAACTTAAAAAGGCACAGACTAACGCTAGACTAAATTGATTATCTTTTGATTATGCGAGAATGTCCTTATGAAACAGGTCTTGAGACCCAGTCGCAGGATCGGGAAATTCAAACGACCGGAAAACGCGAAAACGAATCGAAAGAACCGCCCTCTAGAAACCGAAACTTCAAAAACCCCAATTATCCGAAGGGGATTGAACAACTTCCGGAAATTGTCATTTCCGGTGATCGATGTAGTGCCATTTACACTCACACGCCTGCGATTTGTTTCAATAAGCCATCACTTTAACCTGAACCAAATTTATCTTACCGCAAAAAATTTCCCACCTAAGGGATGGAGGCAGGAAAGGGGGCAGAAAGTAGTGCAAGGTAAGCTGTAAATGGCGCAATTATTTTGCAAGTGATATATCGTTGGCTGTCTGACCGGGGCACGCTTGCGATTTCGAAACTTCAGTGCGTATGCTGAATTCAATTTGAAAACTATTTTGAGTGTATTTTGCATTTTGGGTGCTACTACGATGGTCTAAACCGTCAACCTGAAAGCATAATGATGTTAAGTATAAAAGCATGTCTAAAAGTATGACTACTCTATGTCTAATTGAGTTGTGACGGAAAGGAAGAGTTTAACCGGGTTCTAAGGAGCAGAGAAGCTACAGAGTGAGGCTTCGAAGAAGAAAGATTTTACCTTTAGTACTTTACGCTACGGTGAACCGTAGGAATTATTTATAAACTGCTTAGTACAACAATCCCTGCAAGGTTTTCTTTAATTTTCTTAGACTACGAGCAGTCTCTCTTTCCGCTCAGGGATAGTCGAAGGAAATCGCCTGCCGCGTTGCCGCGACTACACTAGCGGCTCGACACGCGCGTCACGTTTCAACGCGGCAGGCGATGTTCGCGCCCACTCGCTTGTTCGTTTCCTTCGACTATCCCTGAGCGGAAAGAGAGACTGCTCGTAGTCTATAATTTTCTCTCGCCATGGCTCAACCTCAAGGGCGTCAAGTTGCACGATTCATTGATTTGCCGCGGTCTTTTGTCACGTGGCGTTTTTCGTGGAATTACAGGAAGTGCGGCAGATCTTTTTGCACTTCCTGTTATTTCAGTTATTCTGTTTCCGCTTTAGTGAGTGCTAATTAGATAGGGCGAACATCGAAAACTCGTATTCTGCTATTGTTAAAGGCAGCTGTTACATGTGTATACTGTAGACATGTGTAGAGGCGGCCGTAGACTATTAAAAAAAGAGATTTTAAAATCTTGGATAGAGAACAAGCGTTGCGTGACGGAAGTGCACAGTTGACTCCTTTCCCTTTCCGGGTCCCTGTATAGCAGTTTAATTATTCCATGTGAAATTCATTGATGTTTTATAAGAAATAAGGCACATACTGATTTTCCTCTCAAAGTCATCAATTTGAAATTTTGATGCAATTTGAGGCGTAACCTTAATTTTTGCATATTTTACATAAATACCTCTAAGGTGAGTTATAGAGAAAGTCTGTGAAAGTGGTCCCAGGAATCAGCTATTCTTGAATTTTCAAAAACTGGATTTTAGTGTTTGACAAAACAAAACATAAAACCAAAATGGTTAAGATCAGTATACTTTATGAGTCTGTCTGAAATGGCCTCTGTGGGGCTGCAGGGGCATAAATGAATCACTTTTTTTTTCTCCTAATCCATATAATTTTAATATCTATCTGCAGTCCTGAAATTCAGATTGTAACATGCGAAGAAGATGCTCCTGCCCAAGACCACAGTGATGTAAATGAGTTGACATGCACAAAAATCAGAAACTGGTGCCGCCAAATTTTCAACAAAATTTCTGACAATCGACCACGCATAACAGGAGAAGATGGCGAGGCAAGATTCTGGAACAAAAGAGCACGGTGTGGTCGGCTCCAACTTCTCTTCCCTCTATTTACTGCAGTTTTGTTCCTCACTGATGTGGGCTTGGATTGTGAAATAGCTGTCACTCATTTCAAGCGAGGGGACACTAGGTGGGGTGCCTACACCCTGGGGGTGGTGGTTTTGTCACTGGTTATAAATGATGTCCTATCTGCGAGCTTTTACTTGTCTGATCAGAGGGATCGTGGCAAAACTGAGTGGCTGAGGAAGAATAATTTGCACATAAGACCTTGGTTCTATTCGTTTCATTGTATTTTTTGCGGTCGTCTTGTAAGGTAAGATATGTGAGAAAATATTTCAAAATAGGCCCACCCTGGCGTTTAAGTTCTCAGTCAGTGCATCAGTATCCAGGGTATCCTCGTTATTTTAATGCCTCATTGGTAGCATTATGTAAAAAAGAGAATGTGGATCAAAATTAATTATCTTGTCTAAGGCAATATTTTAAGGGTTTCTGTAAGGGCTCAAACCTCTGTGAAGCTAATGCAAATTACCGGCATTGTGCCGCACACTTGAATTTGCAGTATTGTTTCAAAAACATAAAAATGCTTCTAATAATAGTTAACTAGAAAACTTTGTTTAAACAGTTTGCTCTTTATGAGTTTGAATCTGTCAAAAACCCATTGGAATATCGGTACCAGTAGAAAGCTGGTAATCTCATTTGGCTTCCAGCTCTCATGTGCTCTCAAAGGCTTTCACTCTCGTTTACCGGCTCCTTTTCGTTAGGCCATGAGGTTAACAGAAGTCCTTGATATTTGTTATTTTCTTTTTAGATGCTTCCAGATCTTCAAGACAGTGCGTTTAGTCCGAGGAATCCAAACTCAACATCCTGATAACATTCAGCGATATAGACTGTACATTTCCCAGCTGCAAGACTTGAGTATATTGGGTGTTGTTGAGGCTTTTACTGAACAGGCACCACAGGTAATATAAAACAAGTGTTTGCTTATGGCATTATGCCTATATTTATCAGTAATAAATAATTAGCCTTAATTATTCATTTTAGTGAATGGCTTCCAGTTGACTATACAAGTGTGTGAATCAGGTAACAACACCGTTAATTAAGTTTTTTTCCTAAAATTTCGGCAACTTTTGAGCCAGGAGCTCCTCGTTGTCGGTCTTGGTCGGTGAGTTTTTTCCATCCTCATTACCAAGGAGTGCCAATGTTGAATTGGCACACGAAGTACTCATACAGCGATGAAAACTGAGCCAAATAGACCCTTTTAATTGCAGTTCCAAAAGCGCCCATGGCCGAGACAAGAACTTGCAGTCAAACAAACAAAGAACCCACAAATTCGGCAACATAATTCAGAATCCATAATTGCACTGATGTAGATAGAGAACAGCTGTAGGAATAAGCAATGCCATATTTATAAGATACTTGTTTTTGATAGGTTGGCCTTCAGCTGTACATTCTTCTTCAGAAGGATGTCTTTGATTGGTCTTCATCTGCAGATATCATTGTGGGAATAAACATCGTGAAGTCCTTGGCTCTCTTTTCCTTCAGTTTGCTGAGTTTTGTCAGATACCTTCGCCTTGGAAGTGAAAGCAGCCAACTGTTGGACCTGTTTAGTTGGGCTTCTTTTCTCCATTTTACCTGGCGCCTTTTCATGCTGGTTGCTAGGATACTAGCCCTCGTCCTATTCGCTAACCATTTCAAGCACTTGGTATTTATTATCGTTGGAATCCATTTTTTGTTCTCGTTCTTCCTGTTACGATGGCAACCAGACAATTACTTCCGGGAGGGATCCGCCCCAGACAGGTTGCTTCGGTGTGCTTTCACTTGTATCAACACATTTTGCTTTTTTCCTTTGGCGGGCGAAAACACGCGAAAATGGGCAATTCCCTATTATGTCATAACCTTTACTGAAAACTCCGTCATGGTTCTTGTGTGGAATTTCTACAACGATTTTGGAAACAATTTCAAGATGATTATGTTGATCACAGAGTGGGCGACATTTGTGATCGGTTTAGCATCAATGTTGCTCTATTACGGAGTTTTTCACCCATCCATAAAAGATTGCAAGAATGTCGAGTATCAGGGCGTTGTTGAAGAACACACTGATGGTCCCCAACAGTTTGTAAGTAACGTCTGAGAAAAAAAAATGTCATTCACTTTAATCTGAAAAAAAAAACCTGCCATCTGTTTACACTGTTTAATCTCCAACAGTTCAAAAAATAGGAAAGTGCTGATTTTGAAAGACAGTGCTTGGTAAATGTGTGCAGTCAACCAGGTGGAGAAATAACTAACAATGGAAATAGGCACTCTAGAGAAATTGAAAATCACACACCTTTAAGCCCAATACTAGCCTCGACTTGTTACATGTAATTTATAACTTGCTTTCTTTCTTATAGTCAACAGTTTCTATTAAATGTTTTACTACACACGTGACTGAATAACTGCTGACCACGTCCCCGGTTGTGCACATATATCTTGCCTGGGGATGTTTTGCACAGTATCAAACTAGATTTAGATTTAGGATACACTTGCAGTAACTACAAGTTAGAGTGGTTTTTAGTCAATTGAACACCAAACCTTGTTTGCATTCTGTTTCGTTTTGCTTCATTATTTTTTGATTGTTAAACTAATTATACAAATTTATGCAAATATTATTACACAATGAGTCACAACACAATAAAAATGGATGTCAACATTCCTTTGCTTACACGATATTTGATGAAAAAATGTGATTAATTCAGATTGAATGTTGTTCTGTTCTTGACTTTCCCGTTAATTTATGTAAGGTCTTTGCATGATGGTGTGATATAACCAGTGCATGAGAGTAGTCGCCAGGTCAAACTCGCTCAACTAGCCTATGGAAAAAAATCTTGAAAGGCAAGACATTGAATAAATGGTTATTGCAAGTTACAGTAAGTGAATTTGAGAAGTGAATCTTGTTCTCCCATTTTCAGCACGGCAGGTTTTTCGACTCAAAACCAATGGGAAGCACAGTCTATGAAAGATCAGCTAACTTGTCACATTTGGGACAATCTTGGGGTGGGGGTATATATTACATTCAAACAAGGCACTCACTTGTGGTAAGAGCCCTTAGTCTCTTGAGGTACCAGTCCGCAATCAGTCTAACCTCATAAGACTTGAAGCAAAGAGTAGCAACAACTTGACCTTTGGTTCCAGCAGCAGTTTGTTCTACTCCCAAAATGTACTGAGCAACAGCTGCTAAAAAGGAAAAACACCCTCACTGCTCGACCAAATAATCTTTCAATATTCTCACTATTAAAATAACCATTGAGAAACTAATGCAGCAACTAATCCATTGAGAAACTAATGCAGAGGTCATGGCTAGAGTAAACTTTCGAAAGGGTTTTGTGACATTCGCATGATTAGCGTGACACATGGCTTTCAGTTTATTTATTGCAATGCAGGGCAGGAGAGAAAAAAATAATTAGTCAGACAAATTGGAAAAAAAGCGAAAATGGAAAAGTAAACAGCCATTGGAGGTATGCAAAAAAGCCAAATACCCCATACGAGGCAAACCACTACAAATTACAACAAATCAGAAACAAAAAAAAAATGGTATTCAAGATCAAAATAGGAATTAAAAAGCTAAAATTACAATTCAGAGTAAAAATTTATTAATAAATAGATAAACAATCAGGAGATTAAGCTAACCCAAAAATTTCCTTACAATTCATTCATGTTTAAATGAAGATAAATTACAACTATGTTTTCCTGAGGACAACCATGTGCAACCAACTACGTTTTCATACGTACATGACCTTCTTCAAATTGGAACTTTTTTTTTATACTAGGAGTCTTTCATCAAATGCACATTTCTGTATGCACAAAGCTTTCATTTGAAATAAAAAAAACTGTTTAAAACTAGCATCAAACACAACTGAAATAATTTTATTACCGTTAGTATTTATTTGCCTGCAAGCTGAAGTTCTGCTTAATATAGCCGCGAATTTAAGGTATAGAAAATTGTCATGAACATGAATTGTTAGACTGCGAGTAGTCTCTAATTTTGGCGATGGCGATTGTGGGGCGGGCGAAATACACACACGTGCGCGCGCAAAATTTCGAGGTGACGCGACGCGAAGAGAGCGCCGAAAATTAGAGACTACAGACAAAGCCAGGGATTTTGACCCTTCACGGCCGAGTGATTTTGCGGTGTAAATTTCATATCGTCTTTCAAGCCAATTAGGCACAACCAATGGGATTCCTTCTCTTTGCTCCTATCACTTTTCGGCGCTCCCTTTGCATCGCGTTGCCTGGAAATTTCGCGCGCGCGCGTGTATTTCGCCCGCCCACAATCGCCATCGCCAAAATTAGAGACTACTCGCAGTCTAATGAATTGTCCTCTCAGCTTAGAATCATGGCCAAGTCAGTTGTGAGGAATTAATAATTTTCGCAAATTCCTCCATGTCTCCCTCACACTTCAAGCAAAGCAACCAAAGCTTGTCACATTCTCTGCTATCTGTTTTTGGAAACAAGCTCTCATTGGTCAAACATTTATAGCTGAAAACTCTCAGAAGTTAAGGGTCTCAACTTGTAGCCGAATAAATACAGTATGTCCAAATTCATTCGCTAATTGCTTTCGAACAGTACCGAAACATTTTTAAACATTTAAAAAATTATCGAGCACACAGTGAAAAATCATATGCATGCCACAATGAGATCTTTTGCAAAGTTTTAAAACATTCTCAAGAGGGGATTCAGTGCCACCTTAAATTTCTGAAAAAATGACATTGTCAGTTAGTGAAGAAATGCAATAGTATCAATCCATTAAAGGAGGTTACTGAACTATTTATTTAATAAACTGTCGTGAGCCACTTGACCAAATTTAAAAACTTATCTTAATTTCAACATTACCTTACACTGTAATACAATGGTCTTCTTTTGCTATAATTTGTGACAGGTACCCAGTAAAGCAGTTCTCCGATGAGTGTCAAATGTAATCTGTGTAAGCTTTGATTTTGCTTTCCTGTGGTCCATGTTTTGTTATGAAAACTCCTGCCACTTTCTCAACCAGTTAGAAGTAAAACCAAAACATAATCTTCTGCTACATGATTTCCTGCATGTCAATGCCAGTTGCAGGGACAGTACATGTATTTACTCTGGGTTCTGATAGGTTCATTGCAATGAACTCAGGAATAAAATATTGTTTCCAGTAAGAGTAATCATTTTGGTTCTGACTCTCCTATATTAGTAAATAAACCCCTTCTGGCAGCTTGTACCTGTATGTCAGAGGATAATGCCCAAGGCTGACGGATTGTCTGAAAAAGGAACGGCTGCAAAGCTTCAAGGGCAACTGTGAGATTATTAACCTTTATAATCCTCCGATTAATTTCTACACTACGCATGCTTTATTGTGGTAAAGAAAAAACATTCAGTGAGAATCACAGCACATTTGCAGCCAAGTAAATCCACAAGCTGGTTAGTTTACTTGATTTTATTACGCTGTAATTAGATCTGAAAATTTAAAACCAGAAAAAGTGACTTCCTTCCTTGTTTTTCTCTCATCAAGTTGGATATCAAATCCGATGGTGGGCATCGCCTGATACCGGCAATCTGATTTTGAACCTTGAGATATGTTTCTTGCAATGAGTGCACAAAGAGATTAATCGGTGGGTTGTAAATGCTATTAGTATAAATCTACTAGCGTTCTATCACTAATGCTGTTCTCTGATTGGCTACGCTACTCACTATCTATTCTGTTGTAGATAGTGAGTAGAATGTTTTCCGCGCGCTGTGTGACCTATTTATATCATTTTTCAATAAAAACATGTAGTGTCTGCTGTTAAGTTTTGAACGTCTAGTAGATTTATACTAAAACAATTAGATTATTCGCTCTCGATTTCTATGCGGGATACACTGTAGTTGATTCTGCCTTCGGCCTCATCGACTATCACGCGATAGAAATCTCGAGCTCATAATCTAATTGTTAAATATACATGTATGATATCAGTCATGGTCATATTCAGCCATTTGAGATGACGATGTTTCCACAGCAAAGTCTGAAGTGGAATACGGCTGAAAACAAAGACAGCCCGGGTTATTTGCATATTCTTTCCTTTCACTCTCTTCACTTTCCATAAAAGCGGTTAATGTTTCATTCAAGCGGTCAACTACTTCAGGTACACTCCAAACTGATTCATGAAGGAAACAAAAGTAGTTCTGGAGGACTTTCTTGGAAATTGGGTCCTCTGTGAATAATGGATCCAACATCTTCAGTTCTGGAAGAAAGCAAGGTTCTGCTTCATTGAAAGACCACCCACTATCCTTGTCTTCCAGAACGCCATCTGCAGAATCATTCTGGACACCTTTCTTGCAAATTGGGTCCTCCGTGAATAATGGATCTTCTGCTTCATTGAAAGACCACCCAGTATCTTTGTATTCCAACACACCATTTGCAGAATCATATTTTTCTGACAAGGTACGTAGTTTAATGAAATATGGGGTAAAAAATGCTGAGATCTGACTGAAGTTGATTTTTGTGCAAAAATTCAGAATGGCAAAGACTTCACAAACTCTGTTTCCCAGTTGCTCTTTGGTCCACATCTTGTCATCTGGGTAATTATTTGCCATGTAAAGAACTATGTTTTTCAGTGCATATGAAGAAACAAGGCACTCTAGGCACCTTGAACAGTTTTTCTTTTTCTGAATGTTGGAATAAAGTACTTTGCTATGCATTTTGCAAGTCTGTAGCACTGGATGCAACCATTATTTGGTCCATATTTGTTTAATGCTTCACTCTCCTTTACAGACATTGCAAAGCGAACCATGTTTGTAGAATAATCCAAATTCCGATCTGTAGGAAGTATGGCAAACAACTTCATTTCATTATCAAGACAATTTTCCAATAGATAATTCTTATGATCCAAGTGATCACCCTTCTTCACTAGAGTTGACCTATGAATGGGTGTCCAAAAACAAATGTCAATATCAACAAGAAATCCATCTGAGAGACGATTAAGATGGAACGTTCTTGCTATGCAATGTTCAGCACCATGGCAGCTCCATTCAGATGCATGCAGCTCCCAGCCTTCAGGGATAAAATTCACCATATAGAGAGACCACACACACTTCAATGCTGCCTGAAAGTTTTCTTGTATGTCCTTTGTTTCGCCCTCCATGGCCATATCATTTGCAAGAGTAACATAAGCTGGGTCACTGTACAGTAACGATTGATCTTTCTGGAAAATTATGGGAAAAAGTTTGTCAAAGGTTTTGAAATATGGAAGAACAACAGCATAGTCAAATTCATCTGCTTTTCCAATTTTCGTATTCTCAGCCATGCTACCAACTGGTATGATATAACAGTTTTCAAAAACACGATAGCAAGAATGTAGCTTTTCAGTTGTTTTCCTCATCATTTCAGTCATCTCTTCAAGTATTCATTACTCTCGTTTCCACCGCCATTTAATTCTGGTTCCATGAAGTGCAGTAAATGACACAGTGGGACATTGTTGTCAACAGGCACAGAGAGATCATCGGCCCAGTGGTCTGGCTCAAAGGCTTCTTCGTCATCATGTGATGGAACAGCATGAGCAATCTGTCCATTTTCACCCTCCAACTCAATTTTCCTTAGGACCTCTCTCCATTCTTCATATGGCCAACTGGGCCTAACAAAGGTTTTATAGCTTTGGGATGCATTACTTTGTTCATCCTCCATTTTGAAATTAACAGTTACTGATTTCTTCGTGACTTATCCTGTTAAATGAAAGTATGCTAATCTTAGTAATAGTAAATGTGTAGTTCTATCCACACCTCCTCGATGGATAGTTTTTTTACTTTCAACCTCACCCACCCCACCCCACCGGAAATTTGTTCGGATTTGTTCGGAAATCTCAATCGAACTCAATCGAGCTCGAACTCACATTCGATCAGTGCCTATACCGCCGGGTCAGCGTCTACTGTTATCAAGACCTTTTGAATATGAAGGAGGTTTATAATATTGCTGCATGTGACACCATCACCATCTTGGACATTCTTGTTATTTCATCATTAGGACAGAAGTTCTTTGGAGGTGTTTTATTTTGTGTAGTGTTATGAATTGATGGATATGGCTGACAAGCTTATTTAAATTTACATTCACGAATTTAAGCTTCATTGAGCTAGCGAAAAAGCTTAAGCTTACCCAAAAGTAAAAACTTCAATAGTTGTTCGCGTCCGGAGGAATTCTATTCGTACAAGACACAACTCACCTTGTTAATTTCAAAACATATTTGTACAATAAACTTTGCTAAAATGAATCCTAGACTCCTAGTGAATTTTAACCGTTTTCTGCTTCCACATCCTTCTGCATCCCTTGATCTTGTTTCGGCGACGGCTTCCGCCATGTTAAACACAGACAAACGCTGACCGCGGGCGCAATGATCTTCTTCGGAATTCTTCGGAATTTTCTTCGGCAGACATTGCTTTCTTGCCGAACGATGCACGAAGTGTAACTGCGAGCTACAAAGATCTCTATTCAGCAGGCGCATTCCAAGGGAACAGTTTACTTGTACGATCGAATAAAACTCGTCAGGACCTTGTAGGTTTGACTTGTAGGTTTGACTTGACTTGCGCTCCTTGACACGAGGGGGGAGGGGGTGGTACTCCCTTGTAGGGCCTACACGGGGACGTGCAGCTGGACAGGGCCTTTCTGATCTTCAAAACAAGGTATATAATTTTATGCGAGTCTGTCCTAAACAGGGTCTGAACTTGTCCTAAACAGAGGTACGATTGCCCCTTTGCGGTGAATTTTAGATCTTGACCAAAATTGTAGGGTGTTGTCCTAAACGGGGTTGGAATTTTAGGCCTTTTTTGTCCTAAACAGGGTCAGGGTTTCAGACCCTCAGCGGTACCCCTAAGCTCCCCTACACCCAAATCCTTGACGGCTTTTGAAGAGTTTTGAGCGATATAATTTCTTATGTAAAATGGTTTTAGGAGTTCACGGCCGGCAAAAGCTAGCACTGTCACTGGGAAGGGAGCTAGAACTTGGTCACGTCCCCCTTTTAGTTTAGTTTAGTTTCTAGAATAGATCCCCTTTCGTTTTCTTGTTTATGTGTAATTTTTTTTGTATTGTGTTTATATTCTAGGCCTGTTTGCATGAACGGGCGGGGTATAAGCTGGGTAGGTAAGGTAACCCTCTAATTCTGGCTTGGACTTGTTACATGTAATTTGTGACAGTTATTTCCTTTCATGTATTGAGAATACACTTCCATGCAGTGTCGCTGTTCTCTGTTCTTTGGTTTTGTATATAAGACTTTGTATATAAGACATTTTAATTCCACGGTTAATTGTGTAGTACTTACATTTTTATCAATTTTTAACTAGTTGTAATCTTGTAGATTGAAACTTCAGCAATATAAATAAATTTGTTAGTTGTTAGTTGATGGTTAAACTACAGTAGCTTAAACTATAGATATTTAGTCAAATATTATTTCACAAGGCTGTTAACATTCCTGTACTTACACAATATTTGAATTACGAAAAATGTGTTCTTGCTTTTCGATTAATTTATTCAAAGTCAACCTTGAACGTTAACTCGACTGTCTCGTTCCTAGCTAGTTGAATTTACTTTACTTGCTGGCTTGATACAACCCTGAACGTCCCATTTCTGGGATGATCAAAAGAAAAACTGGCTGGTCGAACGATGAGGAGAGCACACGCACGCGAGAATGATCGCGGGGAAATTCGCTCAACTTGCCCTAAGAAAAAGAAAAACACTCTTGAAAGGCAATACTCCTGGCTCTCTGGAGGCGAAATTAAACTGTAGGTGATTACTGCAAGATCTCGCTTTCCAGTAACCGGCGCGGTAGGTTTTTCGACTCTCAAAAAAGGGAAGCAAGGACTCTAAACGATTAGATAACTGGGCATAAGCGACAAAGCTTGGGGGGAATTACAGGGCACTCGCTTGTAGAAGACCCGTTACTCTCTTGAGGAACTCAGTATCTAACCTCAGCTAGACTTGATCATGAGGTTATTCTAGCCTTTTGGTTATTCTACTCCAAGACGTGTATGTGTTTGTGGAATCCAAGGGATGTAATCAAACAAACTTTACGAAGTGCCTACTTATATATTTGTACTCGCGTCTATTGTTAACAAAATACAATACTATAATTCTACTATTGAGCTAAGAATTACAACGAATCAAAAAGTCGTTTTAGGATTGTGCATCTAAGAAAAAAGCTTTGACTTAAGATTCTCTTGTTGCCTGTATTTGTAAATACTTGGCCGGAAAAGTACGTTCTAAATTACACCGGCCAAGTAAAGAGTTGTAGGGTCTTAACAAGAGGAGCACATGCTATTACTTGTAGCTTCAGCTTCAACTTCAACTTCAACTTTATTACTTCCACCACATTAGATAATTAACAGTTACAATTAAGTAACTACTTTAACATTCAAAAATGAGAAGCAATAGGGCAGCTGAACTATTCATAATCAAACACTCAACACATTCTAGCAACTCTTCTTAAAATTGCACGGTAGTTGGGCAATGAAAATTTGTATTCGGTTCTAAATTTCACTACACTGCTGAAAAAAATTTTACGTGGCTCAAACAGCCACAGCTGGTAAAACGGAAAAACTTACTGACGGTGCGAATAATCTTTCAATATTCTTGCTATTAAAAACTTAAATGCAACATGCTTCTTCCCCCATGCCCTCTTCTGAGCCTCCAGAGGCCGCGTTCGCCTAATCCGCTTTTCGCATAGCTACCAGGTCGAAGTTGTAGCTAGGCGTATAGGCATGGCCCACATCTCCCCAACCCAACCTAGACAGGGGTTGAACCATTGGACGGGGGCCTAGAGAGTTGTGAGAAATTTGTATGCGCATGCTCGAGAACCCTAGCTAGGCACAGGAATTTTGTATTTTTCTAACTATCTTGCGCTTAATAATATGAGGCACGAAATGCTTGAACTAAGCGGTTTTAACTTTTTCTCGTATTTAGCGAGCAATTTAATTTTTTTCTTTTAAGTTTAGCTATTCGCTAAAAAGTCGCCAAGTTCGCTGCACGAAGTTCATCTCGGTAGGTTCCATTGTTGTTTTGTTTGACTTCACAGGCTTTTCTTGAATTTTCCCTTTTGACGCTTTGTCCTGGGTTGGCCATAGATTGTTGACTTGTCTCTGGCTAACAAGATGTCAAGTTTCTGGTTTGTCTCCGAAATCTTAATGTCAAGCTCTTCAAACTTGGACGTCTCGTATTCTTCATCAGTGTCCCTCGAGAACATCTAAAATGCGTAGAAAAAAACAAGAAAAACGTGTCGTACCGGTTATAGTACAAGTGATTGAACGAGCCATTATGCCACCGGTTTAGGCCTTGGTAGCTGGGAGCGAAGTTTACATTCTACCCCCCTCCCCTCCACCCCTTGAATGTAATGTTAGTCCACCACTGGGTTATTCTTCAGTGGCGGGTCTAGGGAAACCCCCTCCATGGAACCTCCCAACTTCTTTTAAAGAAAATAATACCTGCAGGACAGCAGTTTTCAAAAACGTGACACGTATTCACTTTAATTTGTCGCCCCAATTAATTTTAAGACGTATAAAGACAAGATTTACATACTATGTGAAAATATGGCTCGCCGGCAAAGGGAGGGGAGGGGAGGGAAGAGGAGGGGAGGGGAGAGGAGATGAGAGGAGAGTATATATAATGTAGTGGTTACCACGCCTGCCTTGTGAGCAGAATACCGAGGTTCGAGTCCTCACTGGCGAATCATATTTCCCATAATATGACAATTATCCTGCGAAATCGCGCGGAATATCACCTGATACTTAGCCGACGAGGCCGTAGGCCGAGTTGGCTAAATCAGGGGATATTCCGCAAGACTGAGCAGGATAATTGTTTTATTATTCAACAAATTCTCATCGACTACCATTTTCAGAACGAGAAAAACTATGGTTCTATGATCAAAACGCTAAAAGCTAGCAACACATAATGAAAATCAAAACAGAACTTCAAGAAATCGAAGTTTACTACCGTTCACTTTAAAAGACTTATTTACAAACTCATGTCTGGAAATAACAAGACAAAGTAAAAAATATATATATATTGCTACCTTACCGAGAATAAATCCTCTTCCTGTGAATTAAAATCTTTTCAACTTTCCGTGAGCAAGTCTGCTGCTTAGTTCGCAATAGCATTTTCTTGGTTGAGTTCTCACTATGAAAATTCCAAGTCAACCTCTGGATATCTTTGTGAGTTGAAGCAAACAAGTACTTACTTGTTGGCTTTTTGAGAGCATTTAATAGTGGAAAGTTTCTTCTAGGGAGTTAAAATTTGCGGAGAACACCGCTAAAACTGCCTCGCTTTTCAAAATGGCCACCAAATAAGTAATGAAAGAAAATCTGCAGTGCACTTCCAAATATGGTCATTTACGTATATCGCAGGATATCTGTCATGTACGGATGACAGATATTGAGGGCTTCCTTACCATATATGGGCATAGTGACAATTGGTTGAATAATAAATGTCTTGCCTTTATACGTCTATACTTTATTCCTTTGATTTTACAGATCTTCATAGTGATCCTTATGTTAAAATAAGAGCCCTTATATTCTTCCGTTTATTTTTTTATTCGAAGGTCTTTATCCGTCACTGTGGCCATTTATGGACCTGGGACCCGTTTCTTGAAAGTTCCGATAACTTTTCGGGCCCGAAGCTCTAATTTAAGATCAAACTCCATTGGACGTTTGCTTAGTTTTTAGCCTCCATATCAGCCCGATTTGTTTAATCAACTTAGAATTTTATAAAAATAGAAAAAAACGTTCTCTGGTAAAAATTTTTTTTTTAATCTATGAGCTTTCGACAACTGTCCTGTTCTCTTCACCGTCCGTTGAAGACAACAGGACGATTGTCGAAAGCTCATAGATTTAAAAAAAAAATTAACCAGAGAACGTTTTATTTCTATTTTTATCATGAATCCTGGTTACGGATCCTCGATTTTCTTAGAATTTTATAATAACTCAGCTTTCAAAACCAACGAAATTTGAGTCTTTAATGCAAACATTGCGCGCACAAAATAGCTTTCCGTGCCCGAAAAGTTATCGGGACTTTCGAGAAACGGGCCCCTGGAGTGGTATTTCTTGACTAAAAGGATGCATCAACATAGCAGCGACCAGGGCTCGAGCTAACAATCTTCAATTTTCCATCGGCGATGGAAAACTCAGCGCGCTATCACCTAGACCACCGCGCCCCTCCATAATTAGGTAGCGTTGTGTAGGTTCCGAAACCCTGATCTGCTTCTTACCTTTGCCAAAACGCTACATCCGTGGGTTAAGCCAATATAAGGGTATAACGCTCTGCCAGAGTCCATGAATATCTGATCCTGTCCATTCTGACTAGCCTCTCCATACTCTCCCACAGTTGTCTTCCTTTTGTTCAGAACTTTTCTTATAGTTATCTTCCTATCGTTCATAGTAAAGACAACTTCAACTTTCCCATCTCTTTCGTTTTCAAACATGATCGTACATCGAATGCGATCACCTCGGCGTGCCACCCGGCCTGCGTCAGAAGAAAAAGATACCATTATATGTTCTCTTCTTAGGTTTAACGGCTAGAAAAGTTGCGGTTATGCAAATTAAAAATAGTTCGTATGGGAAAATACTAGCACTCTTGATATTCTTTGCTTTTATGCCTTTGCAAAGTTCTTATAACCAGAGTGAAACAATTTAAATTGTTATAAATATAGAAAATGAAATAACTCCTATAAATGCAGAGCTAATTCAGTTTTTCCTTTCCTATTAAAACTTGAATTTAAACAATTCAATCATGAAATTGTACTTAGATCGCGGTTTGGTAGCAGTTTGTTTCCATAACTTTCTGTGAGCGTCTTCCTCTGGAAAAAATATCTCATATACAAGTACAATTTTAAACGTTTCGATAAAAAGACGTCTTTGAGCTTAACTGAAATAACCTTGGTCTAGGTCACGTGGGAGTTGCGTGATATTCTGTAAATCGTTCCCACTCCATATTCCAGATTTTATGAAATCCTTATGTTCATATGACAGTATAAAGGCTTTCAGGTTCCTGTATCTTTTAAGATTTCACTATTTTCGTGAATACCTCCTGTTTCCCTGCCAGCACTGCAATGGCCACTGCCTCTCGGCTGAAAGATTCTTCCATCATCCGTGTGATATCCCACAGATCCTTTGTACCATCCGGGCATTTCAGTGGTACCATAGCCTTTATTCACAACTCCCAGTCCCAGCCATCGCAGCTCCCCAGTTTCTAAAAAGATCACCTGCGCATGCGAGGATTGAAACAGAAAATGTAAGATGTTTGTGAAATGTTATATAAGTGACTGGGCAAGTAAAGATTTACAAACATAAAACTATTAAATTGCCACTACTCAGCGTCCGTCAATGTACAATCTGTTACAATCAAGAGAGGATAAAGGGGTAAGAGAGCTACTCCCCCATATGAGCCCTATCCCTATCCTAATCCCTCTTAAGTTATTTTTAGTAACAATGGTGGGAAATTCAGATTTCAAATAACGTAATGAGGTTTAAAGCAAATACCCTGAATTTTTGCAGCAATATAGAACTCTTCACTTTGTAAAACTCGTGATTTTAATTTTTCTAGTTTTGAATTTTTCCCCGGTAAAATGACGTCACAAAGTCTCTTGGTTGGGCCAATATTTGCTTTTAATATTATGGGATATGGTATGTTGGTTTCTGAACGACCTTGTTACACAGATCTCAAAACTGAAGAAATTAATGAAATATGTTTATCCACTCAAAAGATATAACGTTTTGAAATTTAAGTTTTGTTACTAAAAATAACTTTAGAGGGATTAGGATGGAAATAGGGCCTATATGGGAGATTAACTCTCTCACCCTTCATCCTCTCTTGGTTACAATAAGACTTGGGAAAGTATAAACTCTAAAACTGGTCTTATTTCTGTAAGGTGAAGGTTACGTCGCACACGAACGGCAAGAGGCCCACACGGCCGGACCTTAACCTGGTTTCTGTAGCATAAATCAACTGAGAGTATTGCTAGTTCCAATGAGATGCTAGACAAGTCCATCGAAGGGTTACCCCCGGTATTTTTTGTTTTCGCTTGTATCCATTTGTGGAACTAGATAGAGACACCGTAAAGTAAAGTTTCATGTCAAAGGAAACGGTGCAATACGACAATACAGATACGATGATCTAACCTCCATCTACCCCCTTCCTCCTTCGATCTCCCGATTGCACGTCCGACACACTCTGGCATCATTGGCCTCCATTGACAGTTGTAGTCCATGAAATTTCACCCGATTTTCTTCCCATATAAAACTGAACGGACTCCGTGGAACGTAGAAAGAGAAAAGAGAAAATGGAAACTATGTACAATGTGTTGCTGTGTTGCTACTCACCTCAAAATGAGGAAACTCGGGTGAAAAGGGTACGAGATATCTAGCGCCATGAGCATGGTCCCGGCCTGACCTGAGTGGACAATTAGCCAATCCCACCTCACATGTCAACAGTAGGCCATCTGTTTGTACACCTTCTGCGACTTCCCATACCTGAAGGTGATAATGAAAAAGATTTAGAAATTGATAAGCAAATGAGAAAAATGACCCAAACCATGACCATCGTACACTAAACTCACCTAACCATCTATGGCGTCAGTGTGTTGCACGGGTACCTAAATGTAAGTGGTCCTCATTCTATCCGGTGACGAGAACCCCAAAATGAAAACCTGACAAGGGTGTGTGGACAAAGTGTATGCCTGGGAACTCAAGAGAAATTTGTGCAGACAAGACCCCTTGACCAAATCAGTGCCAGAGTACAGGGTCGTGACCTTGTAGTTTCGAAACCCAGGTACCGTGTTCAACGGAAGGACTCTTGCTCAAGGTGAATTGGTGCCCATCTAGGGCCGTGCCCGGGCACAGCGCTTAGAGACCAAGTGTGTGCGCCACTTAAATTAAATACTTAAAAAATCAACTTTTGAAAATGGCTGTTAGTCGTTAATGCCCAAGATTTGGTGAACTATTTTACCCTGCAGTAATCGTGTTCACAAACCATCAATGAGGGTCTCACTGAGGTCAATTTTCAACCGTCAAATGCACGACACTCTCAAATGCCCTAAAATTTAAACGTCAATTCTTTTAGGTCAACCCTCAATGGAAGTACGTAAGAAGCAGTTATTATTAGACGTCCAACGGTCTTAAATGTATAATTGCAGATCATTCAGCAGCTCCCCTTAAGCTCTCAATCGAAGAATTCGCAAATAGTTCTACAAACCAGTGTGTCATTAATGATTATACAAAACAATAAAAGATGAAGTTGAAGTTGTTAACATCGTAAAACTTTATTAGAGTGCAAGGAAAATCTGACTAGTTTTAAGGAGAATGATAACCTGCAGAAACAAACAAACAAAAAAAAGAAACTAAACACGAACAATAGTAACATTAAAGGATTTTCTCTTGATAACAGATAACCATAAAAATACCTAACATTCAGTCGTCAAAGAGCTATCTTTTAACCGTCAATGATCAAAGCTACTCGGCCCCCATTGAGACCTTATAAATATGCTTCCTCGTTACCTCTTGGCCAGAGTAAAGGACAGCTTGATCACAGCTTCTTTGATTCCGGAAAGATCTGTGAAGGACCTGATTTACCATGTTTTCTGTCTTCCTCATTTCCTGAAGCACCTGGTCGAGTTTACCTAAGCAAAGGAAAGGTTTTTAAAAAATATATGCAGTTTAAAAAACGCAATATCTCACATGATGATGATGATGATGATGATGATGATGATGATGATGATGATGATGGTGATGATGATGATGATGATGATGATGATGATGATGATGATGATGATGATGATGAACAGTTTTAAAAAGAACCATAGGGATTATTTCGTTCACATTTCTCAAATCCAATCAATAATCATGGAATTTATGGAAGAGAATTCGCAAAAAGTATAAGATCAGTTCAATCTTAAGGCACTTTTACACAAGGCAACTCTTCTTGCAACTTGCAACGCAACACAACTTAACGTAACATTGAGTAAGACGAGAAAACTGCGAGACAATGGACAAGTTACACGGTGCAGCTTATCTCGCAATGGTATGAGAGTACGAAACTCGTCTACTTTTCAACAACTCCCAAAACAATCTTTTTTGCAACGGCAATTCTCGCTGTGAGCAGTCAAGTGAAAGAGTAGACGTGTCATCTGCATTTAGGAGATGAAGCATGTAAAAATGATTCTTTTGTCTCGTGATGCTCCTGTCATCATCGCGTTTATCAAATTATAAGAGTAGAGCGCACACTGTAAACAGACTAAGGGGTCTTAGGCCTAACATGGCCTATTGTTAAAGCTGTCGTATAATTATTATTAGTGTAAACCAAACTTGTGGATAGTTTCGTGCACTCTGATTGGCTACTCAAACTCGGGATGGTTTAATATCAAGGCTGTACGCTTGGACCGTACGCCATGACCTCGAGCCAAATACTTTCTCTTCCGGCCTGACCTAACTACGTCTGTAAATACGTACAAAGTACTACTTAGCGGAGGAACTTAAGGAGAAGAGCGTACAGCCCTGAAGAGCCAAATTACCTGAATCCCAAAGCATTTTTGCACTCCTTTTCTTTTTGCTCTAGTTGAAAAATTGTCGAATAGCGAATGCCCGAGAAACGAGGTTTCAAGAGCAATTATTACATTTTAAGGACAATTTTATATGTGAAGGCTATATTAATTTTGTCGATAGAGCAATGAACCACCAGTACTTAATTGATACTAGAATGTTGCATGCATGAATTTCTTTTGCTGTGCTGTCCCCGAAATTCCATTTTTCAAAATAACAAAGTGCCAGCTGAGTCAGCGCAAACAAGGTTGAGAAACATGGCCAAAGTAAGTTGAGCAATTACAGTCAGTCAGTTTTTCGCTGAGTCAAAATTGGTATGCTTTTGTTGGAAATGTTTACCACAGTCTTCGTTGCCAGTTGTATTGCTTAAATGCAGAGTCGCATTTGAAGCCGAATTTGTCTTCGCAGTTTGCCTCGGTGGGTTGCTTAAAGCAGTTATAGTTGCAGTAGATGATAGTCATAATAGTTCCCTAAACGCTGTTTTCGCACGCAGTATAATCAACTTTAACCGTGCAAACTAGAACAGTTTTCAATTGAGTGCCACTTTTTCAGCCAATCAGACGTGGAACGAAAACCATTCGTAACTTGCTCGCACGCGTTTTGGCGCGCTTGACGCAAACTACATGCATTTGTTCCGAGTTCTGATTGGTTGTTATTTGAGTCTCGTGATTGGTCAGAATACTTACTTTGGGTTTGGTTTTGCGACACTCATTAAAAAACTGTTTTTTTAGCAGGTGATTGCCCCATAGGTTAACCCTATCCTGCCTGGGTGGGGGGGGGGGGGGGGAGGGGGCACATTGTGCCCGCGCTGACTTTAATGAATTATAACTTTTAAACGGCTGGACGAAAAATCACCAAATCTCATAACTTTTCCTGACATTTATCAGAGAAAATATTCAAAATGGCGGCTTTGTGACGTTATTGTGATGTCACGACACGTCATAACTGACACGTCATAGGCCCAATCTGTTAAGCTAATGACGTGCTACAAACATGCCAAGTTTCATGGCAAGAGCTTTAATACTTTTCGAGATCTATTGGGGGGGCACTTTGTGGCCCCCTCCCCCCCAGGCTCAGAAACTCAAAAAAAGCCCAGGCAGAATAGGGTTAACAACCTGATCGACTTTGACCAGTGATAGCACAGAAAAAAATCCTGGTGTATTTTAACTACGAATTATCAACCATGACGGAGCCAATAAGATTGTCCGATTAGCAGACTGATGCAGGACCCTGATACTTATCTACAGAATATGTAACATCTCCTCAGCACTCACATGTTGGAGGGAAATAATCCCCATATTTGTGTCTGTACATATGAAGAAGTCTGCGGACAATGAAATTCAGCCATCGGTCTTGTTCATCAGGCTGCGAAACTAGATATCTGCACGTCTGAAAGAACATCAAGAAACAAAAAATGCCGTTTAACTTGGTAATTAATATTGTAAGCAATCTGTGGAAGATACCCTTAAAAGATAATAGAATGATTAAAAACAAGAGCACACGGTGAAGTACTTAGTTTTGGCTCTGAACAAAGCCATGCATTGCAGCGAGTTTTATTAACCATATATTGACAGCCACAAAACGTTGACTAAAACGGATCACACATCACAAGACTGCTTCTTAATGAAGCCAATAACTTTCTAGGAAAATCCAATTTTTTTGTAACTGTAAACCTCTAAACTATGTAGTAAGTTTTTAAGTATACTTCTGAAACAATAAGGTACATAAATCTAAAGAAAGCTAATCATCCACTTTGGCAGGTAAATCCTTGATCCACCAATTTATTCATTGCCGTTGACAAAGGCCTAACCTCATTTTACCTCTGTGAATCTCAATCAAAATTTAACCCTTTAAGCCCTGATATGAAAATGCATTTTCTCCTTACTGTCCTCCGTACATTTCTTATGGAATCAGTAAGGAGAATTTGTCCAAATATCAAGACATCTTATCCTTGGTGATCACTTCCTTTATTCTCATCTCTTGAATGTTTCAAGGAGTAGTGATGATTTCACTTTCATCACTGTTAGGGCTTAAAGGGTTAAAATTGCCTCCCTTTTATGTGTATCAGCTTTTGTCAGGCGCAAAACAGTGATGACGGAGTTCAAACTTAATCAAAAACCATAAAGTTAAAAATCACCTTTTTCCGAGTACATTTCTTTCCTTGGCAGAAAAACTTCCCAGCGGGGAAAAAAATGACATTAAACGGGACTGGTATGCGGGGATAGTCGCGGTAAGTCTGGATTGTGATGGCTTTTTTGAAAGCCCACTCGCTTTTTGAATTATCCTGAGGAGAACAACAAACATGAAAGATAGTTACTACATGACAAGTCTACATAAATTACATACAAGGCCAATGTTGATAGTCAAGTAATATCTTAAATGCTGAAAATTTGGCTAAAACACTGAAATTAAGCAGCGACATACGTGCCTTGAGATGGGGTGGGCGCATACCATTATTAACATATAACAGCGCAACCTTTGAGGGTCGGTCGATTTATGTATACTTTCAGGTGAACTTAGCGTTTTTTTAACTGGTATTTTCTCAGCATGCGAAAGCAGAAAATGCAAGATTCAACGAACCTCGTCAGGAAGAAATATTTTGTGCTTTGAAGTGGGAAATTCATTTCATTTTACCTTTCAAGCTCTTAGGGTTTTTGAACTTAGTTTCGGACCCTTACAATGCTTGATAACACTAACGAAACTAGAGGTAGAAGCGACCGCTGATCACTCACCTGCACTTTTTGATAGGTGTTGGACAGGAGTGCGATGAACATGTTAATAAGAAGGATGATCGTCATGAAAAGATAAGCCGCAAACAACAAACGAGCGAGGAGAGCTGAAACGGTATCAACTGAATCAAAAAATGTGAGCTCCTCTGACATTTGCAGGAACGCCCACGCAAGGTTACGGGTGATCTTCCACCAACTGAAAAAAAAAAGTTATCACAGCTAGTTAGGCGGCAGACGTGTGGTAACGCACGTCACGCAGACTCGTAAAATGGACGTTTTTTTCATTTTCGTCGTCGTCGTGTCCGTCAGTTACTTAGTGTTCTTGAGTTCGTGCGGCCTTTTGAACAATGTTATAATGAGGTAAACACATAGATTTTATCAGGTTGGAAATCCAATCTATGAAATACCGGACATACTAGTGGATAAACAATCATGACCTTTACCGTAGATCTTTTAAGTTGAATTTAATTTTCCATCTAAGATCGCAGAAAACGTCAGGGTAGTATTGACAAAATACATTAGAATAGCTGCAGACGTGTTTATAAAACATGTCTTTAAAGGGAATACGGTGACAGATCGTGACAGTGCGCCATATCGGACGTCCATAATATAATATGTTTACATACATTTAATTCCTTACATACCGGAAGTGCAAATTGTCCATAACAGGTCACCGGAAAATACGAACTACCAAACTTTTTTAAAGAAGCTTTTCCTTAGGAAAAGGGAAGGGGGAGGGAGAGACTATCTGCGGGCTGTAAATTCTTCAGAATTTCTTGTTATAAGGGCTCTTGATTAAAAAATAACTTCACTCTGAGTTGACATCCCCAGGAACAGCTAGAAATTATCATTAACGTGATGTTTTACCAGATATGGCAATGCCGTTTTTGCGTCCCTTTATCCCAACCTAGTCCTCAATACTACCCGTGGTTCTTTAGTCTGGTCTTGCCTCAGGGCAACTAGTATAGTGCCGCTCGTCTGCACATGTTTTTTCACTATCCAATCACAACTCAGAAACACCTCATAATCTCTTGCGAAACACCAACGAAAATTCTGCTGAATATGGTGTAATCCAGGAGCATATTACGGGGTGGTAGGCTTCTGTGTAATCTCAACAGGGTCAACTTGAAGACAGCTAACAAAATCACATTCAATTTACGTATGTCTCCCTTTCCTTTTTACACCAAAAGGCTGTGAAGTTCGAAATCGCTACAAGAAAAAAAATTCGGTTAAACGGTAACACGTCGGGAAAAAGATAACATGGTATTCGTTTGAATCGATGTAGAGGTGCAATCGGTATGAGGTTTTTTCATGATGATGCTTTTTACGTGTAGTATGTGTTCAAAAACTTAAAGCAACTGTCACACACAAGTTTTGTCTGCAACAATTCGGTTTGGTGGGACATTCTGGGTCGTTTTCATACGAACTTTTCGTTCGTAAACATTTGAACTGATTCATACTCCAAGTTTCTGAGAAACAGGCAGCGACGTGCCTTTTGACGTTTGTCCGCTGTAAAGTCTAGTGGTAAAAAGGTTCTTGTGTCAGCGGCTGCTAACAGTATACACTGAGTCAAATCTCTGAATGGTTAACTGGACTGGTTTTTAGCGGAGGCCGCGCGCGTAGCGCGTCAGCGGAGCACTGTTGCTAAGCAAGTTTGGTAACCTATCGACGCGAGAAAATTTGTTCTGACGTCAGTGTACGCCCGTACGTACGTACGTCCGTACAGACTCTGGGGGAGCATGAGGGTAGTCCCAACGCAACCTGAACGTCATCTTTTCTTGGCGGGCAATCGCGCGGTGCTTTTGGGCAACTAGTGCCGGTAGCAAGACGATTGTTCGACAGTGTTGAGAAAAAAATGTCAAGTATCTATAAATGGAAAGAAAATGTTCAAAACAATACTTAGTTGTCTTTTTGGTGGAAGGCGAAAAGTTCAAGTTACGAAATTTGCCTCGAGGACTTTATCTGCGTTGTCAGTTCTACTGCGAACTCGGTCGGCATACTGTTTGAATTCGCAGCATTTCATGGGCGTCCCGACGGTACATGTAGCACAGCTATTGCCTTCTGGTTTTTTCAGTCCACAACCATGTTTTTGCGGTGCTCCAATCAACGTTTCCCAGGAAAAACACCAGCATGTTCAATCAATGAAAGAAGAATTCGAACTGGAGGAAGACCACACAAGAAGAATTGAACTTGAAGGGAATTGGCTACAAGCATAGACCAGCTTGTCTGGTATCCTACAAAGAGACCGTTTAAATCTTTGGTGAAAACAACAAGAATACACGCTAAAGGTGACCATGCCCGCGTAAGGGAAGAGGTAAAGTTCACAGTACATATAAGGGGATTAATGTTCGTGGACATTGTTTTGTAAAGGGAGGCCACTTCATGTAGGTTTACCTTTACACGGCTTATCAGTATAAAATGTTGTTTCGAAGTTCAAGGTTAATTATCGAGTGGTTTTGGCGAGGCAGCACTAATTATGCAATAGCTGTACTGACAGAAACATACATACATCAATCTAAGGATCATACACAAAATCGTGCATGTAGTTAGCTGTTTAGATCAATGGGTGAATCACTAAAAATGGTAGAAACTTCAAACACTGAATGCCGTACTTCCTTATAAACAAGGCTGTGAATAAGTTTTAACTAAAGGAACTGGTAACTAAAGGATAAGCAGAATTACCATAATAGTTTTGTGTTCAACAAGACCGCTGAATAAAAATACTAAAGAAGCATTTTTACAGGGTCCATCTCAATCTGAAGTAAAGTACATACCAGCAGGAAAATGCTAAATTTTAAGATAAAACACTGATACAGAGTTGTGAATATATCATCTCTTCTTACCGGTATTCGTGAATATTTTACCTCAGATTGAGACTAACCTTGTGAAAATGCAACCTTTGTCTTTTTATCCAGCGGTAGCGGTGAACTCGAAACTGGACTGTTATCCCTTTAAGCCCCAATAGTGACAAGCATCTAATTTCTCCTTACAATATCACTACTTGATCAAACATACAGGTCACGAGAATAAAGGAAATGATCACCAGTTATCAAATGTCTTGATTTTTAATCAAATTCTCCCAACCAGTAACAAAAGAAATACAAGGAGAATAGTGAGGAGAACATGGATGTTAGTTTTGGGGCTTAAAGGGTTTTAAATGAACTCACCAGCCTATTCCGGTTTGGTTGCAAACAGTGCTGAAAGATAAGAAGGGTGTACATATGCATTCTGAGTATCCTTAGTTGGTCTCTAATCAAAGCAAGGCCCAAAAGAAAGGTAGTTATTAATAAGCCGTACGCGTTAGTCTTGTTTCCTACATCTGGTCATACTAATTCTGTAGGAGGAGTTAAAGAACCGACAAGACTGTTCGAAAAGAGAAGCTAGGGGGCCGTACTGGAATGCCTCGATTGTTTGAAAGATTGAGAACGCGTGACCGTTAGCAAAATGTCTGCGTCCAACAACATAATTTGGACAAAGACCGACAACTGAAATGTCTGAGCCCGGACACACTGCACACAGAAGTGAAAACGTTGCTAGAGATGGTAGTGTTACTTACGTTGTCTTTCCGGTGATGTGTTGTTTGATCATAGAGGATTCAGCCAGATATACTTTGGTTATTGTGCTTGAAAAAGCCAAAATGATTGCCATGAAATGCACCAATACTACTCCTACATCTGTAATGACATGGAATAACGCTATCTGAATAGTGCCAAGGCCCCTGGAGGCCTCCAACATGTGACCAAAAACTCTGAACGTAAGAAGCATCGTGTTGAAGCCATAAAGATATTCAGCTGTTTCCAGGATACGGTTGTCCGTTACGGATTGAGACTTCGTGGACGTATGTATTCTTAGTGGTACTATACCACAGAAAAAAGTGAAGAGGATGATGAGGTCAAAAATGTTCCAACGATCTCTGAGTAAAAGAAAAAATATTTATGTATCACCTTTGTAAACTGCATCCGGTTAATCAAGATTATTAATCGAAGAGCTTTTTGGGATAACTTGTGCAACTTGTTAGTTGCTTTTTGAGTCTTCATTTTACCCACTCTGAATAACATAACAAAGGCACTTGAAATTGTTTAACTTGTATAAAGCAATAGCCTGAGAAAACAACCGACGTCTCGCGAGGTTGCCACTTGAGCCCTCGCAAAACGACGTCTGAGTAACGAGCGCAGAAATTCCATACTGATGACTCGTCACTACCCAGATAAAGGTAGAGCTTCTGATTGGTTGAGACGAAATTCCCTCACGATTCTAGCAATCAGAAGTACTACCTAGACCTGGGTAGTGACGCGTCATCAGTATGGAATTTCTGCGCTCGTTACTCAGACGTCGTTTTGCGAGGGCTCGTGGCGACCTCGCGAAACGTCGGCTGTTTTCTCAGTCTAATAAAGAAGAAATTGTCACTTTCCCGCAGACCGTTAAGACTTTAACTGGTGATAAGAGATGCTTTCCTGTCACTCGATAAAACGCATTTCGTTATTGGAATTCCAGGTTAGTAGTTAATTTTTCAAGCTGCCGTAAAATCCCGGTTATAAGCCCCCCGATTATAGGCTCATCTACCTGTTAACAAAAATTATATTCCAGTTATAAGCTCACCTTTGGATATAAGCCCCCTCTGAATATAAGCCCCCCTCCACTTATCCTTGCTACTTTAATGTAAGTACTTTTAGAAAACAAAATACAACTTCAAATTGAAAATTCGGAAAGTATAGTGCAAGTAGATCTAGTGCGGAACAACCCGTTACGACCTTGTGTAAGCCCAGGGCTTATAACCGGGATTATAAAGCAAAGAAAAAATGAATGGATTAAGAAGTTGAAGAAAAAAAGAAACACAAGCTCAAGGTTACCTGAGATAACTCTGAAGTGTTTTACGTATGGTGGTCTCGGAACCTGAGGATCTGTTATGAACGAAAACACCACAAAGAATATATTTAAAAACTGTGAAAACTGTGGTGGAGTGAGAGAACATGCGTGCACCCTGCGAGAGCAGACGAACGCATACACCGGTATAAATACCGAATTACAAGTAAGAAAAATAAGCTAGGTGATACTTGAAAGAAACGCTCAACGAAAAACGTCCAAAAGGCCCAAGGCAGTATCTTAATCATGGACACTGGTCTAATACGAAGACAATATGGTGAACGAAGAAGAGGAACCAAAGCTAGCATAGCCTGCGTAGTTGGCGGTATTGTCTTCGAAGGTAAAGTTTTGGTGGCAGAGTCGACTCTACAAGTAGCACAAATAAGGGACATGCTACAGGCCCGGGCCTACAGAAATCAGTTGCAGGCATTTTAATAACAAAACTGTGGTGGAGTAGTAAGTTAAGGTTGCGAGAAACGATTTTCAAAGTCACATCACCTACCCGATGTTCTTCCATAGCACTTCTCTCGCCTTCCGACGTTCCGAGCGTATTTGTTCAGCAATCTGTCCTCCTTCCATAATCAATCGTCCCAGGAGAAAAATTAAAATGGCCCACTCTAGACTTCTGAATGACAGTTGGGAGGGCTTCAGACAAATTGCAAAATGGAGTCCAAGGAGGACGAGGTAGCTTAGCGCATCCCGAACAAACTTGAAATAAGGAGTCTTGTATGTTTCTTTTATTAGTATGTTTCGTACAGGTGTTAAGCCTAAAATGTAAAATATCAATAGAAATGAACTTTAAATCGGATAAGAATTTTGGAAAGCGAGCAGCATTCTATTCACTCACTTTATTCACTAAATCATTTGTCATCTGTTTCAAAATGAAATTGTCCCTCGAAACCCTGACTTATTTATTTGAAGAGGACTGGGTTTGCGACATTTGGCATGCATGATGTCGTTAGTCACAAGACGTACAGAAATGTGCAGCCACACAACAGCCTAGAAAGTTTGTGATACTTGTTGTCACGTGGCACGTGTTTTGACACTTTGCTTCACTACGTCACTACTCACACAAGACGTGACTCATTTGACAGCAACCACACTATCATCAGTTGTATCCATAATATTATCATATCTTATTTAAAGCCTCGCATGCCCAAGTATACTACGCTCATACCATGTGATGTCTGCATCCGCCCAGCGCGCATTTCTAAAAAGCCTCGAAACTTTTCGGGTCGATTTGGGGCACGATAATTCACACTGTAACTTGTAAACAAAGAAGTTTCTAAGTATGAAACTTTGCTATAAGTTACACATTTCTTATCTCAAAGACAAGCTAAAACAACAGCTTTGTAGAATGAGTGATTCATACTTTTACGAATTGCCTTTCGGGGCAGAAAACTTTTGGGGCTTTCGAGAAACGCGCCTCTGGTCTGCATGCATGCGGACCGTTTATTTTTTTGGAGTTATCTCAGGGGCACACAATAATGTGAACTAAATGAAATTGTCACGGTAATAATACTACACACTAGATTGCTTCTAGAGTTCGTAGATTCAATTTGGCTGCGAGTAGCGGCATTTCTACTCCAGCCGGATGTATTCATTTCCATTTGTATAATTTCGAAATCACTGAAATGTCTCCACATTACCTGGTGCATGGGCCAAACAATACATCAAGGGAAACAACACGATGTCAAAAACACACCAAAAGTTCAAAAACAGCCACCATCCGTGTTTACAGCCACGAAAATCACCATACCACCTCTGAAGCATAAGGTCAATGATGATGGGATGATCGAAAAACTGCAAACACACACACAAAATTAACTAACTAATAATAATACTGATGATGATGATGATGATGCTGATGATGATGATGATAATGATGATGGAGATGATGATGATGATGATGATGATGATGATGATGATATCAAGCCAACTGGGAGCTGGTCTTTTGCGAATTCGGAAATATCCCGTAGGTAGTGAAACAAAGGAGAATGGATGATCATGTGCAGATGAAATAAGAAATGATGATGACCTTGGTAGTTAAAGATATCAACTTAAACAGTTGATAAAAGAACAACCCGGAAAAACTCAGGCTTGAACAGGATTCGAAACCATGCTCTCTGCGATAACGGTGCAGTGCGAACCTAACCAACTGAGCGAATTCACAAATGACCAACTCCCAGTTCGCTTGATAGCTCAACTGTATAGAGCGCTGCACTGGTATCGCAGCGGGCTTGTTGTTTTTATCAACTGCCTAAGTTGATATCTTTAACTGCGAAGGCCATCATCATTTCTTATAGTCCGGTTTCCTAAATAAGGCCGGTGTCGTGTGCTTTCACCGGCGGCTTTCTTCCCCAACCTCAGTTCGTAATAAAACCAGATTTTCGCTTTAACAGCACCAACGCAGCACGAGAGTTGCTTAAGAAACTAACCCAGACGAAAGCTTCGGCTCTCTTTTCGGGAAACATTGAGATTTTGGACATCGTTGATGGCCATATTGGATAGTCCTGCGAAAATGCCTATCGCAAACTCTTCACCACAGGCAGCCCAAGCTAAGGTTGAGAGCTGTGCATAAATTAGACCGTTTTTTCCACGCTGTGCATAATAATGACATCAGCACACTATGCATAATAATGACATCGGCAACATTTTAGAGTTTGTATGGAAATGATACAAAACGTCTCTAATTGCCACAAATCAGAAAAAAGTCGAAATAAAAAAGATTTGCCTTATTTCATTGTTGTATTGGTCATTATTTGAGGGCTTCCTGGGCTGGTTTGAAGCTTTTTGGGCGAGAAATTGAGGTTTATATTTTTCATGTTTACTGAACGTTTAGAATTAATTAAAGGCAGGAAACAATTTCACACTGCACCTCACTTGAGGTTCGATAAATTCCATCACAGTAAACGAATCGGCCTGCAACTTCAAAGGTGTATTCTTGGGTCTTGCGCATACCTCTGTTCTTTCTCGTGGGTTCCAGATCCTAGTTTAAGCCGTCGAAAATCCCTCTAAAATACTAAACTCGCCTTTCCTGGTATGCGTTATCATTTGAAGTGCACACATGAATCATTGCGAGCCGCGTTTCGACGACAAAATGTCCCTCAGCCGGGGACAGGCTGAGTGAGATTGTCGACATTAGCAAACACGACACTGCGGAGTCCAGAGAGGTCGGTTTACAGAAATAGAGAAATATTAGAACGGCCGTGAAATTCACTCGCCTCACTTGACTTGGAAAACCATGATTTTGTTTTAGGGACGAAAGAAGAACTATCTTTTGCTGCACTCTAATCAATCCATTCGATGATTTTATGCCGAGTATTTGGCGCAAGTGATCCTGCTCACTGCCCACAAATCAACCTCATTATTTAATTCCCATATATAGGGTTGTCTGCCCTAAAAAAATATATTGCTGTGACCGTGGAAAATACCCACCACAATTTCCATTCCTTTGAAAACCGGTGCAATTTTTTTTCTAGATGGAAACTGCTCCTCGTCTCTGCTTCTAAATTTCGACAACATTTTTTTGCGGTAAACAGGTAAATGTGACGGAACAAATCACTATGCTAATATATTGTCGCACGAAGACATTAAAGCGTGCTCGTGGCGTCAAGTGAGGCGACTAAATTTCACGGGCGTGCCGACAGTTTTCTATTTCCCTCAAACCGACCTCTCTGGACTCCGCAGTGTCGCCTTCTGCTTGTGGACAATCTCACTCAGCCTCTCTCCGGCTGAGGAACATTTTGTCGTCGCAACGCGGCTCGCAATGATTCATGTGTGCACTTCAAATGAAAACGCATACCAGGAAAGGCGAGTTTCGTATTTTAGAGGGATTTTCGACGGCTTAAAATAGGATCTGGAACCCATGAGAAAGAACAGAGGTACGCGCAAGACTCAAGAATACACCTTTGAAGTTGTAGGGCGATTCGTTTATTGTGATGGAATTTATCGAACCTCAAGTGAGGTGCAGTGTAAAACTGTTTCCTGCCTTTAATTAATTCTAAACGTTCAGTAACTGATAAAAAATATAAACCTCATTTTCTCGCCCAAAAAGCTTCAAACCAGCCCAGGAAGCCCTCCAATAATGACCAATAAAACAATGAAATAAGACAAATCTTTTTTATTTCGATTTCTTTTTGATTTGTGGCAATTTGAGGAGTTTTGTATCATTTCTAGACAAACTTTTAAATGTTGCCAATGTCATTATTATGCATAGCGTGGAAAAAACAGTCTAATTTATGCGCAGCTCTCAACCTTAGCTTGGGCTGCCTGTGTCTTCACTAGCCATAACACTGACCCACTAGCAGACGTTAAGTATAAACAATGGCTCTGCACGTGCGTTATACATTTTAGAACATTTTTTCGCCACCCTCTGCAAAACAACAACGTGAAATGACTATATCATCGAACCATCGTAAATTGAACAACACACGGCGGTAAAGTTTTTTTTTCGGCTTTAGATGCACTCTTAAACGTGGAGACTTTGAATTCAGCTCTTGGATAGTTGGAGCAGATTAGACAAATGGGATCATTGCGGCTCACTAGATTAAAATATCCTGAACGAAATTTGGCGCTGCCTTCGTGTTTGCCTGAGACCTCCTTTGTTGTTTTTGTCTGCAAATTTTCTTTTTTACCACCTAGCTAGATTAGTTCTACTTTGTTGTTTGCAGGAGGTATCAAATTCAAGGTAATTCAAGGTAATGAATTCTGAAATAAATAAATAAAGAAGTTAAAGTTGCAGTTTACCTTCCTTTGTTCCAATTTAATAGCAGTCTCGAGGATGCATTCAGTTTGCGGATTGGTGGAATCGGAAAACGCTTCTCGTAGATTTTCTTGATATTTCATAGGGTCAAGAAAACGCAAAGTAAACTCTTCAACGCGATCGGCCAGATCAATGAAATCCTCTTTGTCGTGCTCGCTCTTGTCTGCCCGATCATGAAGCTTTTCAACAACCTGACAAAATTCCAAAGGGTGAAATTAGCAAAAATTTTATTAATGAGCGTCTTTACATTCAAACAAAGGGATTCCGATGAATGCTTCAAAATGACGGTTGAGTCGCTGTCCACAATATCGTGTTTACGTACCCTTATCGCCAACAGCAAAGGATTGTCTCCCAAGTCCATCAAGACCTTTGCCGTCAATGTCGTTTTGATTTCGCTGAACTGTTTGTTTTCAATGTCGGCTAATAATTCTTGTTCACGTCTTGTTTCAACACAATGATCTATCGCTGGAAAGTAAAGTCAAACGTGCACCGTAGTTAGACATATAGATGTAAATGGTTTGAACCCAGGAGTCATATCATAAGTCGGTAAATTATGATCGTCTGGGTGAGTATAGTCCCGAGAAGGACTGTTTGTGATGACATTGACTGACGTTTCAACAACCTGGAAAGTCATAAACAAGTGGAAGTCATCATCAGAGTCAAGTAATGGACTGTGAATCGTCAGTAGATGTTATAAGTCTCTGGCCGTTGTCCTGATTGGTCTACGATCTCGTCACGTTATTGGTTGTCTGTTAGTTAAGCCGTGATGTTATTGGCTGTAAAGACTGTAAAACGGGATTGGTGCGTCTCGTATCTTCACTGTTGAAGCCGTTAAAGATCCCACATCCCTCTTTGAAAAAATTCGGAGAAATAGTTTCTAGTGTGTAGTGTCTGCTCTTGCCTTCCCAATTATTGTCTTCACATGCCAAGCAAGATAAAAAATTTAAATTAAATGCAGTGATATCGGCACTGCTGGGAGGGAAAACTTAGAAAGCAAACTTGGGCCTTTTAAAATTGGTGATGTTCGCCCACAATGGTAACTTTAGACGGCCAACATCTTCGTTAAATGTTTATAAACTAGAATCATTGAACTATTAACAGTTTGGATAGCCATCGATCATTTTATTTAGAAACTTTTTCCCTCAGAAGAACAGGAGGAAGTGTCACCCCTACATAAGGTTTTCAAGACGTGCCGTTTATAGCAGCTGTTCGCTTATCCCCTAAACACATTTAGGCAAAGATTGGGGAAATATGAAGTCATAAGTGGTAAAAGGTAGTACATTGTTTAGTTATATCATATTCTACATGTCTATCAGGAAAAACGTTCATTTTGAGCCTTTTCTTGATAATCTCTAAGTTTTTGTAAAATCCAAGATGGCGGCCATTGTGGTTGCCATCGTGGATAACGTCACATGCCCCCAGCGGCGCCACAACGCATTCCTCATACCTCAATTTGTAGAGCACATCACATGCCATCTATCAAAGGTAACATCTTTTGAAAGTATTGTAGCACAACGAAAACTCAAGCATCCCACGTATCGCTGTGGGTATGATTTTGTTTTTACTTCCGGGGGTTAAGGAAAGATTCTATCAGTAAATTGTATCAAATTTCGGCTTTATTAAAAAAAAATAGACAACTTGGCACCTTTCTCGTTATCTCGTACCCCCGTTATCTCGAACAATTTTCCGCTACTTTTGAGGGTTTGAGAGTGGCGGTGTTTCACCACATACAATTTCCTTTTTTTTTTTCTGGAAGGTGCTGCTGAGATTAGCCAAAATTTTCAGAACATGCCATGAACATACCCAGGCTGAGATTTAAGCACCATGCACACGAGGCAAATCTCCTAAGACAAATGTTCTTGAACAAACGTTTTGAATCATACGTGCGACAAGAAATATCTTAGTTATCATTATTTTTTAATTCCATCCACCTACTTTCCATCAGTTGCAGTGAAGGAAGTTCTCCATCTATTTGGTCGAGTTCTTGGGCGTCTGCAATAGCGCACCTAGGAGTCAATGAAATGTCGTGGATTTAGATCTTACTTACTCGGTGAGGGCACCCAGGTTAAAATGAATCACGTGATTTCACGTCTTGAGGCACTGGGGCAAAACAAGCAAATTATATGTATGAAGCTTCCGTTGTGTATTTCTCCCCCAAATGACCCAGATCAGCGGCATTCTTTATGACTCATTCGTATTCAATAGACGATACTTTTCCATACTTTTCGTTCTTTTTAATAATGTAACTTAAATTAAAATTCTTTAAGTTTTTGTTAATCACATGAAAAACCTATCTGATTAAATAATTGCGAATTGATGCAACAGCCCTTTTGACAGATACTTTTTCTAGGGTGGTGAAGAAAAACTGTAAAAAAAAGCTATCAAACTTTGCAACTTTTCCTAAAATGTATCCAGGTTCAATTTTTTTGTGACACGTCTTTGTTCTCTAAATTTTACGTTACACACAAATTGGCATTTGTCTCTGAATTTTGGTATTTAATTTAAAAACCATTATTTTTTCGAGGTAACTTTTTCATTTTAAGTTCATTTTAGTGTTCTTTTATAGATTTTTCATAACTTTTTGGTCAATTATGCTGGTATTTAGAAGTTTTGGAAAAATCATAAAATCTGTGAGAGATTGTAATATTAGTGTCGTCATAGTTATTGCGCATGGCAGCATGGGACCACGTGGTCCTTGGAGAGCCGCCATGTTGTAGAACTCGTTGTGTTCCTGTTTTCATCGGAGTTGCTTCGCGTTAAGGGATTCTGATAAGCCGTTAAGAGTAGAGTTGTATGTGCTTTGAAAGACAAATTCTACAAAACCTACTGAAGGTGGCGGATCTAAGATAGCCACCTTTTTGAGATCGTGACGTAATTCAAAAGTAATGTAATGTTGCAGACCTCCAAAGAACCATTTTTCCATGTACAAAATACCCTCCTGCCCCTTCCCTAAGGATAAAAATAGCCGTTCTGAATAGGGTTTACTAATAATATAGTTAAATTTCACTTGTCAAGTAAGGAGAGGATTTTTGAAACATTCCTTACGCGTCTGCTCATTGCGATTACATTTCCCACTGTGATATTGATTTTCTCCGGTTAAGCACCTCTTAGTAACGATATGAAATATAGCAGTACACTGGTAGCAGATGACTCGGCATCAGAAACCAAAAAAAAAAAACATCAAAAAGAATTATCCCAAACAGTGCTTCATTGCACTGCGAATATATGAGAACCAGGAGGGCTTCTGTTGGTACTAAGAATTCTCACCTGCTTTCACTCTGTTGCCTCGCGGATTGTTGTCTTAGTTCAAATGAAGAACGGGAATTAAACAACTCAAACGATTCTGGTACTGAAAAAAAGGAGAACAGCTTTATTAAGTTTCATAACATAGATTGGAGGCTGTGCGCGCTGGCATAAGTGCATAAAGTGCATAAGTGCATAAAGTATAGAAAAGCGTGTTTTAATGTTTTCAAAGATGCTCCGCAAGACAAAACTTTAAAGGTAGTTAGTTTTAGAAAGGCAAAGCGGTTTCTAAGTTATTATTCTTTATGAAGAGAAAGTTTCGGTAGATATCCTGGAATCGTCGGCTTTGGCAAAAAAAATACATAAATGAATAAATAAATAAATAAATAAATAACACTTCATTAGTGTAGTAATGAAGCTTTGACAGCTTTCAATTTTCGCCTTGCCTTCTCTATCATTGGGCATATAAAGAAGGCAGAGCTTAGTAATTAAAAGTATTGCCACAAAACACTACAGGCATTTGAGAACATTAGAAAAGTGTTGAAAGCACTCGCCCTCTATTCGTGCTTTCTATATTTCTCGTGTTCTCAAATACTCATCGGGTTTTATGGCATGCATATACTTGGTTATCCCTTCTTTGTATGTTAAATGAATCAAATGCAACGGATAACGCCAGCATATCAGACGTGAACAGAAGGCTAGGTTACTTAGCCTCGGCTTCTGAATCTAATTTTACACACATACCTCCATCTACCCGATCAAGAGGGCAACCATCCACAACCACGCTAAATGAAAAAAGAAAAAAAAGTTGTAAGTGGCACAGAACCTAACATGAAACCTGCTTTTGTAAAACAAGAAATTGTCAGTTAACCATTGAGAGGGCTATTTAAAGGTGAAATTACTAACTCGACTCTCCTCCTATTTTGTCACTTCAGGGCTACAGATTATTTTGATATTTGACCAAACTACTCTAAATGACCCCTTTCTAAAGGATTTTATTGTATATTCTTTTCCAGCTCACCTGTTAATAAGGGCACTTGATTCGTCTCTTGCTCCACCAGAAGGTTCTTTTAAGAGAAATGCGCGAGACACCAATCAACAAATCTTTTGTTTTTCATTTCATTTTATAAATTAATGCTTTCACAGCCTGCATAGCTGAAGGAATTATAATTCACATGGAATCTGTTCGCAGGAATAGTCAGGCTGTCAGCTACCTAGGCTACTATTTTCATTGTTATTGTTTTATTGCTTTATAAGCCTGTAGTGCAGGCGTATTTTGGGCGAGAGAACGCCGAATAATTCTTTGTATGATATAAGGCTCCAATTTAGAATAGGAAACGGGCAGAGGGTCGGGGCGAGTCAACGCTTGCTACGCAGGCTGTTGTTCTATTTATTTATTTATTACTTCTTTTCAGTCCGCTGTCGGTAGTCCGCGCTCCGCAGTCCGCAATTCATAGTATACAGCTCTTTCGGAGCTCTTAGTCCAAAGACCACAGTCTCGACACACAGAGTGTAACACTGCAGAGTGTAGCCATGAATCATCAGTCAGGCAGTCAGTCGATCCGACAGTGAATAAATCGACCTTCACTAACTGAGTGTTAGCGTTAATTCAGTGATACAAAACTCATAACCATTTAGCTGGTAGTACACACAATCGAACGAATGATCAATCAGTGGTTTCAAACTTTTAATGGATTGATCAATTTAGTCAGGTTGTATATTTCGTAAATTTTTTCCCTTCTGTCTTCTTTTTATGCACTTAATTCACATACCACCAATATCGTAATCATCTTCCGTTGGCATAGCCACTTGAATATCTTTGTTTTCTGCCATTATTACCTGTAAGTAATATGACAAAAATAGCTCACACTACACTCAGTCTATAATAAGGTCCTTGTTAAACTGCATTTTATATTAAAATAAAACGATAATATTCAATTACAGTTGCGATGTTATCATGACATTTAAAACTTAACGAGGCAGCTGTAGTGAAAATATTACCTCATGATCATAGGTGTGAGACGTAAACACAAGCGTGAAATTTCAAAATTGAGGCAGTCTAGTTTACTACTGCATGTTGTCAGCGAAAAAAAAAAGGTTTTAGTAGGTAGGTCCTTCGAATTAAGTAACACGTCTTTCGAGGACATTAAAAATGTTAACATGTGGTTATAACTTAAAAAAGAAATGTGAACCGAGGATCTCATTCATATTTATTTGATAGCCAGGGGCACCTATAACGAGAAAATTTTAGGAAAAAGCTTAATTAAATTTAATTAATTAAAATTTCCTTTTCTGCTAACACAGGTTGGTCTGTTCGGATTCCTTAGCTGAAAGCTTTAAAAACAAATGTCAGGCAACGGAACCTTATCACGGCCGAATTTCCGATCGGCTGTTGGCATTCCGAAAATCCCTACCTCGGACCTTGTTTCGCACTCTAAACGGCATATTTTCCCTCTGCAAACGAAATAGAGTAATGTTGCCATGCTACGAAAGATTGAGTCCGACACTGTTTGTCAAAGAAAACTCTCAGTAGTTCGTTAAAAATATCTCAGGCAAGTTATGCCTTCAGAACAGGTATTCAGCCGAAACGATTCGCTGGGTGACCGTGGATAAGTCATCAGGCAAGCTTTGGTTTACTTTGTGAGGTGTTCTGAGGGGTACTGTTAATAGCTGTGGTGTCCACCACGAGCCTATTTTAAACTTCTGTTTTCCTCGAACTTTTGTTATTCAACCCTTAATGTCTGGTGCTGAGAAAAATAGTTCGTTTTGTTTTCCTAAGAGTCTCCCGAGGCGAAGGCTGCGTGGGATACGTTTGAATTTAGTTAAGGCCTCTTGACCACTAATCAGCCAATGACAACAACAACAATTAGTTTTATTTGCTAAGTTCTTACAGTACAGTTGACTCCCGATAACTTGAACCTTCAAGGGAAATCAAAAAAGGTCCAGGTTATCGAGGGATGGGATTCCTGCTGACACCACTTATCACATGTTTTCTTACAGGAACAACGGACACGTTTTGGGTACCAAAACACCAGGAAACTACACTCTTTTTTTTATAAGAACGTCAGTTTTTTAGCTGAGGCTGAACCGGAACTGAAATGGCGATTTGAAATCTCTTTAAATTAATAGTATAGTATTTCAGTAAATCATAGTTCTGAATGAATTAGGAAAGAACTGATAGGTCAAGTTCTACCAATTTCCTAAAAGTTCATAGGAGTTTGCTTTAAGAATGCGACGTCACAAAAATTCTAGCATTTGGTGCTGAAATAGGCCATAAATGACTCTGGCTGTAAATTCCGCAGATTATTACACTTTGCTTTATTCCCGTGAACATTGCTTATTCTACAAATATGAAGACAAGATAAAGACGTTCTTAACAAAATCTTAGCCTGGGCATGTTCTTAGCCCGTTTTTAAAATTAAGGCCAGTTTCAGCCTCGACGTTCTTATAAAAAAGGTTCTCATAGAAAAAACGAGCGTAAAGTAATTTACCCAAAGGACAATCAGACACATCAAAACTACAGTGCTGCTTCATTTTTCTAAAATTGCTTTAAAGTAAATTCAGTGCTCTGGAGTATGTTTTGTCTCATTACACATTGACAGACAAGCTTCGAGTTATCGAGGGTTCGAGTTATTGACGGTAAAATTACAGTAAATGTATGGAGCAAATCCAGGGGAAATCAATTTTGGTTCGACTTTGAGTTACCGAGGGTTCGCAGTCAACTGTATTGCAAAAACTTGTATATAACTCAACAAAATGAAATAATGATGTAATAATGGAAGTGGGCGTTATTACTTAGGGAAACTGCAGCTGACGCTAAATACGTATACAGTAATTAATATTTATTTCGTTGTCAGTGATGGTCAGTCGGAACTTGATTTGCATACGGAGTAGTTCGTTCTTTTTCTAGGTTCTAATGGATCAGTCGTTCACTGTCACGGTGATTTATATTGCGAAAGTGGCCACCATCCTAAATGAGAGACCTAAATACAGACCTACCTCTGTACTTAAACATCACTTAGTTTTACTCAGCTCGATTAGCTTTATAGTTATCCTGAGTAAACATTACCTCTTTTTGTATTAATATATTATATTGTAAAGTTTTAACTTTTTTTCCTTTTTCTATTTGGTAATAAAGCTTGTTGTTGTTAAATACACAATCTATATTTTGTCCAGGATTGCAGTTGAGAACTGCTTTAAATAAAGCTTTCACTCTTTTTCTTGTGCAGTTCATGAGAAGAAAATTTATTCCCGCTATACAGGGATCAGGCCTTTCCGCCTCTAGTATTTATGCTCTTTAGCGTTTCTTTTGCGACGATTCGGTTCTTGGCTTATCTGTTGTCTCTCTGTGAACTTTTTGTATGTCAGATTTGTTGGTCTCTACACTTTCCGTCACATTAAGGAGAAAGCATCTAAAGTTGCCCGATGAACGCATGGTGTAGCATGCTTTTTCAAGCACTAATCAATTGCAAAGTTCACAACTCCGTAATTTCTTGAGCACAGCTGGCGAGATCTATTGTGTCAGTTGGAATAAAGCGGTACTGCAATCAAACCAATGTTTTCTAACTAAAGAACGTACTTACGTCTAAAATCTGCTGCCTTTAACAAGAGAGAGCTAGTCCGGATATGTCTTTGGTGCTGTTGACAAAAATAGAATCACTTTCGATAGCAGCTGGATTGACAAAATAATATTGATACTCTATCAACATTGCATGGATCGTTCTTGGAAGCAATTATCAGTTGTTATTGGTAACTTATAGAAGAGCCATCTGATTCATTGGTTTAGGATGACACGCAGCCCTGTAAAACCCTATCCGACTGCACAGACCAGTAATCAAATACTTGCAAACCTTGTATCGCTTAGGAGCCTCGATCTTGCTCTTTTTTAAAAAGATCTTGCTCTTTTTTAAAAAGGCTTGAAAGCAGAATTATGTAATGACGCAATTTGTAATTTGTAATTTGTAGTCACGGAATTTGTATGGATGCCGGGGTGCCTTTAATGCATCAGTCAATTCCAGCTGCGCCCATGCCCCCCCCCCCCCCGGGCTAACCCCCGGGCATTAGCATTTTTTTTTTCTCGGATGGCAAATTCCTGGGGGTGGGGACACTTTAGCTACCAAATGCCCCGCGGTGTGGACGAAGGAAGAGGGCAAATGCCCCGCCCCCGGGATCGTACGTCCCCAATCAACACTGCAGCAGTTTTCATTCATTGCACAATAATACCACTTTCAGCATTTTTATGTGTGATTTTTCATTTCTATAGGCCTACCTCTCTGTCTTCTATTGTTTGTAACGGCACTATCCGATGTTAATAAAGTTAGTATACATGCCAAGTGATGATATTTTAATACTTCACAGACAACAATACTACATGATAGTTGATTGTTACTTTAATGTTTTGTTTTAAACAGTTCGCTAGTAAACAAAAATCTTGACATTATAAAAGTCTGTTGTAACGTCATCTGTTGTGAATATTTTAATAATATGCAAAAGTATAAAACGACGATCCCTATACACATGTTTAGAATTTAAGAATCATCGCGACTAAATTTTATTTAAATCCTTAAGAAGAATGCGTACGTCGATTCACGTTGATCGTTCCCGATCTCGCTATATTAAGTGATAGTTGTGCCTTGATGAGCAATGAAGAAATGCATAAAATCGAGAAAACCTCCACAAGTTTGTCCAGTCCTTGGCAGACGATCCAATCTGCGACGAACAAGTGCTGGTCCTTTGCGATAAAATCCTCCATGTTTGGATTTCGAGTCGGAAACCACATGTGTGTCAAAAGCCCGGGGGTAGGCAAATGCCCAACCCCCGGGCCTTGCCAAATTTGCTAATGCCCCACCCCCGGGACTGACAAGGCACGCAAATGCCCCGCAGTTGCCCGGGGGGGGGATGGGCGCAGCTGGAATTGACTGATGCATAACTTGCGCATGCTATTGTAGCTTCCTTGCGTCTCCAGGATCATGAAAGGTTGTCTCATTCGTGCGTCACTAAGATCAAGATTTTAATAGAAAGGAGAAGAGAAAAAGGATTTATCATTCCGAACAGCTTGCGGAATGTATTACTCGGAGCAGCTTGTGGAAACATCTTTTATTCCTTTTTTATAACGTTTAAATATTGGTCTTGTTCACACCCTACGAAGCCGGAATAAACACCTTCACGTCCATCCAAAAAATCAGACATACAATGTAAAACTCCGCGAAAATTCGTTAAGGAGTTTTCCCTGGACCCCGGCGCAACTGGATCCCGACCCTGGATAACAGTTAGATGCTATGTTTTCCCAAAGATTTAGATTTATTCTATCAAAATTTGCCATCACTTGGTTTGTAGTGCGCGCTCCCATAAATCTGTAGAAATTTTTTTCCGCGATATTGGGTATAGGAGAAGAAGAAGAGGTGGGCGTATCGATGAATCTTTGGAAACTTGAAAAATATCACAGTTAAAGGTGAGTTGAAGTAAATAATCAATAGTTGGACACCAAACAGGTCCGCAAAGAATCCCAAGTCTTCTCGTATGGGGGTGGATTTTTCTGGGATATGCACAAAAAGGTTTGCTCAAACGAATTTCAAAAAGATACCCGGTTTAAATACAGGACAAAATACTCTGGTTTGATAGGAAACGTAAAAACCACAGCCTGTTAACAGCATTTCTCTTTTAAAGCCAAATAAGGGAGCGCCCCCCCCAACCCCCTAGGGCCGGGGATGGGCCTTAAGGCCCGTTTACACAGGCGATTTTTGTCGCGCAACTCAATGCAATTTTTGTCGCACCGAAGTTGCAACCTCAATATCGCGCGTATAAACCAGCTGCGATTTCAGCGCGATTTTATCGCAGCGATATCGCAAAAGTTTCGAACCTGTTCGAAACTTGATGCAATTTTGCCGCGATTTTTGAATCAAATGTGACAATCATGAATCAGAAGGGAGCCCTCGGGAGGTTTTGTCGCTCGCAATTTGTGCAGCCATGAACGTAAACAAGGACAAAGAACGTACTAAAACAACAACAAGCAACGTCCTCCTCGTCATCCTTGCTTTTTAAATTTATTTACATTTGCCGACTTGTAAAAGAAAACAAAACAAAATCTAAACAAAACAAAACCAGATTGAAGCAAAAGGAAACGAAGTGAAACAAATCAAACCAAAACAAAACGTGTGCGCCTGCAGTGCAGCGAAACTGCTGCTCAAAGTTACCGTGTTTTGTAAATTGCGGCGATAAATCGCACTAAAATCGCGCTGAAATCGCAGCAGGTTTACACGTGCGAAATTGAGGTTGCAGCTTCAGCGCGACAAAAACTGCATTGAGTTGCGCGACAAAAGTCGCCTGTGTAAACGGGCCTTAATAAATACGGAAATTTGATTTTCCGTACTGTAGCGGTTCTTTTACCTTTATAGAGCGTGACCTCCTCAAACGCCGCAAAGAGCGATTTAACCGTAGATCTGGAAGCACTACTTCACGAGACTGATTGGAATTCATTCACGCATAACATATACTATTTAACGAATCACGTTCAATGAAGTTCATTGGTTCACGGGCCATATTAAAAACAGGTTTTTACCTAAGGAACTTTAATTTTTGAGCTGAGGCTGGGCAGGGACTAAACGATGTTATTTTTGGTTAATTTGTTCCTGAAGATACTACATTTTTATCTACTGAGTCTGTGTTTTAGCAAACACTAGTGTGGAGTTATCCAGAGAGAAAGTCACAATGATGTTTCTTTGCTACATATTTTACCACGATTCTAACACTTTGAGCTCAACTGGGCTTGAAATTTACTTGGACGAAGATATTCCTCTCTATTTTATTTGTAAAAAAGTGAACATAAAAAAGACGCTCTAACAAAATCTCAGCCTGCGTATGCCAACCTCCGGCCTCGAAGCTCTTTAGGATAACAGAAAAAAGAGACTGTGTTTAAAAAATGTACTTGAAAAAATGTAACCTTAGGAAAACGCTGCCACTTGTCGAGAATCTAATGCATTGACTCGTTTCTCAGAAATATCTCCAAAAAGGTGCAAATCAAACAGGAAGACAGAAACGATTAATTCCACCTCAGTGTTAAAAATCTCAGCCACGATCGTGAACGCGTCACATAAAAGGGATAGCAGTCACGTCCCGCGACTTTTGAAACAGGGCCCGTTAGATTATAGGGCGCAGGTAATTCCGGCGCGCACATTCACTTGCTTTGTGTGGCTTCCAGCTTTGTTCGTTCACGTTCATATCCCTCCTGCGCCCTGTAGATTATATGCTTTGTACGTGCCTCCTCGTGGACGGACGTGCCCTACTTTCCCTAATTGCTAATTGCCCTGTTCGCCTGGGGATAGCTTCACCTCACCAGGTTCTTTTACACTGACCAAAGAAAAGCTATGTAAGAAAGCTACAGGGTCTTTACATGGTTTCCTTTCCAACATAAATATTTATTATGGTGCCTCCTTCAAAACGATTGTCAGCTTTTTTATTCTCTTGTTAAATCCAACTGAGACCCCTCCACGGTTTTTTCAACTTCTCCATCACCGCCGCTGGAAAGAGTGCCTCAAAATCAGTAAAGTTGCCAAGTTTGAGAGAGATAGGATGAGAACTAACAAAGATATGGCTTCGCAAAGTCGCAAAATTTTATAAACGTTTGTATGGTGAGGGGCAAGTTTGTGCCCCACCCTCCACCATACAAACGTCATAAGATAAGATAAGATAAGATAAGATAAGATAAGATAAGATAAGATAAGATAAGATAAGATAAGATAAGATAAGATAAGATAAGATATAACTTTGAAGCTTGTCAGTGACTATTCCTGTCTTAGATGCCCCGGCACTAGTGTTCCACAATACGGCTCCTCTATAACTGAACCTCCTTTTAAAATATCGGGGGGGGGGGGTGGGGTGGGGTACTTCCTAGTAATAGCCTAATGGTGATGTGCCGCTAGGTGGGGTCGCATTTTCACAACTGCATTGACTAATAACGGGGTTGCATTTTCAATAGGAGCTAATAGAGTCACTAGTAATGGGGTCGCAAATTTGTGGGATTTCAGGGGTAAGTAGGGAAGGCAAGTAGGGATTTGGTGCAAGTAGGGATTTGGTGTATATTTGCCCAAAAGTGACTAATATGGCGTCTAGTGACTAATATGGCGTCTAAAGTGACTAATATGGCGTCCGGCAAGTAGGGATTTGGTGTATATTTGCCCAAAAGTGACTAATATGGCGTCTAAAATTGGCTACAGAATAGACTATAACGGGGTAGGGGTTCGGAGAGGCCAAAAATTGACCCAAGTCCCCCCCACCCGGGTGAAATATTCGGTAAGTGGAAGTGGTACTACTAGTTTGTTTTCTGTATTTCTTAAGTTATTATATTGGACGTCATGTCCACTCGGCTGCTAAATTTTGAGCTCAAGCATACAGGAACTTCATGGAGGCGGGCTTCGCTCTTTTCTGACAGTAGCACTCAAACTCGGCAGGTTCACGAATTATAGGGCGCTCTTTCTAGCAGTGTCGATAAATTTTCGCTAACTGGCCCTTTTCAAAAGTTGAAAAAAAAACGTTGGAAGGGTATATTCTCTTGTGTATACAATTGTGAAATTTGGGGTTGTTTTCAAAAATTGTTTGGGAGTAACTATGACAAATTTTGTATCGAAGATCTTTGATCAGAATATTAACTGAGCCTATGAATGACAAAATATGTAAGACCATGTAAAATGGTTTTAGGAGTTCACGGTCCGCAAACTTGGTCGCTTCCCCTTTAAGTTTTGATTAGTTTAGTTTAGTGTTTATGTGTAGTACTCTGTTCATGTTATTTTAATGCTTAAAAATAACATAAAAAAATCATACACAAGTTTTAAAAATGTATTCCATTTAACCTTCAAGTTGAAGGTTAATTGTCAGTTGGTCTTCATCAAATGCAGGATGGGGCCTGCTGGATGGTGCTTACAGCCGACTGTATGCATGACCACACCTAGACCACAACCATCAGATAAGATGAAGACCATGACGTAAACTTTCTTGCGCGCGAAGCAAATCAGAGTTTGTGCTAACTCTGTCAGTGCCCCGATGGAGCTAATCATTGATAGCATGGTATAACAACATTCAGTTACGCGGTCGGCCACCCGGCTTATCGACAGTGTCGATCCTTTTCATTTAAGAGCCTTTGATCTGTTTGTTCTTGATGGTTTGATTTAATAGTTCCATGCTGATTGTGACCGACGTGACCCTTTTATAATGTCATAATATTTTTCAACCTGGTACTCCTTTCATATACCTAAAGCAAAATTGCACCTCAATGATAAGCCAAAACAATAGAATTTGCTATGATCGCCACATTTTTTCCGGACTTTCCAGTCCGTTATTTCTATTACTTTGCAGCGGATTTTGTGACTCTTTAATTCACATACTAAAATGACAATTTTCCCAACCCTTCAGGTGAGTCACGAGTCACGCGCCGTCGCTACCTGTGGTCACGCCACACACAATTCCCTGAAATACGCACGCTGTTCAAAAATACTTGCTTGTCTTTTACCTCTACCATTCCCCGACTTCACAGGGCAAAATACACAGCGTGGTAGGCCCGGGTAGCTAACCAGGAGTGAGCAAATTTAGCAGATATTTAAAATGCAGAGGGCGACTTTCATGTGACTATATGGTCACGCCTCAAACGCCATGATACCCATAGTTCCATATTTTCGTATCCAGTTCCATATCCGCTCTCTCGGACGTGTATCGTGGCACGGAAAGCAGCCTTTGCAGTTACAAGTATCTCCTTACCTTGTTAGCATTTGCATTTGCCCTTCATTCCAAGCACGATGGTAAGTACACAAGTATTGCAGTATTTTCTTTACATTTTTGAGATAAATGAAATGAAATTTAGCGGGTTTAATGGGCAACATTTCGCACCGGCTGTTAGCTCAAGGTTGGAGATTAGTCGTTCGAGTTCGCGAGACAATTTTCTTAAATCTGAAGAAACAGATTAGATTTAGCTTTCACATTCTAGGCTTAGAGACTAATTGCTTCTGTTCAAAATATTAAGCGGGAAGGAGAATATATTTCAGTGCAAGAACCTTCTTTCGATGTTTTTGACTTCTCTGATAATCTTTGTAATTGGTTGTTCTAAGCTTCCTATAAGTTTCTATGACAAGGCCTGGCAAATTGAACACACCCAAAGTATTCAAATTTATTAAATCTCCGATCCAACTGTTTTAAAATTTCATTCGTATTGGACTTTACAGAAGCCAAGGTAAGCGCATAAATCGTGTTGCATAGTAATGGCAGTGGATAGGAGTAAGTGTCAATATCCAGCATTGAGCAATATCAGAGTAATGTGGGCTGTCAGTTTTAGTTTTCACCCCCCACCCCCTGGGAGAAGATAGCTTGAGCTGCTAATAGGGGAGGGAGTGTAGTTGAAATCTCCCCCTACACACATAAAAGAGTAATATTATGTATGTAATGTACAAGTCAATAATGCCAATCAGTAACAAAATTATTGAATAAGATTGAAACAATCCCAATAGTCCAGGTTCGAAACTGCTCCTACATGTAGCAACCATCTTGGATTTAGGGAGATCCAGGCAGGTGAAAGACATTTTTAAAACTGGTGTATGATTTTTTTAATTCCCCTCCTTGGGGCCTGGAATATTGATCAAAACAATCTCTTATTTTGGATTATTTATTTTTGTCATTTATTTCTTCCCCTGTGGCTCAATATGACCTACCCTGGGAAATGTCTTCTCCCACTGAATTACCAGTATAAGTGGATAGTAAATAGTGAGTAAGTTCGGACCTGGGAAAAGTGTGGCTGGATATGGTGTAATAAACACAGGTAAGCTTTCCTTGATAAGTGCTATAATGCAAAACATGGCAAGTGTTTTTTTTGGGCATGCTTTCTTGTAGAAGAAAAAAATTGAATGAGGCACTAAGGGTCTCAGGTGAATGTGGTTCTTAATAGTATGCAGACCATCCTTCTTAAAGAATTTCAGTAGATTTTAAAATTGGAGGATGGGGCTTTTCTATGACTGCAGCTTATCTGCCGGTGTTTTTAATACTATAGTCGAACCTCTCTACAAAAGCCACCTTGGGGACAGAGGTGAGTGGCCGTTGTGGAGAGGTGGCTGTCGAGAGGTGGCTGTTTGTGTAGGTTTGACTGTATCTCTCTGTTTTATAGGCAGAACCCTTGCGTGTGTGCATCACTGGAGCAGCTGGCCAGATTGCTTACTCACTCCTTAATTCTATTTGCAAAGGAGATGTCTTTGGATCTAATCAGGTAACTGCTGCAATTATCCTTCCAGAATTCAGTATTTCTACAAGATTTCTAGTAAATGGTAAAAATTAATTTGCCAGCAGTATTTAGCACCACTGCAATACCATGAATCAACCATGTTGCACCTGTGTTGTGTTTGTTGTGATTGGCTGGGATAGGGATTTACTTTGTCTTTGATTTTCAGTTGTACAGTACCAGTCAAATGTAAGTTGACAGTCCCTCGCGTCTCGATCCTCGCATCTCGAGACTCGATTCTTGATTCTCGAAAATTTCGAGAATCGAGTCTCGAGTTGAGTTTCGAGAATTTTGAGAATCGAGTTTCGAGTCGAGAAACTAATGAGCTTGTCGCTTGAGTGATCTCTTGAGAAATAAATCAGACAAAGAGACCGAACTCGATCGCGAGCGTTATTATTTACTGTTTACAGATCCAACAAGTGTGTCGAAAAATGAGGTGCAAGCATTGCCGTTTTATGCGATCAAATAATGACAAATGATACACATGCGTTCAGAATTCGCTGCTCCTTTCCTCATAGGGTGAATTATCCGCTTAAACTTTCTAATTATCGGAAATTGTTGCGTTAATTCTCAATACGGCTACTTGGCGAAACGCTCGAACGTATTACTAAAATCGCTCAAAAACTACAACTCAAGCTTTTCCCAGTTGTTGCGTAAAACAGGCATATTACAGGCTCAACGTAGTGACAAGCTTTATATAAGCGATGCTAAATTTCCGAATATTTTTGAATTTACACATTTACATTTGAAACAGAAAGGCAAAACGTCTGTAGAACTCCAAGTTGCATCAAAAGCATCGTTGCGTTACGCTTATTTAGTGTGAGGTTTCAAATTTCACTTTTCACGTATGCAAATTAACGTGCGTAGGGTAAAACATAAATCACTTCTTATTTATCCCTGAAGACACGACAGTGTGTATTAAACTTCGAAACTGTGTCATTTTATATCAGTTTCATTCCTGACTTATTCTTTTTATGACGGGTTCTGTGTATTATTCGTGCAGTTCGGCAAATAAACAAACGCGGCTTCACGTGCACGGCATCGAAAGGGCTTCGCGGTCTGACAGATTTGTAAATTCGCATTCACTTGCAAAGTTTCGCCGATTTGGTCACTAACTTCTAAAGATGGATTTCCATCCACAAATACAAACGTCATTTTAACTCATTACCGGCCGCGTGTTTTTTGATCGATTCGCTAAATTAGCAGTTGGTAATAAACAACCCCATGTGCAGTACGAAACGACAATTTATAGGCTCGAAAACACAACACTCACTTGATCTAGAATAGTTAGAATTTCTAACTTTCGAATAAAATACACCAGTTGTCAATTAAGAATTAGCCAAAAATACAATCTTGAAGTCAAAATTTTGAAAATTTACGCAAGAGATTCACATGTTGTCTCGCGCGTGAAATCAAACCACAACAGAGGATTTGTGTGTGTTTAGGTCAGATTACTATTTTTGGAAATTTCATGAACGAAGATTCGCAGAAGAGGAGACAGTAAGCTTTTCTAAATAACACATTTATTAATACATGCCTTTATTCGTTTCTGAAAACCAAACGCGTTCAATTCTTTCTTCGAGGGAAGCTACGCGCAAGCGATTTCGGTCGATGTGCAAGTTATTTTGAAGAGCATTTACTGATGCAAACTGTGCACGTTTTTCAAAACTTTTACGAAAACTTTAAGAAATACAAAGAATCCTTCAATTAAGAAGTTATTTCGGTAAAAATTTACAATCAAATGTGTAATTTACTCTACCGTAGACTCGTAGAAGTGCTTGAGCATTTCCCAGAAAGTCCGCAGTTCAAAAAATCTCTTGCGATGCAAGATTGTCCTTCACTTTGACAAAACAGCTGTTCGTCCTCGAAAGATGTTTTCTTCGCTCTAAAAGCTCTAAATTCCATCTTTATTCGCTTTTAAACGTTCACTGTCTTTTGAAAATGGATTTCTGTCTGTGTATATGTAAAGGGAACTCGAGGCATATTCACAAATACCAAGCGGACTCAATTTCCTGAACTTCAAGATTTATAGATATCCGGATATTGTTCTGCTATCGTTCGTTTGTGTTGTTTCATGCGTATACGCAAGTTGACATAATGTATGCACTGAAAGTCGCGGAAAGTCGATGTTTATGAAATCCTAAACTCGGCGTGCGAATGGCTATTGTTCATCCTTCGAGAAATAAATCGTTTTCTCGAAGTTCTTTTCGAGTTTGCATATTCGAAAACTTCATGTTTCTTGATTCTCGATCCTCGATTCTCGCGTCTCGAAACTTGAACGTCTCAACATTCGAGACGCGAGAGTCGAGTTTCGAGGATCGAGTCGAGACTGAACTTACATTTGACCGGTACTGTACACATTATTGTAATGTGCAGTTCCAGAAAATATCCATACCCACCCGACGGAAGGTCATTGGAAATTCCAAGGGGGTGGGGGGTCTCAACAGCCAAAATTTTTAAAGGAAAGTATGGGGCTTAACTGGAATTTCCAGAGGGGTAGGGGGATTCAAACCAAAAAACCTTCTGTGAGAGGGGTATGGATATTTTCCGGAACAACAAAACGGGCGCTACATAGATGTATTTTTTATTCCTTATTTTTCAGCCATTGATCTTGTCATTACTGGATATCGAGCCGATGATGGGAGTTTTAAATGGTGTGGTGATGGAGTTGCAGGACTGTGCTTTTCCTTTACTACAAGGTATGTATCATAAGCATTTAAAGTGCATATGACAGATTTTTTTTAATTTGCCTGATCGAATCTAAATGACATCCTGATATGAATATCAAAGATTGTTTTTCGATTTCGATTTTCCTTCCCCGCGCTTTTGCCATTTAAAAACGTGAAATTTTACTTCCGGTCATGCCAAAAACTGTGCAAAGGGAGACCTGGGCATAGTCACGTTGTGACGTCATACCAGGAACAGAGTCAATGCCAAAACAAGCTACATGGGTTGGATTGCGGAGATCTAATTCATTTATTTTTCTTTATTCCGCAACCGCCAAATTAAGCACGAAATTATGTGAAACTGCTGATGTTACAAGTAATCTGGTCAGTGATTTAAGCTTTTAGAGTCCATCGAATGCGAATCGCTAACTTCTGAAGTTGAAAGCGAAACAGAACTCGAGATCGAGAAAGAAGCTGTTCAGAACCAAAAGGTCCTTACATAGACAATCCGCTTGCCGATGAAAATTAACTTAGAGAATACTATCAAGAGGTAGAGGAGACAGAACAAAGAAAACAGAATCTTGAAAAAACCTATTTGATGGTACTGTAGCGCTCGAGACGTAGTAAGAAGTGCCACGATTTCTCATCTCCCAGTGTAAATATTATAATATTATTGTGCTTGGCTAAATAAACCTTGTTCGCGCTCCACTAAATAAATGCCTGTTATGCAGGTTATACTTTCATACTCTTACAGGTGTAGATGTGGTAACTGTGCTTTAAACCATCTGCAAAACACCGTAGATTGTCTTTGCTTCAAAGAAATTCAGAAATGTGTCAAATCTCTCAAAGCGCCATTGAAATTGTTTCGCGCAAAGCCGCAAACTTGACACAACAACAGGATGTGTAGCAACCTACCTGGAACTGTTCAGTGTTGTCTGACTTTAAAACTGATGGTTGCTACGATCAGATGCAGAAAATATAATATGATAGATGGTTCGGAAGAGAAGTGAGTAATTCTCTGCGTTCTTGTGGACTCTCTGAAAACGTTGTTGTTTAGTGTCTATGTAAATTATTGTGCAATAGCAAATTTGATTGATATTTCAGGTCTTTCAATAAGAATAAGCTGCAGTAAGATTATTAAATGAAGATTAGAATTTGCTCATTCCTTTCAAAACTTAGTCAGACATGTTTTCATCATAATTGTGTGGTTCCAGAAAATATCCATACCCCCACCACGGAGGGAATTTCACGTAGGACCCCCCCTCCTCCCGGATTTTCCGTTCTTTGAAGTAAGCTATAAACCCCCCATCCCTCCGGATTTTCCACAGTTTGTCAAACAACCCCCCAACCCATCTGGAAAATTTCGTTCAAGAAGGGAAAGTGTTAAAAATGAAGCAATTGATCCAAATTTAAATGAAGCTAAGCCGTTCCGATTATCGTAGGACGCGTTTATACTATTGATTAGCGTTTAAAATAATAACGTACATAGTCATAACTTACTCGTAACATATTATCTTACCAATACCAACTGTTCTTCTCTACGTCAAACAGATATACTAGGTATCTGTAAAATTACCTTGACAAAAGCATGTAAAACGTTCGTTTTAATTGAAGAATTCGCTTGAAAAGTCGCAGTGTTGCTGATAAACGTTACTTCAACATGAACGCAATCATAAACAAAGAAAACGTACAAACAAAATTAAGGGGAAATGATCAAAATAGAAAGAATAATGAATATTGAGTTCTCTAAAGTCGTTACACTGCATACCAGCCCTCAGTTAAGAGCCCGTTACTTGAAGGTGCAAGAGTAGCAAGAAAGCCGGTAAACGTATTTGGCGACACTTGTACTTCGCAATAAATATTCTCGTTGCTGAGCTTAGCAAAACACGACTTCTACGAGTCAATGAGATCGCGCTTCGCTTGCCAGTTGCCACATAAGGAAGTTAAAAAGGACGGACTGATTGTTCGTAAACAACTCTTATAATTAATGTCAATCGTGAAGGCAAGCTTAAAATTTACGTTGTTTAGACAACGCGGACATCTCGTCGAAGGATCGTCGTCTTGATAAGTAAATGTAACCACTCCTCAGGTACGCGTTGCTGTCTTCTCGAAGACTGGTAACGAGTAATGGCCGCTACTTCTACGCAACGACGATGTTTATTTCGTTTCTGCCCCAATATCGCTTCCAAAGCGCCTTTGGGAGAAAGAATACCTGTATTACGTTCAAGGAAAGTGTTTACTTAGCAGTTAAACTAATTTAATTCCACAATAAAGATCTACAAATTTGGTAAGTAGTAATTTTCGAACTTTATCTGCAGCTTATATCGGAATGAATCGAAGTTGACCCTCTGGAAAGTAATTTATCCGTTCACCCCCCCTCTCCTCTGGATTTTCCTGGGCTTTTGACCCCCCCACCCCTTCGGAATTTCCAATTCCCTCCGTGGTGGGGGTATGGATATTTTCTGGAACCACACATTTTATAATTATCCTTAGACCAGTTGTGCACAAATGAGGGATGTTATAATCTTTACTGCAGTTATGAATCAACACTGGTCAGTATATCGGAAGTAAACAGTGCAGAAATTTCGAGTGTCAATTTGCCTAGACGTACTAAGTGTAGCATGAATGTTTCAGAGAGTCCACATGTACAAGAATGCAGAGAAATTCTCACTTCCCTTCCAAACTAATCTGACAACAATTTCTTCCATCTACTGCATCTGATCATAGCGACCATCTGTTCAGACAACACTGAATGCCGGGTGCATTGTTTCACATCCTGTTGTTGTGTCAAGTTCGCGGCTTCGCGCGAGACAACAGCGCTTCGAGAGATTCGACACATTGCTGAACTTCTTTGCAGCAAAGACAATCTACAGAGTTTTGCAGATAGTTTAAGGCACAGTTACTACATCTACACGTGTAAGAGTATGAAAGTATAACCTGCATAACAGGCGTTTATTTAGCCGAGCACGATTATAATATTTACACCAGGAGATGAGCAATCGTGGCATTTCTTCCTGCGCCTCGAGCGCTTCGGTACCATCACATAGGGTTTCTAGATTCTGTTTTCTTCGTTCTGCCTCCTCTGTTTCTTGATAGTATTCTCTAGGTCAATTTTAATCGGCAAGCGGCTTGACTGTGTAAGGACCTTCTGGTTCTGAATACAGTACCGCTCGAAAGTATTGGTGCATAAGCACACGGCGAAACCTCATCCGCCACCATTTTGTTTTCCTCGAATTTGCCACGGTGGGACGAAAACCGCAACCTCGGTAAGGACGAAAGCGACTGAACACCGCGGCTGACTTGACGCGGCAATGCCTCGGTAACCAAACAATAGTGGCTAATTTCAATTGTTTTGGCATGTTTATACTTTATCTCACAGGGGGGAGATCAACCCGGTCTAAAATCAGAAATGGAAAAACTGCAACGTTTTCAGAACAAATTTGCGAAGAAAATTAAATTAGGCAAGATGTCCTCGTCAGAAGCTCTGAAGTGTCTGAATTGGCTCCCTCTGGCTGGAAGACGTCTTTCTCACCGATGTACCGCCGTAGAAAATGCAATCAAAGGAGACATTCCGCAACATTTTGAAAGTTTTAAATCGACATTAAGAAGTTTACATGGCTACAATACTAGACATGGCTACTTACCTAGATTGCCTAAACCTAAAACGGAATGCGGAAAGAGAGTGTCCTACTTCCGTTTTACAAATGACTGGATGTCTCTCCCAGTATTTTTAAGAAAGCCAATGCCATGCACAATTTTTAAGAAAAACCTTAAAAGATTCTTGATGGATAAACATTTTTAGACGATAAATAAATATTTTTTTTAGATGTACGACGTATTGTTAATAGATAATTATTTGTAATTAGTTTTTTAGGACAGTAGATAGTTTTAGTAGTTTTAATCATTGTATATTTTATATTTTAGATCTGTGACATTTGTATTTCTTATTTTAGATTTTAATACTTTTTATTTTATGGAGGACCTCCCTGAAAACCACATGTTTACGTGACGGGCGCTTCCTCCTTAAAGATTGTTTTTATTATTATTATTATTATCACTAATATTCTCAAAGGAGCAAATAGACAAAAGGTTAGCAGTATAACTTCACAAGATTACGCTTCATGATAAAACCGATTTCGGACTCGATCGTGTACTGTCACGCCGGCTTGGCATTGCAGGTGCTTTTATCACCAAGTGCAATTACAAATAAAGAACCTTAAAGATCGTGTTTTTATTGGTATTAGATCGTTTAAGAGAGCTATGAGCAAGCCGATGTATTTAAATGTTTTTCGAGCAAGCCGGTAGTCCGTGCGATACAACATGAGAGATTCTCGTTTCAGACTTTGCAAGATGCCACAGTCATGCACAATCACAATAGAATGGATTGTCGGGCAGCCGCAAGCAAACTTCAAGCGGACGAACAGAAGCTGACACGTTCAATAGTAAAGTAAAACATGTTCTTTATTTAAAAAAAAAAAAACAGTTTTAGTCGGCAAACACATGACTATGTGTTGCCAAGTGTTGCGTGAATAATTTGCATGCTGAATGCGATGTAAGCTAAAATTTTCAGAATTGAAATATGCCTTCACCATACTCAAACATGCCGTCAAAAGCGAAACTGCTGAATGTAACTTGAACTAAAAAGTGAAAGTTATGATGTTAGAAAGAGAATTAGGGTAAAATAGCAAGTTTTTTCCTGAGATTATTTTTAGTTCATGGAGCATTGCACTGGATTTGAATTTGCCTGCTGTGAGTCTCAAAATAAATTGTGCGAGCGATGAATCGAACCTTTCTAGATCTTTTGCGCACTTAATCCTTCGATGATAATTGAAATAGTAAATGAAACTCATGTTGAAACTCAAAGACAATGCCAACTGTAAAAAAATTTGTAAGAAATAGCGATATATAGCCCGGAGTTAGTTTCAGTTCAAAAGCGCATCAAATTTGCATAACGGGTGAAATCTGACCTTTTCAATGAACGACAGATGGTATGTAACGCAACAATTCCATCTCTATGATATCCGTTTTATTTCTTCTAGCTGTTGCAAATGGCACGAGTTTCCATTTCTAACGTTTGTGTTCGGCAAAAGTGCTCAGAAGTCACGGTTTGTGAATCATGGTAAAAGCAATCATGTGAAACCTATCACATCATAAAATCATCGGCGCGCGACGTCTCGCCTATTGAAGTTAATTAATCTTTGAAACAAAGGAAACAAAAGGCTATTCAAACACCACCACATCCTATTCTTTACCGCGGTATTTTTGACCGCAAAAACTGAGGTAAAACCGGAGTTTTCAAAGAAGTTAGACGAGGTTTTCCCGAGGTCAAACCGGAGATACAAACTGCGATTCCACCACGGCAGTATCGCGGAAGATGCACCAATACTTTCGAGCGGTACTGTAGTCTTCCTTCTCGTTCCCGAGTTCTGTTTCGCTTTAATATTTACACCTGGAGATGAGAAATCGTTGCATTTCTTGGTATGTCTCCAGCGCTTTGGTGCCATCAAATAGATTTTGTAGCTTGTGAATTATTTGTTCTACCTCCTTTTTCTCTTGATAGTATTCTCTAAGTCAATATGCATCGGCAAGCACATTTGTCTATGTAAGGATCCTCTGGTTCTGAATAGCTTCTTTCTCGATCTCGAGTTCTGTTTCGCTTTCAACTTCAGAGGTTGGCGATTTGCATTCTGTTGACTCTAAAACCTCTAAATCACTGCCCAGCTTACTAATGTAACATCAGCAGTTTCACATAATTTCGTGCTTAATTGGGCACTTGCGGCATAAAGGAAAACGTATTAGATCTCTGCAATGCGGCCCACGTAGCTTGTTTTGGCATCGACTCCGTTCCTGGTATGACGTCACAACGTGACTATGCCCAGGTCTCCCTTTGCGCGGTTTTTGACATGACCGGAAGTAAAATTTCACGTTTTTGAACGGCAAAAGCACGGGGAAGGAAAATCGAAATCAAAAAATAATTTTTGATATTCATATCAGGATGTCATTTAGATTCGATCAGGCAAATTAAAAAAAATCTGTCATATACACTTTTAAGTCTCAATATCAATATGCATTCTCTTCCATGACTTCCATATTTTTCTCAAAGTACAAACTGGGAGAATTTATTTAAACATCAAGATATTTCATCTCAGGTGATCATTTCCTTCAAGGAGGAGTTAGATACTGATCACTATTGGGTCTTAAACCCTTTAAACCCCGAAAGTGACAAGCATTTTATTTCTCCTTACAACATCACTACTTGATCAAACATGGAGGTTATGAGAATAAAGGGAAAGATCAACTACAATGAAATGCCTTGATGCCCAGGGTTTTCATTAAGAATTGTAGAAGCAGGAGAATAGTACAAAGTAACAGGAGAGTATTTGGAATGAGCGAAGGTCGTTACCCTCTGGGGGGGGGGGGGGGCATGCTCCCCCAGAAAATTTTGGAATTTTAAACCCTCTGAGATGCCATTTCCTGTTATCTGACAGGAGATTTCATTTCTCTCTAGCTGCCGAACAAAAAACAGTGCATACCTTAATAAAAGTGGTTCCAAAATGTTGTTTTATTCTTTGAATTAACAAGCAAGTAAAGTCAAATCAAGAGCTCTAATCCTTTCACTCCAAGAGTCATTTCAAATGGCTCTATCTTACAAATTTACCAAATACTAAATAACATACCAAAGTGTGAACATTTAAATGAAAGCTATTTCTCAATATGTTGCAAGCTGAAAGCCAATATTTTTTCGGATGCTTTCAGTAGTGAAAGGGTTAACTCTATTCATCACCTCCACTGTCTCCACTGTCATTACTCTCCATGCTTTTAGCGAAAGCTTCCAGAGAGTCTAGCTCTTCCTCGACCATGTCATCAAGGTGAAGAACATGAAGTGCCTCTTTATATTCCTCTCGGATGTTCTGCAGCTCAGTGGTTGATGTTGCATCTGTCTGCGTCCCCATATTTTGTACGACTGTGGTGGGAATGGCAGCTTCAGTTTCACTGTTGGCTTCTGGCTGCGTGCTTGGCCTGTGGTATGGGAGCTTTCTTCTCTTCTTTACAGCTTTTCATGTGTTCCCAGCTTTGCTGACCAGAGAATCACAGGCTTTTGTATGTGGGACAGGGTCATTGATGGTGATATGAAGAAGAGATGTAAGTAAGTCATTCTTGATCTGACTTCTAATCTTCTTCTTGATCAATTTCATCTGAATAGCGCCTCTTTCGGGCCAGGCATTTGAGACTGGAATTGCAGGTGCTGCTTCTGCTACCTGAACAGTTCTTGGATATACCTGTCCAAATGTTGACTTCATGGCCATGACTCTTTTAAGTGACCACTCAGTAGGTGTGCCTTTCTTGCCATCCAGTGTGTCTTGGGATGTGTTCTTTCCAAGACAGCAGATCGTACTTCATCTTCTTCCATTCCGTTTTAAATTCCTCTGCCTCGCTGTCATCACCATCAAAGAAATGGTCAGCTAGAGCCTTAACTTCTGCATCTCCATGGCTATGGAATGCAGGACTTTGCCTGTTTGGTATTAGCATGGGATCAAATGCTGAAAATGCACTGAGCACAGGCAGAGATGACTTAAACCTCTTGTCAATGTTCTTCACAAGGGCCTTGATGTATTTCTGGAGAAGTCCCTGTAGATCTCTGACATTACTTTCAGTGCACACAAGCTCCAGGGTCTCAAGACGACCACCACTAGAAAGATCTTGCTCAAGTTGTTTGATGGGTTCTTCTGTGATCTTGATGTCATTCAGCCTGTCTTTGCTGTCGTCGATTGAGGGCTTAATTGAGGCATAATTGATAGCACCTTTCTGGAAGGATTTGCTGAGAGTCGCCAATATAAGAAGAATTTTTACAAGTCATGGTTAAAATAGAAAATTGCCGAAATTTGCATTTGCTTAGCGGTAATTTGATATTCATATTTATTTAATATACGGTAAACATTGCCACATCTATTTGTACAGCAGTTTGTATCACAAAAATCGTTTTTTTTTGGCCAAGTTTTCTTCTCTTGACTTTGTTGATTTGATTTCTTCGTCGTGTACTTTATTAAAGAAAAAATACTTTTCGCGCGTAATAGACGTACGCATGTGAACGAAAAATAATTTGTTCATGACATTCTGTGTATGTCTTAGAAAAAACACCATTTTCGCCAAATATAATTTCCTACTACATGACAGCTCCACGTCTGTATAAAAAAATAACTACAGGCCATCGAAATTTAGCCGGAGAATTCTGCATAGTGGCCGGAGAATTCTCCAATCTCCGATGCCTAATGAACACCCTGCCTGATGAAATTCTTCCAACTTGTATCTGAAGAAATCAGTGGAGGCTATTCAAGAGAATATTATTCAAATTGATATTGGGGCTTAAAGTGTTAAGGGTTAAACCATGTTCACACTAAAACCAAAACATCCCTGGTAGTAATTCTGCACGGGACCTTAATAGGATCCTAATAGGATTTTGTAGGATTCTACCCAGGATCCTGGTAAGATCCCACTTAAGATCCTGTGGGACCCTATTGACATCCTTTGGGATCCTACAGGATCTTGTCTAGGATCCTGTTTAGGATCCAGAAGGATCCTAAACAGATTGTTATAATAAGGTCTTGAGTAGTATCCTGAAAGTTTTTTTCAGGATGCTGACTAAGATTGCATGAAGCATGGTTAGGATTATTCTCATAAATTTAGGATCCTGGGTAGGATCCTGTGTGAACTAACAGGATCCTGTCAGATCATATTATGATCCTAGAAAATCCTGTACAGGATCCTGTATACAATTTAACTGGGGATGTCTTTTACTGATGAACATGTTTTCTGATTTGTTAGTTGACTTAATTGCTATTTATTTTTCACATGTACCTGTATGATGTACACATGTACTGTATGTGTGTTGTCCAGACAATTTGTAGACTGCAGACCTGGAGCTGTAAATTATCCTAGTGAGCAGTAAAGTACTCTGTGTCCCTTATATAAAGTCCCCAGGTTAGGGCAGTAGTCTGTAGGCTGCAAAATGCAGTGTGCAAAGTTTGTTAGTGATAGCGCAATCATGTAATTAAAAGTAAGCATCACGTTTTGAGAACAAACTTTGTAAGAAATATGTAGCATTCAGTTAGAACAAACCAGTTGGAGTCAGTTAGCACATTTTCATTTCCTTTTTATGCAGAGGTAATTCCAACTGCTGATGCCCGAATTGCTTTCAAAGACATTGATGCAGCCATCTTGGTTGGTGCCATGCCACGGAAAGAGGGCATGGAGAGAAAAGACCTGCTGAAAGCCAATGCTAAGATATTTGTTGTGCAGGGGAAAGCATTGGAGGAGGTTGCTAAGAAGACTGTTAAGGTATGATTTAAGGGGAATGCACTACAGCACTTGAATAAGCCTACCAGGAAATTACTCACTTGCGGAATTAAATTTTAGTGATCTGTCAATTTCCTTTGAATTGGCAAATTTAGGTACAAACTAAAAAAACAAACTAAGAAAAACGTCAATCACAATGACAGGGAATTATGCATGTTGATTTAACTCGAATGTACAATTTGACTGAACCCTTACCAAAAATGATGGAGAAGGCTGGTTTACAGAAGTGGTTATTTTAATGTCGGCAGTTTTTATGTGTGCACATTGCAAAAATTGTTTGCAAAACTGGTCAGTAGTGAATTTTTTATTAATCAACTAGTTCCAGTTGGATGTTTAAAAGTAAAGCAGGAGTCTTGTTGATTTTTAGAAGTGTTGCATGTTGAGTTTCTTTGTATTTTTAGGACTTTTTCTAAGGCTTATCTCAAAACTTCATTAAAGAAGCAATATTAATTATGGTTTGTTTTATTGGAAGTCTTTGTTTGTACATGTATGTATCTTGAATAAATGATGTTTGTTAAATGTCATAAATGAAGTTATTTATCAATTAAATATTTCAGGTACTGGTAGTCGGTAACCCTGCGAACACAAACTGCATGATCGCTCAGAGGAGTGCTCCATCCATCCCAGCAGAAAACTTCACTTGTTTGACCCGACTGGATATGAACAGAGCCAAGGCTCAGGTAATTTTCTCTTCAGTTCTAAGGGGGTTTTACATGAGGGGGATAGGGGTGAGGGCTAAGGGGGTGTATGTGTTATGTCGTGCAAAGAACTACGGTGGAATGGTGTTTGCACATTGTTTGATGGAAAATAAAATAAACATCCTTTATTTTCCCTTGGGCAGTTTGGCATAAGTTGCTAGTGGTCCTTGATGTGCTTGTCTGCACAAATACATTTTGAATTGCAGAAATCTTGCAGTGTCACACTCTGAGTTAAACTCTACTGTGAACAGTGTTACACAGCCTTGATAAACTTTGGTGTTATCGTTGTAGATTGCTTCCAGGATTAGCACCAAAGTGGAGCAGGTGAAGAATGTGATCATCTGGGGAAACCATTCATCAACTCAGTACCCTGATGTCAATCACGGCACAGTTGGGCGTGTGTCCATCAGAGAGGCCATCAAAGATGACAGCTGGTTAAATGGTGACTTTATCAAGGTATTCTGTTGCTCATGGAATCTTTAATGTTGAAGTAATTTGTGCGCGTGTTTAAGTTACAAGCGTGTACTTTAAAAGTTACGTGTAATGGGGATATGTGGTGTTAATTAGCCATTAGCTTGTTAGCCTTCTGATGTGAAGGGTTGTGACTTACGGCTGTGTTGTGTTGTTTCCTTGGACAAAAAACATTACTCCTCAGTGTCTTTCTTTACCCAGGTGGGAAAAAAGTGCTACCTGTAACCCTGCTGAGGAATAACATCCCATCCAGGAGAGGGGTGGGGGTAGGGGGGGGGGGGGTAAAATAATACATGTATTCCTAAATCAAGTTGCTTTAAACTATGGAAACCAGAGTTCAGCAGAGGCACTGGCTGTGTCGATTGCTCACAGTCAGTGTGTTTCTTCACTTTACCCTAACATTTTATGTGTTTCTTGAAAGTGATTTTTCCTCTGTTCATCAGTGAAACTGATTTGCGCTAAAGCATGCTCCTGTTTCTCATCATTTTAGACTGTCCAGAAGCGTGGAGCAGCTATCATTTCAGCTCGTAAGCTGTCCAGTGCAATGTCAGCTGCTAAAGCCATCTGTGATCATATGAGAGACTGGTGGTTTGGCACTCCAGAGGTAACGTACACCCTCTCCCACCCGACCCTCCAAAAATCCTTCATTGAGTTTGGTTGTAGCCTGTGAAAGGCCTCTCAATGTGGGGCACCATGCAGCCCCCTAAAATGCCTTAAACAGGATTGGCTGAGAATAGTAAATGAACAAAAGACACCATGGTGCAAGCCCTGAAAACAATAGAGCTACATAGCGACAGGGTCCAATAAAATTAGAGGTTCTTAACCCTTTAATGAAGCCTTTAAAATGTATAATTTTTATTCTTATTGTTCTCCTTACATTTCTAATGAAGTAAGTAAAGGCGAACCTGTCTAATATAATTATATCAAGAAATCTGATCCTGGGTGATCACTTTCTTCATTCTCATCACTTAGTAACCTGGCATCATGCCAGGTTACTAAGCAGCAAAGGTTACGTTTATCGCGTCGTTTTTCAAACGTTGTTGAGCTTCTTAGGTGTTTTGCTTGTCTTCTAAAGCCCCTTTCCTCCCCTCCACAATTAGAAAGGTTAGTTCGACATTAGTATGTTTGAATTTACAAGCCTATATTCCATTTTAAAATTATGGACAAAATGCCCACATATACATGTGTTGCTAAAACCTGCTAGAATGCTTGTGTACACGTGATAATAAAAATGTCATGTTGAAACTTGCTGTTATTTTTTAATATATCCATAGTAGTTAAGAGAAAATTCTAAGAAATACAAGATTAGTTTTCCAAGAAAACTGTTACCCAGAAATAAAGAAAACTTAGTTTTTGCCCTCAAAAATAGGGGGTCCACTTACACACGAGATCGACTAATACACGGGTAAATACAGTAATACATGTATGTTTGTCAGCCTTATAATACAAGTAGTAGTACAAAATTAAATAATGCTCTTGAATGTTATTGATGATGAATTAAATTTTCTGATTTATTTCCAATGATTGTTCAGTCGGCCATGGTATTTAAAGTGTTAGAAAATGAGACTGAAATGCTCTTTACATGCACAGCAGCCCGTACTGATGGATAATCTTGATGAGGTGCATTCATGTAAGTTTCCCCACTGCTGTTTGCGTGTAATTTATTTGTGTGTTACTGTTCATTTTCAGGGTGAGTATGTGTCCATGGGTGTGGTCTCGACTGGTGCATATGGTGTCCCAGAGGGCATTGTGTACTCCTACCCAATGACAATTTCAAACCACAAATGGCAGATTGTGCAGGGTCTGAACATTGATGACTTCTCGCGTGAAAAGATGGATGCCACGGCAAAAGAGCTTGTGGACGAGAAGACTGCCTGTGAAGCTTTTCTTCAGGAATGACTAGTTTCCTCTCAGCTCTGAGTGATACACTGCATGATGTACCACAAATGCATACACTAGTTTAGGTCAGAATGAAGTTCTGTAAACTGGAAACAAGAATCGTGTTGTGTCTCTTGATTTATTTTTATTGTAAGTTAAAATGTAATTAAAGATACAACTCTCATACTATGGCAAACATGTTTTATTAATTTATCAGGGTTCCACATTGGATGAGGTCAATCAGTGAAAGTTTTCGGCAATTCTGGTTTTTCCTGTAAATTGGTTTTTGGTCTCTTATTTATGCCCCTTTTTCAAACTTTACCTTTTATGATGTTAAAAGTTAATCAAATAATCATACCTTTTTGCGCATTTACTAAGAAATACTCTTCGATTGAAAAAACATTATCTTTTATTTCTTTTTAACGAAATTGGCATGGGTTATTTTAATTTCTCGGCAAACAAATGTAAATCGAAATTGGGATCCTTTTCTCAACCACGCCGCCAAAAGAATTAATTCAAACTTTGGTACGTTTTTCAAACCTCTCTGTCAACAAATTTAAATCGAAATTTGGTACCCTTTTTCAAAACTCACTGTCAACAAATTTAAATCGAAATTTGGTACCCTTTTTCAAACCTCTCTGTCAACTAATTTAATTCGAAATTTGGTACCCTTTTTCAAACCTCGCTGTCAACAAATTTAAATCGAAATTTGGTACCCTTTTTCAAACCTCGCTGTCAACAAATTTAGATCGAACTTTGGTACCTTTTTTAAATTCGCTAATTAATTGACAAGTGACAAGTGGGCGTGACGCGCACATCAAGCCAGAGACACGCCTGTCAGTTGATTTTCCATGTGAAATGAGCTTCCCAGAAGCTATAAATGCAATAGAGACTATTGCTAAAGATTTTGTTAAAAAAAAGCAAAAATCGTAAGCACTTTCACAAGGCAGATTTCTTTCAAAGTCGACGTTAAGACGGAAATAGGAATTTTTGTGCAGTTATCTCCCGCCAATCTAAATTGACGTGGAAGATTGCGTCAGCACAGCTATATATACTTTGGTTGCCAGCACCGGAATTGTTCCACGAGTTAGCTCCGCTCAAAGTATTTAGCTCACTTGGGTCTCGCTTACTCAGCTTATTCAGTATGGCGTTGATATCACTTTCATTTGGCGATCGAGAATTAAAACTTAAAGAAAGTGCGTTAAACGTAGCAAATCTATCGATGGTATTTCGCCTCGAGAGCCAGGGAATTTTTATCCATTCCCAGGATGGCGAAATTTCACTTCCAGACGATGATGGAAAATTTCACATCGATGCGTTAGATGCGCAGAAGAAGTACATCGTGAATGGAAATCCTGTGGCCGTAATTCCGTCCATACCGAGCCTAAGCCAGTCTCCAATTGCTATGCCGATACCGATATCCTATCAGAACGAACGTTCTAGGCTCAACCCGCCACCTGGCATTAAAAGACCTCGATTTACCACCTCCAGCACTTCGACTGCCGCGAAAACATTCACCTGGAAAAAAGCGTTTATTGTTGTAGATATCGACACAAAAGGTGCAGTCACGGAGAAGTTCCAAATACACCTTGTACTACAGGAAGAAACAGCTACAGTTGAAAAAATCCAGGAGCAATTGAAAGGCCAGCTTGGCTATGAAGTCAATCTTCTGGATTCAAAGCATCTTCCCATCTTATCAAATGATATGACCAAAGGTAAGTTTAAATCTTAATTCCTACCACATGGCATTCAGCAAACTAAAACACATGTCGGACCGTTTACATTCCTGGACGTTTAATTAGGGCCGGTTGATCAACACTGGCGATTCCGTTTTGTTGTTTGTTGTTGTGGCCACATTGTTAGTACTTCAGTAGTAAGAGAAACTCTCCGGGTGTACTATTATTAAAGTGTTTTTAGACTTGGTAGTCCACTTCACAGCTGTTTTTGAGGAAGTCACACTAAATTAATTTGTTATCGCTACATTAGAGGACGCTACGATTTGTGGACACGATATTTTTTTGCTTTTTCAATCGCGAGAATGAAAATTCGTCCAAAATAACAAATCCACGCACTCATTCTCTTTTTTATTTTGCTGTGTATGGCCAGCGCTTGTCATTGTCAGAAAATATTCATTGTTTTTTTTCTGGTTTTTCCTTTTCCCTTTTTGTGAGAGGAACAGAGTGATGAAACTGACCTTATGTACATTGTGTATATATTCTTGTCTTGCGATACGTTCGAGATACTTACTGAGCTTATTTATTATCGAAAATACATTTTATTTTGTGGTATGTTTGTGTGCTTTACTGACAATATTTTATCTGATAAAATAAACTTTAGGATCACAGTTCTGGAGGACCAACAGAAAGATCATTGTCGCCCAGAAACGTCAGGCGGGAAACTTAAAACAACCCAACTCCAAAAGAAACAAAGGGAAAGCAGATGACATCCTTGATGAACTAAGGAAGATGATAGCGGAACCGAGCGCCGAAGCAGAGTCTTCAGGGTCTATCTCCCAGATTCCTGAAGCACCATCAGCAAAGGAAACCCTTGAAGGAATTTTCCGCTGCTCTATTTGCTTTTCAACAGCCCACCTTCCGGCGGCTGCTTGCTCCAAGTGCCTCGCCTGTATTGGCTGCATTCCTTGTATTGAGCAGTGGATCGCCATAACGCCGACCCTGGCGAAGTGCCCTTTGTGTCGGACAAGCCGACAGTATTCCATTATTCCAGTGGTTCGGGACCTGGCCTGTATTCTAGGTCAAGAAGTACCAATTGACGATGAGGGTTCTGATGACCGTGACACAATTCCATACGGTGCAGGCGATCACGACACGGATGATGATTCACAACTGCCTCACATGCTTTAAAAATCAGTTTCTTCAGTTCATAGGAGCTCATGCACGTGTTTTTCACTGTATCAAACGTTTCACTGAACTCAATGCAATATATTGGATGCTTGAGTCTGATTCTATCCAGTTTATGTTCTGTTTGTGTAAGTCTTGACTACGTTTATAGGAAACTCATTAGCAGTTCTTTTTCAAAATGACGTTACCTGTTTAATGTGAAAAATACTGACTAATCCATAGTTAGTTATTTAAGTTTAAATCAAAATTCAAGTGTCCATCACCGACAATGTTACTGATGCTTAGGCGGATTTAGTAGATTTGTACGGGATAATCGTGTTATAATAATGCATATCGGAACAGTGACTTACTTATGAAGTTACGTAGGGTTGTTGAGAACGTAAAAAGCGAAATCCGGTCTGCACTTTCAGTGAAATGAAGTTGTTGATTTTTATCCAAGTTTGCTGTTTCGTGTTATCTTGAAATTAAATAACTCACACCATGTCACAATGCTTGTCTTAACTCTTAATCTGCTTTTTTCTTCTATAAGACTATATTCACGTGTTTCCAAGTGGCTAAGCTTATTTTTTTTCTTCATCCTTTCCAAAAAACGTCCGCAAATATTTTAACTCTTTCTCCCTTTTTCATAGAGGGGAGAGAGAGAAAAGGCTACCGGGACCATTTATTATAACAGGCAAGAAGAAACAAAAAGACCAGAAAGAAAAAAAAAAGATCTATAATTAAATGACGACTGATTTTAAAGGATAAATTACGAGCCCATTAGCTAGCTAGGTCAAGCTATTTGTAGTGATATAAAATAATGACGTTCAAAGCGACGGAACCGCTATTCTCGAAGGTGGGAACGATCAACAACCCGGCCTACAGCCCCTAACAGGTGTTTAGCATTGATAGATGTGCGTCCTTGAGATATTCCTGGACAAACAGCATGAGGCAGTGCTCCGTCCCATGATCCACCCTTACCATGTCCCATATACCTTCATGAATGAGCAGATCCCTACAACCAAAAGAACACGAATTTGAAGTCAATTCAGTGTCAATTATGCTTTACGACATGGAAAAAGGGTATGTTTTTAAAAATGCTCCCTCAACCTACTACAACTCTTTACGATCGTTTCTTAACGCTATTTAAATTTCGCTCGCTCGAGACTGTCTCCTTAAAAAATAGACTGAGGACGTGTATACATAAGCTTACTGATGAATAAAAGTGAAATTTTGTTGAAAACAAAACAGAGGACAGTACCAAATTGAACCAATGGTAAATTTGAACCACAACTGTACATCAGTTAATCAATACGAAGTACAGTTTATTGCTAACCTGAAGTGAGAGTAGATAACAACTGCGTTCTTTTTCGGCATCGAGAAAAGTTTGACAACCTTGGAACTGCAACCATCACTAAAGGCGAACAAAGTACAACCATACATTGCAAGCTTTTCATTTTGGTCACAGTGTAACTTGTTGCCATAGTATGGGGCGTAGTAGGGCACAGGATTTCGGCGACGAACTGTGTCATCCCTTCGACGAGCATGATTCACTGGATTGACCCGTCTCAATGACTTCATGACCTGGTTGTTGGTTAACTTCAGTTCTTTACTTCGTACGTATCCAGTCATCATTTTGCGCCCAAAGGATGGTCCAACCTTTGGTCGAGATATAGAAGATGATTTAGTTGAGGTCAATAATAAAAACATTTCACCACAAATTTAAGGAAATTTCTCGTTACCACTCACCTCTCTAACGCATCCAGCAACAATGTAATCAACCTGGGCTTCAGATAATCTTTTGATTCCATGGTTTGCACAGAACAATCTAATGTTCCTTTCCGAAAAGCCTCTTTTAACCTCAGGAAAAGCTTCCAAAAGAATCTTACTTATCTGTTTGTGGGTTTTGTTTTCTTTAACAAACTCTCTAATGGTCTCTATATTCGTTTCTAGGAACTCCATTTTACGTGATTGCAGCCAAGGAAAATGAACACAGTTACGTTTGTCTTTGGCATGACGTGACCCGTCACTTGGCACCACTTGTCACTTGTCAATTAATTAGCGAATTTAAAAAAGGTACCAAAGTTCGATTTAAATTTGTTGACAGCGAGGTTTGAAAAAGGGTACCAAATTCCGATTTAAATTTGTTGACAGCGAGGTTTGAAAAGGGGTACCAAATTTCGATTTAAATTTGTTGGCAGCGAGGTTTGAAAAAGGGTACCAAATTTCGAATTAAATTAGTTGACAGAGAGGTTTGAAAAAGGGTACCAAATATCGATTTGAATTTGTTGACAGTGAGTTTTGAAAAAGGGTACCAAATTTCGATTTAAATTTGTTGACAGAGAGGTTTGAAAAACGTACCAAAGTTTGAATTAATTCTTTTGGCGGCGTGGTTGAGAAAAGGATCCCAATTTCGATTTACATTTGTTTGCCGAGAAATTAAAATAACCCATGCCAATTTCGTTAAAAAGAAATAAAAGATAATGTTTTTTCAATCGAAGAGTATTTCTTAGTAAATGCGCAAAAAGGTATGATTATTTGATTAACTTTTAACATCATAAAAGGTAAAGTTTGAAAATGGGCCATAAATAAGAGACCAAAAACCAATTTGCAGGAAAAACCAGAATTGCCGAAAACTTTCACTGATTGAGGTCACATTTGAGAATTTTCTACAGGAAAAAGGCCTGAATTATGATATTAAAAAGGTTAACAAGTTTTACAATCATGGTTAAGTGCAAACGGTTTCTTGACACATATTTGCCATTGACAGACAAACAGTGAGTAATAAATAACACTTTAAGCCCCAGTGTCAACATACATGTATCAATTCTCCTTACTGGTCGTAATACATTTGTTACAGTACTTGTTGGAAAAAGTTGTTCAAATATCCAAAAAGTTCATCTTTGGTGATCATTTTCTTAATTCTCATCACCCATATGTTCAATATTGGATTAACATAAGGAGAAAATTGATGCTGATCTATTCTTGGACATAAACAGACGAAATAAAAATATTAAAAATATAAAAAGCGTTCTCTGGTTTAAAAAATTTAAGAGAAATATAAGCTTTCGGCTATTATACTATAGCCTTTAACGAATGTAAAAAGAAATGAAAGCGCATGATTGGAAATATATGCAAGGGAGGGTGTGAAAAGATTAAACACAAGAATACAATAGAAGTGTAAAAAAGCTAAAAATGGACAAAAACAGACAAAATAAGAATTACAATAAGATAGAGTATTGTCTTGGTAGCGGTTTGGAATTATTGTCTGCGCCGACAGTTTTGGCAGTATGCCAGGATTCTAGTGTTCTTCGAATACGGTAATTGCCTTTGTCTATCACGGTAGCGCCATCAAAATCAATTGAATGATTGTTTTGCCAAACATGGTTGGCAATGTTCGAGCCTCTAGTATAATTTTTAAGATTTCGTTGATGTTCCTTTCTTCGGGTTTTAAAACATCTGCCAGTTTCTCCTACGTAACTCCAACAGCAATCAGCACACGGGATTTTGTAAACAACATTGCATTGTAGATCCAGGGGCTGCCTAAACTTAGGAGAAGGGAATTCTTGTTGCAGGGTTTTAGCTGGTTTGCTTACTACACGGATGTAATTTTTACGAAGTAATCTGGTGAGAGGTTCAGTCAATCCGCGGATATAGGGAAGACATGCGAAACCCAGGGATGTGTCAGATGGATCGGCCCATTTGAAGAACATGGACACTAATTCTTCCGGAGGAGGAGTTGTCGGGGCTGACTTCTTTTTTAAAATGTTGGAAATAACCGTTGGTGGGTAGCCGTTGGCTTTCAATGCTTCCGTAACGTAACTAGTCTCGCGTGCTTTACCTTCACAAGTGCTAGGTAGGTTGGCTGCACGGAATAGGAGGGTCGAGGCCACGCTGACTTTATGTTTATTTTCATGATGAGAAGAATAATCCAGATATCTATCAGTATGTGTCGGTTTCCGGTAAACGTCGATGACAGTAACACCATTTTTCCTAGAAACCAGGGTGTCCAAGAAAGAGATTTGGCCATTGTTTTCTTCTTCGATAGTAAAAGCGATTTTTGGGTCAATGGAATTTAAAGTGTCATGAAAGGAGGAGACAGCGTCTTTCTTAATGATGACGAAGCTATCGTCAACATATCTTTTCCAAATCCTTGGTGTAACTGCATGGAGGTGGTTGAAGAATTAGCCATCAATACCTCTACAGTTACACCAAGGATTTGGAAAAGATATGTTGACGATAGCTTCGTCATCATTAAGAAAGACGCTGTCTCCTCCTTTCATGACACTTTAAATTCCATTGACCCAAAAATCACTTTTACTATCGAAGAAGAAAACAATGGCCAAATCTCTTTCTTGGACACCCTGGTTTCCAGGAAAAATGGTGTTACTGTCATCGACGTTTACCAGAAACCGACACATACTGATAGATATCTGGATTATTCTTCTCATCATGAAAATAAACATAAAGTCAGCGCGGCCTCAACCCTCCTATTCCGTGCAGCCAACCTACCTAGCACTTGTGAAGGTAAAGCACGCGAGACTAGTTACGTTACGGAAGCATTGAAAGCCAACGGCTACCCACCAACGGTTATTTCCAACATTTTAAAAAAGAAGTCAGCCCCGACAACTCCTCCTCCGGAAGAATTAGTGTCCATGTTCTTCAAATGGGCCGATCCATCTGACACATCCCTGGGTTTCGCATGTCTTCCCTATATCCGCAGATTGACTGAACCTCTCACCAGATTACTTCGTAAAAATTACATCCGTGTAGTAAGCAAACCAGCTAAAACCCTGCAACAAGAATTCCCTTCTCCTAAGTTTAGGCAGCCCCTGGATCTACAGTGCAATGTTGTTTACAAAATCCCGTGTGCTGATTGCTGTTGGAGTTACGTAGGAGAAACTGGCAGATGTTTTAAAACCCGAAGAAAGGAACATCAACGAAATCTTAAAAATTATACTAGAGGCTCGAACATTGCCAACCATGCTTGGCAAAACAATCATTCAATTGATTTTGATGGCGCTACCGTGATAGACAAAGGCAATTACCGTATTCGAAGAACACTAGAATCCTGGCATACTGCCAAAACTGTCGGCGCAGACAATAATTCCAAACCGCTACCAAGACAATACTCTATCTTATTGTAATTCTTATTTTGTCTGTTTTTGTCCATTTTTAGCTTTTTTACACTTCTATTGTATTCTTGTGTTTAATCTTTTCACACCCTCCCTTGCATATATTTCCAATCATGCGCTTTCATTTCTTTTTACATTCGTTAAAGGCTATAGTATAATAGCCGAAAGCTTATATTTCTCTTAAATTTTTTAAACCAGAGAACGCTTTTTATATTTTTAATATGTCTTATCCTGGTTACAGTTCAATTTTTTAATTGAAATAAAAATACATGCAAAAGCTGGAGGTGTAGTTTTCAGGATATCCAAGAATTGCACATCGATCAACTGAAAAAGGTATCAACTATTTTGTAAACTGATTCAGGTCCCTTTATTGCATAACATTTCCTTTCATCCTACTGCTTTTGTAAGGGTGATTGACTACATGCAGATGAATGTTTTTTTCTGATGAGACCTTTCCTAGTCTTCTTTCTTTTTCTTTCTTTCTCGCATCCTCTCGTATTCCAATCTTTTTTGCTCCAAATATCTTGGATCAGGTGGTGAAACAAAATCTTGCCATTTTTTCTGTGAATTAAATTTGAGATGTTACTCTTTAGTATGGCATTGTGATGTCTTGCAAAACAATTGTAGGTTCCTTTTTGAATACACCATAATTATATAAATTGGTAAAATATCAATCACAAACGACTGTATTGTCTTCTTCAGTTACTGTAAACCTAATGCTAATTGAATTGTCTTGTGGCAAAAAAAGAAACCTATTAAGTGGTTACAGAGCCTTAAACACTTAAATTGCTTCAAGCTGCCACAATCTTTCAACAGACTGGGGGCTGAAGCTTATAAGCCATTCCTCGCTAAAAGTGAGGCAACTTGAGAAGTAAAGCAAAACATACATGATACAGCATCGAATAATTTCAGTATCAAGTTCTCTTCATTTTTTATGAGGCAAGCCAAGCATTTCTCTTCTTTGCTTTAGTACTTAAGGACCCCTCCCCCCCCCCCAAAAAGACAGTTTTCAAAAGCTGTCAGTGTAAGTACCCAGCCTGTGTTAATTATTTACAAGTTGGTAGGTTGAATTTTTAAAAAAAAGACCCTCCCTCCCCTGCCCGCTGCAAAAAAAAAGAAGGAAATTATGTGGGTCCTATGGATTTGCAGACTGTGTAAAAAAAATGTGATGAGAAGAGTACAAGCAGTGTAAGAGCTTTTCAATCAGTCAGAGAACATGAGCAGAATGAATGCTTTCTGAAGCCCTTTGTAAAGATGGCATGACTTGCATATAACACACAAGCCAGGCTTGTCCAGATGGAACGAAATGTTGCAAGAGAAAAATTAATTGATCAACAGGAAGCCTGTATTATGAAAGGCTTGAATAGTTTGTTTTCCTTACCAGTTCCATTTCAACTGACACCCCAACTGGAACATTATCCTGCAAATGCTGAATGAAGATATCTGACTTCTCAACTGGAACCTCGCCAATCTGCACAATAATCGGTGAATAATGCATAAATAAACTCTATAAGGATTTCTGGAGATGAAAGCCATGAAGTTTAACACGGGACAGAGGTCCCAAAATTAAGGTCCTGGGGGGGAGAGGGGGTGGAGCAGGCTGGGAAGAGAGTGTGGGATACCATCTCCTTTCACCTCCCCTGTCTCCCCTCCCCCTCAAATTCACTCTGGCTACATATGGATATGACGATAACTTTACACACCATGCAAAATCGGTATCTCCTCAAAGAATTGTCATAAAGTAGTATCTAGTGACATTGTGCAAAAATGTTTATTACACTAACCTCAATAATCCGACCATGTTTTTTGAAATGATACGTCACATTGTGTTTTTTGTAGCTGTCTGGAGGATAGGCCAGCGTCTGACTGAAGTTTTCTGTTGCAAGATTGAATCTAAAAATGGAATTGTATTATATAAACCTTTCACTATAGGCACATCTGCCACCTGAAAATACTTTTTATGTAAGTTGCAATTTTACACAACAGCAGCAGTTTTGTCATTGACTGAACATCAGAGCTATTTTGCAAGGGCCTGACCACACCTGAAAGGTCTTCACCCCAAGTTACTTATGGTTTAACCCTTTAAGTCCCATTATCAATATGTGCATGTTCTCCTTAGTGTCCCCATATGTTTCTTACATTATTAGTTAGGAGAATTTGCCCAAACATCAAGACATTTCATGTTTGGTGATCATTTCATCTAATGTATTCTTGTGACCTGTATGTTTGATGAAGTAAGGATATTGTGGGAAAAATTCTACGCTTGTCACTATTGGGGTTTAAAGGGTTAACACTAAACACACCTTTTGTCTTTAGTAAATAGTTCAGTTGTAGTCATAAGCATATGAGTGCAGCTAACTAACTCTCTCTCTTTAAACCTGTTCATTGTTGATTTGCACAGTATTAATAAACCAACAGAGGACAGATTTCCAATGCAATTCTGTTTCACTTTTTCTGTTATCATTATCAGTTTTTGAGGAAAAAACTTAGATGTGAAATGTGACAAAATAATTTTTAGTTGCATCACACCAAACCATAAGTATTTTTAACAAAGCTGTACAGATTTTTTCTGGCCCTGTTCGTGATAATGTAAACGAAGTCCTCTCCTACGGGATAATCAACATGAACGGTAATACGGTAATCACAGAACTTTGTAGTTTTGCAATGAAAGTACATGCAGGGCTGTTTGGGTGACATGATAAATTATACACTTAAACTACATGTTCAGCCAAATGGAAGTAAACATGTACCTTTTTGTTACTTCCAGATTCATCATTCTGCTTGCACTGACCACAGACTGGCAGAAATTATCAAGAACTACACCATCCAGGCCTTGCAACTTGATCAGCAAATTGAAATAAGTCAATCGCCTCTTTAGGAAGTGTTTGTTCTGCCAACAAATGAAGCAGCATCAATTTTCAATTTCAACTTTAATTTGTACTCTTTTCTTACAGAGCATCTGTTCAATTTTTATTTGTAGGATTAAAAAAAAGGGGGGGGGGGGTGGAGGGGATTATGGAGCATCTTTAGCAGTCCTGGAAAGAATAAGTCATGAACTGGATTTCAATTACCCAGTGAGTGACTATTGGACACTACCTAAAACTTCATTATCATGATTTTCTACTTGACTTACATGTATCTCAATTCTCCCAATTTAATTGCTTAGAAAAGCTGAGAAATGGCTGTTTGAGGTGAAATTTAGTGAATGATGCATTGCAAAAACCGTTTAGTATACCATTTTAAGGATGTCTGAGAGCAAAAGTACAGTGTATCATGGTGAAATGTGGAGTGTTGTGATCAACATTTACAAGTTCAAAGCACCGCAGTTACCTCAATTTCTGCTAAAGTTGCCATCTCACAGCTGTTTCCTGGTGTCTTGTGCAGTGATAATCTGTAAGGTAAATCTGGAACAAATATAAAATGAACAGTGAGTTAAAAACAAGCGCACCACAACCTAATATGAGATTATTTCAAATATGAGTATTGCTTGTAATCATCCCTGATTTTGATAAGTGATGAATGGATGGTTGCTGCATAACCAGCATAACGTGACTTTGCATACAGCTCTAAAACTGCTTTTAGTTGGATTTGTTTTGTATTGATAGAGCTGTTTTGGATTGATAAGACTGATTGATTGATTGATTGATTGATTGATTGATTAATTGATAAGATTATTTTGGTTGATAAGAGCTGTTTTGGATTGACAGAGTTTTTTGAAAAGCACTTAACTTGGATGAAATGATTAAACATACAATGTTTTTTTCAGATTGTACATGTACATATAACAGCAACTGTTTCCTCACACATGTAATTTTGTTTACTTTACATTTCTAGATTCTGTGCAAAAAACAGAGGGAGGAAACAGCACAGCTGCAGCTCACACTCACACTTTTTTTTTTGTCTAACTAAAATTAATGTAATTCCCTTTACTTACTTGATTTATGCCAAAATACTAAAGAAGGTATTCTTGACAAAGGTAACCTGTTAAAAATTGTTATTACAGTCAGTTCACACTGCTAGGGGCACCACTGGGATACACGTACATAAGGGTTGAACTTTCACCTTGACAAATATACAGATAGCTTAAGACCCACAAAGGCAATCCCTTCCAACTCACTTTACCTGCCCAAAATTTTATGGTACATGGATGGATTCTTACTGTTAAAGGATCCATTTCCAGGCACCTGCACACACAATGCACTTGACCACAAGAGAAAAGGAATGCCTGGCTAACAAAATGCATGGGCTGTTTACAACGAAACTAATTTCATTAACAAAAATGACAAGGAATTCCATATACATGAAGCTCCAAGTACCAATAAAAATTGTTCAAAATAGAAGTCAGTACCACCTAACTTACACTTGTTCATTCAAGAGTACAATAATTGCACCTTGACATGAGATTCCTGTCTTCTGAAAACAGCATTCACGTCTTATGCGAGGATGATGATAAGAGGACAACAACTTCTTCAAGAAGTCAAAACTTTCTACAGGATGCACACAACATATGTAACTACAGTAGCTGAAACTCACCTTGAAGCGGCCCCGTAAAGATGACTTGTGAATACACCTCGGAACAGAAACTTGGCACCTAAAGGCATCTGTGGAAAAATGTTACAAATTCATAAACTGTAGGTTGCTCAAATTATGGTCAGGTTTATAAGTAGCCTGTGTAGCAAGCGTTTCCGATGGAGCATGCAGGATTAAGCAAAAATCGGCACAGGGGTCCCAGACAATCTGATCGATTCGAAATTTGAAGGATTTGTATGGGAATATTACGAAGTTCGTAATTAAAGCAAAATAGTGGGCATATATGTTGATATTTTTCTTTAAAATAGACGTAAACTTTCCTCAATTGTTGTATTTTGTCGTCCTTGCAGCTGTAAAAGGCGATTATTGGCGATTTTGAAGGTTTTGTGTTCGTGTTTATTTTGCTCTAAATACGAACTTCGTAACATTCCCAAACAAATCCTTCAAATTTTGAATTGAACAGATTGCGTGGTCCCCCTGTGAAATCGGCAGGAGGGGGGAGAGGGACAGTTTGGGTTATGCATGGTTCAATTTTACCTGTTATCCCCCCCCCCCCCCCCCCGGGCAACCCCGGGGACAAGTCCAGCCCTTCGGTCCCGGAGGTGGGGAACGGTCCGTCTTGTCCTGGGGGGAGGGGGGTGGGGCAAATCGAAAATAACTTCTTGTTCTTATGAAGTACGTCACTTCTCGGTTGACGCTGGACCACGTGGAGAAGACTGCCTATTTCCAGAGAGAATCTCCAGAATTTGTAGCAGACTGGTTAGAGAGGAATAATTTCTCGAAATTAAAATCTGTATTCGAAGTTACTTCTATTTTAAATTGTTAAACGAATGTGCGTTTGATGCATACTCGAATGGATGGCAGTCGCCACAAACAAAGAAATATTTCTTCAAGGTATTTATGTATATACTAAGATGACTTAAATAGACTCTATATGAAAACGGATGCACGGCTTTATATTAAACAGAGGTCTCAGTCCAGTGTTCATTCTTATGAAACAAGCTATGAAAACCTCCTTTAAAATGCGGACATCAATTTGTTCACGGGCCTCTTGTGCGTATGTGCTATATTTAGAATTAATCACGTGGCGAAGACCATTTCTTCACTCGCTAGCCATATGCCAGTGCGGTTAGAGGTTTTTCGTCAGTTTTCTTTTTCGAATATAGTGTTCATGTTATTATTACATTATACATGTAGTGTCATTTGTAAAAGAAACTCAAGAAAAGTGTTTAAGTTCTTGTCAAAACGTCTGGTTTTGCTATTGAACGGAAGTCAATATCGTAATCTATGTTTTGTACACAAAACAACGTATTTGTGGTCGATGAGGAGTCCCGGGGGTGGGAAATTGTCTCTTTCTGCGTGCCCAGGGGTTATTATTACATTATACATGTAGTGTCATTTGTAAAAGAAACTCAAGAAAAGCGTTTAAGTTCTTGTCAAAACGTCTGGTTTTGCTATTGAACGGAAGTCAATATCGTAATCTATGTTTTGTACACAAAACAACGTATTTGTGGTCGATGAGGAGTCCCGGGGGTGGGAAATTGTCTCTTTCTGCGTGCCCGGGGGTGAGGAATAGACCGCCAAGTGAGAAGAAAATGGCAAATTCCCGGGGGTATGCCCGGGGGTGGGATGGTAACATGTAGAATTGAACCATGCATTAGGTTAGGGTTAAAGCGAAGGAGTAATATTAAAAAGAATTGCTAGAGTTTGAAAATGCATATAACGTAAGCAAAAACGTACGTTGGAACAAAAATAAAATCATGTAAACTGGAATGGTCCTACCAACGCTCAGATCAGAAATTTACAACGAGACTCTTGTAAACTTCGAATCGCACAGTAGGCGAATAACATACAACCTTTAAGGTTTAAAACTTAAGAAACTTAAGACATCATTAACAGGTTAGGGAACTTTTTTCGGGGATCAGTTAAATTCACGTACTTATTTGTTAAAAGACCTTATACTTTTCTCACCTTGAAAAGCCGACATTTTGAGCAACGCAAACAGTTTACGGCGGCCGCCATGATTAGTACTGGGTAGCCAGGCCACAACCAAAGCCAGAACGAGGCTAGGCTTGAGCTCCAAGCTCTCCGCTACATCAGTGATGAATAAAGAAATAAATAAAGAAAGAAAGAAAGAAAGAAAGAAAGAAAGAAAGAAAGATAGAAATAAATAAATAACAACTCGGCCGAAGACGGATTGGTGAGTATAGGAAACACAAATAGAGCTCAAGAAAATACTTCGGAACACAGGAAACTGTCGCAAAAATATCCCACTTAACTTATCTTCGTGCAACTCGGCCCTGGGGCGGACGAAATCATACCGACAAAAATTGTGTCTAATCAGACCATTTGAAAGAGCTTTGCAAATTCTGGCTCCCGATTGGACAGAAAAAATGTGTTTTATTATTCTGCCTTATTGGCGAACAGTAAATCTAGGGTCTTAGACGGAAAATTTTTTCTTTCGCCTTTCTATCGGTATCTACCGCTTATCCACTTCACTTTTTGGTTTTCTTGTTTCAACAACAAGATGGAAAACTGCTACATCCGAAACATCTCAAATTTCAATTTCATTTCCAGTTGGCGGCATAAAACTTTTCGATTTCAGCACCGAACTTTCGAACCAATTCACAAGAGTAAGAAAAAAAAACGTCAACTGATCATAAAACTGATAGTTAGAATGTTCACGCCAGAGGACAAATAGTAATCCCATAGAACTTGTCTTGAAATTGACCGACTCAAACCCAGTTGTCTGTTTAGTCTTAGTGGAGATGAACCGACACGATTTCAGAAATATTTCTCAATTTCTAAATGACAATGAGCACTATGGGGTCATTTAATCTCTTTCCTATGTGTTTCGAAAGCAATGTGAAACCAAATGAGAGAAAGCTTCTCTTTTCTTATCATATGGCCGTCATGCTCTTTCTATTCAATATTTTGGAAGAAGTATGAAAGTTAAAGGAACTGAGATAGAAGCTTTTTTTCAAAAAATGGGAATACTCATGCACGAGGTTCAATATATTCGAATAACTGGAAATGGTTTTGAAAAGAAAGAAAGAAAGAAAGAAAGAATGAATGAATGAATGAAAGAACGAAAGAAAGAAAGACAGAAAGAAAGAAAGAAAGAAAGAAAGAACGAACGAAAGAAAGAAAGAGAGAGAGAGAGAGAATGAATGAATGAATGAATGAATGAATGAATGAATGAATGAATGAATGAAGGAAGGAAGGAAGGAAGGAAGGAAGGAAGGAAGGAAGGAAGGAAGGAAGGAATGAATGAATGAATGAAAGAAGGAAAGGAAGGAAGGAAGGAAGGAAGGAAGAAAAATAAGCGTAAAACTCTTCGATGTCTTCACTGAACCACCATTGTCAAGCTCAAATGAGCAAAAAGAGAAAAAATGCAAATGACGTTGTTATGCGTACTTATATTTAGACTGGAAGATGTGCACGCTCTGATTGGCTAAAAAAAATCATGATTTTTCAGATCGAAACGCATAGAAAATAGAGTTCTGTTGTTCTCGAGTTGCGTTCCACGAAACAAAACCAAAACATTCATGGAGCGAAAGCGTTTTTGACGAACAACTTGCTGTAGATTTTTCGTAAAAAACTGAGAAAAGTAACTGGGATCCTGAGGTCAACTAACGCAGTTAAATCACTTATACATTCTGGAAGCTTTCCATATGAATGGAGTGAAGTCACAACTGAACTCTGTTATTATTATAATAGCCATGATCTTTTAGGGATGCAAATCCATTGGAAGGCTTTTTCAATGAAAAAGAAATTAACAGTTGCATTCAGCGTGGGTCTAGAACGGTGAGCTGAAGTTCTGAACTGAACTTACCCAACCGTTGGATTGGAAGTATTCCCTTGAAATGAGTAGCAGTACTCTATTAGAAGTCTTTGGACACGTCTTGTTCAGTTTTACACGAAGCGTGTCCGACCACTACAACCCAGAAGAACCTGAATTCACGGTGGAGTCTTTTGGCTACAATCCCTTAGAAAGCACAGGTCGAGAATGGTATTATCGTCCTGTTGACGAGCTTATATACCAAGAATATAGCGACAATGACATTGGCCCAAGCTTGAACTACTTAGCCTCAAGCAGTCTTGACATAAAAGTAATCGACGCTTGCTCAACAGATGCGGAGAACGAAGAAGCACTAAAAGAAGCGAGGGCTAAACGTGAAGCTACAGCTTGGAAGCGACTCAGACCCCCCGTTTGTCACACAATTTGGAAATCAATGTACATTGGAGCATTAATATCACTTCTAACCGGTACCATCGTAGGTGCAGTCTACACGCTTTTTTCCTATCTTTGTTATAAGACCATCAATCTTTGCGAATTTTACCCAAAGAAATTAATTCCTGTTAATGTGCAATGGATGAGAACAATTTCTTGTGTAGTAGGTTATGCCTTACTTCACATTTGGTTCTTCACGAATGTTCTATTTCTGTTTCGCCAATATCAGTTAAAAGGAGTGAAAACAAAACTGTTTGTGGTTTGCTGTGTAGCTTATTCACTTGATGTGGTATACCGTGTAATCCTTCAGGCCTTAGGGATGTCAAATTATTCCAAACTTTCTACTTTGCAGAAGTTGCCTGTAAACGTTGTCTTTTTAATCAGCGTTGGAGTGCAAATCTATGTTTTAACGAAAGTCTTCTGCCAGGCTTGGTCAAAGAAACGGAAAATATGTTTATTTCTGCTATGGACTCTACCTTTCTGCCTATCCATCATACTTGGGCTATTAGTCAACCGTTTAATTTACCCAGCGTATATCAAACAAGACAAAGAAGGCAAGCTACTAATCGCAGTTTTTGCTCCTCTAACAGCGGCATTCCTCAAGCCGATCTCACGAATTTGTGTTCAGCGGTTATACAACATTACCCATCCGGGATACTCCTACGTCATGTTGGCACCGCTGTATGGTGGGGCAGCTGTTATGTTCCGAGTTTTACAAGCGGATCTTGGCAGTTTGCAATCCATCGCTACTCTCGGAATAATCCACGGAGTCGCTGAGGTCATAGAACGAAGCACAATGGTTGTGATTGATCACATTTTGAATCGTCTTCGGAAACTAAGAACTCCAGCTCCCTGGGGAAGTTTTCGAACTCCTCGTCGTGAGAGACTAATGGCTGATATTGCACTCATGAGCATGTTGTTTGAATCAGCGGCTATTGTTGCGGTTAACGGAGTCTTATACTTGTACCAATTCGAATACGCTGAAAACATCTCGTTTTTAAAAAATCTGCAGGCTTTTGCTGTCACCACTTTGGTTTCGCTTGTGATAGAGTGGTTTTTCAACAGTGCATCTCTGGCTATAGAGACTTGGTATCAGAATATGCCTGTCATGGCCGTTTGGAGAAGACAATGGAAGAGGCACTTCCTTGTAGCGACTGCGAATACAGTAGCAATAGCCATATGTATAAGTACAAATATTTTAGCAGTCTTAGATGTAAATGGACATTTTGTTGGGCAGATGAACTTTAATCAAACTTGTAAAATGCCTTTTACATGAGAAGCAAGCATTAACTGCTGTAGCATACAGGGGATATCGGCTTAGCCATTACAGCAAGAACGACACTTCGAAAGATCACAGAATCGAAGAAGCTCCAAAAATTAGACATGTCGACTGCTTTTTCACGCTTCCCAAATAATAATCTTAATATTTTCTTTTACGTTTCCGGTGCGCAGTCAGGACAGAGACAACTGTTACTGTAATCAATAAATAATGTAAATAATTTAGCAAAAAAAAAAAGAACTTGCAGTAGATCTGCACACGTCCAAAGGGAACTGCAGAAAAACATTACATTCGTGAGATTTTTAGAATTTAGTGGTTTAAGTAATTTTTATCTCGTGGTTGAGATAGCAGCTACGAGATATTGTAGTGGAGTTGAGAGCATTCCTGGCATTCCTGAGCACATTCCTGTGGTTATTTTTGTGAGCTCTTGTGAGGATTAGCTGATGTTTGTGAGATCTTCGGTATTCTTAAGAGAGGAACTCCAAACATTTGTATCATATGTCTAACTATAACCGCTTTACTTCATATTGTAATGCCTTCCCGTATTTTTATTAATCCCCCGAAGAGGGACGGTTTGACTGTCCAAAATATCAGGAAAACCAATTCTCTAGTTTTTTCTTTGCTGTTTTTTTTCCATTATAGTTTATAAAAGATAAATGCGCTGTTTTCGTATTCAAACTTGCAGAGAAATAAGCCGGGCTTCGTTAACTGATGAAAAGGCTTCCTGGTTACAGATTTTAAGTGGGATGAGCTCAAGTCCTAAGTTTTATAGTTTTGCTCCTTGTTGCAACCAGAAAAGAAACGTAGACACTTACGTCTGCACTGACTTTCGAAATCCGTGACCAATATTGTCCTTTCTGGGCATGATGTAACGCCTCAATTTCACAGGTTTTGTACAGTTTTTTACAGGTTTTGCTAATTTTAAAATGCCCTTTCCAGTGCTGGTATGGATGGTTATTTTGTCCGAGCGGCCGAAAAACAAAATTAGCAAAACTACCGGGTGATCCAGTTTTCATCATTGCAATCGAGGGAGGAAGATAAATTCTAAACACTTCAAAAGTAATTCGCGTTTTGCTATGGTTTTACTTTACCTCGCTCTGTGATTGGTTAAAAAATCTCGCGCCACTTTTTTCGATCAAACAATCCAATCGCGACTTGCTCGCACGCGTTTTCCCGCGCTTGGGGCCGGTTACCTGTCAGTTTGCTTCAAGTTCTGATTGGTTCATTGGGTAATTTGAGTTTGTTGTGATTGGCTGGAGTAATTACTTTGGTTTTGGTTTTACGACACTCATTTGAAAAGCGCTCTAATACAACGTAAGCACGAGCACAAATACAGTAGTCAACACAAACACCGAAAACGACAGGAGCAAGCACAAGATTAAAATGTTTTGATCCTTGTGCTTGAGTTTCTCAGGCCCTAAAAATATTTGATATTTTATGTTATCGAAAATATTTCCTTTTTTAATTTTAAGCAGCCAAGAGAGACGTATATTTTTACTATTTATTTCGGCTAAACCAAAAAAAAAAAAGAGATGCCTTTTAAGAATTAATTCACTGAGTAGTTTGGGTCAAAACCCCCCGCTATTTCGGAAGACAGACTGAAGTTAATCAACCGCTGTGTTGTTGATTAGCAAGTTGACGTTTTGTTTCTGCGCCAATTTACAAATTGTTGAGACTCGTAATAATACAGCAGACGGCAGTTAAGTAGTTGACCTATTAGTAACGCATCTTAGAACTTTGCTTTCATAAAAATTTTGACGGAACATGCCGTCTTTAACTATAGATATCCATTTATGATGCTATAAATTAACATTAATATTACCATTGTAAAAATTTTAAATAGGCTTAAACATTGCAGCGGAAACGTTATGCTAAAACTAAGCGGTTGAAAGCTATACATCTGCCCACCAAAGCCAGGAACTTATCCTTAGCCTAAGGATAAGTGTTTAAATGCTTGGTTTTCTTTGTTTTTTTTCTTTATTGTTCGTTTTTTTTTTCAACCTTAATGAAGTACAAAGCTATATAACATATAAAGAATTAAGAAGGTTTCCCAGAGATGTCTGTAGGCTAATTTCTCTAGCAACATCCTATATTAGCAGTTATAATTAGAACTGTGTGTGGACTGCACCCTTTGAGCTACTAATTGGCTGTCCTTTAAAATTTTCATTGAAAAAATGAAAAACATCACGTAAAAATGTTTTTAAAACCTCTGAAACTTTTAGTTTATTTCTCATCAACAACCCCTCTGAATCCAGTAAGCAGCGATGTACTGAAACACCCCGTTTGCTTGTTATCAGAGTAAAATCTAGATTCTTTTTGGTTTGAATATGATCGAGTGTCAAATGTGTGTTTTTTAATCGTCAATGTGATAGTTATTGAGCTGTCTATTATTTTTCAAAACTCATCGTTATTCAACAACGCAGAAAAACGCTTCAGTTTATCCTGTTAATTGACGCAGATGGTTTGTTCCCTCGTTTGATCAGGAGCTACTGCAAAGCTATTGTCATTAACCAGGTAAGTTATGGGAAGGAATACAATCGCGAACAAAATGAAGGATGGCAAAGTCCCGAATAAGTTTTTTGATCCTTTTGGTCCAGTTCAGTACTATTAATTCTAGCCGATATGTACGGTGAGGGCTGTATAGGCCCAGTGGCAGCATAATTAATTCCGAAGTGTTTTTTTTTTTCTTTCTGAATCGAAGGTTCCTCGCTAGCCTTTTTTGGTGGCTAACTAGTGTCACGTTTCCCAAAAATATTGCTGATGCTTTTAAGTTATTGCACGTTGTTTAGTTGTAAAATGTTTAGCTCAGTGAAACAGTTTTTGCTTGAAAAGAAAGAGGCCTCAAACAAGCTGTTCGACTTACGGTGAAAAAATGAAATATTACTTGAAATTTTACTTGTTGGACGTCGTGCCTAATGTCATATTTGTGGCTGTTATTGCTTAGTTTTAACATTTCGGTGGCGTAAATATAAGTGAGAAAAGCTGCATGCATTCTGATGTTAAGCCGGGAAGACTTTGGCCTACGCGGAAACTTTCTCTGCAGAAATTTTTAACAGCCAACTGTTGTTTAAAAACTCACGGTGAATTTATTTGCAATATATCTTCCGTGAGAATTACTAAAGGTAAAATGGAAAATGGAATTGAATTCAAAAATTAAGGCGCGGACACACGATGCATCATTGCGCGCAACATTGTTGCACGCAATGTTGCAGGTGATGGACACACGGTGAAACAGTTGCACTTGATGTTGCAGAAGTAGGAGCCGATTCTACTTGCACGCAACGTTTCGCGCAACAATTTCAAGGGTGGACACACGGTGCAACTTTCAAGTTGCACGCAATGTTGCACCATGTGTCCGGGCCTTTAGTTGAATAGCGTATACGTAAGACCATGTAGTTTGAACTCTTGGTTATGCATATATTTTCGATCAATTACTTTTAAAACGTTATGCGAGACTGAGAAAAGACGTACTAGGGCTTGACATGCCAGTTTGTAAATAAGGATAAAATGCATCCAATTTTGCAAAAGCGCGAATTATGCATGGCGTTTAAAGATAAGCTATGAGCTGCAAAATTCTAAGCCACAGTTTGTTTTGCAGAAAAACTCAAAACGAAAATTTGTGTGACGTTTTGTTCAGACAATTAATTATTTGGTATCTCCTTGATTTTAAAGAAAAAAGCGCAGTTCTCGTGGAAGGACATTATAGTCGATCTATGAGAAGGACACATAGCTCACTGCCTCTCACTCAACTTGATAGAAATTTTTACCACGCTTAATTACCAATTGCACCTGTGAACAAATTTCAGGAGAAACTATATGCTGAAAACTGAGTCGTTTTCCATAAAGGGTTTACTTTTGTGTTTGAGATAACTGAATTTTCGTGTCGACAGGTTTAATGTTATATACTGAAACCAGGTTAACTTAGTACAAAACTGGAATATGTCGCAAGAAGTTTTGTAAAAGCCTGGTTCTTACAAACGCTAAAACTTAGTTTACACTAAAGCACAATTTATCAGATTCGTGAGGAATCCGGTAACTATTCAGTACCGGATTTTTTTTTCGCGTTTACACACAACAGGACGAATCTCAGTGGCGTCAAAACTATCCGAATTGCGTCAGGAATCCCAATGCTTTGAATCCGAAAAATAAAGTGAATACTTTGTACCCGAATAACTATAAATCCAGAAGTATTTTATTGTATAACCGGGTTCTCCAGTGAATTCAAATACTTTCTGCTCAAACTTCAAGTTAAAGAATCGCAGACAAATGCAGGACACCCTCTTTTCAAACGCCTATTTACATGGATTTTTTTGTTCCACAATATACGAATTTGGCGTCAAAATGCTCAATAGATCCCAATCGTTCTTGAACTTCCCGTACATCTTAGGATTACGCATAATCTGAATGATGCATCCACTAAACGGCAATGACCGCGCGGTCGCAACAACGATAAGTCCCGTCACGGCTTGTATCGAGTATAACATTTTGGAAGCGATTAACATGCATTTTTTTTTTCACTTTCAGGATATATTTCAACTTTTCTAGATAGGGTCAGGCCCGTAACCAGGATTTTATGTGGGGGGGGGGGGGGGGGGGGGGGAGGGGGGTGCTAACGAAGCCAAAGTGGACCAAACTACCGAAATGTATTTTTATTGTCTGATCCGTTTATTTAGGAAAGTAGCACTGAATACATGAGAAATTGTAACGGCAAAGTACACGGTAGGAACTGAATATTACATTTTGGATTAAGATTGTTTGAATTAAGTTACAAACGACTAATTTACGATGTAAAATGATACATCAAAATATTGCGCGACTAATCCTTCTGGATTGTCCCGAGCTCCAGCCCCCGTTGGTGTTTGGTGGAAAACAGGTTAACCACTTCATCCCAATCAATTTTAACTTGATAATTGACGTGCATTAGTGCTAGGGACGACAGCCTTTCTTGGCCCTTGCAAATGTCGTCGTGGTTAGCTATCATCTGCAGAGCCGCTAAGAAGTTGCCTGTGTTCCCACGACTCTTACCGTTCAAGACTTTGTAATCTCCACGCAGGGCAATGCACTGTCGACCACAGGAAAGGATGGCTTCTGAAACATATTTAACGATGTGCCTATTTCTGATAATATTCTTCCTCTTCTCGTCATGTAATCGGTTGTTCACGTTTTGCTCTGGGTTTTCAACAGAATTAAGGGAGGATTCGGTGGCGATCATTGCGTCGTGATGGTACTTCATTTGCTCATGTCTTTTTACTTTTTCTTGAAGCTTACGCCAGTTTATGAAAGGCTTGTTAACAAAAGCGCCCTTATCTTTCCTGCAATGCATAGGTATCATCAAAGCACAATGTTTACTGCAGAAGTACTCTATCTACTGAGGGGCCATCCATGGGTACTCACTGAGGTATCGTGACTGAAACCCCGAGTTCGGCACTGGTGAAGAAATCGCGTTGGAAACTTGTAGTTAATCGATGGCACAAAATTACTTTTAATCAAGAGAGATTTCTGACCAACTGGCAGCTTATTTGCGGAAGAACCAAATTCCTCAGAGGTCGTCGAAATCTTCCCGATGTCATTTATTTCTTGTTGCTTCACTGGTTCTAAGTGATGCCGCGTTAGATTGCCATTAGTATTCTCAGGTACTGGAGCTCGTGCAGTCTCTACAATTTTATTAGCAGTGCACAACTGTTAAGAAAACACACTTCGGCTTCTCATAGAATATTGACATCAGGAAATGACGATAAGAGACCAGTAGAAACATAAAATGTATTATCCTCTTTGTCACTCGAAAACGTCTGTTTTGATGGTTTTGGTTTGTGGATTTCCAGAAGGTGCTGCTTTGGATTAACCCTACCCCTAGTCCCCCTACGAATTGTTTCTCTGTAATATTGAGGAATAGCGAGCTAATCTCAGAGCATAATACTGGGATCAAGACTGGTATGCATCGGGAAAATGAGCGTGATTTGCCTTCTATATCTTGCTGTAAAACTGTAGTTAACTGAGGATCTGAAGTCGGGGTCTCAGCCGGCTGTTGTCGCAGACTGCAATGTCATTATCAGTGTCTGATGGCTCTTGATGGGACACTAGCAAGAGAGAGAGAGACTGGCAAGATTTAGCTGAAGCCATCCTATTTCTATTTTCCTGTTCTCTCCTACCCAAAAGGTATTACACACACACACACAAAAAATGATTTTGCATCTTCGGGCGTTTATGCGCTCGTACAAATAGAGGATACTACCCGACGCGTAGGCAGACGTGTCTGACAAAAATCGTAAGATCGATCCCTTGTCAATGGCTCGCTCGTCTAAACACCCGTGTAAAGCGTGCAGCACGTTAATTTCATCATCCATTTAGATAAGCTCGGACATCTTTGCGCTTATTGAAATGTTCTGAGTGGCTGGGGCTACTAGAGTGCAGCTGGTTTAAGTTTACTAGTGAATACATTACTGCTATTTCTACTGTTTGGGTTAACTATCACTGTTATGTTTCAAAGATTTACTAGTATCCTTCAGTTTAACCGACTGTACTCCTTAGCTTGGACCTTTGGGGCCTGTGGGGGGGGGGGGGGGGGTGCGAACGCACCCCTTGCACCCCGTCTGGTTACGGGCCTGAGGGTGGTAACTAAATCACCTAAATCCGTGCGTATGTCTCGTTACTTTGTTACATTTCCATTTTTACAAAAAATCTTGCCATTTTCGAGAATATTTTGGGTCAAAATTTGGGGGCACGCGGACGGGGACGAAAGTGATTTAGAGGCAATTGTCACCCAATTTTTTGCCATGGAAATCCCACCCTTTTTCTGCTTCCATATCCAGTTATATCCTTCGATCTTGTGGCGTTTCTGCATATATATAGCTCTTAGTGTCCGGTGTCCGCCATGTTAGATTCATCGCTGAACGTGGGCGCAATACTCTTTGCGCAAAATGCTCACTAAACAGCAAGAGTTTATAGCCTCCCACCACGATGCTCTTAGGGCTTCATCACGCATTCCTCCCTCACGTGGGAGAGGAATGCGTGAGGAAGCCCTAACAGTGTCTGCGTGGGAAGCAAGAGAAAGATTTCAAGTAACTTTTCGCAACGAAAACAAACCATAATAACTTTTAAAAGTTGGCCCAATATTTTTTTCAGTTGCAACCATTTCTATCCCATCCGTAGTCAGACACTAATGTGTTAATTTCACTGCCTAGTATAGCGTCTTTGAACAAAACTGGATCATTATTTTTAGGTTTTCGTTTATGTAAATGTGGCTTTAGGCTTTTCAGAGTGTTATTATAAATAGCTTCCATAGTCGCTTCAGTCGACTGCAAGAAACAGTAATTACCGAGATAGTAACACGAGAACAGCATTTCAGTTATACCACCAATTCACTTCGTATGTAACACGCAACTTATCGTTTTCTTTGGCAGAAAGGGCGCTAATGTTATAGTTCCAGCAAGAATTGTAGTAATTGCATAGGTAATAATATCAAAATTTGTACATGTGAGTCAAAGAACATCTGCTTTTTTCTGACTTTTTGTCGAAAACGTCTGACAAAAATTTCGAGCTCTATTCATTCTATACAAATAAAAAAAGAATGAATCGAGAAATACATCTAAGAGATACTACAAGACTGTTTACAATGAACGAGGCACCCTGGTAAGTTCTACAAAAAGTCATTAGTACGAAAAGTATTATTTTCCTTAATTTAAACATTTTTTGATTAGGTTTAAAATTACCAAGCAAAATAAATTATTTTTCGTCAAAACAATTCTTTATTCTAGGGTCTGTTTTAAATTGGCGACAGAATAAAACTGTTTGGAAAATTTTCCATGATAAATTGTAGGTTCGCCGTATCATTTTAGGTTGTACAGTCGCAAATTACTTGAAACAGTGTTGTCCATTACTTTACGTCGATTGGTTAGGTTTAGTTAAACATCCTGTACTTAAGTTGCCTCTTTCTGATTTAAGTACAACTTGACCAATGATTGGCGCTGTACGTTTTATCCAAAAATGAAGGTAATTAAGCAAACAGATGTGGCCCCACTTCACTCAGTTGTATAGACATATGATAATTCCGTGCCAAAGAAATGATAGATTTGATGTCGGCAAGTTCCGTTTGTAATATATGTGTAAATTGTTAAAAAATAAATGGAAAAGCAATAAGTGAGAACTGTTCAGAAAGTTTTCTGAAACGAAGATTTAAATTTCTTTTTAAGTTAAAAATGCTTCTCTTTGCATTTTCTGAATATTCACTGCAAACGCTATGGTCTTTCTGTCGACGTCATAGAGGGGAGATAATTTCTGATTAAGCCCCCAGCACTTACGATGTAACATGTCAATACACCTATACCAACGCGTTTTGTGCATTTGCATTTTAATCTGAGGTTGTCGACGAATATTCAGTTACCCTTAAATCTGAGTTTAATACCCAGTCTCACAATTGTAATCTTTATCTTACAGTTGTTTTAAGAAGCACAGAAGGCTTTAAACGCAAAACCATGGTGTTTGGAGGCCCAATAGAATGCCGAAATGCAACAGCACCGCAGACACTTTCATTTATCACAGCTGCCGTGTCTTCGCTTCTTATGGTAGTCACAGTACCGGGAAATCTTCTTATTTGTGTGGCAGTTGTCAAAGATCCTTACAAAACATTGAGGACACCCTTCAATCTTTTCCTGTTGAACATCTCAGCTGCGGATCTCGTTGTTGGTATTGGAGTGCTCCCTCTTTCCGTAGCGTACCACACGCTAGAGGGCTTGGGTATATACAACGTTACCTTGATCAAGACCTTACATCTTGTGTTTTTCATTTCCTGCTCTGCATCTGTATTGGGGATCGCCGTCTTAAGTTTAGATCGCTACATTTGCGTCACTTCGCCCTTGAAATATCGCTTGAGGCTAACATCTTCACGAGTAAAGAAAGTGTCGTTAATCATGTGGCTAATTTCAGTGGCCTGTCCTTTTACCTATCTCTACGTGGATTTTATAATATATACCTTTGTATTTGCGAACGGCACCATCCTTTTCACTTCGTTGATTTTAGTATTTGTGAACCACAAGGTATTTCACAGTCTTCAGACTCAACGTAAACAACTTCAAAATCTTGCGGCAGATCGTGAAAATATGAAAGCGGTTTTAATACAACGCGATGAGCGAGTGACAAAGACTTTTCTCTTCTTTCTAGCCTCCTTTCTGATTTTAACCATGCCTACTTTATCTTTTAGTTATGTGTTAAACTTCAGTACAACAAGCGACTGCCAGACAATTCATATTTTTAGAGATTTCCAGTTTATTTTTATATTATTTCCAAGTTCTGTGAATCCCTTTATATACGCACTGAGGCTACCAAACTTCAGAAACGCCATAAAAGTAGTAATGCAGACTGGATTGCTCACTAAAAATCTTAACGTCCCAAGTTGGTATTCTTATTCAAGTGAAGCTTTGAATGTGCAGTCTAGAAGAGTATCATCTCTTCCAGAGATTGGATCACTTGTGAATCAACTTGTCACAAGTAAAACGAACGCAAAAACTGCTGTGAAAGTGCCTGAATCTCGCACGTGCCTCACTGACGCCAACTTTTTCTTGGATGCTAATAATATTGGAATGAATAATGCTTCAATGGATATCAACCCTAATTCACAACTTGGTGCGCAAACTGTAAAGGGAGAAGAGCAAGGAATCTCCCATTTTTATAGAAAAACTACTAATCTATAAATATTTCTCTTGTTGGCTAGCGCTTAGTAGCAGAGATTACGTTTTTACAGTAAATGATGATGACTATCGATATGCTAGTGGCGTATGCCCGACAAAAATTTTATGTATTCGGAATAACTGATCATAGCAAAGTGAAGGGTTGACTAAAGCGCTGCATGACGAGTGTTAAATTTATAAATTTCTTCTAACATTGATGTAAATTAAACCAAGGGAAAGGATTTGAAAAAAATGGGGTATGCAACACAGAAATCGTTACTGCTCTACGGTTATAGATTTCACTGCCATGTTCGCCATTTTGAAAGTCACCAGGCAAACACCCGGGTGAGGGAGGACTCCCGTGTGACTTTTATTGTCTCGTTAAGGAGTGTAAATTACGGTTTTCGGTTTCTTTTAGGGTGTTCAGGACGGAACACCAATATTTTTAGCACGAAAGAAATTTAAAAAATGCCGTCATCCTGTGTTGGTCAGGGTCGTTTAGACCGATCGGACATAACATCAACTGAAACTTCCCACTGAATGGGATCTTTCTGAGGTCAAATCAAAGCTTGAGCTGTGCCCTGATTTGTCTCATTCAGTGGTTTAATTAAAATGTTCCGATGAGCATCCCCAACCATTCACGCATGAGTCCCCCCGGGGGGGGGGGGGGCAAACACACATCAGCTACAAAATGCAGTGTTTAGTTAGGAATCACATGTCAGTACAAGCTTTTAAAAAATTTATGCCCGGTATAGCTTTTTAGCCTAAAAAAAACCAACAACTGAGGTAAAAATAAACGGAACGACTGATCCTTACGGCAGTTAAAGAAACGAAGACACAGAAGACGTAATACGTAAAGCAAAAAAAATGTATGAAACAAAAAAATTGCCCGATATTTCGGTTTGCAAAACAAACCTTCTTCAGGGGCTACAAAAGTAGAATGAGTAAATACGTTACAGGTCGACCGTTAACATAAGAGTTTAAAAATTTAAAATAAATGAATATAATAGGTTGGTAGTTGAACAAGAAGTGTCATTAATGTAGCTCATCACGTCTGTTTAATCCTTGCGGCTCAAGTGTCTTGGCCTTGTCAATTAAGTGTGCCTCACGTGCTTTTCTCACGGAGTCGCAGTTAGTATGTATTAGTTCCAAGGGAATGAGACGGATGTCGTTGACGGAGTGCCCGGGTAAGTTGAAATGTTCCGAAACAGGGGTTGGGTTAGCAAGCTGTTGATGATTTTGGACGGAACGACGATGTTCGCCAAAGTGTTCGTGAAGATGTCGTTTGGTCTCCCCAATGTATTGGCAAGGCAAGTTACGTGTAGCGCATTTTTTACATTCAATTAAATAAATAAGGTTTTTAGATTTACAAGTTAAAGTGTCTTTAATGCGTCGTTCTTCGTTAGTAGAAAAAAAGATATATTTGTCTTGCCCTTCTTGTAAGAAAGGACACGTGAGGCAACGTGGATGCTTACATCTGTAAATGCCAGCGGTCAATCTTTGATCTTTATTTTTGGGGTCACGCAATCTGGTGCGAACCAATAGATCACGCAGACTGGCACTTCTTTTGTAAGCGAGGACTGGTGGGGAGGCGAATGTTTGTTTGCAGTGGTTTGAAGATTGGGGGTTTACCTCGGTGTAAGAACCTGACAAGATTTTTATTGTTTGTTAGCTTTTGTTTTGCTGTACGGTATTGTTTAAAATGTTTTTGTTTCCTTTGTTTTACGTCATCCGTGAGTTTCACAGGTTCTTACACCGAGGTAAAGCCAAGATTGGACAATGCCCAGATGTTTCCGCACAGTAGAAGCAGGGTTAGGAAGAGCAGGATTGAAGGTAACAAGAAAAGCCCCAGGGGCATTAGACCCCGCCATTGTTCTTCCCCCCCCCCCTCGGGGGGGGGTTGTAAAATCTGCTACGGTCAGACTCAAGATAAAAGCCCTTGCCTGGGACACGACGAGTATTTGTTTGGCCGAGTGAAAACCGGAGGTCTGGGGCAAGTGACCACCAAAAAAAAGAAAAACCACGGAAAAAAAAAGGGTATTACTAGACCCCGTCCTGACGGCGGGGTAATAACGAACGGTACTCGGTTTGCGTTGCTATTTTGTTGTCGTGGTTTCAAGGTTTCGTGACGTGGGATGCAGCGGACGCGATTAATTTCTTTTGTGAGGAAGGATTGATTGTAGCCGCGTTTAACGAGATAAGCAATGAGTTCTTTACAGCGTTGATCAAAGAAGGTGTCTGTGGAGCATATGCGACGTAATCGCAAGGCCAGGCTAAAAGGGATAGTTCGCTTCGTGTGATTAGGATGGCATGAAGATTTTAGAAGATACTGATGCTTGTCTGTGGGTTTTCGTGTGAAGATCGGTTTGGATTTCTTTATTGTGAAGGTGAACTTGAACGTCCAGGAACGGGAGGGTTTGATTGCGGGAACTTGAATACTCGTGAGTAAACTTGATGGTTGGGTGGATTGAATTTAAGTAGCTAATGAAGGTCTTGAGATGTTCTTCGCCCTCCGTCCACACCATGAAAATGTCATCGATAAACCTCCACCAGACAAAGGGTTTGTAAGTGGCGTTTTCGATGGCTTGTTGTTCAAATTTGCCTATGAATAAATTTGCATAGGAGGGTGCCATGCGCGTACCCATAGCTGTGCCATGAATTTTTAGAAAGTGTTGGTCGTTAAAAGTGAAGTTGTTCATTGTGAGGATCATACGGATGAGGTCACAGATTCTTTCAGTGGGAAGTGATTTGTTTTGGCGTGTATTAAGAAAGTGGCGGCATGCCTTCAATCCCGCTCTTCCTAACCCTGCTTCTACTGTGCGGAAACATCTGGGCATTCTCCAATCTTCAAACCACTGCAAACAAACTTTCTCCTCCCCACCAGTCCTCGATTTCAAAAGAAGTGCCAGTCTGCGTGATCTATTGGTTCGCACCGGATTGCGTGACCCCAAAAATAAAGATCAAAGATTGACCGCTGGCATTTACAGATGTAAGCATCCACGTTGCCTCACGTGTCCTTTCTTACAAGAAGGGCAAGACAAATATATCTTTTTTTCTACTAACGAAGAACGACGCATTAAAGACACTTTAACTTGTAAATCTAAAATCCTTATTTATTTAATTGAATGTAAAAAATGCGCTACACGTAACTTGCCTTGCCAATACATTGGGGAGACTAAATGACATCTTCACGAACGCTTTGGCGAACATCGTCGTTCCGTCCAAAATCATCAACAGCTTGCTAACCCAACCCCTGTTTCGGAACATTTCAACTTACCCGGGCACTCCGTCAACGACATCCGTCTCATTCCCTTGGAACTAATACATAATAACTGCGACTCCGTAAGAAAAGCACGTGAGGCACACTTAATTGACGAGGCCAAGACACTTGAGCCGCAAGGATTAAACAGACGTGATGAGCTACATTAATGACACTTCTTGTTCAACTACCAACCTATTATATTCATTTATTTTAAATTTTTAAACTTTTATGTTAACGGTCCTGTAACGTATTTACTCATTCTACTTTTGTAGCCCCTGAAGAAGGTTTGTTTTGCAAACCGAAATATCGGGCAATTTTTTTGTTTCATACATTTTTTTGCTTTACGTATTTCGTCTTCTGTGTCTTCGTTTCTTTAACTGCCGTAAGGATCAGTCGTTCCGTATATTTTTTTACTTCAAATGTTTTATTGATCCAGGTCTACTTAAGATCCGACAACTCTCAACGCCTTGTCGCTGTGGTCTTTCCAGTTTATAAACTTTGTATAAAAATAAACGGCACTTTCGAATGGGACATCATTTCAGGATTCACGAACAATGAATTGGAATGCTTACTGTTATGATAACAATTGCTCATGCTAGGGTATAGAGGCTTTTCTCGCACCCTCGTTACTATCTTCGAGAGTGTTTATGATTCGAGTTTCGAAAGCTAACATTTTACAAATTCCAATTCAATCTGGAAACAGTGGATGAAGAGTCACTCTGCGGATATGCCACTGCAAATTAAAATTTATAAGGAACCATAATCTGGGATTATGGCTCCTGAATTTAGATATTTTATTTACACGTCGCACCTGTTTTCCCCGTGCTTGGTGCCTGCTACGTATACATGTATTTTCTTCGAGTTCTGATTGGATAACAGTTGTGTCTGTTGTGGTTGGTCAAAATAAATACCTGCGATTTTGAGACTGGTTATAAGAGGGGCGTTTCCAAGAGGCATGGGGACGTTTGCTGACCCCTTGCGGACCTATCGGAAGATTTGAGTCCACAAAAACATGTGTCAGCGGTCACCTTGGGAAAAAGAAGTGGGCATGGCGGCTTCAGCAAACATTTGGAAGATAGCTGGTCCTCTGTCCACTGTAGCAGCCTGTGCTGGTGGGATTTTCTTGCTAAAAAGTTACTTTGCCGGTGGAGTATGCAAGTGTAAAACGAAACTAGATGGCAAGACTGTAATCGTGACTGGTGCTAACACAGGAATCGGACGGGAAACTGCTTTGGATCTCGCGAGCAGGGGAGCTCGGGTCATCTTGGCTTGCAGAGATCTTGCGAAAGCAGAGGAAGTTGCCAAGGAGATCCAGGGCAAGACTGGTAACAAGAAAGTTTTGGTCAAGGAAATTGACCTGGCGTCCTTAAAATCAGTGAGAAATTTCGCCCATGAAATCAACCAAACTGAAGAACGATTAGACATTCTTATCAATAATGCAGGAATTATGCGATGCCCGTATTGGACAACAGAGGACGGCTTCGAAATGCAATTTGGCGTCAATCATCTGGGCCATTTCCTGCTAACAAATCTTCCGTTAGATATGCTGCAGCGATCACAACCAAGTCGCATTATAAATGTCAGTTCCTTAGCTCACACGAGAGGCAAAATACGGTTTGATGATTTGCAAAGCGAGAAAGAATATGGCCCAGGGCCCGCCTATGCTCAGAGTAAACTCGCTAACGTGTTGTTCACTCGTGAGCTGAGTAAAAAGTTGGATAACACTGATGTTACAGTCGTTGCTGTTCATCCGGGCGTTGTGAAAACTGAGTTAAGCCGTCATTTGTCATTTACAAAGTCCTACCTTGCCTCATTTTCTCTTGCACCAATCGTATGGTTGTTTTTCAAGAACCCTCGTCAAGGTGCCCAGACAACAATTCACTGTGCGGTAGCTGATGACATTGAGTCTGGATTATATTACAGTGACTGTAAGCCCAAGGAACCTGCCGAGCAAGCCAAAGATGATGCGGTAGCCAAGAAACTGTGGGAAGTTAGTGCAGATTTGGTTGGACTGGAGAAGACTATTTGAAAGGCAAAAATTTTTTCTGAGGAATTCACCTGTCAATTGCAAGCACATTCATGCCCCCTCCCTACCGCCCTCCCCCAGCCACCCTTTATCATCACACAAAATCTAGGCAATTGACTTGGGTGATGTTATGGTAATGTCTGCATAATGGCAAATTTTACTGCTGTCTGATGCACACCATCCCACATTTGACTGTGAACAAACTTGATAACAGTAAAATTGAAAATAGTAAAATTGAAAATTGGTAATAGTAAGCTAAAGAATTTCAAAATACCTTCTAAGTCCATGTGCCTTACAAGTCAGTCCTCAGCTATTAACGTGTACAGTTTAGTCACGTCTTTGAGTGAAAAAGTCCCAAACTTGAACGTTGCCTACGTCTAAGTCCTCATTTAGAAAGCTGGGGTCAGATGACAGCTTGTGAGGCCCTGGACTGGGGTAGCAATTTCATAATGTAATTTAACAAGTAAATTAAAAATAAATGGGAAATAGCAGTGACACATCCACACGGTGGTTCTTCGTCTACTGTGTCTGGATCGAATTGGAATTGAAATTCCGAATTGGAATTTTGCCTTTGTAGGAGGAAAAAATATTTTTGGGAGGTTGTCTAGGGAGGGGTGGGGGATGGTTGTGCTTAGAATTGACCCATATACATAAAGGCTACTAGCATCAGAACTTATGTCCTTTGTTACTTTTCAAACTTTTCTGTACTGAGGCCATTACAAATTCCTGACAAAGCAGCCTGTCTAAAATGTGGTATGCAATGTGGGAATGCAGCAAGTGTGGAGGTCAAAATTAAGTGACAAATGATAGTTGTGTAATATGTTGTGTATACACCCGTTTGAAAAAATGTTGTCGAGTGAAAAGTATAAACACTGGACAATGGGACACAATGGAACTCTAGGAAGGTGGCGGGCACGTTTTTTACTGGGTTTCGTTTCTTGGTATTCTAAGTATTTTCTTTCCTAGATAATTAAAAGATTATTAAAGCATGCTGTGTTATTATAATGTGTACGTCTAAGAATAGAGACAAGTTTTCACGCTTCCCCAAGTACTATTTGGTCTCATGGTCAAAGATTTACGTCTGTTACCCAACAACATTTTTCAATTGGGTGTAGTTACATTTTAACAAGATTGTAATCCTTTTGGTAGCTTAGTAATACCATAATTATTATAGAGGGCATTAGATTTTACAGCCTCTGCTTTAAGATGCCACCCTTAAATTAAAGTTGTTCGTAAATAACTTTGAAAAACCGATATTTTTGCAAAATATTTAGTTTTGTGAACTGTGAGCAGTAAGATATAGGTTCAAGTTGTGCAACTGAATGCATGGAACAATTTTCCTTTAAAAAGAGTATTTTCTTTTGGGGTAAGTGTAACTAGTTCAATAATGTGTGTTAGCAGAACCCTATGTGGTTTGAAGGGTTGTTCAGTTTCCCCAAGTAAACATACAAAAACCTACCAATGAGAAGCTAAGTTTTGGTCACTGCACGTGCAGTGCATGACCAGCTACTGCAGTTGACCTAATTTGGCCAAATTGGGATCCCCAAGGTGGCAGAGTGTGGGGTATAAATATGGAAAAATCACACAATATTGCATAACATTTTTTAAATGAAAAAGGTTAATGGAGAGGGAGCCAAGAGAAAATGAGGTTGGAACTGGGATCAGAGGATATGAGAACCAGGAAGTTTGGACTCCAGTTTCCTTATTCTTTTGTAGTAGAAGGTAGCAAGGGTCCACTTGAATTCCGAAGGTAGCAGGGCCCATTACTTTCAGAAGTGGCAGACCCAAATGGCTGCATCTTTTGTAATGGCATTTACTTTTGGACAACTAGAATACCTGAGTAAAGTAATATGTTAAAATGCCTTAAATGTGACTTTAATCCTTGTTAAAGACATTGTTGAGAATTCTCATTAAGTATAAAAGGCAGTGAAATGGGTAGCGTAAAGTGGGTGGAGTTGGGGGGGGGATCTGTTTCATTACCATTTTAATAACTAAGGATTTGATAGAATCCACGTTGAGATAAAAACTGGGTTTAGATGAGACAAAAGTTGCTCACACGTCTAGTCATGCACCAGATGTTGTAATTTGCATATAGTTGAAGGAATATATAAATTAATGTGATGTCCTTTTTCAACAAAGTTTATACTGTACACATGTGGTATTTCATTTGATTCTCCATCTTTTCTGTTTTGTTTATAATGGCTTCGCATTTGCCAAGATTGGGCCCATACCCCATTCAAAGTTGGGATTTGTTCTTGTGGCACAGTAGGATCCTTTCATGGATGTTGTTGAAGGCAACTTGATTGAACGAAATTTTCAAGACTTAATAAACATTTTAGAGGTGTTCATTACTAAATGCTCAGAGTGGTAAAGGGGGGTCCCGATCACAAATCACGAGCCTATTTTTGTTCAAATCACGAATCACACAGTCTTTTCAAACATCTCACGAATCACATATTTAACATATACCATTTGCAAAAAAATTACCCTTAATTGACTAATTGATTTATTTTCGTTTAGCTTTCAATACACAGTCTTTTAGGGAAGCTACGAGTGCGGATGAGTGCGGAAAAAAAGGTCCTAACACGCATGAAATGAGTCAAGAGAACACGTTCTTTATGCAAAATCAGTCTTTCAAAGTGTCGTTTAAGAAACGCGGGCGAGGTATCTCTCCTAGACTCTTTAGTTTATTGAACTGTTCTTACTTTCATTAATAAGACAACAGTGCTTTATTTGAGCAGGTGACTGCTCTCCCTGATCGAGTGCGAATTGTTTATTGCAACTCATTCGTTTCTGCTTCTCTCCCAGGCTGTTACTACACGGCCTGGGGGGGGGGGGGTACTCTGCAAACTTTTGGGCGAGGGTGTGCCGCTGGGACTCTGAAACCCTTACCCTAAACTAGACCAAGTTGAGGTGCATTTTGCAACCCTCTACTATACTAAACACCAAAAATCCGTAACCCTATCCCACCGATTTCCGTCTAAATCCCGAATGTTGACAGTCTAGGATATCCAGCAGTGTTTTCGGTGATAACCTATCCTGGGTATTAAACCCATCTCTATTAACGCTTTCTTTGCTAGTTGCCGGTAAATTTGCCAAATTGATTTCTTTTTAGTGTCAATTGCCGGGAAACCTAGTCTAGACTAAATTCTCCAACCAACTGATTAGTTTCCTTGAAAATGATACCCTATTCTAGACCAAAACTCTCTGATTTCCGTACCCTATCCCAGACTAAACAGCTTGAAAACCATACCCGGCTTCACAGCGGCACATCCCCATATAGCATGAATATGGGATTACCCCCCGGGCTACACGGCAATTGTAATGGTGACGTTTTTCTCTAAACCTTTGCCAAACGCAATGTTAGTGGGACCCGTAAACTGAATTAAATGCTGCTTAAAATTGTGCAACTCTTCATGATCCCTTTCAAATAGCGGAATCTTAAACTTTTCTTTATGCAGTGGCTGACTGGAGCTTTGTCCCAGGAAGAATGACACTAGAACTCTAACTGTTTAAGCCATAATGTTGTCGCACTCATAGCTCTAAAGGCATGCATGTAGACACGAGTAGAGGTTTTAATAATGAGTTAACAATCACATAGACATCATCTAAAATGAAAGGATTTGTCTGACTTTTGAGATGTTACAGAAACTGGCGGATCAGCAACGTTCTTCTCGTTAATATAATTATTGTTTTTCTTGCTTATTATTACAAATTGATTTATTAGAAACTAATTTAGTTTCGGTTTTCACAAATATTTTCAGATGGAATCACGAACCACGGTCATTAAAATAAGGAGATCACGCGTCAGGCTAGACCTCAAATTCACGGATCACGGCAATATTTGAGCTGCTTTCACGTGTTGCGTTAATTTTTGCTCAATCACGCGTCACGCACAATCCCTTTACTGACCCTGAATGCTGTACAGATTCAACAGCAACTCCTTCAGCCAAATTCTCCACCTTGCAACATCTCTGCTCTAAAGCTGATGACTTTTCTTTTAAATCCAGTTAGATGTTGACCTTGTTTGACATGTGCAATGATTATTTGCTTTGAATCACTGTGCTCTTGCAAAATTTATACCTGTTTGCTTTCCAGTTTTCAAATTGAGTTGAAATCGTGGTCTGAAAAAAGCAAAGAAGGGTTATGTCCAAAACATTGTTTGAGGAACTTTCTGTCTAGTTATGCAAGATTTTATTGTTAAATCTTTTTTTCCAAATCTTCATCTCTGTTTTGAATTGTTCATCATTCTCCTTGAGAGAATCATCTGAATGAAATAACAATGAATGTTTTTGAAAGTTGGCAAATTTCTTTATTCTTTACAGTTTTTTTTAATAGTTGATCATGTCAGTTTGACATGAGAACTTCGCTACTCACTGGGGAGCCGGGGGATCTTTGTCAAAACTGGGGGTTCCCTGGTGGGATCGGGGACTTGGCAGGTCAGAGTAGTACAAGCAGTTGCTACTGCACCTGTGTGCTTTGGTAACCAATAACCACAAACAGACACTACGGCCTCCTAAATAGCAAGCACTTCCCCTTGATCTATCATACAAGCAAATAGTGAGCCAGAGTGTAAGCAGTCGTGGACACCTGCTTTGGCTTTTTTGGAACTTGTCAGAAGGTTCGGGGTCTTCGTTTTGTGACAACCCTCTAACACTCAGGGTTCCCACAAAAGTAAATCAACGTTTACAATATACTCTACGATTTCTATATTTGTCTGCTTGCTCTATTTTAGCTAAGGAAAACCAGCATAATCTTGTAAACAACGAACGTGTCTTTCCAGTTCCTGTTGATCACCATCATTTTGAATCACAACATCAAATTCCTCCTCATCAAGCCCGCATTCAGACTCAGCATCATCAACTCCGGATGTAAAAACCCAGCCTCTGGATCTCCTTGTCTCCTCCGAAGCACTAACCCGCACGCTAACAACTTTGTCGTAATTTTCTCTGAAATAAAGTATGTCAGTCTTTCTTCTTGCGTCCGATATTATCCACACTGGTTTTGACAGAGATGAGTTTTCTTTCGGGGATCCAGAAACCGTCATCTGTACTGCCAATCTGCAAAAGTACGGTGGATCAGCGTTTCTTTTCTCTTCTCCCCATCGAATCATATCTTGACGGTAAAATTCCTTGTAAGTTGAAGAGTCCAACAAGCGATTAAAATCAAGGCCATTTTGCTTGGCGTATTCATATTTCAGAGGACCAGAAAGCCTAATAGTATTACATCTGTCACAACCAAAGGTTTCTTTAAGTTTGTTAGCGACAAAATCTTTCCCCGATTTGCGTTTTCCGCTGAGAATAAACACAACTTCAGGACATTGAGAATCTGCTTTGCAATCCGCCATCTTGATGATACCACCTTACATGAAGGAGGCACCTGTGAAACAAGACTTAGCTGACCAGTGAGCTCGTGCCAGTTTTCTTTCAGCATCGGTAATCAAACATGGCTTCCGAAAGGGATGACTTCTCTCAATACATTATTTCTCGTGACATTGATATAAACTTCCTCAATTGCGGGACGGCTTTCTCTGGACTTACAGAGAAAGAAAAACTCTACGCTCATTATCTATGCCGAGCGGCATGGGAGGGTTCTCTTATTTGTCTGCTTCAAACATCGCCGGAGTCACCCGGAATCTTTTTACTTTTGCAATATTTATTCCACGCGGAAAGCGTCGAGGAACTGAAGGAAAGAGCGTTAAAATCTGAAAATGGCCCCTCCCAGGATGAACTCGAGGTCAGTTGTGAAAATACTTTTAGTTTTAATTCGTTGGACGTAAATACCTTGTTATTTAAAATGATCAACTAAAGGTTTGCGTGAAAGAAAACGTGAAAGTGACTTCACGGAAAGCTTTAAGATAACTAGTATGAGACTAACTCCCAGAAAATTTTTCATTAATACCCGGTTAAAGTAAATAATTGCATACTGAAATATACCAGTTAGTGCAAGCAATGCCCAACCCCAAACCTACCCCCAAAACCCATCATTAACCCCTTCCCCCCATCCTGCCCCTCCCCCATCAGTGCCATTGGCAATCCCCCGAAGACGTCTGGGTACTGTAAATGTCATTCCCATGGAACTACATTTTTTAAAGTATCCCTTGGAGATGGAAAAATGCCCTAACAAGTGCCATAGGATAAACTAATTCCTGACTCCTTGTCAGACGAATCCAAGTTGACCAAAAACTCTGCTATTGTTTTGGTACAATTCATTACAAATAGTACTTAAGGGAGAAATAAATGCAGATCAATGTAGTCGAGGATCAAGTACTAGAAACAGGACAAGAAAGTCAAGAAAAAAGGATGCATGTCAACTTATATTTGTCCAGTACAACATGTATGTCACACAATGCGGTCTCACTTTTTTTATTCTATCTCTTCTCAGAACTTTTTGATTTTTGCGGCTGCTTTCTATGGTAACCTTGGCAACTACAAGTCCTTTGGTGATACCAAGTTTGTCCCTGATTTACCAAAGGTATTTTCTATATGCCATTTAACAGATGATTTACTTTTACAAGTTACTTATACTCTGAATAACTTGAAAATGAGCGGGGTACATACATTTGTATCATTTTGAATTCCTAAGGAAGTTTTGCACTTTGAGAATGACTCATAATTTTGTAACAGACATGCCTTTTGATTAATCAGTTTTGTGGTATTATTTATAGCTACATGTACGCTAATTTTTAATACCTTTACATGTACAGCCTGGTTAATCTTAGATATTATCTGAAGTACAAAATATATTTTTTAAAAATGCCAGGTGCAGAAAACAAATAGGTGCGTAAACATTTATTTCCTGACTGGTGTTTGTGAATACTTAGCATGAGTGTAGCCCTTTGCAGTTGCTTTTTCTTTTGTCTTTTTATCAAGCAGTCATGGTAATCTCAAAACTGGTTTTTAAAAATAGGCAGTCTGCTTACGAGGTGTTATTGTTGCAACCACACTGATTAATTTTAACTCCATCCATCTGTGCCCAGTAGTTAGTATTTGTTCAATAAATCACATTGTATTTTGTATTAAACCTGCAGGAAAAACTACAAAGTATCATATTCTCAAGTAAAGCTTATGAAACTGACTCTAAGGGAATGGAGCAGTTATGGAATGCATGTGGAGACACTATGTATTCTCTCAATTCAAAAACACAGCAGCTTGGTCTTGGACAGCAAGTAAGAATAATAAAAATTAAGAGCTTTTATGAAAGAACTAGCCTGACAATGGTTGAAATTTATTACCTTACAATCTCTCAATTTTGACCTTAGAGTTTATTTCTAAAACTTGGTTTGAGGAGTAAGTGGGCATCGTGTGGCCATGATCATTGTCTAACTGACAAAAGCATTACTAATCAGTCATCAGTGATATACTGTATTAGAGCACCTTTCAACTGAGTGTTGAAAGTAATGTTGTGTTAGTTTGCTTTGGTTTTGCTTTACTTTGCTCTCTGATTGGTTAAAAAAGCTCGCGCCACTCTCTCAACCAATCAGATGTAAAACCAAAACTAATTGTGACTTGCTTGCATGCGTTTTCCCGCGCTTAACGCTAATAACTTGTATTTGCTTCGATTTGTGATTGGTTCGTTTTGTGTTTTGTTCTCATTGTAGTTGGATAGAATAATTACTTTGCTTTTGGTTTTATGACACTTGTTTGAAAAGCACTCTAATCGGTCACTTAAGGTTAACCAATGAGTAATCAACTGATTAATCATTGAATATTGCCAACAAGCAGTGTCTAATCAATGATTAATTGAACTAAAATATTTGTTGATTACTCATCAATGAGTGGTTCCAGAAAATATCCATACCCATACCACGGGCGGCATCTCGGAATTCCGAAGGGGAGGGGGGGTTACATCGACTGGAATTCCGAGGACATCGGGGGGTTCATTGGGCTTGAATTCCGAAGGCATGGGGGGATTTTGAGGAGAGTAACTTCCAGTTTGGTGTAGTTAAGTCTCTTCAAGAAAAACTCGTCAAAAACGACTTATCTAAGGACGACGATTCACTGGTAAACACGAGACACGTTCAACTCAATCAAGATGCCGGAGACACATTTCAATGGTCATGGTAAATGAAATGTCAATATGCTAACATGACGGCTGAAAGCTGTTCACTTGCCAGTAGATCGGTCACAAAAGCGATTGTAGACTTTTCTTCGATTGTTTTGCTCGAATACAATGCTGTAGATCCCAGCAAAGAGTTTTCAGCCCCTATATAGCAGATATCATCGAGACAGATGTGTTGCGTTACATACCATGCAACATTCATTGAAAAGGTCAGATTTCACGCGTTATGCAAATTTGATGCACTTTTGATCAGACTACATCGACTATTTTGTACAAATTCTTTTAAAGTTGTCATTGACTTTGAATTTCAATGTGAGTTTCATTTCCTATTTTAATTTTTATCGAAGGATAAAGTGGGGGGAAAAGTTTGATTTGTTCTCGCGCAATTTATTTGAGGCCGTAGTATAGTATGCAAATTGCGTTCACTGTGAACTAAAAATAATTGCAGGAAAAAAGCTTGCTATTTTACTCTAATTCTTTTCCTAACATCATAACCTTTGATTTTTAGAATAGGTTGCATTCAACAGTTTCGCTTTTGACGGCAGGTTTGAGTCTGGCAACACAATTATGAATTTCCAATTTCAATTCTGAAAATTTTACCTTTGTTGTTAAAATGTTACGTCGCATTCGGCACGCAAATTATTCACGGCAACCCTCGACACCAAAAATTATAGACACACGTTTAAACATTGTACCAAGCGTTGGAATGACTTCAAAGCCGTTTGACTTTTCTAATGTTTAACAGATTATCGGTAGTGTACATTTTGCCGTGGAAGGTTACAATGTAAAATATCACTCAGTCGGCTGCTGTTTGTCATCACGCAAAAGTTAGTTGTTTGCTGTGCTGAATGTACGTTTTTTTCTTTTGGAGGGAGTGAAAGGATTAATTTCCGTTTAATAAAGGTGTTTGGAATATAGAGAGGGCTTTTCAAATCAGTTGGAAGAAACAAGCAGCAATTCCTAAGGGGGGTTTGAATGATTACGGAATTCGGAAGGCATGGGGTGGTAGAACGGTTTGGAATTCCGAGGACAAGGGGGCGTTGAGCATTTTGGAATTTCCTAAGGCAAGGGGGGGGGGTCTAGATGAAGATGCCGCCATGGTAGGGTATGGATATTTTCTGGAATCACCCAATACCTGCCATTGATTACCCATTGAATTGTTGTCAATGATCAATCATTGATGTTACAGGTTAGTCATTGATGGTCTGTGGATTAATTATAATCGCTTGGACAATGATTACTTATTGTTGTGCCTTAACATTCTTTTTTTTAAATCGCATTTTTAGGGTCTTTCAACGTATTATTCTAGTAACTGCGCCAAGAAAGATGCAGAATTTGCTCAAGAGTTTATGAAAGAAAAGGTACAGTAGGCCAGTATTAATTTAAAAAATATTCCGTAGACATAAAGGAACAACAATATTGTTTAACTGACAAATCAGCTAAGACTAAGCATCAAACTACCTTGTCTCTTGATCTATAGCCCAACTGAAGGGCTGAGAGCATATCCATGTTATGTTGAATGGAAATCTTATGGCCTTTTTTGCTCTAAACTGCCTGAATTTTTGCATGCGATCTTTAGACTGTTCATTTAAAGGACATTGTCCATTTTTTTTTCTAATTTTCACTTCATTCACACATGGAACTCTTGTGGCATGTGACAGATGAGCAGCCACCTGTTGATCCCTTCCTGCTCACTCTACTTGGTGCAAATAAGACAAAGAAAACAATAGGCAATGTTCTTTGGATGAACTGAAGGTCCCCTGCAAAAATTCAGGCAGTCTAGAGAAAAGACAATAAAGATAAGACACCCCAAAATTTACCATGAATAAATTACACTCTAAGCCCTTCAATTGAAAGTCCAGTACACTAGCTACTACAGTGTGTTACAGGTGTGATCACTCATAATTTATACTTAAGCACTAAAAGTAGCATGAAACTCACACTAATTTTATCATTATCAGGCAATAGAGACTTACAACACCAGACTGTTTAAGGAAGAAAAGAATGGCCATGTCACTTACATTCTTCGCTTGGCTTCAGTTGCAGCAACTGGTGAGTTTTCTCTCCTCGTAATTGGTTGTTTCTAGTAGCCTAACTTTGGCTGATGTCTCTAATAATGAAAGTCCATTCAAAGCTGTGTTTTAGTTACAATAAGCAGTACTGTGAGTACATGTGATGTGCTTTTTTTACAGCTGAAGCCTGTCCTGGAGCCAATGGAGAGAAGGATAAAGTTGCATCTATTTTAGGTTCTCATGAATTCAAAGGCTGCACCTTTAAGGTTGAAAGAGGAGACTATGCTGGAATACTGAGGAAAGTTGTGGAAAATCTGGAGAAAGCAACGGTACATAATCAAACAAAACAAATTCAACATATTGACTATTGATTATAATTATACAATTGTTAAAACCGGCAGAACAGCCATGCTTTTTTACCCAAAATTTTTATTCTATGTCACTGTCTGTGTCATGGCTGAAGCAAGAGTGTAGTCAACCTATCTCAAGAGTCAACTTATGACCAATACATCTTACGTGTAACTCGGTGTGTGACTTATCTGGTGTTGCTTATGGTATAATCCCGGGAATATTGTAAAATTACACTTTTTCCAATCAGTCTATTTTGGCCTCTGAGTGAGTACACTGTAATCGTAGGCTGCAAATAGAGAAAATCCTGCTTCTTCTTGTATCTCTGGTTTCTGCACGGCACGGCATGGCACGGCACGGCACGGCACAGTGCAGTATAGCAACGGCGCAGCACAGCACAGCACAGCACAGCACAGCGCAGTACAGCACAGCACAGCAAAGCACAACACATTGCAGCACAACACAGCAGAGTATTGCGCAACAGAACAAAAAAACCAAAACTGCGCTACGGTTGAAGCAGTTGAGCTTGAAAAACAAACTCCACAGAAACGCAACACATTTTTCCCTTTAGCCATTTTATTCTACTGCATGATTGTCACCCACCCTCTCCTTTACTTACCTTCAAGAGCCCTACCCTGTCTAGAAGACCTGTTTGTCAAGGGAGATATGGACTGCTCTATGACATTGGTTTTTTTAACCCCCCTTGGTTTCGTTTCAGGAGTTTGTTTCCAATGATAACGAGCTGTCCATGCTAAGGAACTACATACACAGTTTTAACACAGGTTCTGTTGATGCACACAAAGATGGCTCTAGATTCTGGATCAGAGATAAAGGACCCATTGTGGAAACGTAAGGAGATAACTCAACTGAGTGGCAAGGTCCTACGTGTACCTTACTGATTAAGCATTACTGGATAAAAAGTGTACCCTATCAATGATACTAAGATAGGAAATATTGCAACTTGCATGCAAACCTGTTAACTAGCAATTACTCCGTTGCCGCATGTTGTAAATGTGGTGATAAATAACCAAAGAGGTGCATAGCCCTGAGTTGGCTGCAATCGCTCCAACAAGCGTGAGCGAAATAATCGTTTTATTAACCCTTTTAGTCCCAATAGTGACAAGCATCTAATTTCTCCTTACAGTATTACTACTTGATCAAACATACAGGTCATGAGAATAAAGAAAATGATCACCAATGATCGAATGTCCTGATTTTTGATCAAATTCTCCCCACTAGTAACATAAGAAATATAAGGAGAATAGTGAGGAGAATATAGATGTTAATATTGGGGCTTAAAGAGTTAAAGTCATTCTCCAAGTCAGTGATCGTTGTTGATTTTTTTGCCACATCTTTGGTCTAGATTTTTGATCATCTGGAGTTTGTTGACGGTAAGAAATTTGGTAGTGACCCGTTTTGTTGTATTCAAGGGGACTATCTGGGGTTTAGTTAAAATTGTGCGAAAGTTACGATATTAGCAAGTTTTAGTATTATGCGCAGCGAAGTCGCAAGGAGAGCCAACTATAATTAGCTTTTGACTATTTTTGCAAGATACGGCCCTAGTACTTGGAAACGTTGGGCGAACCTTTTCAAGTTGTAATCCATTTCTATTCTCGCTGTCATACCGGAAAGTCTCTTTTTAACAGTTTCACTGCACTAACTAGTATAGTGTCGTAACGTAAATGTGACTTTTGGTTTTTCAAAGTGTTACCTGTACCGGTGTCCTAGTCGATTTGGACCCCCGGTCCAAATCCGCTAGCGAAAATGGACCCACGGTCCAAATCCGCTAGCGAATATGGACCCTTAGCAACTATGTACCCCTGTGGGTTCACTTTCGCTAGCGGATTTGGACCCCCTTCGCAGATTCCCCCCCCCCCCACCCACCCTCTAAAAACTTACGCTACCAAGTAACTTCAACAGAAAATCTGGCTATTTGTATATAAACCACCAAAACGAATCTTTCGCTGTTCAGCCTTGCCAGCAAACTATTTCTCTTGGGTTTTAGAACACGGTCTCTCTCCTTCGCAGAGGCTCCTGTTAGTAAACACTAGTGAAAGGAAAGCGGGAAGCAGGAGTGCAGGGCCGTGCGTTTCTACCTAGTGCGAATGTAGGAGGCCTCTGCGGAGGAGAGAGGAACACGCTAATTGTAAACAGCAGATTACTGTGCTATACGTAGAAGCGTAAAAGCTAATTTATTGAAAAGCTGCCGCCCTTGAAACCAAAAATAAGAGATATATTCCTCGTTCTAAAAACGTTCCGGAAGACTGAAGACCTTCTTTTCAAAACTTGCCGTGTCAAAAGGAAATAATAATTATTCCCTTATTGAAGGGGGTCCAAATCAGCCAGAGGGGGCCCATGTCCACCAGCGGATTTGGACCGGAGGTAGAAATCCGCTGTGACACCGGTTAAAACTGTTGACATAGTCCCTTTAGGAGTAAGCGTTTACAAGTTTGTCGGTCCATTGACAGCCCTCTTTTACTTTTAGTTACATAGGATTCATTGAGACATACAGAGATCCTTTTGGAGTGCGAGCAGAGTATGAGGGTAACTTGTTTGCTTCTTTTTCATTCGTCGTTCTCATACAGCGTGGCCTTGCGTGGTGAGGCCAATTTACATTAACGTTTTCAAAATTACACTCGCTATCACTTCCTAAATTGTACTGCATTACTAAAATAATGTTACTCAGTAGTTTCCCAGGACAGTACAGTGCAGTACACTACAGTATCCAATTTCCTGTATTTCCAGAGTCAGTGCGTAGGTTATGGAATTTTTTTTAAAAATTTAACCCTTGCCATCTGCAGGTTTTGTGTCTGTTGTGAACAAGGAGATGAGTGCAAAGTTTACATCACTGGTTTCCAGTGCTGAAGATCTTCTTCCATCCCTGCCCTGGCCTCCCGCGTACGAGAAAGACAAGTTTTTACGTCCCGATTTCACTTCACTAGATGTTCTGGGATTTGGCAGCAGTGGAATACCGGCTGGAATTAATATCCCTAACTGTAAGTTTGCAGTCAAACCAATCTAACCCGACCGTTGCTCACTTGCGCCGTCGTATTGTGTGATGTTTATCAGACTGCAAGAGTTTCGCGACGAAATTGGCGAATTTGGTGAAATTTCGAATGTTCCCGGTCCATAACAGGGAAGAGGATACTCACGCATGCCGGTATTCACATGCATATTGTCCTCACTGTTCTCCATGTATTTCTTATGATACCAGTTGGGAGAATTTAATTAAACTTTTATACATTTACTTCGTGTCTGATGATCATTTCCTGTATTCTCGTGACCTATATGTTTGATCAGCTAGTGATGCTGTAAGGAGAATTGAGATGCTTGTCACTCCTGAGGCTTAAAGGGTTAATTTAGGTTACACCCTACGAATTTCAAAGTTACCGTTGAAGCTTCGCTCTTTGGCCAAGTTTTAGTCCATCGTTTAGCCTCCGCTTGAAGATGTTTATTTACTCAACATTTTTCTCTTGTAGATGATGATATCCGTCAGGAAGAGGGCTTCAAGAACGTTTCTCTTGGAAATGTGTTGGCTGCTCACTCAGTGGACAAGAAAGTGACTTTCCTGAACGACGAGGACCAAGTAAGACCAGTTACATGTAAGAGATAGGGCTGCAACGATACATTTTCCCACGATCCGATACATATCTCGATACAAGGGTCACGACACGATACACGATACGATACATTACTGTGCGCGTCAAAACTAGTTACCAATAACTTACACTACTTTCCAATAATTTATTTCCATAAGAACAAATTTAACATAGTTATAACACAATATCAAATCGCCTTACAAGGGCTAAAATGTAGAGCGTGGGTAAGCAATCATTAAAGACAGTGATTTCCCAAATTAGTTAATGTAGCATACTTTAATGTATCGTAATATCGCGATATCTTTTTTAAATATCGATATTCGTATCGTTGGAAAAAATATCGTGGTTCACCGATGCATCGGTGTATCGTTGCAGCCCTATGGAGAGACGATTCCGCTCTAACTCAGTATAGTAATTACATCTGGCAACGTGTTAGCAAAATAACGCAATAAACTTAAGGAAAGATGCATATAAGTTAAGCATAATGGTAACTAAACCTCTACGCGGCTTAAGAGATTGACGACAATTTTAAGTCAAGGTTTACGTGCACTGACAGTTCATTATTGCGGCACAGGCTTTTCGATTTCCATACATTTTTCGCTTCCCCTGTGTCGGCAAAGACCCGCAGCTAAAGTAATCCAGCTAAAGATTTTTTCATGCGTATGTATATTAAAGCGGCAACTTCTTATGTTACTGTTTTGCCTTGATTTGTAGGAACTATTCACAAAGCTGAAGGCGCCAGCATTTGAAGTTCAAGTTGGCCTTCATGAGTTGCTAGGTCATGGAAGTGGTAAACTGTTTGTTAAGGTGACTACTTCTTCTTCAGTTTGTTTAAGGCGTTCATATAATGGGGAAGAAAGTAAAAATAAAAGAAAGCCGAGAAAATAAAACATGAGGAGACTGCGTGAGAAAGGGAGTGGGGACTGGGCCTGGAACCGCTACTCTTTCCTGCCGCAATTCTTTGCTTCCAAACAGTTTTTAAAATCTAAACTTAGCGTGTTAAAATCTAAACTTTTCAAAAACGAAGCATCGAAACATTAAAATGACCTCAGAACGTTTGCACCAGAAGCTTTTTGCACTGAGATTTAGAAAACATTAGACATCACGTCAATAAAACATCTGCAAAATACAAATCCGTATCCCCCGCGCTGTCGTATTCAGAAATATTTAAATTGACACAGGAAATATTTTTGTGTGAAGGGCAGGAAAATGATTTAGTCGTGTGTTCGTTAACCATATGTGATCGTACAAACTGTAGTTTATGTGGGCTGTCCCAGATTCCAAGATAATTAGAACGGCGAAATAAAAGCGGACGCGAAAATAAAACGTTTAGAGGCTTGGTGGAGGTTGGGGGGGGATCTCTCCAAATCTGCGCTTCTGTTCTTCGCCGTCATTCGGTTATCTTCGCCATCCCTGCTATATAGGTCTAATGACTAACTTTTTTAAAGTAGTTTGATGCAGTAGTCAAGAAAATCGTCCGAAATAACTGGCTTAGGACGTCCAAAATATGTCGCAAAAACGTCTGTTAGTTTGTTTTCTGAAGTTTTATGTCTTGGAGAAAGAGGGCGAAAGGTTTCTGAAGTATACCCTGGAACGGGTTCTGTACGGGGTCTGTACGCGGTCAGGCATGTCCATGCGTGGTGAAAGACCTGGCGTTAGTGTTGTGTTTCCTTTTGTTGACACCCAGTTTCTAACGTAGACTGTTCATTTTTCTTATTTTTCTTTCCTCAGCGACACGATGGCTCTTACAACTTTGACATTGAAAGTGTGATGCACACAGAAACTGGAGAAAAAGTAAGACACTTAACAATAATTTCCTTTATATTTTTCAGATTGTTTTGATCATTTGATATGTTCATGGAGAACATGACCACACGGCGGCGAACTTTCCTTTCTATATCTGACCTTGAACGCCATCCCTAGAATTCAGCTTATAGATAGTTCGGCCACATTCGACAAACTGCACGAGCTGACAAAATCACGAAAAAAAGTTTAAAACCCCGGCCAAACGATCAAACATTTTTCTCTAAAACAGCGTTGGAAAAACATGTTCTATTGCTTAGCCGCCTCTCTCAACTTTGCATTTAAATGGGTTTCCATGTTTGATCGAGATTAAATATTTTCACCCAACATTTTGCCTTACGAACAAGTGTTTTATCGTTTAGTCACCTCTGCCAAAAAGACTTGAGCGAGCGGGATAAAGCAACCAATCAAAAAAGGAATTTGGGTGACGTCGACGTATTTTTTCAGCGGTAATACGCAAAAAGCGTTATGTGGTCTTACTTTGTCCGATGTTTGCTCAAACATGGTTTGCCCGTTTCGTTACCGAACGTTTTATATGAGACACCATGTTGGACGAAAATGTTTGATCGTTTAGCCGGGGCTTAAAACAAAATGAATTTGTTTTTTAAAAGGCGCTTTTCATGGCGACTTCTTCATTGTTTCCTAATCTCTTTCCTTGCTTTTGGGCAACGGCAACACAGTGGCTTTAATCACGACTTCGGATCCAGTGAGACTAATGCATGGTTCAATTCTACCTGTAACCATCCCCCCCCGGGCATACTCCCGGGCATTTGCAATTTTTTTCTCACTTGGCGGTCTATTCCCCACCCCCGGGCACGTAAAAAGAGACAATTCCCCACCCCCGGGACTGCTCATCGACCACAAATACGTTGTTTTGTGTACAAAACATAGATTACGATATTGATTTCCGTACAATAGCAAAACCAGACATTTTGACAAGAACTTAAACGCTTTTCTAGAGTTTCTCGAACGAAGGACACCACATGTATAATGTAATAAAAACACGCACTGACTCTATTTGAAAAAAAAAACTGAAGAAAAACCCTTAACCGCATACGGCTAGCGAGTAAAGAATTTTCGCCAAGTGATTTATTCTAAATATAGCACACACGCACAAGAGGCCCGTGAACAAGTCGATGGCAGCATTTTAAAGGAGGTTTTCTTAGCTTGTTTCATAAGAATGAACACTGGACTGAGACCTCTGTTAAATACAAAGCCGTCCATCCGTTTTCATATAGAGTCTGTTTAAGTCGTCTTAGTATATACATAAATACGCTCACAGAAGAAATAAATCTTTGTTTGTGGCGAACGCCAACTATTCGAGTATGCATCAAACGCACATTCGTTTAACAATTTAAAATAAAAGTAACTTCGAATACAGATTTTAATTTTGAGAGATTATCTTCTCTAACTAGTCTGCCACAAATTCTAGAGATTCTCCCTGGAAATAGGCAGTCTTCTCCACGCGGTCCGGCGTCAACCGAGAAGTGACGTACTGCACAAGAACGAGGGAACAACAAGAAGTTATTTTCGATTTGCCCCGTCCCCCTCCCCCCGGGACAAGACGGCTTCAAACAATTCCACGCCCCCGGGACCGAAGGGCTGGACTTGTCCCCGGGGTTGCCCGGGGGGGGATGAAACAGGTAAAATTGAACCATGCATAAAAGTCCGATACGCTGATCACTTGTCCTGTGGAACGGTAAACTTGAGAGTGGGACTATTTTAAACCTTTTGACTGTTGTTATTGTTGTTCCCAGATCACTAGCTGGTATACAGACGGGGAGACCTGGTACACCCGATTCGCTGACCTGAGCTCGTCGTATGAGGAATGCCGTGCCGAGTGTGTAGGGATCTACCTGTGTACAGACAAACAGGTCCTCAGGTCAGATGGCTTTTTCTCTTAGGAATGTGTTAATCAAAACTTGATCGATCTTTTAGAATCTAGACAGCAAAACAGTCCCGTTGTCGGTTGTTAAGTAGGTGAAGGGTGGTACAGCAACTCGACAACGGGAAGAAAGGAGGTTAATTTTTAAATTCAAAACACTTGCCCCTCAGCGGCATGAACATAGATTTCAAGTTAACTTAAATTCTCTCTCGCGTGCATTTTTGTTAATTCACGTGTACACTATAAGAGGCGCGTGTACTCACTTACTTTTGATTCTGACATAACGGCTGTGATATTTGCCACGACTGATAAAGGGGTTACTCCCGAAACGTCTCGTCAATGACTAAACTTGGCACTTTTTAACATACACCTTCTTTTACAAACGTTACACAAAGTGCTACACAGCATATTTTTTTATTCATTCATTTTTCTCTCGGTTCTCTCTCGAGATACCGATGTGAATATCCATACATAGAATACATAACACGGACTGTTTTGCAGTCAATTTAGAATCCAACTTGTAAAGAAATAAAAAAAAAACAAAACAAACAAACAAAAAACCAACTCAAAAACAGTCGAACGAACAAACGGTAATGAAAAAAGAACAGCGCCAGTGGGAAGTACTGTTTACTGGGTTTCACTTGCACAGTCACACTTTTAATTAGGATTTCATTCACGGACTCTTTCTTTCATACTCCAATCGGAAAATGGACTATTTTCTTGTCTTGGGGTATCCCTCAAGACAAAGCAGTTATAAATTTATAGTAGCATCCAATGCGCTCTGCTCCCGGCAGTTTACACAGGCCATTTTGAAATTGCATTTAAAATCGCAGGAAAAATTGCCGCTAAAATTGTATCAATAATGCCCATGTAAACAGCCGTCATGCATCCTTGACGGATCGTATCGATACGTCTATGAAGGACAATCCTTGTTGAGGAGCCTGTACGGACATAGGTTGGTTAATTACTGCATTCAGTCTCTACAGTGTCGATCTTTTTAGTGACGTTCTGTTCCCTTGAGTTAGTGTTCGAGATCAATGGCGCCTTATTTTATCGTTAACCGTATCATTGGAATTGCAGGCGCATGCGTGTAGGTTGATGAGACTAGGTATTAGAAGAGGATCAACGGTTATTTACTGAATATTTTGGAGAATTTTGTTTTGTTGACACTGGTTGTTTCTCGCTGCAGAATATTCGGTCATGAAGGAGCGGACGCAGATAACATAGTCTATATCAACTGGCTTAACATGGTGCGAGCTGGACTTCTGGGACTGGAATTTTTTACGCCTGAAAACAACAAATGGAGACAGGTAATTGTCAAATAAAACAGTCAGCACCTTCAACCGAGCGAGGGAGAATATCGCATGATAATACTGCAGTTGGAAAAAATGTTTCAAAAGCGAGTGCAAGTTAAGCAGTTGTTACTAGTCGTGTTTAATCAAAGAAAATAATAGGCTTGGTGGAGGCTCGGAATTACTGTCCTCAGTAAGTGATGTAGAGTTCTTTGTGCGCGCCTTGTTTTAATAATGTAGTTATCTATTAGCCTACACGGATTTCCTGTCTATCTTTCTTGAGATGGAGTATAACCTTCCGAAAGGAAACCGAGTTTTTCCTCGGATTTATATTTGACCGACAAGATTCTCGTCTTTAGACAGATTTTTCTTGTAAGACTGGTTTCTTGCTGTGATCGATATGAATTTGTCTTTTGTTAAAGGTTAAGGAGTTGTGCGGCAAAGTATTTCTCAGAGGAACAGCTGGATAAATTTTTGTCATGTTCCATGATTCCTGCCTTTCAGGCTCACATGCAGGCTCGCTATGTCATTCTGCGCGTGCTCCTTGAAGCGGGAGAAGGACTTGTGCAGCTGACCAGTTTAACGGGCTCAGACGGTAAACCGGATGTGTTGATAACACTAGACCGAACAAAGATCGAGGCTGTTGGTAGACCAGCTATTGGAAATTTCCTCAGGAAGTTACAGGTTAGTCGGTAAATGTTAGGTCTATGACATACGATAACCTGACGGAGTATTGTACCCCTTACAAATATGTAGAAATTGGGTATGGTATAGGTGCGATTAACTGTCAGATAATGACACCGACGTTTCAGCATTACTGCCAGTTGATAGCGCCTATGCCATACCCAATTTCTGAATATTTTTCTAGTTCAAGGTGCTACGCAGTGTACCCATTATTATCATGTATTGTGACTGTAGACAAGACACGCTGTAAATTGTTTGTCTCCACTCAACCCACGCGCTGGGTTCATGTTCATGGCGTACGGACAGAGTGCAAACTCAGTCAATGCCAATAAGTAGTTTATCATATCGATAATTTTACGCTTGATTTGATTGGAAAATAATAAAGAGGTAATTGGGTAAGGACCAGACGTGTTTTTCTGGACCGGGTTGCGTCACCCCGTTTTTACCCACGCCAGCTTGCTTGTTTGCGTTCTATCGAATAGCGTCAGTTAGGCCCTGTGGTGGTATGGAAATAGATGTTATTGAACTAATGTGAAGCCCTTAATGAAAAGTACCACTCGAGCTTTTTTCTTGCATAACGAGAACAAAGACCGCTACTTTACAATAATGGAAAAACAAGGTAGTTCATTAAGATTATTATGATCATTATTATTATAATTTTATTCTTTTTAACTTTTCAACTTTACCACTTTAATGTCTTACAGAATACGTGCCTCACTTAATCTAGTTTTCACAACATGTAACAATCTTTGTAATAAAGTTTTTACCACGCCATTCTCCTTCTGTGTATCTTTTTATTCCCACTTGTCATCAGTGAAACTATTGTTGTACTTTTCACCAGGTTTACAAGTCAACAGCGGATTACAATTCCGGAAAAGCTTTGTTCGATAGATACTCAGCCCTGGGTGATGAATTTCTAGCTCTCCGAAAGACAGTGCTGGCACGAAAGACACCTAGAAGAATGTTTGTCCAGGCTCACACCAGTTTAACAGGTAGGGTTAGGCCAGGTTTCATGGAAAGAGCATGCTATTTCTGTGTCAAAGCCCGTTCGCGGGTTCAAAACTTCGTCTGGTAATAGATAACATTGTTTAACTTCTTCTTTCATTTTATTCCGATCTTTTGATGTTGATCTGTTGATTTTGAACAAAGTTGATCCCGGTTCTCTCCTCGTTTGTATTTTGTGTATCTGTGAAATGCGGGAAATTTCTTCATTCGTAATTCGTCTCAATCTCCCTCAGTCGTAGCGTTCCTTGTTTAGTGTTGGTTTATTATAAGTAAGTAAGTTTAGTTTGCTTCTTTGGTGTTTTTCTGCCTTAGGAAACTATTATTTGGAGGTTTCTTTCAATAAGAAAATAATTTTATCAGATCGCAAAAATGAATGAAAATACCGTGACATAGTTCCTTTAATTCAGGTTATTTCTATTTTAGAAAACCTCCTCTGTTACCAAACATTCCAGATAATCCTTGGAGTTAATATAATTCTCCCCATCTTCGTCTCTAAATCCTGTTTTGCTTCGTTTACATTTTCTGCAGATGACAACGCTGTTACTCTGACAGAGTTTGAGGCAAGCCCCGCCGGCATGATTAAATCCTTCATTACTCGCTTCCCTGGAGACAACAGCGTGTTGGAAGACCTTTGGAAAGCTGAGATGCCTTATCACAAGATGTGATGAACACATGATTGCATTACACAACAGGACAGCAACTCATAGGGAGATGTCACTGAAAAAGAAATTTCACCTACTTAAACTATAGCTACACAACCAAACTTATTAAGCGTCCCTGTATTAAGCTGTCACCCTCTATTTAGCGAATTAGCGGTCAGTTCTTAAACTAGTCTCCTCACTTACGGAGTCCCAACAAGCGTGTTTTTATTTACTTCATCTGCATTCATAAGCACTCACTTGGTAAAAGGAATCCATTCGACTATTCGTTAAGTAAGGCCAAACAATAAACAAATGCCGTAATTTCTTTCCACAAATGACAAAGAGACTTATAAGAAAGTTTGTGGCCAATTCATCTTGTACGAGTTTTTGTCTATGGTCAAATTCGTCTTTCATTGGCTCCTTGGGCCAGTCGAGTCTTTATTAAGCGGTCGAACCTGTGTGACGCATGAAGCGGTCAGTAACTGTCAGCGGTTCCCTAAGGGTGACCGTTTACTACAGGGTTGACTGTACTTCTCGATTATGCCATCTCGTTCAATTATTCTAATGTAGTCGAACTAGGGACGGCAGTAAGCTTCTAATAGAAAAAGGAAAATTCAGCGTCGCTTGTTCACGTTCTCCCAGAAGACGTTTAACTTTGGAGATTTCGCGTAGCTGTGGAGAAAAGCGAAGAATGTACTAAGATATATAACGCACGTGAACAGCCGTGGTCTTGCTCATCTAACCTTTAATTTTGCGACGTTTGTGGCTCCTCGTCTTCCTCGTCCTCGTCCTCCTTCATCATCATCCTTTCCTATTGCACCGACAGCTAAAGCCCTCCGAGGACAGAAGGGAAGGAGAATTTAACTCTTCCTATTGATTGACCACTAGTAAACACAAAAAATTTAATGAGCAAACCGACAATGGCTCTGCAGTTGTGTTTGTACATTTTGGTACATTCCTCTGCTGTCCCGCTGCAAAACAACGACGTGAAATGGTTTTGTGGGGAACTTGATCTCACGAAGTTAAATTTTCCGTTACCTATCCGACCTTGAACGCCGTTGCCACGAATTCAGGTCCTGAATAGTTTGGCCATATCCAACCAATTGCTTGAGTTGAAAAACTCACCAAATTGAGGCTTCGTACGGTCCCTAATGTTTCAAAAGAGCGGACGACAGTCGCTAGTATTTGAAGAAGCTCCCGTCTAACAAATTCACTTTCTTGTTTGGCTCGGACTTGAAGAATGGTGCGCTTAAGCATGCGCACTTTTAATTATCTCGCATATTTTAGTAGTAAAGTGATTACCCAATCAGAATTTAGTTTCAAGGTTTCTTGAGATGTGATTGGTTAGTCGAAAGAATGCGAACTATTTTTCGCGTCTCGCAGTAAAAGAATCGAGAAAAATTCAGGCCTGAAACTTTTGCGACATAATTCGGAACTTTCATCGTACTTTATATGTACATGAGAAGAGGGAATGTGGTGTTCCAAAGCAAAAATCACTCGTGTAGCAACGACTTTACTTAGTATCCCAAGCTAGCAGGTAGCTTAAAAATCTAGTTTGCTTTATTCTTAGATTGAAGTGGTATGTAATTCCTTTTACCGGGGAATATTCTACGGGGAATATTCTTTGCTAGAATTTTTCATTATAACTAGATAGTCAAATTCATTAAAGAATCATTCTATTTTTCCTCATGATTTATTTAGTTAAGATCCTAACAGGGCCGTAGTCAGTATGAGGCAAACCGAGGCACTTGCCCCAGTCATTTTTTGCGTTTAACACCCTAAATACCTAGGAAGAGAATTTAACCATGGATATTGCCTCAGTCATTATCTTAACCATGGACATTGCCTCAGTCAAAATATTTTCTGTCCACGGCCCTGCCTAATGTCTCTGAAATGAGACGATGATTGTGTGAAGGGAAACATTTTTTTTTCTGGCCTTTTATTAGCACCTGCCCGTACAAAACTGGATCACTGGTCTTGCGATTCGTTGTAGTCGAATCTTCTGCTTACGGAACCAACCAATGGCGGATACCTCATAAGCCACCACACTCTGTACATTCCTGAATCATTTAAAGCTTGCCGAGTTCCTGAAGTGCTTCCAAGTCTCCAGGTCCCGGTTGTTCGAAAGCTGGTTAACGCTAACCCGGGATTAAAGTTAACTTAAGGTCTATTTTTTAAGTGGCCTATTAAAGGCAACCAAAGACAAACCTTATGGGGAAAAGGATTACCGGAATCCTCATCGCTTGAATTGGCTTTACGACTGAATTAAAAAATTGATACTAATCCTTGGTTAGCTTAATCTTGCTTTGAACAACAGAGCCCAGGTGGCTTTGCAACGGGAAAACGAGGGCACTGGGTTTCACGAGACGGAGACGAGTCAACAGCCCCACAACCCCACGCGCACCGAGCTCGAACTTCGAGCAACCCTGGGGATGAGGCAACGGAATCTCTCTTAGAGTGTTCACATACCCACAGGCAGCCCAAGCTCATAGACCAAGCGGTGGGTAAAAGAGATAATTAAAAGCAACCTTAAGACGTGATGTCTAATGTGACTACGGCTTCAGACTTGCTTAGACCTATGAGAGATTCAACCACAGTGGCTGCCACTCAACGGGTAATTTGGCTGTGCTCATTTGTGAAGTACTCGCCAAACTGCAGAGATTGTGTTTGTGTGAGTTTTGCTGTTTATTGATTTCACTTTTTAGTTTTATAAAGATAGCTTTTTGAACTTCTGATGACATCACTGTTCTGGAACGGGGGAAAGCTCTTGGGTAGTACGTTTGTCCACTCGTACGGGAGGCACTCCAGACCTTAGAGATCTTCGATTGTTCAGTACTGACAACAACTTCTCAACTCAAGAGATCATTCATTCATGATTTCATTCTTTCTTTTCCGTTTTTCTTTTGTTTTCTATGTTCCTTTCAGTAGCTAATTTACAGGAAGTTAGCGAAACCCATTACATCAAAACTAAACTAGGCTACAACGTAAACGCTAAGTGTGAATTCTGTGCGGCGAAGCCAATGAAAATTATTGTATGTGACTCAGCAAAAGTTCAGTAATAATTTAGGATGCGTTGGTTTGTCTTATTGGTAAAAGGAAAGAATAGTTAATTAGATCGGAGTAGGGGCGGATTTGGGAGCCATGAAAACTCAGTGAAAGGTAGGAAGATAGTGAGAATGTTAGCGCTGATCTAATATAATTAGCATGAGTTTCAAGTCCTTTTTGCGGAAACAGAAAAACAATTAGAAGAGCAGGTATAAACAGGTGGGAGCGTGTCCCGCGCAAACTTAGAGTGAAAGAAATAAATAAACCAAGTCACAAATATTTATTATTGGCTTCGCCCCTAAATTTTAAAATAAAACATAACTTAACCAAAATATATATTGTCACATCACAAATGGTATGATGCACATGGGAGTCTAATGTCGGTGAAAGCGTTGACTGGGGGCCGGATTTACGAAAGTTGAGATGTGCCCTATTTATTGTACATGTTGGAAAACATGTACAGTAAATGGGCCAAATGGAAACACTTGCTACGCAGGCTACTGATTTGGTTTTCCTTCACTTCTTAGCCTGTTCCAGACTTTAAGATAGGTGACTGGAGCGCGAGCGAAAAATATGGCCAGCGAAAGAGCGGGGGGAAAAGAAAAGGAGTCTGGGAAAGAGCTCTTTCGCTCGCTATATTTTTCGCTCGCGCTCCACTATCTGAACCAGGGCGGGAAAAGGTTGGGCGATGAAACGAGCAGTCCCCTCTTCAAGCGATGTGTGATGCGGAGAAGGACTGGCACGAGCGCTCTTTCCGCGCTTCCGGTGCGTTTGGTGGCCGGCAAAATTTACTTTTCAACAAACCGGAAATCTCGTTTTCTTCCTTTATTTTTCAGCCAGCCGTGCACTATGATTAAAACGTTTTTCCACAGTCCTGGCTCACAGCTTAAAATCCTTATGTCTACGTGGACATTAGTCAATCTTTTTCACAGTAAGTTCCCGAAAAATGCGCTCAATTTGAGAGTGTCGAATGCTTGCTCTTGCCGCAAAACATGACATGGTTGTCTTTCCTCGTCTCTTTTAAAAAAAGCTCCAAATTACTCCATCCTAAATCTTACATATATTAAAGGCCGATAAATTTTACATGACATAATAAAAAATTAGCTGGAGATATTTGGAGATAGTGGCGTTTTGCAACTTTAAACTTTGCCTCCTTGCAACGCGCCATGGCGATGATTCGTCGCAACGCCACAAACTGTATGTAAACAAATTAAAAGTGAAATTAAATTTGCAGATTTCTCCTCCCTTTATCTCACAAAAACAAAGCAAAGAAAACCGTCTAAACTGAGGAGCAATTTTATTTGTAGTGCCTAAAGAAACAGACAAGCATAGGAGAGGTTTTAGGGGAAAAAGAAGAAGAAGCGCGGTGTTAATGTTGATTTGATTTAATTAATTAACTAGGGACGTGTCATGATTAACCTTGCACGAGCTGCACGAATTACAAATACGCGTCATGCCACGCGTCATGCAAACGCCATTTTCCAACTTTTTACTTTGCTCTGCTCGTTTTAAGACAGTTTTTTAGCATCGATTAAGGCGGAAAAGACAAAGAAAAGATAACCCAAAGTTAACGTTTTTCGGAAACTATTAATAGATTATTAGGATTTTGAATTTGGATCTTTGAATTTTGAATTTTGGTCTAGCACCCAATTCGATCCCAGTCCACTGCATCACACCTGTTTGCTCGGACACGCTCGTTTCATCGCCCAACCTTTTTCCGCCCTGATCTGAACTCCTGGAACAGGCTATTTACTACTCATGACTCTCTGTGAATGGTTAAAATTGCTCGCGCCATTTCCTCAACCAAAAGCCACAGCCACCTTTTTTCTTATTTGCATTACAATGTATTTGAACGTGGATGTGAGGTATTTTCAGGCAAAAATGCCAAAATTGCCCGAAATTGCCTCACATCCACGTCCACGCTGCAATACATTGCACTGCAATGCAAATGTGGAAAGTTGGTATATGTAATCGCAGAGGCCGAGTAGACTTAAGGATAAATTTTCACGCGTATTTTCAAAGTTTTCACAAAATTGCCCGAGTCTCGCCACTCGGGCAGTTTGTGAAAACTTTGAAAATCAAGTGAAATTTTATCCTTAATTCCCCTAGGACTCAATGCGATTACTTTTTTATAACAGAGAGAGAAAAATTTTTTGAAAACTTTCCATGCACATCGAAACACAATCAGCCGGCTCTCAGAATAAACATTTCTCCACGCAAGCAGTCTATTAAACTGCTGCTCAGCGTACAGAACCAAAAACCTGTCTATTATGCATATTGTAACGAGCGCTGCGTCGGTCGACGACCACAACAAATCCAGCTCTCAAATAACCGTTTATTACTACTCTCAGCGGATCCTCTACAGTGCAAGATCAGCGCACCAAAAGCCCCCGTTACAACGTGTAAGCCCCTTTTATACCTAGTCTTGCGTGTATACTACGTTGGCTATTCGCGATATAACCGTCCTACATATCTACGTTAATTATTTGTAATCTTAACAGTTCCTTAGAGCTCGTGCACAACACTTCTAAAATTCCGGTTCCTTGCAGCTCTTGCACAATAGTTCTAAAATAGCTGTTTCGTTACAATATGTTTATCTTATGAGATAATTACAATTCTAGTCCATTGACAAAATACACTTAAAATTCAAACTAAGTAATCTTAAATTTTATTTACCTGAGTTGCGATGCTTTCTCTCGCTCGCTGAACCAACGTTTTTAGCAGTTTTAATTTAAAAAAAACAAACAAACAAACAAATAAGCATTTGCTGTTTCCCGTCAAACATTCAGGTTCACCTTTTGGAGATTCTCTTCGAGCTATCACCCGATTTCCATACCATATTTGCCAACCAACACGGTTAAATTTAAACGCTGAAGCGATATATCCTTGTGTTGAACAACTCAAAATCCGCTTTTCATTTTAAGACGCTTACAAAATAAAATGCAAATGACGCGCTCTCGTGCTCAGCCAATCAAATGCGAGTATTTTCGGCGCTCGGCCGATCAGGAGCCAATAATTTTGCCCTCGTTAGAAAGGAAATTTTAAAAAAATGCCCTCTGTCTCAACCAATCAGCAATCAGTTATTTTTCTCTCTGTGTTATAAACTGTGAAAAGGGCTATCAGAAACCTAGCCAGTCGTGACTTGTGTCGCACGCGCTTTCCCGCGCTTGACGCGAGTACTCCTATTTGCTTCGAGTTCTGATTGGTTCATTGTGTTGTTTTTGCCCGTTGTGATTGGTCCAAGTCATTACTTTCTTTCTTAGTCATTCTTACTCGCACCGATTTTTGGCACTTGGCTTTCAGGGAGAGATGTTTTGATGTGAGAGCGTTTTCTTGTTTTACTCAATTGACGAATACCCGTAGTAAGCAATGAAACCGTATTATGTACCGTAAAAGCTCTATTAAGCCCCCAGAATGACTACGGGGGGTTTATTTAATTTCAGGCCTCATGAACGACCGGGGGGGGGGACTTATTAGAGAGGGGGACTTAATAGAGAGGGGTGCTTATTTCAAATCTTTATTATTTAATCTTAGAATTTAATTGCACAATACCAAACACTATTAACTTACTAACTGAAACTTTAAAGGCAACAGATTGTTTTTTCTTTACGCATTTTTGTAGGGGGTTCTGATTACAAAATGTGATGTCCTAAAGGGTATAAATGGGGGGGGGGGGTTATTAGAGAAGGAGGGTTGATAGAGAGGGGATTCGTAATAGAGCTTTCACGGTGTATTTCTTTTGTGACCCAAACATCTGCTAAGAGTTTTTCTCATACGTGCATATAATAAACAATAGCCCTTTTCACGGATAACGTTACAATGAAACCTGGTGCGCCTTTCTCGAAATTATTATGAACCACTCATTCTACGAGGCTGTTTTTTAACCATGTCTTTAAGATACGAAATGATTAACATATAGCAAAGTTTTATGCTAAATATCTTCTATGTTTTCAAGATGCAGTGTGAATTATCGTGCCCGAAATCGACCCGTTCGATAAGTTTCGGGGCTTCGAGTAAAGACTACTACTGGTTGTAATGATTTATTGTTACTTTAATTAACTATCTTAGTTATAGGTTCGCAATTTATTTAACATATCGTTTTTGTTTTTAGTTTTTTCTAAATATCTTTGTATTAGTTTTATTATTATTTGTAATTTAGTAGGAGGACCTTCTGTAAAGCACTTTCGAGTGAAGTGGGTATCCTTAATAAAGTTTTTAAAAAAGCACGCCTGGACACCGGGCAATTGCGCCCAATTTTTGGTTCGAAATTGAAAATTTCCTTCTATACATAGCGCACCAAACCATGCCAGTTAGTGTATCTGCCATAGTCCACGATAAGTCAGGTCTACCGTTTACCTTTATTTCAGATAGGTTGTAGCAAGTTGTCCATCTGCACATAACAAATGGCTTGACTGTTACTTGTGACTTTCTTAGTTTTCACAGTATCAGAAATTTCACGTTTCTTAATTATTTTGGCTAAGAGCACTTGTGTGACAGAGGGTTGCCTTGAGAGAAAAGATGCGTACTAAATACACCATCTGTTGGATCTCTCCGTTCTGTGGCGAGGTTCAACCTGCTACCATGAGACATACATTTGACAAAACCACCTGGTGGAGATCAACCTATGATATGCCACATGAAATAACCAGAGGTATCCAGCAAATCGTGTTATAAACTGATTTATTATATGACCGGCTGAAAGGAAATTGTTCTATACACCTATACGTTTCCATGCAACGTAACAAGTAGTAGTTTCGCTGGGTAGTAATTATAAAGTTTCGCTTGAGCGAATGTTTACAAATTCTTCTGATGGAGAACTGCCTCCATTCCGTGAGACATTAGCCTGCGAATACAGCCGCCTCTCATTCACGTCCCGCAACGAAGAGCGAAACGGGACGTGAATGAGAGGCGGCTGTATTCGCAGGCTAGTGAGACATAAACTGATCAAGCATATGACACTGAAACCAGCTGTGGCATGCCGACCTGTGACATTTTACCTGAAATCGGAGCATATCGATTTATTACAATTTAAGTGAGAAGTCTGTTATTATTCAATTGTATAGAATCTCTGATAGCTGCAATTTCTTTTTTCCGTCACAAAGTTTACTTGTTACAACAGTTGCATCCTCAATCGAACGAGACTGCCATCAGTGGCTTTTACTCAAGTCTCAATTATGAGAGCGGTGAAGCAACAAGTTTATACGAGTACAGGGCATTAGACGAGAAAGGGGGAGCTTGCACTATAGCCATTAATTTTAGAATTGGCTGCGTTCGTCTATGAACACAGAATTTTGATTGCTTAAGAATAGCAAATAGGTAGTTTTCGACGACAATCACGGCCCTCGAGGAATTATTTACAAAGCCCAAGCTTCACATTTTGGTTTTACTAGGCATACGATCAGCTCTGATCCTCTATATTATTGCAGTTAAAACGAGAACAAGAAAGGGGTCCTATTAGGGGGTGTATGCATTTCTGACGTTTGAATTTCAAACTTGTTTTGTGACATTTTTACGATGAGGTAGCATTTTCCTGTCACTAAGAAATTGTTCAGTGATGTTGCTTACTTTCCGTCGCTTTTCTCAATTTCGTCCAGGCAGTATTGCCAGTCATCGTCGTTTCATCTCGTTCATGGCACTGTTTCAACTCCATGTTTGGAATTGTCCTAACAGGGCCTCAGCAATTGAAAATTGAACTGTTTTCGATTGTTTTGAGTAATTGGGTTTGATAAGTATTAGGGAAACCAATTGGGCTATCCACTGGATAGAGATTTATCCAGTGGATAGCACTATCCACCTTTTGAACAACTGGGGCGAGGATTTAACGAACAATTCTCTTACAACGTACGCGATCTAGTAAACTTGCACACACAATATTTATCTTATCTTGACCTCGAAAGGATTATCTTGAAGGAGTCTACGTTCTCTTAGCATTTAAATCAGTGACACAAATCTTTCAAATATTTACAGTAGGAAGGTATTAGCTGTTAGTTACAAACCCTTTTTTTTAACCACGCTTTCTACAAAACTGAAGTGGCGATAATATAAACCGTAAAATGTTTACGATATTTCACCATGTTGACCTCGAACGGGTTTAATTTAGTTTAAAGACATCTCTGACATCTACTTTGTCTTGGACTTCTAATGACGCAATATCTTCAGAAATGTGTTCAAAGAAACGCTACTGCTCTATTCTCACGACTGAGAAAGAAGTAACGTTGAGTTTCAAATTGGTTATGAGCACACTAAACTTTTACCGACCATATTAAACGTAGACTGGAACGATAGCAAATGGGGCAGTATTTCTTAGGTCATTTATCCATTTTGACCTCGACGTGGTTTTGCAGGTTTTGCTTAAAAAACATCTATACGTTCTCTTAGTTTTCAAAAGGTACAAAAATCTTAAACTGTAGTAAACAATTATTTACGCAAGAAACAATTTATTCAGCGTAGATTTTCAAATACGTGCCGGCGATTCCTCTCACCTGAAACAGTGATCACAGCATGCCTACTATGACATCTACCCGTTTTGACCTCAAATTGGATAAAATGAAAATATTTGCGTTCTGTTAGACTTCAAAAAGATCATTAACCTTAAAAATACGTTCAAAGACGGAAGCAAGAGAGTGAGGGAGAGAGAAAATGAGAGAATGAATGAATGAATGAATAAAAAACTGCTTTACAGGGGCTTTATTTAGGGGCACCCAACAGTCCCCATTGGCCAATATCTCTTTGGATAGGCTAAATCGCCTGAGATATTTTGTTTCTCAAACTTTCGTAACATGGGTACCGAAAAATTTCTGCTGTTTTCGGGCGGAGAAATATGTCGTTTAGCATGCGAAATAAGGTCAGCAAGCACTTCGGAAATCCAACAGCAGCTCGTTCTCTAATCAGATTCCTTTTTCTAAAATTTTGTGAAACTCTTAAAATTTAATTTCAGCTTAAGAGTCCTTAGCTAACAGAGCAACCTGTATTAGCTTTCACAAATCTCTTTAAAAGGCCATTTCAAAAAAGGACATTTCAAGTATTTTGCTAAAATGTTCTCTTTGGGCACCCCTGACTATATTGTTACCAAGTAACGAGGAATAATAGTAAAACTTGGAGATTTTTATTTAAATTCGGCTAATTGGCTTCCGCGTAGGCTCCCTTTTCCTCGTCCCAAAACCCTAGCCGGATCAAAACTCATAGCTTCATAGATCTCACAAGCCGGCCTGCCCAAATCTAAACCGGGGAGCCTTCGTTTGTCGATACGATACGGGTAATAAAGAAGCCCTCCATCTCAGTCTTCGTTAGTTTTAATCCCTATAGCAGCGTTTTAATAGCATGACCTGTGAAACATTGACTCCCTCGTTATCATTGGCGGAGGAAGCTCATGCTGTCCAAGTCAACGCAACACTTACTTTGTCATAAACAGGCCCTAACAGGATAGAACCTTAAACTTTTAGTGTTATGCTTGAATGTGGGGTTGGCGAAATTCAACCAGACGACAAAAGGTTTTAGCAAAACTCCTCAGTGATACGGTCTGTAACCGCGCAAAAATCGTACTTGGCCAATATATCCCACCTGATATTCAGCGCACGCTTGGTTAATAACCATAGATAGCTCTTTACTCGCAGCTACTCTTAAGGGCGCCAAGGATCAACAACGGTCAAGTATAAGTGCAGTAAGAATAGTTGATACCTTACATAATTAGTTCCTCATTTCATGATCTCATTAACACCGAATTTTAACGCCTTTAACTTAGTCTTCTTTCGGAGAGAAAACACTACAACCTTAATTTGGGGCTCCTTCAGCAAGGATGTTCCTTGTAAAGCTTCTACTGTTCCTGTACGTTGGTTATGAAGAAGTGAAATCCGAAATGGACAATGGTTTCGTCAATTGCAACGACTTCTTCTATAAAGGAATTGCTCCTGTGATCGATTATTGACTTGCTCCCGCTTATGCTCACACGGATATTTGCCAAAAATTCAGAAATAACTATCATTATGCTACAAAGTACTCGAAACGTTGGAAAATTCCTTTGTTTTCTGCCTACAAACTTGAATACTTTACTAGCGTTAATCGTCAGGATGACAGGCAGCAGACCTGGTTTGTGGAACCACAGGTAAGGAGATTTACTTCACAGTCACTATAAACTCACATTGTTAAATTCAAACCGACCTTTATACAAGAGAAAATTAACGACAGGGAAGGCGTAGACCGAAATATATTTATTTCAAAAATTTATTTTTTTAAACAAGGACAAAATTTCTGATAAACTCGTTTCCACGATCTAATGGGTCCCAATATACCCCTCTATTCAAAGAAGAGAAGGATACATGAGGCGATCTACGTTTTCAGGAAATAAGTTACTATTGGACGAGGCCGCACTTGGTAAATCCGATCGCGTTTTTAATAAGTTTATCCAGTCTTTTGGAATAATTTTTAAGGGTAAATACTCTGCATTTGCTATTCCGTTAATTTTTATTAGATCCCAAGATTTCAATTTATAATCACTAGGTGTTAAAATATCTCCAAGTTTACGGTATTCCTTTATCTTTAATTCTATTTCTTTACAAAGGTCTGCCATCTATTGCGAATAGAGTTGTGATTCCAAATGATTTCATTGAGCACTTGAGACTGAGAGCAGACACACGAACTACCTACTGTATATGAAGATCACTCACAAAGACATTCTCGATAGAACTTGGGTAAAAATCGTGGTAAACTAGGACAGACATATCATAGTTACACTGATTTCAACGGGAAAGAACCGCCATAATCCCTGGATAGTGATCCAGGATTAACTTCTATGTGCTTTTGTTTCCATCTAAATACTTTTTCAGACACATAATTCTTTGTGTTTTTATAAATGATTCCACTTGCAGCATTCTTAACCCGCTATCCTTGTAGTCAACGATGAAAGACAAGCGTTCTATTTTATCGTTGCGGAGTAAAACTGTGTTGATTTTTTAATATTTTTTGTTAGCGGTATTTGCGCTGCTCAAAGCAGAAATTTGGACATTGCGTACGTCTTGCATGATTATTTGTATTCGTCCGAGAAGTGTTAGGCTTCTCCAATTCCAGAGATTAATAGATTTTTAACAGATTTGATGACATTCTCGAAATTAAGTTCCTGGAACTTTTGCCAGTCGTAGGTGAAGTATATTCCCAAAATTTTCATCGGTTTATTAACTGTGGAAATTCCAATGTCCTCAGGGGCTGCATGCAAACTTCCCAACCAATATGCTTTTCCTCGTTCAGTATTTTCAAACCTAAAATGTCAACAAAGCCCACCAGCAGCGTGACTTAAACAGGCGAAATGAAACACAGCGTTCTATTTTATCTTTGCAGCCTTTCCGCTGTACACAAACTGGAATAAAACTATGTTGATTTTTTAATGATATCTTTTGTTAGCGGTACTTGTGCTGCTCAAAACATAAATTTAATAGATTTGATGATATTCTCGAAATTAAGTTCCTGAAACTTTTGACAAGTCTTAGGTGAAGTATGTTTCCAAAATTTTCATTGGTCATCTGTATTGGTAACAGCATGTATAGAAATGGGAATACGGAAATAAAGTTGTATTTGTTGTTGATGAAAAACGCTAGGAATAGTAAAAAGCCAAGGAATTGACTAAATTAAGACACTGGGTGATATGCAGCCAAACAAACAAACAAACGAACAAAAAAACAAAACAAGAGCAACAACAAGAAACAAACAAACAAAAATAGCTTTGCTAATCCCTTGCGAAGCGAGGAGGGAAGGCCCTCCGAACGTAGCGAGGTTTATAAATTTGTCGCGTGGGGATCGCGCGAGGATTGCTTAGGTGGTCAAATCTCGCTCCGCCTATACAGTCGAGGGAACAAGTGTCATTTGATGGCGAAATCTTTTCTCTGAGAAAAGACTGAGCCCACGATTTTCGACATTTGGCCAGTGGGCTACCCAGATATGAATCCCGAGGCCTGGATCGCCTCGAGTGAAATACGAAAAAGGGCTCCATTTTCAAAACTATTTAACGTGGGGACAAGCTTATTGAATATTCTGTTGCTTCGAAAGGTGGCTAACTCTCAACTCGGGAGAAAAAGTAGACCGTTTGAAAATATTTATCAGGACAAACTACGTGGGTGACATCTATTTTAAGAATTGTCTGTGACGAATCTCATAGCACAGGTAAGGGCCAGTAATGAAGTCCATAAGTCGGCTAGACGAGTGGTCTGTGAAATATCTTGAGCAAACAAACACTGAATACTATCAACGACAACGATTTCGCCTCGTGCTATCATTAAATCCGTGCGCAATCCGTTGTTTGGACCCGACTGATTTGCTTATGGATTCAGATTCGTATTCTTATTCTTTTCAATTTTCCACTTTATCACCATTTCAGTCTTGATTATAATGTCAGCGATATTAAAACGCTGTCTGATCTTGCTTTAAGTTTTGTATTTATGGCAAAATGCTTGAGCAATTGAGCAGTAGTTCGTCTAGAAACCAAGAATTGTGAGCGCTAGAAACGCATAATTATACTTCAGTTTCAGGTCAGAATTAGTGGTTTTCTTGTGGCTCTTCAATGTGAATTCCTTCTGAACTTGAATAATAAAGAATTACAGATGTGTTTGTCTTGGAGGGCGTTTCTCTGTGGGTCATAAACGAAGTCAGTAATGCTAACAAACGGTTGACAATTATTGACGAGAAGAATCAATACAACATGCGGACCGCCGAGGAAACAACATGTTTTGCTCTTGTTTTTTGTTCAAATAAAAAAGCGTCTTATTTCAGCAGTTTTTTTTCTAGTACAAAATTAACCTGGATCAGAAGAGTGGTCACTGGGAATAACACAGAGTTAATAAGGCTTTTAAAGATTTGAAAATGGAGAATTGCTTTGTTCTCCGGCCGGCAGCGCAAGAAGACTTTCATGCAATCAGCTGTTTTCCGCTCCGTAAGTCAACATTTTTCTTCGGGTTATGCATGAATGTGAATAAGGACGGGGAAAATATTTAACGATTACAGGATACTCTCTTCTCTTTCGTGAAGAACACTCGCTTCACCACAGTAATCAGCGAGGTGTAAATACAGTTCGAAGCACTTTTAATTTAAGCTTAAGCTTAAGCATTTTTTTCTCGCCCCTTCGTGGAAAGCTGTCTTGAATCATGTCAAAACCACGAATGAACCGCGTTTAACCCGAGCTTAACTGCCTTACCTAAGATCAGGTAACCCTCTTTTCTATCGGATCTTTTAACGTGCTTTGAACAACGCTATATTTCAGCCTTGGAAAGCCGTAAAAACAAACTGGTTTTGCAATTCAGTGTTGCGCCCCGGCGAGATTAATGCAGAACAATCTGAGTATGCAACCAATTTTAATTCAACAGATCATCTTTAACCATTATTCAACGGTAACGCATAAATTTCAGAACTTCCAACAGCCAAACGTCTCGCTGATACTGCCAAAGCGTGTCTGGAAGTAAGCTTATGACCTGCAGATTCCTCCGTGCTAGGGACGCCATGTTTAAAGCTTGAAAACATCCCGTTTCATTTTTCTGCGCGAGTTCGTAGTTCTTTCTGATTGGACAATATAAATCGGAGCTTCGTCGGGCCCCCTCGGACTTCTTCGGGCGTAGAAACGAAAATTGACCAAAAGAAGTACTTGTTCCCCCGACTGTATATTTTTTTCGAAGGTGTCCGCACAGTTGCCTAGCAACAAAACCAAATTGCGACCGCTGACAGTTGCGCACTCTCGTGTTTCTTCATTTCTTGCTTGCTTCGCTGCGAACATTTGCGTGCTGACATATGTTTATTCATCGTCTGTGAACAAGTTACTGGACCAATTTCTGATGCAAATGAGGGAGCAAGCAAAGACAGCAACCCCTGATTTAACAAGTGGCTGGAAATCCATTCCGGGGGAGATTTACAACTGAAACTCAGCGTGAACGCCGACTTGAAATTCAGCGCGTACAACGAAGGCGAAAGAGTCGACGACAAACGGGTAGCGAACATAGTTTACCGGTAACAACCTAGCGAAGAATAAATTGACTAAAGCCATCAGCAGGACACAAACAGGAGACTGGAATATCACAGGCGAGAAATCTTAGAACGTAGACAACGTAGTTTAAATTTAGCTTAATCAGTTAATAGCACAGCGCTACTACAAAACGAGATTCCCCAACAACGTGAGAATCGCTCCGTAAAAACTAAAATCTTAAATTAAGACGTTTTTTCGTCTTAGAGACTGGTGCCTAGTTAAGATGCGCATTTGTATTAAATTAAGATTCGTCGTCTCAGACTTTAAGATGATAAATCGACTTAGAACAAGATGTCAACCTCTTAATTTTAGTTGCCTGACATCTTAAACACGAGGTGCCTAGATAAGATGGGTTTTCGTCTTAATTTAATATTTCAACTCGTCTTATTTTTCCGGAGACCGTTACATTTCAAAAATTGATTGCGGGTATTCTTTTTTCGCGTCGCGGCTTGGCCGCTCAGTAAAACGAGAATGAACAAATAACCACAAAATATATTTTAACCAAAAACGCTTTATTACACCACTAAATTTAAATAATTCAGCTCAAACACAAAAGGAAAGATAGAAAAACAAGCTCATCACCGTATCGTTGCTTTTTTTTTGAGGCCCTTTGCCAGTCTTCTTTGCGTGCACTCACGCTCAGCGGCGAAGAAAGGAAAAAGCATCAAATATGGTTGAATACGTCTTCCTGAAGATTTTCTTTTGATGGTACCGATCCGTTGCTTGTGTATATTTTTCCCAACAATTGCCATTACATCTTCTTCTCAGTAAACTTAAGTCTTATCTTTATGCAGTTGCTTTGGACAAACTGTCTTTGAACTTCACTGACATTCTTTCCGTTTTATCGACCCAAGTCTTCAGCATTAAATAACGTATGAATTTACCAACACCAGTTGAAAAATATGTCACTGTCACAACAATCTACGGGCATAAAAATGTCAAATGGAACCGAAGAAGTCATATAGAATTCATGCCGTGTTGGTCTGTTCAACGAATTGAGTCAAGCACAAAAACGTGGCTGTTTCCCCTGCAGTACGCATTTTGCATCGAAACTAACCAATCACGGAAGGGCAGCAGAACTTTCGATCCTTTTCAGTTGAAAGCTTTGAAAGAAATCTGTTCCTGTTAATTTAAGACGCACTGCATCTTAGTCAAGATGAATTGCTCTTAACTATTTTCAAATCATCTTAAAATTTATTTAAGATCACGAACGGCTCTCAGCTCAGTTGCAACGAACCTCGAAGGTGTGCGGAGCTCGATAAACTGAAGATTTCAGTTACAAGAAGCACTTAAACGGCCTTGATCGAAGTTTATACGATACCTTCTGATTAGTTACCGTTCTTTACAACTGATTAATTAAAGTTTCATTATAAACGTGGTTTTTGTCAGCTTTTTGTTACGCCGATCGATGGAAAGGCTTACGAAGCAAGGCAACACGCCGTACTATTTCACCAGTAATCACGACCGAGGAATATTTTGCAGTGAAAGCTAATCGAAGGCACCCGAACAAACTGCCCTTTCAAGGCGTTGATAGCTTTGTCTGTTTTAAATCGTAAGTTTTGACCAACTACTCATTGTCATCAGGAGTACTCGCTCCAGCAGCGAGATTGTTTAATCGCTCGACAAATACAGAGGGACTTCTAGCAGTGTACATCAGGGGTAACAAAAAACTCTCAGGAATATGCCGAGATTGGTACAAAAATTCGATTGTTGCATTTCATCCTAAATTTAAGCTTGCTGTTTTGAAGTACCAGTAATATAAAATGGAGTTTCAGAAAATTTTCAGTAATTACGTTGGATAAGTTTGTATCATTGTACAGTAACTGTAGTGTAGGCTGGTTGTGCTATACATGTAATTTGTCTTGTGTTGAAATTAAAATGTAAATAAACAAAATAATATAGTACAAATTAAAGCAGAGGTATACAAATGTCTGTGTATAAATACCAAGGGGACAGGGAAAATATTGATGTAACAAAAATGATAGCCTTAAATTCTCATTGCAATTCAGGTAATACACAAAAATTATTACAGATTTACAGACTGCGGACAGCTATTTTTATTACAAAATTAGGGTTGGTTCCTGGATAAATGTTTGCCTTGTGGAAGTAGTAAATCCTGCACATTGTTGCTTCTGAACAGGAACTAAACCCAGTTTTCTAAGTCAATAATAACAACAACAACAACAATAATGATAATAATAATAATAATAATAATAATAATAATTACTGCAAAAACATAAAAAAGAACAGCAACCTGGAAAGACAAACTTATTGATTGTCTAATCTAATTGATAAGACTGGAAGAGAATGTGTCTGAGGCTCTACCCCGAGTTTGCAACCAAACCATCAAGGCTACGAGGCACCTTGCTTGGTGTGCATGTGATAAGGTCAAAATTTAAGTTTTTTGGACATGAGAACTGAACAATGTTTAAGATTGCATTCCAGCACTTATCTAAGGCTAATTTCTACAAATCTGTCTTCCTGTTACATAATTTTTTTATAAACAAAATTTGCTTGTGCAGTTAAAATCAGCAACCACCCTTGAAACCAGAAAGGGTGTTTACTTACAGATGTTAGTTCGCATGAGAAAGACTAAATACATACAGTTGAACCACTTATACAAACACTTCTTTCTTCTTCTTGTCCCAGTGGAATTAAAGCCCTTATATTTTTGGACACCCCAAGCAGTTTGTCCTATCCTAAAGGAGCCCATAAAAAGTGTTCAGCTCTGCAGTGTTTAAATGAATTATTTCAAGTGGGATTCTTCAAAGTTGGGCTGTCAAGGCTATGGTCCCTTACAAGAGTGGTTGACCATTGAGGGCTAGCTAACCATTATCATTCAGTGAATTCTCTTCCAACAGTGGGATTCATAACAAAGTACTTGTGTCATCCTTGTAAACAATACCACCCTCTTAATGAAAGTCGTAGCCTGGCAATGCAGCTGCCTCTTGTCGCTCCCAGCCGCTAGGGGCGTTCATGCAAATGCCCTTAGCAGCCAAGAGCAACAAGAGGCAGCTGTGTTCACAGGCTATGAAAGTCAGTGATGGAATATTTTTACCATTACCTTCCCTCTGCCTGGTGGTTACGGAGGCCAAACTGCATTGTACAGTCAAACCCTACTTTGCAGGCAATCGCTCAATATGGAAACCTTATTATAACAGACAGTTTTCTCTGTCCTGGTGGTACTAAAGCCCATACATTTTTTTAGACAAAATTGACCCACTTAATACAGACACCCTGTTATGGACAGTTGTTCCTGTTCTGAAGATGCCCATATTAGCCAGTTCAACTGTGCAGTGTTTAGATAAGTATGTCATGTGGGATTCTTTAAAAATGGACTCTCAAGATGGATGGTTCCTTAGGCCTGGTCCACACTAGCGACATAACAACGTAAAGAAAAGATAACATTTTTTCCTTAAGTCATTATGTTTCTGTCATTATGTACATATATTTATGTTGTTATGTTGTGTTGTTCACACCGGTTACAGCTGTACATAATACATCAATATAGGTTGTGTTTTGCATTTGCGTGACCCCACGGTTATGCGTGAATCAGGCATACAATTCAAATGATTTTTGTCTCTTGCTACTAAATGCTACACTAGAAACTCATTGATGCATAATATAATTTAAAAATAACACCAAAACACACAAGAAATAAACTAAAAAAACAAAAAAATATTTCAGGAGGACATTCACTCTATAATTTACTATTACAAACCCATTAAGAGCTCTTGTGAGCTTTGTACTTTATTTATTTATTTATTTTTTTTTCATTTATTTCTTTTATTTTTATTACATACGTCGCTAAAATAAGAATACATACATAAAAATTAAAGAAAGACAAAAAGGGAGTGTTTACCACACAGTATTCTTCTTATGACTAACAGTAAGAGTAGTGGGGAGGCCTGGAGAACAGCGTTGATAACTGCTCAAAATAGCTTTTCAATTTGATATTTAAAAGCGAGTTTCCTAATATACTCTTTCGTGTTTATTTCTTTTTTGAGTAGTTTTTGTGTATATAGATAGTATTTAGCAAACAGGAGTGTATAATTAAATTTCCTTAACAATTTAAACGAGCCTTGAGAGCAATTGCTTGATTTTTTCCCGAACAGTATTTCTACGGGGCTTGGCGAGAAGGTGGTGTCATTTTCTTTGTTAAACCACTTGATAACCTCCGAATAGAACTGAATTGACCAGCGGCAATTTAAGAAAGTGTGACTTATTGAGTCAGGTTCTTGACAAAATAAACAAAACATGTCGTCTTCTATACCGAAGAAAAAAAGCTCTTTTTTGGTCACCACTATTCTATGAATAAGTTTGAAATAAAATTCTCTCATTTTATTTTCTTTGCAAACATTTTTAACACGGCTGAAAAGATCATCTAGTCTAAATTCTTCCGAATGCAAGTCTCGAGACCATTTCACTTCAGCTTTTATCTCTTGATTGTCTTTGTTAATTAGGAGCCAGTAGTAATCCTTGTTTTTCATTTTGAGTAGGTCTATTACAGTATTGGGCGAGAGTTGGAAAGCATCTACGGCTAGAAAGGTGCTCTTGTCTAGATGTTTTTCCCTTGCCTTTTTGACTAAATGTTTTGGGATTGCCGAGACAACTTGCATATAAGTTAAAAAATTGCACTTAAGCTCGTATCTTCGAACAAATTCCGGATAAGTAAAAAATTTGCCATCATCTTTTAAAAGATCTTGTATGAGAAAAATTTCTTTTTGGAACCAGTCTTTGTGAAATATGGTTTGGTTTTCAATTAAAATGTCTTTGTTGTTGAATAATACTAGTTCTTGCCCGTTTACACATTTGTGGGCAGTTTTAAGTTCCAAAAAATACTGCAAAATAGACCTATAAAATAGAGGTAACGTGGTACCTTTCAGAAATTTTTCATTGTAATTGCATCTTAACAAAAAGTTAAGACCGCCATATTTGTTCAAGAAGTGGTTAGGGATCACCTTCCAGGATTCGTCGCATGATTGCTCATTTTTTAACAGTCTTGAGATCCATGCTAGTTTAAGTGATTTGACCATAACCTCAATACTGGGTGCACGCAGACCTCCATTCTTATAGTCAAGGGCCATTACTTTACGTTTTATTTTATCTTGCTTTTTTTTCCAAATAAACCTAAAGATAAGAGAGTTAATATCTTTAATACATTCAGGGGGTGTGTCAAGAATCGAAATGGAATACACCAGTTGTGAAATTCCAAGACTTTTAGATATAAGACTTCTGCCGAATAAAGTGAGACTCCTGGACTGCCAAAGATCGAGAATAGTGCTTAACTTGTCGATTTTCGCTTTAAAATTCTTTCTCTCGTTTTGTTTTTGATGGTAAGATATAAATATTCCTAACGCTCTAATTGGATCTTTTGGCCACTGGAATTCAAAAGGCTCATCTTGGATGTCTCTCCATGGCCCCAGCCACAAAGCTTTAGTTTTAGTTGGGTTCAGTCTCAGACCGGAAACGTCACCGAAGTCATTTAGTACTTCAATCGCTCTTTGAACCGATTTACAGGAACTGCATAATACTGAGGTGTCGTCGGCGAACTGGCTTATTTTGATTTCTTTTTTGAAGATTCGAATCCCCTCTATTTCTTTGTCTTGTCTTATTTTGCATGCTAATATTTCCACCGACAAAATAAATAAATAAGGAGACAGGGGACAACCTTGCCTCACTCCTCTTGACAGTTTAAAGGAATTGGTGCAAAATCCGTTGTTTAAAACAGAGCTCTCCGGATTAGTGTAAAAAGTAGAGATCCATCGTTGGATACTCTCACCGAAGTTAAAAAGAGCGAGCGTCTTCTGGATGAATTCCCACTCAATGGTGTCGAATGCCTTACGGAAATCTAATTGGAGGAGTATCCCAGGGATGTTCTGGGTTTCTGTTTGCTCTAAGATGTCGTTAAGCAGTCCAACATTTTGACCGATGTATCTTCCTTTTATAAATCCAGTTTGGTCTGGATTGATGAGAAGTGTCAGTACTTTTTCTATTCTTTTAGCTATGGCTTTTGACGCGATTTTATAGTCCAAATTTAATAGGGTAATCGGCCTCCTTGTTCTTCGAGTAAGCAATGGTAAGGCCTCTTATTTCCATTTTAATGAGCTCCCAGCATAATCTTTTATCTTCCAGTTCTCGGTATTTTTCACCTATAATAGGATAATTTTCTTTTATCAGTTTTACGTATTCTTCATCTTCAACAAGCGAATTATTGAATTTCCATAGTCCGGGTCCTCGCTTCACTCCTAGAGGTTTTAAAGTGAGTTTTATTGCTTTGTGATCCGGCGCATTAGAAGCCTTGGTTTCAATGTTCGAAACCCGATTGGTCAAGGGTCGTGCGACTAGGAAAAAGTCTATTCTTGAACTTACTTTCAACGCTTTTGATTCATAGGAAAAACACGGTTTGCGCGGGTATTGTTTCCTAAAGACATCGATTAGTTCTAATTCTTCCATCATTGAAATTAGGCTGTCCCTATAGGTAGATGCTTTCCATGGGATGCCGCCTCTTTTGTCTTGTGATTGTAGTGTGACATTCCAGTCCCCACCTATAATGAGATTCTCTACATCCGTGTTATACATTAAATATTCATTCAGGTTATGCAAAAACACTTGTTGTTGTTGTGAATCGTTCGGAGCAGAGACATTGCACAGCGAAAAATTAACTTTTTCAAGGGTTAGATTGATTGAAACAATCCTTCCCTCTTGATCTTTGCTGGACTTTTCGATTGGTGACGCTAAGCTGAGTGAAGGGTTTATGAGAATACAGACCCCTTTGCTATGAGTAGAACCGTGTGAAAAAAAAATGTCACCACCCCACTCGCTTTTCCAAATTTTTTCATCGTTTGGCTCAGAATAAATTTCCTGCAGAAAATAAAACTGACAGTTTTGGTCTTTAAGATAACTAAAGATACTCCTTCTTTTTATCTGATTCCTAAGCCCTCTAACGTTTAACGTCAGTACAGAGCAATTATCCTGTGCAACTTGGAAGGCGTAAATACATTGTTATTACTCTGAGCTGAGTGATCCGAGGAATACATTGTGGGTAGACAGAAACATTCAGAAAATAAGTTGGTACAAAAAACATCGCTAAATAACATAAAATATGCAAACCTAAAACACCTACACATAAACACAAATACATTTACGTACATTATCTTCGAGGAGGTTGGAAGTCCAGGGAATACCCAGCGACTTCGTTTGGCTGTATGGAATCTTTCGCCGTTCGGCGATGGAAAAGGGAAAAACAAAACATACCTTGGTTGGCACGGATTTCAATCAACTACTGGTTTAAATTCGGCCGGAATAGAGTTAATGTCATACATTTGGTTGTCAATAAACAGGCTTCGGTTGATGACTTTAGCTTCTCGTCCCTTTTCCTTTGCGACAAACATAGCTTTAATTAAAGATCTTCTTTCCTCTTGTATTGCCCGAGCATAATCTTTGGTGATATAGGCGTTTTCATACCTTTCGGATCTTTTTAGCCGATTTTTGACTGATAGAACTTGTTCTGTGTGTTCTCGGCTAACAAATCTAGCGATTATCGGTCGTGGGCGCGGTGGCGTAGAGTTGTCTTGATCAGTTTGGGACGCTGTTTTACCGACACGGTGTACTGCATGAAACTTGATATTTTCGGTGCTTAACTTTAGCTCATTCTCTATTATATCATAAACTATGTCCCAACAATTTTCCTCTCTTGCTTCTGGAATGTTCATGATTCTCAGATTTTCTTTTCTGGTGTAGTTCTCTAAAGCGATAAGTTTTTCTTGGGTCTCTTTGAGTGATGGTCGCATTTGATTATTGTCAGCACGAATTTGCTCTATCTCCGCTTGGAGTTCTTGGATGGTCGATGTATGCTTGTCTAGCATGTCCTGGTGAGATCTTTTTGAATCTTTATTCGTTTTCGCCTCCTGCCGGACGTCTTCGATCTCTGCCCACGCGTTCTCGAGGGATTTTTCGATCTCCTTGATATTGACTTTGACACCATCAATTTGTACTTTGAACTCGCACCTTAGTTCGGATATTAGAGAGTGTATTTGTGAGAAATTGTCTTCCATTCTTGATTCTATGGAGGTTAGTTTGTCCATGATGATCCTCAAGGATACTTGGTCTTCGGAATCCTTGCCCGAACTCATTTCTGATTTTTCTTGGCTCTTTAGTCTATTTCTCTTCGGAGACGGGTTTTCTAGACAACTCGGCGAGCGAACCTGCCGTTTCGACATCAAAAAGTTAGAATAACGCACACGGTATTTTCCATATTAAGCTCTTGTTATTTCAGTTTTCGACGACGCTTTTTTTTCGAATGTCGCAGCCTATCTGGGCTTCCCCGGAGCGAAAATTTACGCAGCTCGTACAACGCGTCCGTCGGCCATCTTGGCTTTTCACACCTCTTGTACTTTATTTATATATTCTGTTGCTTGGAGCAGGACTTGAAGTGCACCTAACCCCAAAATTTTTTTCCCTGTCAAATAAATTCTGTTATCATTTCGAGCATTTCGTCACAGAAAGTTTTTGATTTGGTTTAATCCCTGATTTTCTGTGCGCGGATGAAGTACTGAAAATCGGACGAAAATAGACACCATTTTGGTTCACGGTCGAGCAGTGAGGGCATGGGACTAGTCGCCTTGTGACGTCAAATCAAGAACTCGCAGTCTCGCGCTATCTCTATTGGAGCTATATTTCTCTTGAGCTCTCGAAGATGTACAGAAAACTGTCGACCGTTTGTATTGCTCCGAGACGTCGTAACCTAAGAAACAAATCCCAAGACGTATCACTACATAACACAGCATTTTTTGACGACTAGTGACCAGAGGCGAAGAGATGAAATAAGTGGATTTTGTAAAGCCATAGCGAGCAAAAGCGACAGCCTTCCAAGCACTCGATGCTCGATGCATTTTAAGCAAAGATTAATTTGTTGTCGCAGGAGAAGGTATCCGATCAAACAATAGCTTTTTGTGTATTTCCAATAATTTAACGGCCGATTAACCACAGAATACCCTGCCACATGAACTATTTTTTTGTGGAGCCCTCTACGCGATACGCGGTACGCAGAAAATTATTTATACCTTTGCGAATTATTCAAGTTGGCTATACGGTAAGCGCTTAATAATTACATGTAAGCGGTGCCCAAAACAGCCAAGGGTTTAAAATTAAAGTCTGTATTTATAGAAAGTCCTCCTTCAGCAGAACCGAACGCGCTTTCTCCATAATAACAAACCATGGCCATTATTCTAGTCTATGAACGTGCCTCGCTATAAGAATTTTATCTTGAGTCATTTTAAATCACTAGAGCATAACAAAACATTACTTTGCAGACATCCCTTGTTCATATCCTCTGTTGAAGTAGACTGCAAGCAGCTCCTTTCTTCTTTTAGTACCATTTTTTGGGCGAAAAAGGCCGCAAGAAGATCGAAGTGCGAGCGATGAGCGGCGAAGCCTCGAGTCGCGAGTTAAGTAGCGAGGGCCAGTTGATTTACATAATTTGTACATTTCCGCTCGCACTTAGGATCTGGAGGATCTAAGGAAACAGCTCGCACGTTGAAGCGAGTCAAACGATTGGTAAGATAATCTCAGTTGAACCGATACTAAGAAACTCTCGTGCTTATGATTCTCGTCAATTTCCTTTAGAAAATAATTGCTTTCCTGATTCACTAGTGTTATAAATTGTTGTTACTGTTAATGCTGGTTACAGAAATGGACAAGACGTAAGTGATATCGCAGTTTCCACATTTACTTCTTTGTAAAATAAATAAAGTAAGAAAGGAATGCTTTATTAAAATCTCCATTTCTATAGGAGATTCCCTCAGCTTGAATATTATAAATCTCAAATGCGAGAAGCGGAGAGCAGGGAAAAACGTGAAGACCGAACGTGCGAAATAAAATGTAAACACTCACGGGCGAAGCTCATCATCCCAGCCTCTTTGCGGCTCTCCAAGGCCAATCGTTGTTTTATTTGCTGTTCCAGTTCTTAGTTTGCCTTTATTTCCTTTCTGCACTGAGCGATTCATTCTTCGTTGGTTAGCGGGTTATTAGCAGATATGACCCGGACGGCACTTTCTTCATCATTTGTCGGTGTACTGTCGACTTCGTGTTCCGCATCTATATCGTATTCAGAGCTAAAATTCATCTACAAATCAGCAGAATCTGCGTGGCTCGTCTCACTATCTGCTTTGGATTACAGCATTGGAATTTTAGTCATACTATGACTTTGTTCTAATTAGCTAGAAGGTCAGAAGGCTTCGATCAACAAATAAAGTCAGAGAAACACAGCTATAAAAACTAAGCGGCGTGGAATTTTTGGTTCTTGATCTGACGTCACAACTACGGCTCGCCCCAGGTTCCTCTTCCTCGGACTTCAACCAAATTTTTGTTGAATTTAACAGGGCACAGAAAATCGAGTATTTAACCAAATCAAAAAATGTTTGCGAAGAAATGTTGCAGATGATAACAGAATTTATTTAGCCGAAAAAAAATGTTAGGGGTTAGGTGCACTTTAACAAGAGATCATAATATGGCAAACTAAACTGATTCCTGAACAAGCTCAGTATTTTGGTTCAAAGCAAATATATCAAAAATCTAAAGTGCCTTCGACAGAAATGAAACATGGATAAGTTTATAACTGCTCTGAAGGAAAGATGGCGTAAGCATTGATCTTTACGACAGTGACCACTTCATTGTTGCGGGATAAAATCGATCCTCAATGTCTCATTATTTCCCCAGGAGGGGTTACTCGAACTCCCTTACATAAGCAGGAACCCATGTGACATATTAAAGACAGATAGGTATGTGCGGCCCCAAAGGGTACGGTTTTCGCGTCTTTTTGGTCTGAAATGGAATTAACATTTTCACCACTTTGCCCTGAAATAGGGAACGGATTGTGCGTTCTTGTCTGGAATTGGGTAGGGTATTTTAAAAGAAGCTACTTTTTAAATTTAGTATTAGTATCATCTCTTGAGAAGTGCGTTTTGATTAATATCGGTTCGGAAATACAGTATCGAATTCTGACAGGGTAGGGAAAATCACATATTTTGTTCTGAAATGGGGTAAGAGTTTCAAGAAGTGCGCCGCACACTGACAATCCTAAGGGTTGTTTCGCAGTTTGAGGGCGCAGCGGTCTTAATCGCAAGGAGTCACATCAATAGACGTGATCCCTCCGAGCCCCCATTCTCAGAAAAGACTAACGAATGAATACAGTGTTGTGATTGGTTGATCATAGCTACCAGAATGCCTTTCGGGCCGTGTTCAACTTCCTCTGGCGGGGATAGGTACATTAATGTAATCAGTATGTATTTGATGTGAAACAAAAATTACTGCTTAACATTAATTATTGATAATAATTTCATGCTACATACAGTGACCAGCATCCCAGCTCTGCTCGCAATGCACCAGCAAGACACCGCGGCAAAACGCACTGCGCACGCGCTGTATTTTTACTTCCTGTCAAAACTTAACTGTCAAAACTGTCAATGCTCCCCTGGTACTCCCCCAACAAACTCGGTTTCCGGCCACGAATTTTGAAAAACGTAAGCTCCAGACATCAAACTGAAGGTTAAAAAATCCAGAGCAGCTTCAATATAGTTTTATCTGTTTCTACACCTTTGCACCTCGTAGTTTCGGGCTTGCACCCACAGTGAAAAACATCATGAAAGTCGATAGCTTGCGTTCGCATGTCGCCATTGTAGTGAAATTGCTACTCAGCGCGAGCTGTTTTGTAAAAACAGCGAACGAAAATCACGTGCATGAAGAGCGCAAACAACAAGGAATGGCAAAAAATGCGTAGGGAAACTCTATTCCCTTGCTGAAGCCCTCGGAAGAAGCGCTGAATTGCCGGTTAACAGTCAGGTTTGCCGGCTCAACTGGGATGAAGTACGACGTCAAAACAACCGATTCTCTTGCTCCATACAAATCATCTTCGAATGCGTTATCACCGAAAGCACACCGAATGAAAATGAACAACATATAAGCTCGAAACCGGAAATGGCCGAAGTGAGCGCATGTGCAGACGTTTTGCCGTGGTGTTCACAAGCAAGCACCGAGTTGATGAGAATTGAGATCCTGATCACCTTCAACATGATTTGTCTGTGTGAAAGTTTAACTTCTGAAGGTTCCACATGCTATAATCTACAGTCACCCTTTCCGTTAATTGGCTACTGATCTTGCTTTCCATACCAGTTGACCCTTTAAGCCCCAATGTAAACCTACAAATTCTCCTTTCTAGCCTTCATACATTTCTTGTAGTACTAGTGCAGAAAAACTTCTTTCTACTGACATTAACACTATTCATGTTTGGTGATCAATTCCATAATTCTGATGACCAAATCAAAGCATTGTTATTGTAGAGAGATGCTGATCTCTGGGGCTTTAAGGGTTAATTTATTGTGACAGTTATCTAATCCAATTTTTATAGTATGTTGGGGAGAATGAATAAACTTGCTACCACATCAATATGAAACTATGTGCTTCGTTTGCCATTATTCTGCGTTAGTCTCATTTCAATTTTTGGCTGTAAACGAATAATTTTTTTAATGCGCCGCATCACTCTTCAGCAGTAGTAGACTCAAGGGAAATAATGAATTGTTTTAGTTATTGAAACTTGTCAATACCCAGGAAATAGAACAAAAACTGTACAACAGCATCTAAAGAAAACGGCCGGCTTAATGTTGGAGATAGCATGCGTGCGGCTCCAAGTTGGAATTTGAACTGCATTTCTGATAAACCTACGCTCACCCAACCAAAATAAACAGAAACACCATTACATATTGTTCTTGGACAACAGGTCCACAACAATACCATACATCCTCTCTAGAGAGCAATTTACCTTATGTCGAAATAAAGAGAGGTGAAGGGGGGGGGGGGGGGTGAACGTATTTTCGTATACAGTCACATAGGACAGTTAGTTCAAATTAAACCCGGAAACTCGTACCCAGTTCCTATGCATTAGATTTTAGGATGATAGGGGATTGGATGCAAGTTACATGGAAGCGACTGGGAATCACAATGTCGATCTAAACTCCCAATTCGGGACCATTGTGGCCACCCATCCACACCTCCAGTTAAACTGAAATTCTATCCCTTCCCCACCCTTTGTGGTGCACCCTTGCCCGAGCTTCGCGAGCTTCTGCGAGTCACGTATTTCTAGTTTATGTTTACCGCTGCAATATGGTAACCTCAAAGTTCATTGAGGAAACGACAGCCGTAAAGGACATAGCAACTTAACTGTTTTTTTTCCCGTTTCGGTTTTGAATTTTTAAACAGCTGTCGCCAGGCGCTGCGAGACCGGCTGACATGCAGGTAGCGGGACCTAACCAGAACACCTACAAACGAGTTCAGGCTATCAACCCCGACTATAGGAACACGGGCTTTGACAGAGGTCATCTTAACCCCAGCTCCTACCAATGTGACAATGCCCGAAAGGCCACCTTCACCCTAACTAATGCCATCCCACAAAATCCCTGTTTCAACGAACAAATATGGAGTAAGATGGAGGAGAGGTCCAAACGAATAATGAAGGATTATTGCAGCTTTCCTGGAGCCCAGCGCTTTTTTGTCACAGGAGCAGTCTCAAAGAACAGAATGATCCCAAATGAGGAGCACGACGTGGAAAGTGACCGTGCAAGGGAGTACAATCGAGTGAGCGTCCCTAGTCACATGTGGACAGCAGCGTGCTGTGACTCCTCTGGGGCAGTTGTAGCAGACCGTGCAAAGGGATTTTCATTTGCATACTATGGAGAAAACAAACCCGACTCTCTTGTCACTGTATCGACTGTACGAGACTTAAACACTGCTTTGTTGCGTTTGTATCAACAGGAAAGTAGTGGCAGCACACACCAAGTTACGATTTTTGATGATGACTGCAACGAGAATTCGCAAAATTCCCAAAAGCTCGTGGCGAAATGAACGTTCCTGTAAACAGAGAGATTTCGAATTCCCTGGAAGGTCTGAGAACAGTGTTTCCTTCAACTGTGCACGCCAAAAAAAGAAAGAACCAAGCTATAGTTAATGCTATGGATGCAAAAAAAACTCGAGTTTCCAGTGCCACCTGGGGCCTTTTGGACACAGATATTGCCATGTTCTTGAAACGGGATGAGGTCAACGAGATGAGAAGGGAACTCGGCGCATTTGGTTTATCACTAGTCTTGCTGTGGACAACACATACCAAGATCACATCAGGCAAGCGGTATGTAAATGTTGAACACGACAAAATCTTGAAGTCCAGTAATCACTCAGTTGCTTATGACAACAAGAATGTCGCGAGCGGAAACAAACACAAACAAGGGATAAGATTTGCCAACCGACATGCTGAACTCTCTAAGCCACGACCAGAGAATAATAGCCACGTAAACGAAGATGAAGATGGATACAATGTTGCCGATAAGGATGTTTACCAGGTGGTTTTAGAAGCTTTGAACGATGGAGCTATTACGATCGGAGGTGACCGCTGTCGGCAGGGTACGAAATGCGATTACCAAGGAGAGAGTTACAAGTGGTGCTACATTGACTGGAATGATAATTGGGAACGATGCTGCCTTACCAAATGCCAAAAGAAATCCTCCAAGGATTATCCGGTATGCGAAGTGTACCCAGGGGTAGATTATGCCTGTAGCATTAGATCATCCATGATCGCCGTCAATGGACACCACTGCCTCCAGGACCACCCATGTGGACTCCACGATAAAAATTACTATTGGTGCTACACTGACGTTAAGGGTGAAAAGTGGGATTATTGCTGTCAGTCATGGCATTCATGCGATTACCACGGATCTACATACAAGTGGTGCTATACAGGAAAGAAGGTGAAGGCCTCCTGGCAGCGTTGCTACTATTAGGTTAACGAGTTCGCTGCTCAAAGCCGGTACACTCTTAATTTAGCGAGCTACCCAAACATGACTTGGTAGACAGTATCTTAGCCAGTGTCATGCGTCCACTTAATTTCAAAATGAAATTGCTCTTAGCTTTACACGCATTAAAGAAGGTATCTGTATTAAGAGTCGTTGTCAGAGAAAACCAGGCAACCCCAACGGAAGGGGGTCAGCGAAAGTACTTCATACTAACCTTATAAATAGTTTAGGTGGACTTAACGACAAATATCGTAGAGATAGCTCTTTATCTATTCTGGTGTTGGAGATACAAGCCTCACGTTCTATGCCCCCCCGTGGGCGCCATTTTTACACGTAAATTTGGCCAAGTTTCTTAAGTCGGTAAAAACCCTAGAATTGATCGAATGAAGTTCCAATTTTCTGTGTGGTACAATCCAACATAGAAGTATTTCTTTATGCCTTGAAGAGCGGCAAATAACCAAAGGCCAGTGTACAGCTTTACGTTTTGAGACCCATATATTTCGTATCTGCGAAAAAGCACGAAATAGGCCATTTTTGAGTTGATTTAGAACACACAACTATAGCGTTAAAAAATTATGCAGAGCAAAAGGACACTCTCCCACCTTCCCTCATTCAAAATCAGTAAAGATCGTCTTGGATCATTGAAACAGCAACATGCAGGAATACTCACATTTGTCCAAGGCATTCAACAACACAAAAACACTCGAATCGGTCTACGCTTTGTTTAAGACGATTTCCGCTCAACGTTCGAGCAGTAAGTGCAAAAATTAAGTTACCAAAAAAATACTTGCAGCACTGTCACATTTTGAGAACAGATAAGAAGAACTTATCGTTACTTTTGCTCCCAAGCTGACCCCGCGAGAGAAAATTGGATTTGAAGTTATCCATATTTCAATTAAAAAGACGCTTCATGTCAGTTCAAAACAAAATGGCGCCCGTTTTTAGCATACTTTAACGAGATTTGAAATTAATTTTCTTGAGAATGCTTGAGAATTTCATCGCGGGGTCACTTGGGCAAGTGAAATAGAGTGAGATGTTTCAAATAGCATTTAAAATGTGACTGTGCTATGAGTAGTTTTTTGGTAAATATTTTTTGCACTTATTGCTCGAACGTTGAGCGGAATCCGTCTTAAGCTCATATTGAATCTTGCTCTCCGTTAATGCACAGTAGAATATACTCCTGGAGTACATGTGCCTGGTTTTCTTTGACAACGACTCTTAAACATGGAGGTTTCCAAGTCAATATGCCAAAATTGGTATTATAAACAGGATGATCTATAATTTAAATTGTGTAAACCATGTCTTCTGTGGTGGTAGTTTTCATTTTTTTCGCAGTCTAATTCAAATAAGCTAAAAACACATGTTCCTAAAAATGCCCACCGACCTGGACCACAGTTGGCCCAAGCTCAAGATAAGAGAATACGCGAGAAAAGTGACTCTTGCCTAACAGAATACCTGGAGGTGCTGTGAATGGTTTGAATAAAGATTTGTATGGGAATACAACGGATTTGTCTTCAGGGCGGTCACCCTAATTGTTTTTGCGCACCCGCACTGCGCACACAATTAACGTGGCAATGTCATACCGCGTCATGCATTGAGCGCGCGCGCTGTTGAAGAAATGTAGAGATATATAGCGCTAGTGGGCATTTTAATATCTATGCCTGAGGCATTCGACTCTCTTAAATGTTCGGTGAACCCACATTTGCTTTTGATAGATCACTTTCTTTATCGATTATCGAAATGAAAAATTGAAGAAAATCTGCGTTGTGAAAGTTTGATTTTTTTTACCTTTTCTGCCCCGCATCATCGAATTCCGTTATTATTTTAGCTGCACGGTGCTGGCTCATGAGGTTGAGTTTAACTGAGAGGGCTAACATCTGCTCAATTTATTTACTTAAAAAACCACCCCACTTAAATAAAATTTGACTAAGAAAGTGGTTCTACAGCGAATCATTTTTAATAGCTTTCAACTAACAACCTCTGAGGCCATGTCGAGTTACGAGTCAAGACCTATTTGCCAAAACTGAGCCACGCGCCTTATTTCGAAAACGAAGTCGGTGACCCCCCAATTTTTTTGGGCCTTTCTGACGTAAGTAACTCATTATTTGACTGTAGCAAAAGTATGAAAAAACTCTGTTTCGTAGAAGATTTTTGCGCGAACGTCCTCAAATGGAAGAAATTAACGTTGTTTCATCCTGAGTCAAGTTACCTTGTTGCTTTGTTGTACTGTCGTTTGCTAGCTTCTCAGGCCGTTTTGAAGCGATTTCGGCGACTTAGCTAGGTTGTTCTGGGTTTCCACTGCTAAGCCAAGGGCAAGGTCAAACAGTTCTGCGACTGGGACAGTACAGTTAATATCAATGGAGTTTTTTTTTCGCTTCGAGCGGCGGGCGTGCCGGAAAGGCCTGTTTGACCTTACATTTTGCTTAGCAGTGGAAACTCCGAACAACGCTGGCTGATAACTCGTACAAATCGCTTCAAATCGTCCTGAAAAGCCAGCAAACGACAAAGAATACAACAAAGCAACAAGGTAACTTGACGTTTATGATGAAACATCATTAGTTTCTACCATTTAAGACAAATCTGTTTCATTCCCATACAAATCTTTATAAAGTATAAGTATCAATTCAAACCGACCTCCTGGTTTGCTGTTATGCAACAACAACAACAACAGTTTATTTGCATTCCCAATTACAAATGGTCTTTCACATAGAGAAGAGAAAAGAGAGAGAGAGAGAGAGAGAGAGAGAGAGAGAGAGAGAGAGAGAGAGAGAGAGAGAAAGAAAAAAAGTACAAAAGCAAAGTAGCGACATAGGTCAATTTACAATTCCTGTATCTATTGATTCATTTCTTAATGTAAAAACTTCGTAAATGAAGTAACCTAATATTTTAAAAATGAAATCATCAATCCTGTTTAAGAGAAAAAGAATTTTGTTATGAGCATTTAAAGAATCGAAATCGGGATATTTACCAATGATATCTTCCACTAAAGATTTTCTAATTGTGTCGTATATATTGAGCTTGGGCTGCATGCCTGTACCTGGAAACATCGGGAAACCTTGCAGCAATGACTTCTTGGTAGTCCTGGAGTATTGTAACTGTAAAAATATTTAGAAATTGGGTATGGTATAACGCTATTAATTGTCAGATAATGACACCGACGTTTCAGCATTACTGCTAGTTAATAGCGCCTATACCATACCCAATTTTCTGAATATTTTTCTAGTTCAAGGTGCTACGTAGAATACCCATTATTATCATCTATTTTCTGTCTCCCCTCAACCGACTCTTTGGGCTCATGTTCATGGCGTACCGACAGAGCGCAAACTCAGTCAATGCCAATAATAGTTTATTATATTAATTTTTTTGACTGGAAATAGGGGAAAACTTGACGAGAGAGGAATTATGCGTGCTCTTAATAAACAGATGGCATTTGCAGGACTAGACGGGCTTTTTTCTGGACCGGGTTTCGTCACTCCCTCCTTGCTCACGTCAGTCAGCTTGCGTGTTTGCTTTCTATCAAATAACGTTAGCTAGGCTCTGTGGTGGTATGGAAATATATGTTATTGAACTAATGTGAAGCCCGTAATGGGAAAGTATTAAAAGGTAAAGTCGCACACGAGCCAAGGAGGCTCACACGGCCGGAGCTTATCCCGGTTTCTATAGCATGAAGCAACTGAGAGTATTGCTACTCCCCCCTGGATGGGATGCCAGTCCATCGCACTGCTGTGAGGGTTACCCCCAGCAGTGTGTCTCCGGTACCCATTTATACACCTGGGTGGAGAGAGACAATGTGGGGTAAAGTTTCTTGTCTAAGGAAACAACACTCGTCACGATGGTAGAAACTGGGCGTCGAACCACCAACCTTCAGATCTGAAGTCCAGCACGCTAACCAATACACCACTGCGCTCCCAATGTAAAAGTGTTACTCGAGCTTTTTACTTGCATAACGAGAACAAAAACCGCTTTTTTACAATAAGTGAAAAACAAGGTACCGTAGTTCATTAAGATTATTATTATTATTTTATTATTTTTTTATTTTTCATCTTTACCACTTAAATGTCTTACAGAATACGTCTCACTTAATATAGGTTTGACAACATGTAACGATCTTGTAATTAAGTGTTTTCCACCAGGTTTACAAGTCAACAGCAGATTATAATTCCGGAAAAGCTTTATTCGATAGATACTCACCCCTGGATGATGAATTTTCTAGCTCTCCAAAAGACAGCGCTGGCACGAAAGACACCTAGAAGAATTGTCCAGGCTCAGACAAGTTTAACAGGTAGGGTTAGGCCAGCTTTCATGGAAAGAGCATGCTATTTCTGTGTCAAAGCCCGTTCGCGGGTTCAAAACTTCGGCTGGGAATAGCTAACATTGTTTAACTTCTTCTTTCATTTTATTCCGATCTTTTGATGTTGATCTGTTGATTTTGAACAAAATTGATCCCGGTCCTCTCCTCGTTTGTATTTCGTGTATCTGTGAAATGCGGGAAATTTCTTCCGACACTAATGTCTATGCTTTATGACAGCCTTTAGAAAACCTCCTCTGTTACCAAACATTCCAGGTAATCCCTGGAGTTAATATAATTTTCTCCCTTTTCCACTCTAAATCCTGTTTTGCCTCGTTTACATTTCCTGCAGATGACAACGCTGTTACTCTGACAGAGTTTGAGGCAAGCCCCACAGGCATGATTAAATCCTTCATTACTCGCTTCCCTGGGGACAACCCCGTGTTGGAAGACCTTTGGAAAGCTGAGATGCCTTATCACAAGATGTGATCAACACATGATTGCATTACACAACAGGACAGCAACACATAGGAGGGGGGGGGAGGGACAGGAGGGTAAACCTCCCTCCTGCCTGCTTTTTTGGGGCAATTTCTCCCTCCTCCCTAAACTTCTACCTCCCAGTAGCCTTAAAGTTTACATGGCTTAACAGGAATAGGCACCGGGACAAGAAATAGACGAATTACACTTATTTAAGAAGAAAATTACAGTAATTAGATTTTAGGCCTAATAAGCTGAGAAATTCACTTGCTTCGCCCAAGTTTGATGATTGGTTTGCATCCAGCATTAAACATTGTTACTTGCAACTCTGTTACTGAGTCGAGTTCCAGATCAGAGATCGACTTGTAATATTGGAGAAATCCAAACAATGCCCTAAAAATCCCTCTAAATAGATGTTTTGACCTTTCAAAAACCCAATGTTTAAAAAGACCAAAGCAAAGTACTTGCTCGGAGTAACAGCATCCAAGTGACCAAAAGTGGAGGGCTCATAAGATAATCATAGCCCCTTTTTACTCATTGAAAGTAGTCGTAAAGCCTAGCCGGTGTTTTTACAATTCTGTTGGAGCACGAGCGTCCAGGTAAATTGTAGACTCAGTCTCCAACCGTGAGTGTCTCGATGCGCCCGCGATTCTCGCCACCTTTACGGCTGGGCGCACGGGTTTGGTTGCATGTCCGTGACGTCATTATAATTTTAATAATTATGCAGACAATCCACACGTCATTTGCTTAAATTTTATGTTTTTTTTTATCGTCTTGAAAAAAAGCAAAATGCAAAAAGTATGCCTGAAACGTCCTCCTAAAGGGGGAAATTTCAAGAGAAAGACGAAATCCTGCTAAATTATGTCGCGCATTCTGCCCCGCAAATTTGAGGGGGCTTGTCTCTGATTGGTCAGTCTAAACAATAACCAAACCCGTGCGCCCAGCCGTGAAGGTGGCGAGAATCGCGGGCGCATCGAGACACTCACGGCTGGAGCCTGAGCCTAGGTAAATTGCAGCGCCGGGCTATATTTGTTCTGGCACATCGGCATCGCTATCGCTTTCAATTTCCGGTGCCAAATCTTCATTGATGCCACAACTTATGTCACCGTTGAACCTGTTGGATATAAGTTCCTCAAACGGTCTTTCATTTAACCTGATATACAAATGATGCCCTTGCTGACAAGGCCATCGTACATTGAGTATTTACAAAATGAGCTAGAAAGTATCTGAAACTAAATGGGTTTAAATTAACGCTACCAAAAGGTACATTGATGTCCACGATCAGGAATATGCATACGTTCACTCGACTGGAACATAAATCTCAGTGAACTGCGAATGATTACGGTGGCGTTCGAATTCGTCCAGAATATTCAAACAGCTTTGCAGTTGAATGGGCTATGTTACCAATTTGTGGTATTAGTTTGAGAAGACAAAAAACATATTTGTATTGATGGAAACCCGAAATAATAATCCAGGTTTGTTTAAAACTATGCTCCTAGTGCACCGAAACTGCAAAACGTGCCTTTAGCCACGGATGGTCAGGATGGAAATCGATTGCAACTTAAATTGAAAAAAATCGGGCCGCTTTTTTTTAAAGCTTTCCCTCAGGTCTGGCAAAACCACTATAAACTAATCATGTTTTGTTCTCTTTTCAATAATTCACTTCATGTCTTCTGCTTGGAGTTCTGAGACTATTTTGTGTATACGAAAAAGCTCCTGGTTTTGATTTGAGAAAATATTGTCCCCAAAACATAAACTGATACCCGTGACATAGCCCCTTCAAGAGAATTGAGATTGCAAAGGTCTTACAAGGAGTATAATATACTTTGATGCCATTTCTAAGCCCCACAGAAAGGTTTTGTGACGTACAGACCTTGTAAATCTCGGGATAGGCAGGTCCAGAAGGTTGAAAAAGGTGCTTGGTAACCATGTGTTAAGTTTGATTCCATGCTTTCTCGGTCAAGTCCGACCAAGGGAGTCCCTAGGGACCCAAGGGGATGGTCGTCAAGTTCCCCGTCCCCCACCCCTTGCCATCACGCAAGCAAAAAAAAAAATCTATAAAATCACCCCGTCATCCATCTCTCCCTACTCCACACATTTCATTTTTTCCTTCCTCCCTACATTTTCGCGCCGATTTCTCCCTCCTCCCTACTTTTTTGTTGGTCATTTCTCCCTCCTCCCTATTCCGTTCCCCCGCCCCGTCTTAAAACCGGCAGAACAGCCGTGCTTTTTTACCCAAAATGTTTATTCAGTGACACTGTCTTTGTCGTGGCTGAAGCAAGAGTGTAGTCAACCTATCTCAAGAGTCAATGTATGACCAATACATCTTAACTTGGGTCTCAGGGCGTGGATTATCTTTGTGTGTGACTTATCTGGTGTTCCTTATGGCATACACCCGGATATATTGTAAAATTTCATTTTCCCAATCAGTCTATTTTGGTCTCTGAGTGCGTACACTGTAATGCTAAGCTGCAAATAGAGTGCAGAGAAAATCCTGCTTCTTCTTGTATTTCTGGTTTCTGCACGGCACGGCACGGCACGGCACAGTGTAGTACAGCAACAGCACAGCACGACACTATACAACACAACACACCACAGTGTTGCGCAACAGAACAACAAAAAAAACCTAAACTGCGCTACAGTGGAAGTGGTTGAGCTTGAAAAACAAACTCCCCAGAAAAATGTGTATTCATTTAAGAAATACAACACATTTGTCTCTTTAGCCCTTTTATTCTACTACATGATTGTCACCTACCCCCTCCTTTATGTATCTTTAAGAGTCCTGCCCTGTCTAGAAGACCTGTTTGTTAAGGGAGATATTGACTGCTCCATAACATAACAATTGATTGTTTTAACCCCCTTGGTCTCGTTTCAGGAGTTTGTTTCTAATGACAACGAGCTGTCCATGCTTAGGATCTACCTACACAGTTTTAACACAGGTTCTGTTGATACGCACAAAGATGGCTCTAGATTCTGGATCAGAGAAAGGCCCCATTGTGGAAACGTAAGGAGATAGCTTAACTCTGAACGGAAGAACCTGAGTGGCAAGGTCCTACCTGTACCTTACTGACTAAGCAACGATAATAAGATAGGAAAGATTGCAACTTGCATGCAAACCTGTCAATTAACAATTACTCCACGGCGGCATTTTGCGTCTGTGGTGATAAATAACCAAAGATTCGCATAGCCCCGAGTTGGCTGCAATCGCTCCAACAAGCGTGCGCGAAATAATCGTTTGTTAAAGTTATTCTCAACTTCAGTAATCATTGTTGATTTTTTTTGCCATATCTTTAGTCTAGATTTTTGATCATCTGGAGTTTATTGACTGTAAAAAATTTGGTAGTGACCCGTTTGTTGTAATTAAGGGGACTATCAAACGCAGATTTTGCTGGGATTTAGTTCAAATTGTGCCAAAGTTACGATATTAGCAGGTTTTAGTATTATGCATAGCGAAGTCGCAAGGAGAGCCAACTATAATTAGTTTTTAGCTATTTTTGCAAGATACGGCCTAAGTACTTCAAAACGTTGGGCGAACGTTTTCAAGTTGTATTCCATTTCTATTCTCGCCGTCATATAGGAAAGTCTCTTTTTGACAGTTTTACTGCACTAACTAGTATAGTGTCTTAACGTAAATGTGACTTTTGGTTTTTAAAAGTGTTACCTGTACCGGTGTTCTAGTAGTTTTGGACCCCTGGTCCAACGAAAATGGACCCCCCGGTCCAAATCCGCTAGCGAATATGGACCCCCTTCGAGGATTCCCCCCCCCCCAAAAAAAAAACTTACGCTACCAAGTAACTTCAACAGAAAATCTGGCTATTTGTATATAGACCACCAAAACGAATCTTTCGCTCTTCAGCCTTGCCAGCAATCTATTTTTCTTGGGTTTTAGAACACGGTAATTGTAAACAGCAGATTACTGTGCTATACGTAGAAGCGTAAAAGCTAATTTATTGAAAAGCTGCCGCCCTTGAAACCAAAAATAAGAGATATATTCCTCGTTCTAAAAACGTACTGGGAGACTGAAGACCTTCTTCTCAAAACTTGCCATTTCAAAAGGAAATTATTGCCTTATTGGAGGGGTCCAAATCAGCGAGAGGGGGCCCATATCCACTAGTGGATATGGACCGGGGGGTCCAAATCCGCTGTGACACGTGTTAAAACTGTTGACATAGTCATTTTAGGAGTACGCGTTTACAAGTTTGTCGGTCCATTGACAGCTCTCTTTTATTTTTAGTTACATAGGATTCATTGAGACATACAGAGATCCTTTTGGAGTGCAAGCGGAGTATGAAGGTAACTCGTTTGCTTCTTTCATTCCGTCGTTAAATACAATAGTATTTTCGTAAGCAGTCGTGGCCTTGCGTGCAACGTGAAGCCAATTTACATATTATTTTAAGATTTCAAAATTACACACGCTATTACTTCCTAAATTGTACTCCATTACTAATAAAAATACTATTACTAGTTTCCCAGACACCACAGTATCTATTAGAGCTTTTCACGGCTGCCTTCTCTCATTTGCATTACAATGTTTTTGAACGTGGATGTGAGGCAATTCCGGGCAATTTTGCTCTTTTGCCCGAAATTGCCTCACATCCACGTTCAAATATATTGTAATGCGAATGAGAAAAGTTAACTGTGAAAAGGGCTATTTCCTGTATTTCCAAAGCCAGTGCATAGGTTATGGAGTTTTTTTAAAAAGATTTTACCCTTGCTATCTGCAGGTTTTGTGTCTGTTGTGAACAAAGAGATGAGTGCAAAATTTACATCACTGGTTTCCAGTGCTGAAGATCTTCTTCCATCCCTGCCCTGGCCTCCCGCGTACGAGAAAGACAAGTTTTACGTCCAGATTTCACTTCACTAGATGTTCTGGGATTTGGCAGCAGTGGAATACCTGCTGGAATTAATATTCCTAACTGTAAGTTTGCGGTCAAATCACTTTTACACGACCCGTTGCTCACTTGCGCCGTAGTGCTATGTGAGGTTTGTCGGATTGCAAGATTTTTCGCGACGAAATTGGCGAATTTGGTGAAATTTCGAATGTCCCCGGTCCATAACGGGGACGAGGAAACTCAAGGTTTTTGTTTATTTAGGTTACACTCTACGAATTTCAAAGTTACCGTTGAAGTTTCGCTCATTGGCCAACTTTTAGACCATCCTTTAGCCTCCGCTTGAAGATGTTTGTTCACTAAACATTTTTCTCTTGCAGATGATGATATCGGTCAGGAAGAAGGCTTCAAGAATGTTTCTCTTGGAAATGTGTTGGCTGCTCACTCGGTGGACAAGAAAGTGACTTTCCTGAACGACGAGGACCAAGTAAGACTAGTTAAATGTTAAGAGATGATTCTTCGAGTATAGTAATTACACCTGGCATCGTGCGGCAAAATAACGCAATAAACTTAAGGAAAGATGCATATAAGTTAAGCTTAATGGCAACCAAACATATTCGCGGCTTTAAAGCCCGTTTACACGTGCGAATTTGGATGCAACTTTTGTCGCACTTTTCAATACAATTTTTGTCGCGTTCAAGTTGCATCACTATACATCGCGCGTGTAAACTAGCGGCGATTTCAGTACAATTTGTCGCCACAATATCGCACGTGTTTCGAACATGTTCGAAACTTGATGCAACTCGGCAGCGATTTGTGGGAAATTGTTGCAGTAAACATCGCACCCTGAATCGCTGCGAAATTGCCGCTTAAGTTTACACTTGCGACAAGAGTTTCATTGGAGAGCACGACAAAAATCGCACTTGTAAACGGGACTTTAAAGATTGACAATTTTAAGCTTACGTGCACTGACAGTTCATTATTACGGCACAGGCTTTCGATTTCCATACATTTTTCGTTTCCCCTGTGTCGGCAAAGACCCACAGCTAAAGAAATCCAGCTAATGATTTTTTCATGCGTATATCAGCACGTGATATTAAAGCGGCAACTTATTATGTTAGTGTTTTGCTTTGATTTGTAGGAACTATTCACAAAGCTGAAGGCGCCAGCATTTGAAGTTCACGTTGGCCTCCATGAGCTGCTAGGTCACGGAAGCGGTAAACTGTTTGTTAAGGTGACTATTTCTTCTTTAACCCTCCAAGCCAATCATATTGTGCGTTTCGCACTGCAGTACAAAAGAAATCCCGATCAGAAAGACCATTGCATGTGTAGAAAATAGCCTCTAATCTTCATTTTCATATAAAACAAAAATTTGACCTTGTTTGTTTCTCCACAATCTTAACAGAAAGATGGAGTGGATAACAGAGTGTGATCTTCTTCTGTTAGAAGAAATCGTAGTGTCGGAGCCCTACCAGTACAAATCTTCCACACGAGAAAGAGGGAAAATATGGGAAATTAGAAACAAAAAAGCATAATTTGCAGTCCAAGAAAATTATCATAGCCCCCCCCCCCCCCCCGCCCCCTACAGAAAGGATTCAAAATTCCTGGGGTGGGGGTTTTCAAAATCCAAAAACTTTAAAGGAAATGTAGGAATTTCCAAGCGGGGTGGGGGGGGGGGGGTCTTGGAAAAAATTCCCTTATATTTCCGGAAAAGAATCCCCCAACTAGCAAAGAAAATTTTAGACCAACTTTTTTGGAATTAAATTAGGGGAAACTTGAGAAGTATTTGACATGCCTCATTTTTGCATACACATCCTGTAGTGAGTGAATCGTTGCTTCATTTGGTAAAGCTCACAAACAGAAATTATAAACTCCATATCACTGTTATATAACATAAAGAAATCTCCAAACTTATTAAGCTCAACTGATTGCCAGAGGGTAACTCCCACATGAAAGGAAAAAGGATGTTTTTTTGTCGGGGGTAGAAGTGGATTCATAAATAATGAATCATAGCTTATTCATGAATCTTTGTGTTTAAAATTTGGGAATCATGAATAACGAAGATGAAAAAAAGAATCATGACTAACAAATGAATGCTTCTATTGACATTAGAGGCTTGTGAATATACTGAATGTGATAAAATTTAAACTGATCTGGGTCATTTTACTAAATTCTTCTAAAACATATCCCAGAAATGGCCCAAAATAGCATTTCTGAGCATCCAATTTTCAAAATTTTCTGGGGGAGCATGCCCCCAGACCCCCTCTAAAGGACAACAACAACGACTGAGAATTTCACAATGGTTTCCAGCATATTATAAATTCTATGCAAGAAGAGTCTCCATTTGAAAAAGAAGACTCTACCAGCAGAGTACTGAAATGTGCAAACACCCTATAAGTGAAAAGCAACAGAAACTGGTAACAAGTTATTTTGAAAACCGGATGAATGGAATGAAAACAAAAATCATGAACATCGAGTAAAATTTATATTTAGGAATCATGAATCATTGAGGCAAAACAAGACAAGAATAATGAATATCCAAAAACCAATGATTCCCCTTCCACCGCCGAATCCTTGCATCCAATCCTAAACACTAACAGAAAAAATTTGTGGTTCCCTCTTTGACACAAAGTGCACCAAAATCCAGGATTTGCATCCTAAGTGAGATGACAAGCATCCCAATCCAAATTCATGTGGGTGTCCCCCAGGTACTGATTGAGTATAAATAATATCTTAAATAAAGTAGTCCTCTAATGAGGGTGGTTCAACGCCAAAGAACGAGGAAGTTTCTGAACCATAAAGACATGAGTAGGCATTTCTTAATAAAGCACAAATAATATACATTTTACCTACGGCACTAAGTCCAATTTTAAGAGCTTTTTTAAAGTCTAAAAATGAAAAGTATTGCAAAATGTCACCAAACACCCACTCTACCGCTATTCTTACTTTACTCAGTGACTCATTAAATAGTTGCTGCTGCGGCGTTAATGCATGGCCTTTGAATGATCCTTGAAGGTGAACTCTGAGTGGGTATAGGCCGGGTCACAGTTTACACACACAGTGGTTGGCCAATTGGGGAAGCACAGTGGGCTTCTAGCATTGGCAGCAGGCCAGACAATGCCAGCATCCCCCTGTCGTGCCTTCGTCCCTCGACAGGACTAAAAAGGTTCGCAATTAGACCATTGGGCGCAACAACGCTCCAAAATTTTATGGCGTGGACCCTTTTGTGTCCATTATACAGCACCCTCTGATGTTTGCCTGGCCTCGAAACTGGTCTCACTGTCCCATCTATGAATCCCTAACAGTTATCAAGGGCGGCTCCTTTCCTATAGATCGATTGAGAAAAGTCAACCAGGTCTGCTGGTGACAACCACGGTTGATTAAGACGAGAAAGCAAATGTCCAAACTGTATATGAAGTAAATCCGTCATGTCTGACACCACCATGCTTAATTGGGGAACAGGTCTTCCGAAACGCGGAACAAGGTCTTCGTATCTACATGGGTACGCAAATCGACTTAAAAGCATACATAGTGCTTCATCACTGTACACCAAAAAACGATTCGGGCAAGTGATTTTGTCTGGAAGATTTAAAACATCGAGTAAAGCGTATATATCATGTTTCAAGAAGCGAAATTCGCTTTTGCACTCGTCGTCGGAAAGACGAATTTGAATTTGTCGTATTTCCAGTACGGTATGTCTAGGTTTTTCGAAGTGTTCACGTCGTATAGCAACAGCAGTTCTTCATCTTCAATTAAATCCTAGTCATTAGCGAGTAAAAATGCCCCTCTTGCTTCCCGGAATGTTGCCATTTCAACCTTGAGTCTTTTTCATGTCGTGTTGTGTTGCGTAAGGTTTGTTTACGTTTCGGACGGCAACATCATTGCTCGCGTGCTCAGCCCAATCCTCGTGCGGTCTGATGTCGCCGTCCCCATTCAACAGTCCTGTTGCGTAAGGTCTTTATCATGTTTGGTGATCATTTGCCAAATTCTCATGACCTGTATGTGTCATAATACACTGATAAGATGAGGAGAAGTTTGATGCTGATCACTATTGGGGCTTAAAGGGTTAAGGCGTTCATATAATGGGGAAGAAAAAAATGAAAGCAAGCCGCGAAAATAGAACACGAAGAGACTGCGTGAGAAAGGGAGTGGGGACTGGGCCTGGAGCCACTACTCTTTCCCGCCGTAATTTTTTGCTTCCAAACAGTGTGTAGGCGTTCAAAATTCGGGAAAAAAAACTAAACTAAACGTGTTAAAATTTAAACTTCATCAGAAACGAAGCATCTGAACATTAACATTAAAATTACCTAACGTTTGTACCAGAAGCTTTTTGCACTAAGATTTGGTAAACATTGGACATCAGCAAAATACAAATCCGTATCTCCCGTGCTGTCGTATTCAGAAATATTTAAATTGACACAGGAAATCTTTTTGCGTGAAGGGCAAGGAAATGATTTATTCGTGTGTTTCTTAACCATATGTGATCGTACAGACTGTAGTTTATGTAGGCTGTCCTAGACTCCAAGGTGATTGGAACGGCGAAATAAAAGCGGACGCGAAAATAAAACGTTTAGAGGCTTGATGGAGGGGGGGGGGGGAAGGGGTCTCCCCAAATCTGCGCCTCTGTTCTTCGCGGTCTCTTGGTAATCTTCGCCATCCCTGCTATATAGGTCTGAGGGTCTGATCAAGCTGCTGTTTATGTAAACTTGCTGGACAAAGTTACGAGCAATTAAAAAGTCGCTCATTTTGCCATTGTTCTAATGACTAACTTTTTTTAAGTAGTTTGATGCAGTAGTCAAGAAAATCGTCCGAAATAACTGGCATAGGACGTCCGAAATACGTCGCAAAAATGTCTGTTAGTTTGTTTTCTCAACCTTAATGTCTTGGAGAAAGAGGGCAAAAGGTCTCTGAAGTAGACCCTGGAACGGGTTCTGTACGGGGTCTGTACGCGGTCAGGCACGTCCATGCGTGGGGAAAGACCTGGCGTTACTTTTGTGTTTTCTTTTTGTTGAAACCCAGTTTCCAACAGAGACTGTTAATTTTTCTTTCTTTTCTTTCCTCAGCGACACGATGGCTCTTACAACTTTGACATTGAAAGTGTGACGCACACAGAAACTGGAGAAAAAGTAAGACACTTATAGCAATAATTTCCTTTATGTTTTTCATATTGTTTTGATAATTTGATATATTCATGGAGAACAGGACCATACGGCAGTGAACATTTCTTTCTCATCTGAACCACACGTGAACCACACGTGAATCTTCCTTTCTCTACCTGACCCTGAACGCCATCCCTACAAATTCAGCTCCTGGATAGTTCGGCCACATTCCACAAACTGCACGAGCTGAATAAATCAGGAAAACTTTAAAGCTCCGGCCAAACGATCAAACATTTTCCTCTAACGTCGCGTTGGAAAAACATGTTTACTGTTTAGCCGCCTCTCTCAACTTTGCATTTAAATGGGCTTCCATGTTCGATTTAGATCAAACAGTTTCACCCAACATTTTGCCTTACGAACAAATGTTTGATCGTTTAGTCACCTCTGCCAAAAAGACTTCAGCCAGCGGGATGAAGCAATCAATCCAAACAGGAATTTGGGTGACGTCAACGTATTTTTTCAGCGGTTATACGCAAAAAGCATTATGTGAGCTCACTTCGTCCGATGTTTGGTCAAACAGGGTTTGCCAGTTTAGCTAACGAACGTTTTATGTGACAAACACGATGCTGGACGAAAATGTTTGATCGTTTGGCCGGGGCTTAAAACAATATGAACGTGTTTTTTAAGCGTTTTTCATGGCGACTTTTTCATGGTTTCGTAAAATTATTTTCCTTGCTTTTGGACGCCGGCAACACAGTGGCTTTAACCACGACTCGAGATCCAGTGAGACTAAAAGTCCGATACGCTGACCACTTGTCCTGTGGAACGGTATACTTAAGTGGGACTATTTTAATCCTTTTGACTGTTGTTATTGTTGTTCCCAGATCACTAGCTGGTATACAGACGGGAAGACCTGGTACACCCGATTCGCTGACCTGAGCTCGTCGTATGAGGAATGCCGTGCCGAGTGTGTAGGGATCTACCCTTGTACAGACAAGCAGGTCCTCAGGTCAGTGGCTTTTCTTCTTAAGAATGCGTTAATCAAAGCTTGGCCGATCGTTTAGAATCTAGAGCGCAAAACGCAAAAGAGCGCAAAAGGTGAAGGGTAGTACAGCAACTCGACAACGGAAAGAAAGGAGGTTGTTTTTTTAAATTCAAAACACTTACCCCCAGCGGCATGAACATAGATTTCAAGTTAACTCTCGCGCGCATTTTTGTTAATTCACGTGTACACCATAAGACGCGCGTGTACTCACTAACGTTTGATTCTGGCCCAACGGCTGTGATATTTGCCACGACTGATAAAGGGGATATACCCGAAACGTCTCGTCTAAAACTAAACTTGGAACTTTTTAACATACAGATACACCTTCTTTTACAAACTTTACACAAAGTGCTACACAGCATATTTATTTATTCATTCATTTTTCTCTCGGTTCTCTCTCGAGATACTGATGTAAATATCCATACATAAAGTACATAACACGGTCTGTTTTGCAGTCAATTTAGAATGCAACTTGTAAAGAAATAAAAAAAAAACAAAACAAAGCAAACAAACAAATAAAAAACAAAACAAAAACAGTTGAACAAACAAAAGGTAATGAAAAAAGAACAGCGCCAGTGGGAAGTACTGTTCATTGGGTTTCACTTGCACAGTCACACTTTTAATGAGGATCTCACCCACGGACTCTTTCTTTCATGCTCCAATCGGAAAATGGACTATTTTCTTGTCTTGGGGTATCGCTCAAGACAAAGCAGTTATAAATTTATAGTAGCATCCAATGTGCTCTGCTCCCGGCAGTTTACACAGGGCATTTTGAAATTGCATTTAAAATCGCAGGAAAAATCGCTGCTAAAATTGTATCAATAATGCCCATGTAAACAGCCGTTTATGCATCCTTGACGGATCGTATCGAGGCGTATATGTAGGATCAACAATCCTTGTTGAGGAGCCTATTCACACATAGGTTGGTTAATTACTGCATTCAGTCTCTGCAGTGTCGATCTTTTGAGTGACGTTCTGTTCCCTCAAGTTAGTGTTCGAGATCAATGGCGCCTTATTTTATCGTTAACCGTATCACTGGAATTGCAGGCGCACGCGTGTAAGTTGATGAAACTATGTATTGGAAGAGGAGCAATAGTATACCATTCTCATTCATTACTTATGCCGCTCATTGTCTCGTGTGGTTAAGTTATGGGAAAAGATTGTGGCCTTATGCCGCTCGCACAGCTTGCTGCTTAAGTCGTTGTGCCAAAAGGCTCCAATAACCGAGGAAGTTGAACCCCGAAAAAACACCTTTCTCCAAAACTCAGAAACCCCTAAAACCCAAAATACCACTAAGGGAAAGCTAAGGAGAGGCCCTTAAACTCGTTTTTCTCAGAGAAAACCTGGGCCAGCACAGAAAAAAGGGGAAGCCCCACTAACCGAGCCGGACCAGGAATCCGTTGTAAACAGATTATAGGGCGTAATTGAGAATACCCCTCTGATCGCAGCTAAGCCAGTGGAGGGGGCGAAGGGGTGATCGATGGCGTGGTATTGCATAACTTTAGGGACGTTATACCGGAAATGTCAATATTAACCCGCTTTACTGCGCTTAGAAAGATATATAGAATAGGAACAAGGACTAAATAAACGGGAAAACGTTGCCACGGAAGTCCAGGAGGAAAGCTACTTCGGGAGATCCAGAACGACGCAAATTAACTTAATTCTAGCCGACCTCGGAGTAGGAGCAAACGATCCCTCACACATAACATAAAGTACTCAGTCGAATACCAAATCTTGCGATGAAATAAAACCGAAACATAAACTTGAAAACTTACCTGAGAACTTTAACAATACTACAATACCCGCAATCACCCAATACAAAAAAAAAAAACCTGGCGGGAAACAATTTGCGCTCGACACACGAGCGCATTTTTCCACTAGAGCCAACACACGGCGTCTGCCATTTTGTGCTTGACACAATGAACAAACGTTAAAAGCTTAAAAAATACCCCATTTAACTGTTCATGCGGAGGTGCTGCCGCCGCCTAAGTAGGCTGTTGAGCTGGCGGGGCTGGATCATCCACGGCTTGCAAGGCCTGTAAATCTGCGGCCGCAGGCTCTCTTGGTACCGCCATTTTAAACATAAAACTACAGAAAACTTTGTTAACCTCGCGAGAGAAAAAACCTCGACAAAAGTAAAGCACATGGTTGGGCTTCGGCGACGTAACGCAAAAAAACACAAGAAAATCCCTCCTGACTTACCGGCTTGCGTATCTCTTTCGAAATGCCCTGAATCTGGGCAAAAACGATAATTTAAGCAAGGAGACAGCTCTTGGGGATTCAGCGCATTATAAAGCAACCATCTTCCAACAACAGAGTTATGTAATCCAAGCACTCCGGAATTCTGCGGCATAAATATGAATGAGAATTGGGTTGTCCACATTATGCTCAGTGTTTCACGCTATTATGCTAACTTTTTAGGCTCAACAAATGTCACTATTATGCTCAAATGGTATCACTAAATATGCTCCATTATAATTGACATAAAAATAAATAAAGGACCACAGACGACAGGTTAGTGCTGATTACAAACAGCCTGAGGAGGCATCTGACAATTTTGTAGAGCTGGAACTGCTAGAAGCCATGTGTTTGCTAATTTGTAACCAGGCCTGGTCAAAAAATGTGGTACCTGGGCCAGTGTCTTGTGTGGGAATCCCTATGGTTTTGGCAAAGTTTTTTTTATAAAGCACAAAAAGTTGAAGAAACTTTGCACTACTATTTCAGCATAATGCTCGATTCTTTTTCCTCACTATTATGCTCAAAATTATGCCGGCATAATGTGGACAACCCTAAGGAACAACTTTCTCTGGATTATTTACTGAATATTTTGGGGAATTTTGTTTTGTTGACACTGGTTGTTTCTTGCTGCAGAGTATTCGGTCATGAAGGAACGGACGCAGACAACATAGTTTATATCAACTGGCTTAACATGGTGCGAGCTGGACTTCTAGGATTGGAATTTTTTACGGCTGAAAACAAGAAATGGAGACAGGTAATTGTCAAATACAACAGCCAGCACCTTAAACCAAATAAATAAACAAATCAATAAACAAATCAATCAATCAATCAATCAATCAATCAACTTTGTTTAACGAGGGTGACACCTAACAGTCTGGGACTGACAAACCTGTGGCCCTCGGGTTCCGGATCGAATTGGAATTTGGAAATGTTGGTTTTTGAGCCGACTGGGGAAAATTATCGTATGAACCGACTGGGGGAAATTATCGTTTGATAATAAAGCAGTTTTAAAATAAGGTTTCAAAAGTGAGTGCAAGTTGAGCAGTTGTTACTAATCGTATTTAAACAAAGAAAATAATAATCTTGGAAAAGGCTTGGAGATCCTGTCCTAAGTGATGTAGAGATTTGCAATTTTAGTTCTCTGTCTGTGCTTTGTTTTAATGATGTAATCTACTAGCCTGTATGGCTTTCCTGTCTTCCTCTCTTTAAATGGAGTATAATTTTCTGAAAAGAAACCTCGTTTATCATCGGATTAATATTTGATGGACAAGATTCTCGTCTTTGTACAGGTTTCCTTTTAAGACTGGTTTCTCGCTGTGATCGATATGAATTTGTCAATTGTTAAAAATTGAGAAGTTGTGCGGCAAAGTATTGCTCAGAGGAAAAACTGGGTTAATTTTTATCTTGTTCCATGTTTCCTGCCTTTAATTTCAGGCTCACATGCAGGCTCACTATGTCATTCTGCGCGTGCTCCTTGAAGCGGGAGAAGGACTTGTGGAGCTGACCAGTTTAACGGGCTCAGACGGTAAACCGGATGTGTTGATAACACTAGACCGAGCAAAGATCGAGTCTGTTGGTAGACCAGCTATTGGAAATTTCCTATGGAAGTTACAGGTTAGTCAGTCGATATTAGGTCTATGTCATACGATAACCTGACGGTTTAAAGACGTACATCGGCCAGCAGTGACTACTTGGTATTTTTGGAGTATTGTAACTGTAGACAAGACACACTGGAAATTGTTTCTCTCCATTCAACCCACTCGTTGGGATCATGTTTATGGCCTACGGACAGGGCGCAAACTCAGTCAATGCCAATAACAGTTTATCATATCAATATTTTTTACTGGAAAATAGTTAAGAGGTAATAGGGGAAAACTTGACGAGTGAGGAATTATGCGTGCTCTTAATAAACAGATGGCGCTTGCAAGTTCAGACGGGTTTTTTTTCTGGGCCGGGTTTCGTCACTCCATCCTTGCTCACGTCAGCTTGCGTGTTTGTTTTATTTCGAATAGCGTCAGTTAGGCCCTGTGGTGGTATGGGAATATATGTTATTGAACTAATGCGAAGCCCGTAATGGAAAGTACCACTCGAGATTTTTTCTTGCATAACGAGAACAAAGATCGCTATTTTACAATGAGGGAAGAACAAGGTAGTTCATTAAGATTATTGTTATTTTAGTTTTGTTTTTAATTTTTCCACTTTACCACTTAAGGACGGCGCCTCCTTTTGTTATTGCGCATACGTTCTGCGCATCTCGGGGTATTCGGGTTTCTTAAGGAATTTGCCCACTAAGGTCGTGTTCTATTGGGATCAACCGTTTCAACCGAAACCGGTTTTGGTTGAAACGGTTGAGGTTTCCAATAGAACACTTTTTCAACCGTGCTTGGTTGACACGCGGTTGTCACTGGGCATAGTCATTTGCAGACTTCCTCTGCTTTTTCTGCCAAGGTTGGCAAGATGGCGGAAGCGCAACTCGTAGCATCGGTTGTCCTTCATGAACTGTTAGAAAAATTGGTTCCACCCCATTGTGAATAAGACGATGAATTGGAATATATAGCAACATTGTTGCTGGAAACGGAGAGGACACCTGCCACTCGTATTACGGGCTATTTTGGGAATGTCGTCCCTAATTTATCAGACAGCAAGTTTAAAAAAAAAATTCGAACGAGAAGAAATACGTTTTTGGCTGACAGTTTACGAGTGATTGCGCTCAAATTACAATGGCGCAATGCGTGAAAACCGATGCTTGCCACATGTCAGCAGACGCTACCGACCATTTTTAACCGTTTCAACCGAGCTCAGAGCTGGTTGGAAAAGTTGATCAACCAAACCAACCGAAAACGGTTTTTTTCCCAATAGAACACGAAAAAACCCAACCAACTTAACCAACCAAAAACGGTTGACCCCAATAGAACACAACCTAGTACAACAATATTTTTGCGCGGTTTAAGACTATGTAGAAAAAGCAGATCTTAGCAAGGGCTATCAGAATCCAAAAAGACAATTAGGGGTAACCGCGCATTTTTCAGAGATAATTGAGCTTCAATTTGGAAAGAAATTGCCATACATTCTTTGTATTTTAATGCTTTTTTTAGAATTATGGTTGCTTAATTATCTCTGAAAAATGCGTGGTTACCCACATTTTTCTTTTTGGATTCCAATAACCCTTACTAAGATCTACTGTTTCGCCATAGTCATTATCTTTGCAAATATACATCTCTATTAGCAGGCAACGTCCTTAAGCGTCTTACAGAATAAGTGTCTCACTTAATATAGGATTGACAGCATGTAACAATTTTTCGTAATAAGGTGTTTCCCACGTCGTTTCTCCTGCTGTTTCTTTTTATTGCCACTTGCCATCAGTGAAACTATTATTGTGCTTTTCACCAGGTTTACAAGTCAACAGCAGATTACAATTCCGGAAAAGCTTTGTTTGATAAATACTCAGCCCTGGATGATGAATTTTTAGCTCTCCGAAAGACAGTACTGGCTCGAAAAACACCTAGAAGAATGTTCGTGCAAGCTCACACTAATTTAACAGGTAGGGTTAGTCCAGGTTTCATTGAAAGAGCATGATATTTTTGTGTGAAAACCGGTCCGGGGGCTCAAGAAATTCTGCTAGTAAAGAACACATTGTTTAACTTTTTCTTCCTTGTTCGACTTCAATTTTTTTAATTACCCCGCCGTCAGGTCAGGGTCTAGTAATACCCATTTTTTCGTTTTTTTTTTACTACTTCCCCGCCGTCAGGACGGGGTCATGCAATACCCGTTTTTTCCCGTAGTTTTTTACCCCCCCCCCCCCCGTGAGGACGGGGTCTAGTACTACCCGTTTTTATCTTTTTTGGTGGTCACGCCCCAGACTTCTCTCGGCCAAACAAATATGCGTTGCAAACTTTCGGTCAACATAAGCAATGTCTCCAGTCGTTTAGGATCTTTCGCTAAAGTCTTTATGAAAGACGGTGTAGAAAATTACTAAGGATGCAATGGCCTAAAAATCTCTTCGACGAGAGCACGGGCAAAGATGATAACAAGCTTTGAAAGGCGCCGATTCGATACCCGAGCCTGCCAAACAGGCATTATTCAATATTGAAATGATTGCATTTCTTGGCAGTTTTGCTTTGCTTTGCCACAATCTTTAGGAATGTTTGTGTAGAAAACTACAAGGAATTCAATGGGGTGAACTTCTCTTCGACGAGAGCAAGGACGAATGTGCTAGCGAGCTTTAATTTGAAAGCTGGCACGAACTCGCGATCGCTATAATAGTAGTTGTGATGTAAAGTGTATGTATGAGTGTCAAGAAGTAAGCAATACTGCCCTCCATAATTTCCCCCGACCACAGACCTTTAGAAAAGAAATTAGAAATGAGAACCAGGATCAAAGAAAAATCTTTGACCTCGGCTGGATTTGAACCCAAGACCTCCGGATTAGATCACCGTCGCTCTACCAACTGAGGTACGAGGCCAAGCTGGGAGGAGGTATCCATCTGCTGACCGATGAGCGGGCAGACTCTCAATTACGTTTGATGATGCGTTGAAAGTGGAAGTTCCTACCATCGAAGGAAAGAGGGGAGAGAGAACAACGGCGGGGTTAATGCCCCTGGGGCTTTTCTTGGTACCCCACCGTGAGGACCGGGTCTACAATCTCGGACAAAACTGTTGAGACACTTCGGAATGAATGAGAACTTAGGCCGTGAAAATCACTTACCACAACAAATCTTCCCCCCCCTCTCCCCCTTATCAATGTTGCTTTGCCAACAAAAACCCCCTGAGGATTCCTCAGTCCCTCCAAACAACATTGATGGAGGGGAGAGGGGGGGGGGGGGAGGAAAAGCATTTCTGCGATCTTGTCGGTGTTTCCATACAGAGAAATGGAGAAATACGCTCGCTGATTGCGTTTGTCTCAACCAGTTTTGTCCAAGATTGTGTAAAGAGGGTTTCCGCAATTGTACAGAATATGCACTGCTTCCAGAAGTCCTCAATCATTTTCTATGTGGGATTTACCAAAGCGGATTTTTTAAAACTCTTTTTGGTAAAATAAATATTGACATAAAAATTTTACGGCCAAAAATAAACATGCATGGTTCTTGTTATCTTTAGTTGGTAACAACTCGTATATTGTGGTTCTCGATCAAGAACAGGAGACGCAGGTTTTCGTATAAACACACACGTTTAATAGCGAGGCAAAACGAAGTGACAAGTACACGATGAATAATCAATTTATATCTGCTATACATGCAGTGGCCTCGGCACTACTAATGAAACAAACCGCAGGCCGGAACCGGAAACTAAGCGATATCACGACATCCCCCTTTTTCTAAGGTAAACAACAACAATGACAACAACGACAAAAAACTATTACTAATCTAGTATAAGATACGCAAATTGCATGCTCATAAGTTCAGTCTCTCTGGAGCTTTAACCCTCCTGCTGGATCTGCGAAGCAGCGGGGCAGGAGTAGGGTCTGCAGTCGAGCTAGGAGACACAGATTCTGGCTCAGCAGAAGAATAGGCAGCACTTTCAGGGGAAACAGAGTCACTGCTTGATCCACATTCTTTATGATCAGCTGCTTGTAAGGTAGAGTCAGCAACAGGAATATCCTCAGGGACTTCACCATGAGAGAACTGAAAAGACTCTCCAGTCCTGCGGAGATGGCGACGGTTTCTTCGAAGTACTCCACCTTTCTCAGTGGCTACCAGGTAAGAGCGCGGGGTATCTGCAACATGCTGGACAATACCAGGCTCCCATATATTGCTGGGTGGATTAAGAATGCGAACACGGTCTTCTGGGAAGAGTGGGCGGAGTGGCTGCTTGGCTGTTTTATCGTATTGCTCTTTCTGTTTGTCCTGTCTGACTTGTAGCTTAGCATTGGTGTCTCCATTCGCAGAGAATGAGGGCTTTGAGACAGCTGGCAGATTTGTCTGATACACTCGGCCATTCAGGAGTTCTACAGGTGATGGTAGGTCATGACTGAGTGGGGTGCTACGGAGACAGAGCATTGCCATATGAGGATTCTGGCCAGACTCCTTACATTTTTGTAGAAGATCTTTCACAGTCTGCACCGTCCTCTCAATTAGACCATTAGACTGAGGATAGAGCGGGCTTGATGTGACATGCGTGAATCCATAACTACGGCTGAACTCGTGGAAGGCAGCAGATGCGTACTGGGGACCGTTGTCTGTAACAAGTTTGCTAGGGATCCCATGTTCTTCAAAGATAGACTTAAGGTGCGCAATGACTGTTGGTGACTGGGTGTTAGCAAGCTTCTTGACCACAGGAAACTTACTGTAATAGTCAGTTACTAACAAGTAGTAAGTATTGTTCCAAAAGAAAAGATCAGAGCATAAAGTATGCCAAGCCTTCTGGGGCACATCATGAGGTAGCAGGGGTTCCTTAGCGTTTAACTTCTGGTGGCGCTGACATGGGGGGCAACTCTTAACCATTTCATCAATGTCCTTGTTGATGTTTGCCCAGAACACTGACCCCTTAGCTCTGAGCTTGCATTTCTCAGCTCCCTGATGGGCATAATGTAGTTGCTGGAGGACATCAGGCTGTAACGACTTAGGGATGATGATGCGTGTGCCTTTAAGGATTAAACCATCCGCTACAGTCAGCTCATCACGATAATTCCAGTAAGCATGAAGATGGGCAGGACAATCAGATCTCTTCTCAGGCCATCCACCCATGATGACTTCACGCAAAGCTGACAGGATTGGATCCTCGGCGGTTTTTTCCTGTATCTGACCCACCCTTGTTGGGCTTGCATTGAGATTTTGATGGATCTCGTGCACAGACACATCTAGTCCTTGGACAGCTTCATCGTGACAGGAACTGATCCTTGAAAGGGCGTCAGCGATGGGTATGTCCTTCCCAGGAACATACTTGATTTGTGCATCATACATCTGTATGCGCAGCATCATCCTAGCGATGCGGGGAGGTGCGCTTGCCAGGTGCTTTTTGAAGATAGCTTCAAGAGGTTTGTGGTCCGATTCAACCACAACGGGCCTGCCATAAGCATAATAATGGAATTTTTCTAGGCCAAACAGAACAGCTAGCATCTCCCTCTCGATGTTGGAGTAACGACTCTCTGTTTCGGACAGCAACTTGCTTGCAAACTCCACTGGACCATTATCTTGTAGGAGGACTGCGTCTAAACCCCTCTGTGAGGCATCCACCTGAATAGTTACAGGCTGGGCACTGTTAAAGTATCGCAGTGCTTTAGGAGCTGTGATTAGTTGTTTGATCCGGTCTACAGCAGACCGGTGTTCTGGACTCCAAATGAATTCACTCGTCTTCTTGGTTAGTCCCCAAAGGTCAGCTGCTGCGGTTGCCAGGTTGGGAATAAAGCGGCTCAGGAACTGGACCATTCCAAGAAACGTCTGCAGGTCTGTAAGGCTGGATGATGGGTCCATGGACAGTATGGAGTCAATCTTCCGTGGGTCAGGCTGAAGACCTTCAGCACCAACAATATGACCAAAGAAGGGAATACGAGTGCACCTGAATTTGCACTTATCCAAGTTGAAGCGTAGACCGGTCTCCCGGGCACGTTGGAGAACAGCACGAAGGTTTTCATCATGGTCGCTAAAGTCACTGTTGTAGCCATATACAACAATGTCATCTGCGATTCCAGTTACACCTGGTAAATCGCCGAAAGTTTCATCAACCTTCCTTTGGAAAACATCTTGTGCACAAATTAAGCCGAAGGGTAATCGCAGAAATCTATACCTTCCAAATGGCGAGTTGAAGGTGGTATAGAGCGAGCTTTCCTGGTCAAGCTTAATGTTCCAATAACCACTGCGTGCATCTAGGATTGAGAAACATTTTGCACCATTGAGCTTCGGGAGAACATCTTCAAGCGTAGGTGTGAAGTAGTGTGGCCTCTTGATGGCTTGGTTGAGGTCCTTAGGATCTAGGCAAAGACGCAATGCACCAGTGCTCTTGGTGACACAAACAAGGGAATTAACCCAATCAGTTGGTTCGGTAACTTTTGCTAAGATTCCCTGTTCGACTAGCGAATCCAACTCTTTTTTCAAGGGTTCCTTGAGGGCTTCTGGGACTCTGCGTGGAGGATGCACAACCGGGGGTACAGAAGGATCAACTGTGATATGGAATTCACCTTGAAAACATCCAATGCTTTGAAAACAATCACCATACTTCCTGAGCAGTTCATCCTTGGCGACTGGGTCTGGATCACAAATAGGTTTGGGCGTAGCGCTTGGCTTCGAGGCTTTCTGAGTTGTAATGCCAAAGTTCAGGATAACTAGGTTCAGATCCGTACAAGTCGGGAGGCCTAAGATGGTTGGACCATCCACATTCACAACATGAAAAGGGTATGGCTTACAGGAGCCTTGATAAGCCAGCTTGAGTACACAGATGCCATAGTGATCAACAGGGTGTCCACCGAACGCGGATATAATTGTGCTGGATGATGATAAATTAGTAGGAATACCATTATCATTACATGGTGAGTCTGGGAAGAGCGACTTGTAGGTACTTAATGAGATAACGTTCCCCTCAGCACCGGTGTCAACTTTGCACAAGAGCGGTTTCACGCACTGATCAGACTCCACTTCCACCTCTAGGAAAGCTTGGGTGTCATCTTGTGTGACCTGGTTGATTGATAAGGTATGAAAATACAGCTGGTCTGGAAGTGATGCTTCAGGGCTGTCTTCAAATTCATCATGGGCTTCAAGGCTATGAAGATGCTTCTCTGTGCTCGGTTTTCCTTTAGGTGCCTTGCAATGCCTTTGACGACCACCACTTGTCTTTTGTTGCTTTTTGTTAAACTTTGATGCACGACAGACTTTTCTCCAATGATTCTCTCTACCACATGCACCACAAATTGATCCATAAGCTGGGCATAAAGATCGCTGAGAAATGTCGTGCTCCGTACCACAACATCCACACAAACGAATGATGGGGCCGCGGGGCTTGCTGGGAGAATTTCCTGCTTTTGAAGAAGCCCGACCATGCTTTAGTGCATCAACACGAGTAGAAACATCGCTCGAAATTCCTTTAACTTGTTTGCTTGTAACTTCTTCGGTTCTGGCAATGTCCAGTGCGGTATCAAGGGTAAGAGTAGCGTCCTTTTCGAGGAGCTTGGTTTGCGTACGCTTGGAATTGGATCCGAAGATAAGGGCATCGATAATATGCTCATCTGGATTCGTAAAATGGCATTCTTCCACGAGAATTCGAATTTTCTTAACAAATGAATCGACTGACTCATCGGGTTCTTGTCTCAAGGTTCTGAGCTTGTACCTTGCGAGTCGAAAGTTGCTCTTAGGAGAAAGGTAATTCTCGAAGCGCGTCCAGTAGGTACTAAGTTTCTTCTTGTCAGTGCCGCTTAAATTCCACGTGGAAACTAATTCAATGCCATCGTCGCCCGACCAGATAAGCAGATAGCTTATTTGCTCTTCCTCCGATTTTTCTTTCAGCGGACCGGAGAAGTAAAGTTCACATCGAGCTTTAAACTTCTTGAATGCTTGTGGAGCATCCGGCGAGTGCCAATCCATGGTTGGAATCGGTAAGCCAGCGAGTTCCGCCATCTTGGTTTCGATGAGCGTGCAAAATACTTTTTACCGACCTGGTTCGCTGGGAATACGGCTGAGATGAAACATCCGATTCAGTAGCACTGTTCCAACACTCCTGACACCATATTGTGGTTCTCGATCAAAAACAGGAGACGCAGGTTTTCGTATAAACACACACGTTTAATAGCGAGGCAAAACGAAGTGACAAGTACACGATGAATAATCAATTTATATCTGCTATACATGCAGTGGCCTGGGCACTACTAATGAAACAAACCGCAGGCCGGAACCGGAAACTAAGCGATATCACGACATCGTACGCGTGCAATAATATCATGGGTGTAGGTTATAAACTGCCGACGCATCTTGAACGCTTGCACGAATGGTATTTCCCTCTGAGGATCAACCTATTCTACTAGTGGATATTTTAGAATAAAATTGCAGTGGTGAATTTTCTCAGAATGTACGAAAATACAACCTCGTCCCCAGGGTCTTCTCGCTTTTCAAAATGGTGGGGCTCGGGAGAAGACCCTGGCACACAGCAGATCACGTGTCTCCAATGAGGATAGAGATGTATTCAAAAAGGCGGCTACGGCGAAAAGGGTGAGAAGAACTGGGTACGAGATGTGGCTTTGGTGAAGATAAACAAAATGGCGGAAAAAGCTGAAGTTCAGTTCAAGAAAAAATAGGAAAAACAGACACGTTTTGCATGTAAGAATCTTAGGAATACGGCAAAGTGTTAGAGGTCTTGTTTTTGCTGTTCATTGTTAGCCTGAATTTCAGCCGTCTCCTCTGATCGCTCACTCCCGAGAGAGACGTCTGAATCAATGAGCCGCTATTGCCGTCCAGTGACGTCACGGCGAATCAATGTTAATTTATGCGAATTATTTCTGTTCCCGCGAAAAATTTGGCTTTTGCAGACGATAGACGCACGCCTGTCGCTCGATGGCAAGGATCAAGCCCTTTTGTTTTGCTTCAGTGTTATGTTTTCCATCGCAACTATTAAAGTAGTGGTTACCATTGGAAAGTGAAGTGCTGCGGGTAAAGCACATGCAGTGGTTTAACGGCCAAAAGTGAATTAAACACAAATATCTTGGTCGTTGGTGAAACGCGTGTCGGACAAGTGCCCGTGCGTGACACAGAGCTGACGAGTAGGTTTTTCCCCTAAATCTTCGTCATGAACGAAAGAACGGAGAACGAAGTACAACAATAATTTTTAGGTAATATTTGACTCAGAAGAGACCTGCTTTGCTTAAAAAAGCGTTTACTCAAATAAAAATTGCTTTACCTCAAAAAACGAATCGCGTTCATCCTCGCTTCATCGTGCAAAGCGCTTTCTTCACCTGCTTTCAAACTCTTCGCCGCCTTCGTCTGAAACGTGGCTTCCTACTCGAAACAGGATTTCTCCACTATAAGTTTTCCAAATCCCACTTTACCGACGGTCGAGTGTTCATTAAGGTTCCAATGTTAAAATGGTGTGTTTTCTTTCTGAATCGATTAATGATTCAATAAAATAAATACAACAAAATAGAAGAATCCTCGATAAAACATCGAATTTAATAATACTGCACAATTCCAGGAATTGCTAAAACTATTCTGCGAAACGTATCGGCTGCGATTCAAGATCATTTACCTTCACTTGCTTTCAAACTCTTCTCCGCCTTCGCAAAAACGTGGCTTTCTCCACAGAACAGGATTTCTACATCCCACTTGGTCATTCATGAGACCAACCAAGGGAGAAATAACAATAACGATACAGTGTGCTTCAAATTGCGTACGCGATTTGGAGAGTTCACTTGCAACAAGTGGTGCAATCTGGAAAATCATAGATTTCCCATAGCTCGTCGGAAGATTAACGAAAACATTTTCCCTCAACAGGAAGTGAAAGAGAGCGTTTACCCGTTCGAGGTATAACTTAGTTAACCCAATGAATGAGTGAATAAATGAATGAATGAATGAATAACCTTTATTTAAACACGATAGAAAGTTAAAGCACAATGCTTGGGGGGTCGTGTATTAACTAAATATTACTAAATACTGATAAACTAATATATTTCTAAATTACTACTAAATACTTATATACTAAATTGGATTGTAACTACTTTAAAAATAATTAATTACACAACAATCAGTAACATTTAAAGTCATTGTAATGCCTAGGGAGCGACTGAACCGACTGAACACTGAAATTAAGCTCCTTAATATAATTATCATTTTTCACTTTTCGATAGAAAACCGAAAATTGGGATCCTGTATTATACGACGAAACAGCATTCCATAGGATGGCCCCCCTATGTCCAATTGAATCTTTTACAAAGTATGAATTAAATCTAGGGACCACGATATTATTGTTTCTTCTGAGGCTGTAAGAAATCCTGGCTTTTTTCGCTAAGTGTGACAATGCAGCTGGTGCTTCACCGTTTACCACCCTGTAAAATAGTTTAATTATCTGGAGTTCAGTATAAGTAGTTAAGATTCGATACTGCTTCTTTGAAAGCCTTCGCACAAACTGGAATCCCCGCAACCGCCACTATGTAAACATTCCTCGCACTTTGAATAATTAATGAAATAATTCATGCGAATAATTGAGAATCAGCCAATCAACACCGCTGTCTGGTTTTTGGACAGTGACGTCACTGGATGGCATTAGCGGTTAATTGATTCAGACGTCTCTCTCGGGAGTGAGCGACCAGAGGAGACGGCTGAAATTCAGGCTAGTTCATTGTTTCTTTTTCGTTATTTTAAAGTTAAGAATAATGGGTTTGAGCGTACTCGACTGCCGAACTCCGTACCGCTATTTGATTCAATGTTGCTCAAATGAACATATTATATTTTTGATTCATGAGGCTTTAGGCAATAAATTGTCTTATCGTTACATTGTTACAAAACCGTCCTTCTTAAAATTATATGCTTCAGCTTTAGACTTTAGACTTTAGACTGAAGTGATCTTTTAGACGATTAACAACGATTAACACAACATCGTATAAATTGAAATACTTGATAGTCTGTATTATTACGATTCAGCTGTTAACCGTTCTAAACCTCTGTTAATCGTGTTTTTATGGTTCCATTGTATTTAATATACAAAGTTAACCGTCAGTTCTTCAAGTATTGTTTTAGTACTGTTCATTCAAGCAGGTAAAAACTACATTTTACATAACGGGATCTCTTGTACACATTCCCGCGGGATCTAATAACAACATTCTGACAAGTGAAAACTGATACTGCTTCTGTGATGTCTGTAGGAAATTTTTCACAAGCGTATGTTTACTACATTTGACAACTTGAAGAAAAAGGCCAAAAATGAAATGTTACCCCCAAAGGCACGTTTAACAAACTAACTGGCGATAAAAACCATAGCCATAGTGAAATGATAGTTGCGTAACTTGTTGACAGCTATTTTAATCGAAGCTAAGGCAGCTCATTTTTGCGCGCAATTTATTTAATTCATACTCAATTGCAGGCAAATAGCTTTTAAAACATTAACTTTGCCGGACCAGAGATAATATAAGACCCGGGAGCTTTGAAGACAACGCAAATCCTGGAAAAAAAGGGGGTTAAAACCTTCTTACACAATCTCGGACAAAACTGTTGAGACACTTCGGAATGAATGAGAACTTAGGCCGTGAACCCCTTCGATGAAAGCAAGAATGAAGGTGCTAGCGAGCTTTGAAGCTAGCATGAATTCTAATAACTTGCCCTGGCAAGTAAACATTACATCACTGAACACAGAAGCCGATTCGGGGAAGTCCCTTACTTTCGCCAAGTTGAATAATTCAACAGTGAAATGCAAGCATTTTTTTGGCAGTTTTGCTTTGCTTCGCCAAACTCTTTAGGGAATGTTGTGTAGGAAAGTACAAGAAATTCAATAAAGTTGATTTCTCTTCGATGAGAGCAAGGACGAAGGTGCTAGCGAACTTTGAAGCTGGCATGAACCGTGGCACGTAAATATTACATCACTGAAACACAGAAGCCGATTCGGGGAAGTCCCTTGCTTTCGCCAAATCATCCATCGAATCATGGCCTAAAAGTAGACTTGTTCATTTCTTTTTTCGGTAGATAACCATTCCCTTTAGATTTTAGGATTAGTTTTCTTTATCAATAAATCTCATTTCCGTGCCCTTACGCTGAGATGTCAGTTCGTTTTAAAAAACGTGACGTAACTGGGTCACGCTATGGTCAAACTATTCATTACGTTCTTTTTTCGCGAGTGCTGGAACAGGTGAATGACCAAGAAATGAGGGATGGGAAAAGTGTTCATACTGTTAGGGATTCATGTTATCACAAGGAGAAGGGTGCAGAAAAGACGTGGGGAGGAGGGGGGTAGCAGCAAACATGTCAAAGGTACGATAAATTACCAACTTCATAAATTTACATCACTTGGCCTCGTACCTTGAGTGACCGTAATGTATTTTGCATCCTGAGGGGAAGGGGAAAACGGCGGGGTCTAATGCCCCTAGGGCTTTTCTTGTTACCCGTTTTTTACCCCGCCGTCAGGACAGGGTCTAGTAATACCCGTTTTTCTTTTCTTTTTTTTTGGTGGTCACTTGCCCCAGACCTCCGGTTTTCGTTCGGCCAAACAAATAGGTCTTCCAGACGTTCGGTCAACATAAGCAATATCTTCAGTCGGTTGGCGTCGATTCGCCAAAATCTTCATGAAAAACAGTGTAGAAAATTACTAGCGATAGAATGGCATAAAACTCTCTTCGACGAGAGCGAGGAAGAAGATGCTAGCAAGCTTTGAAGGTCAGAGATTCGATGTCGTTTATATTTTCATTTGTTACTCGACGCGAGTCAAATTCAACAGTGAAATGCAAGCATTTTTGACAGGTTTGCTTTCCTTCGCCAAAATCTTTGTGTACAAAGTTACAAGGAATTTGATGGAGTTAACTTCTCTTCCACGAAAGCACGGACGAAGGTGCTAGCGAGCTTTGAAAGCCAACGATTCAAGCTGACATGAATTGGCCTTTTGATGCCGGAATAACAAGACTTGGCATGTAAACATCAGGTCATTCAAGACAGAAGCCGATTCGGGGAATTTCCTTGCTTTCGCTAAAGCGTTCCTCGAATCATGGCCTAAAAGTAGACTTCTACGTTTCCTTTTCAGTAGATAACCGTTCCCTTTAGATTTTAGAATAATCTTTTCTTGATCAATCTATTTAAATTTCCGTGCCGTTGTTGTTTAGAATTTAATACGCTGAGTTGTCAGTTCGTTAAAAAAAACGTGATGTAACTGAGTCACGCTATGGTCAAAACTATTTCGTCACGTTCTTCTTCGCTAGTGTCAGAACAGGTGGATGACCAAGGAATGAGGGATGAGAAAGGTGTTCATACTATTAGGGATTCGTGTTATCACAAGGGGAAGGGTGCGGTGAAGACGTAGCGGGGGGGGGGGGGCAGCGAACACATCAAAGGTAAGATAAATCACCAACTTCAAAATTTACACCACTTGAGCTCACATCTTAGTGACCGTGCTGTATTTTGCACCCCGAGGGGAGGGGGAAAAACGGCGGGGTCCAATGCCCCTGGGGCTTTTCTTGTTACCCCGCCGTCAGGAAGGGGGCCTAGTAATACCCATTTTTTTCCGTGGTTTTTTTTGGTGGTCACTTGCCCCAGACCTCCGGTTTTCGCTCGGCCAAAGAAATACTCGCCGTGCCTTTTGCTACTCAACCAAGGGCTTTCCTTCTTTTTTTTGGTGGTCACTTGCCCCAGACCTCCGCTCGGTCAAAACTATACTTGCCGGTAATCTTCGTTCGTTTAGCGTTTATTCGCCAGAATTTTCATGAAAGTTGGTGTAGAAAAATTACTGGCGATTTAATGGCATAAGAACCCCTTCGATGAAAGCAAGAATGAAGGTGCTAGCGAGCTTTGAAGCTGACATGAATTCTAATAACTTACCCTATGATGTAAACATTACATCACTGAAACACAGAAGCCGATTCGGGGAAATCCCTTGCTTTCGCCAAGTTGAATGATTCAACAGTGAAATGCAAGCATTTTTTGGCAGTTTTGCTTTGCTTTGCCAAAATCTTTAGGGAAAGTTGTGTAGAAAAGTACAAGAAATTCAATAAAGTTGACTTCTCTTCGACGAGAGCAGGGACCAAGGTGCTAGCAAGCTTTGAAGCTGGCATGAACCGTGGCACGATAACATTACATCACTGAAATACAGAAGCCGATTCGAGGAAGTCCCTTGCTTTCGCCAGATCATTCATCAACCAGGAAGTAGACTTGTACGTTTCTTTTTCGGTAGATAACCGTTCCCTTGAGATTTTAGGATTATTTTACTTTATCAATAAATCTCATTTTCATGCCCTTGTCAGTTCCTTTTTAAAAAACGTGACGTAACTGAGTCAGGCTATGGTGAAAACTATTTCGTCACGTTCTTCTTCGCGCGTGTCAGAACAGGTGGATGACCAAGGAATGAGGGATGGGAAAGGTGTTCATACTATTTGGGATTCATGTTATCACAAGCAGGAGGGTGCAGAGAAGACGTGGAGGGGGGGGGGGTGGCAGCAAACAAGTCAATGATAAGCTTCAAAAATTTACACCACTTGGGCTCATATCTTGAGTGACCGTACTGTATTTTGCACCGCGAGGGAAGGGGGAAAAACGGCGGGGTCCAATGCCCCTGGGGCTTTTCTTGTTACCCCACCGTGAGGACGGGGTCTAGTGCTACCCGTTTTTTCATTATTTTCCATTTTTTTGGTGGTCACTTGCCCCAGACCTCTGGTTTTTGCTCCGCCAAACAAATACTTGTCGCGTCTTTCGCTACACAGTTTAGGGCTCGTATCTTGGGTGGCCGTAATATATTTTGCACCCTAGGGGATGGACAAAAACGGCGGGGTCTAATGCCCCTGGGGCTTTTCTTGCTTATATTTTTTTGGTGGTCACTTGCCCCAGACCTCTGGTATTCGCTCGGCCAAACAAAATAATAATTAATACTCGTCGCATCTTTTGCTACACAGGTTAGGGCTCGTATCTTGAGTGACTGTAATATATTTTGCACCCTAGGGGAGGGACAAAAACGGCGGGCTCTAATGCCCCTGGGGCTTTTCTTGTTTTTTTTTTCGTGGTCACTTGCCCCAGACCTGCACTCGGCCAAAAAATACTTGTCGATAATCTTCGTTCGCTTAGCGTTTATTCGCCAGACTTTTCATGAAAGTCGGTGTAGATAATTTCTGGCGATTGAATGGCATAAATCCCTTCGATGAGAGCAAGAACGAAGATGCTAACGAGTTTTGATAGCCACTGTTTCAATCTTGTTATACAGTTGTTATTTTGGCCACTCGACCCGAGTAAGGTTAAACATTCAACAGTGAAATGCAATCATTTTTTGGCAGTTTCGGTTTACTTCGCCAAAGTCTTAAGAGAAATCAGTGTAGAAAAGTACAAGTAATTCAAAGAAGTCAAATTCTATTCAATGAGAGCAAGGATGAAGGTGCTGGCGAGCTTTGAAAGCCAAGGGATCGAGCTGGCATTCATTTGCATTTTAATAGCGCAATAACCATTTGGGTCAGACTGAGCCACGCTATGACAAAAATATTTCGTCACGCTCTTCGTTACATAAGCTAAAACAGGGTTGTTAACCCAAAAGAAAAGGAAGGTGATGTCTTGATTTATATAATCATAGCAAACGCGTAAAAGGTACGATAAATCACCAGCTTCAAAAATTTGCACCACTTGGGCTTGTATCTTACGTGCTCGTAATATATTTTTGGACCCCGAGAAGGGGGAGAACAACGGCGGGGTTAATGCCCCTGGGGCTTTTCTTGTTTCAAAAATTTGCACCACTTGGGCTTGTATCTTACGTGGCCGTAATATATTTTGGACCCCGAGGAGGGAGAGAACAACGGCAGGGGTAATACCCCTGGGGCTTTTCTTGTTTTTTCGGTGGTCACTTTCCCCAGACTTCCGGTTTTTGCTCGGCCAAACAAATATTTGTCGCAAACTTCCGCTACACTACTTGGGCTCGTATCTTGAGTGACCGTAATATTATATTTTGCACCCTGGGGGGAGGATGAACAACGGCGGCTGGGGGGGGGGGGGGCTTTTTCTCGTTTCATTTCTTTTGGATCTTTGAATGTCAATCAATCAAAAGATTATAACAACTTTGTCCCAGTCCTCTCCTCGTTTATAAATACTTGTAGGTAATATAAAGTGTGGAGGGTTTTTTTCACCTTAAGGACGGTGGCCCCTATTGCTAACGCGCACATTTTCTGCGCATCGCCGTTCATCCCGCGCGATCGCGCGATTCCTGTATGTGCAGTGGTGCGAAAATGAAATTTTAGGTGTATTGAGTTGTTGTTTTTGTATTTCGCTTCGGCTGTGGAAGTGTTGGCCCGCAAATGGGGAACGTGAAACCAAAAACGAAATGGTAGGTTAATGAAAGAATCTGGGCAGTCGAAGCGTCAGCGCTTGCACGACAAAAAACAAACATCGACACCCGCTTCCGACAACAAGTGAAACAAGAAAAGTAGCGCGGGAGGGACGAAGTTGACTTGGCGAGAAGGTGGACGAACAGTGGATCTCGGCGTGTTAGCTGAACAGACTTGTTTTTCTGGAAAGCGACCTTCTGAAAAGACCACGATAGCGTCAACCTTTCGGTTAAATTCTCAAGTACATCGCTTCCACCTCCACGGTAAAGAATTACCAATTTGATTGTGGATTTACATATCATAAGAATTGATTAATTGAGAGACTTCCTATGTTGAAAATGATATTCTTAAGATGTTAAAGTGAATGATCGAATGGAATTACTTCCGAGTAATTTTTTGAATCTTTGGAACAAAATAATACAGCAACTGATCGCGAGTTAAATCTCTTTGCCGAATAACACTTCGCAGGCGAAAAACTTGTGCCATTTTCCTCCATAATTTACATGTGCTTGGAAGCTTCCAAAAACCTTTTTTGGGTAATTTTGACCGGTAAACTGCCAGATGCCGCCGGTAGCAATACTATTTATTTTAGCAAAGTTGTTTGATGGTTGACAGAACTTAACAGCCAGCAGGATGCATGCGAATCAGTAAGAAATTCGTTTTTACATTGACAAATTTGTGAAGTCGCTACCGGCAGCAAGTTAAAATGGCATTATTAGAGCAAATGTAGTTTCACGAGTACTCTCCTTGAAGTTAATTAGCTTTCCAAAGAATGCTGGTAGAAGAGCTGCCTGTGAGAGTTCTGCTGAAGTCTTGTATTTGAAGAAAAATAGGTCAACTTCACTGTTTCCTCAGCGGTCCGCATTCTGTTTTTGCCTTTATGTTTTCCCATTGTCGTTTTTCATCTTTTGGCGAATAACGACTGAAATGTACTGTATTTTAGGGGCCAATGAGTTGAGAAGAATCTTTACAAACCACAAATGCACTCCAATGTATATGAGTTGTTTAGCGTGATCAGGATAAAAACGCAGAACAATTAGTAGAAAAGTACGAAGTTTTATGCTGGCATGGCCTTCCTCTCTCTCTTTTAGAATGCTTTTAAAACAGTGTTTCAAAACGAAAGTCGTAAAAAGACACTGTCTAGAGGACAAAGTTGAAGCAAACTACTTGTTTAGATTGAAACTGTCTCACCTAACGCGAAAACCGAAAGTTTCAGACACTTGAGCAGTATTGTATTTCAGATCTTTTGCAGTGAAATAATCACTCCTATTTACTAACAGGTACTAACATGTTGTCATTTCCACGTGTGGCATTTTCTTAGCAGAACATTTGTAATTTGTTCGTAAGAGATTAGAAAGAGTCAAAAGCGTAAACAAATTGTGAAGCAACTTCTTGAAAGAAAAACAAAAACGGCACCTAACTGACCCGCCCGATAGTCTATGCAATATTAAAAGAAAACCTTATAGCTGCTGTAGATAAGCGACGTTTCCACTTCATTCAACCAAACAGCCAAAAAGTCTGAGATGATTTGACACGCCTTGACAGTTAAATGACAGGATATTGAAACATTGTAAAAACCAAGGAACACGGCGCAAGAAGAAAATATTCCATGCAGACAGTTTGAAGCTCGAGCAAAATTAATAACAACAGTAGTGTGACTTTCGAGTTCGGATTGTTGTGGAGCAATTCGCGGGAAAATGTTGCAAGAATTTGCGGCGCTGTGCAAACACTATCGAAAGAACATTGCGCCCGAAACTAGCCCCGCAAAAGTTTTGGGCCGAAGAGTTTTCGGGTTTTTTGAGAAACGAACACCAGCTTATTTATGGGAGCTCCGGGGTTAGGCTAGCTAGCCTAGCTATATATATATTACAGGCTTGGTCTGACCCCACTGACAATTTGCAGTAGCCTTCTAGAACTTCCAAGCATGTAAACAACAATCAAGATTCTCGCTGCGCAACATTCATTGAACAATGAAATCGCCTAAGGGCACCCCGTTATAGTATGTTCTTTGATAAGGCAATTGTAAAATCCCCATACAGTTGGCAGAGATAAAATCAATCGACGTTTTACGAGGATTTTGCTTTGCTGCATCCTTTCACCATGAGTCCCCTCCGCCATTTTCGATTCCCAGCATCCATCACTTCGACTTGTATTTTATTCCCCACCGGGGAGGAGAGCGTCAAGAAAATCGTCATTGATGGAAAACATGTCGTGCGTGAGTTAGGAAAAAGTGAAGTTAACTTTTTAAAATGCAAGGTTACCCCTAGTTTTTATGTAATCAATCAAAAGCAGGACAACTGTTAGGTATTGTGAAATATTTTGTTTTCAGAAGAAAAACCGTCCGTCAAAAGTTATTTTACAAAACGTTCCAATTTACTGGGTCAAATACTGGCCCGCCAAGAACAGGAAATTCGCATATAGAATTCGGCAGCATGTTGAGAATTGTATCTTTGTTATTCATTACAAAGCGCCTATCAGTTTAGACATCTTCATCTCCTACTTAAGTCAAATAATGGCTATCTTTTATTTTAAAAAGCTTTTTTTCCTAATTTTTAAAAAATGCTCAATCAGCACTTTTTTTACCATATTTGGGCCTAGTTATCTCTGAAAACTGCACGGTGACCCCCCATTTTCTTTCTGGATTTTAACAGCCCTAGGTACGAGTAACAAATCCCACATGGCCACAAACAGGAAAAGAAACCTTCCAATTAGGGGCCACCGTCCTTAAGGAGGTTCGCAACAGTTTTTTTGGCCTTGGAGTGCATCTTTTGATACTAGACTACCTTTTCAACGTGGGACCAAAGATTATTTTCTCAATGGTTTCCTAGCAACAGCTGTCACCATAGCAACGGTAATGGACAACCCCTCATTTTAAATAAGGCCCGGGTCGCACTTGCGAAATTTCGTTCAATTTTGTGTTTGTTTTAGATTAAAAAACTGTCATCATGTCACGTTTCCTAATGCGACCGGCTGTTCGCCAGTTTGAAAAAAATTTGAAAAACCGACCAAACTTTAAAGACGCCGTAGTGCATGGGTGGGGCAGGCTGATTTTGAAAAAATCGAGGAAAACAAAGGAAGCCGCTTCCGGAGCTGTCATTGCTAATCGATTTGACCCATTGCAGGTCGATCCTACCCGTATCGGCGGGAAATTATTACGCGCGTGCATTTAGCGTGGACGGACGATATCCTTATTATTACGCGCCGGGATCTTTCCCAGTGAGTTATCAGGACTTCAGATACTATAACCCTCCGCAGGTTCGACCGGACTTGGACTTACCAGGGCCTAGCGGTATTTTGGCGAGTGCTAACCGATCCATCAGTCCGACATCAACATCCAGCAATAGCCCGAGTGGTTCGACCGACGAAGTCATCAGCGATGCGCTGGATGTGGAAGCGCCGGGGGAAGATGCATCTCAGAGAAATAGAAAACAGTACGACAAATGGACGAACGAGGAACAAAAAGCTCTGATAAACCTTTGGGCTGATCGACATGAGCGATTGGAAAGCAAAGACGCGCGGAAGATCTGGGAAGAAAAGCGATGTTCAGCATTTCTCTATATTCATTTGCCCATCTCTGATACAGAATAAGAATTAAATGCAAACATTTGCTGCTGTTGGATGTTAATCATTTGAAGAAATAGAACAGCAATAGCCACGCAAAGCGCCTGATTCGCATTCATGTTTACTAAAATCACCACACATTTACCGCGCCGTTGGCGGGTCGATCTGAAATCTGATCAATGATATGTAAATTGAAATTATGAATATATGAAATTCATATATTTGAACTGCGGAATGAAGAAATCAATGTAAAGAAGATCCTCGCAGTTATTAACGCAACTTATGCAGTTGCGAAAAGATCGCCTGAAAAAATCAGGCTTGCCGGGATTCGAACCCTGACCTCTGCGATACCGGTGCAGCGCTCTAACCAATTGAGCTAACAAGCCAACTGCATAACTGCATAACTGCATAAGTTGCGTTAATAACTGCGAGGATCTTCTTTACATTGATTTCTTCATTCCGCAGTTCAAATATATGAATTTCATATATTCATAATTTCATCTTCATCTTTCCCGGGTATATTACGAACCAATTTAATGACCAGCTTCCAGTTGGCTTGTTAGCTCAATTGGTTAGAGCGCTGCACCGGTATCGCAGAGGTCAGGGTTCGAATCCCGGCAAGCCTGATTTTTTCAGGCGTTCTTTTCGCAACTGCATAAGTTGCGTTAATAACTGCGAGGATCTTCTTTACATTGATATGTAAATTGCAGTGCGACCCTGAAAATGTTCTCAAATTTTGGCACTTCCGTTTGCGGTTTCAAATTTTTAGAAGTTTTCGCGTGGGCCAATTTTTGTTTTTGACTGTAGTGCGACCCGGCCCTAATGTGGAATATCTGGAAAACTAGTCCGACACTTTAGGACGAGAACTGCTCAACCTACGCAACTTGTGTACGAAATTAAGGAAAAATCTGTAAGAGCGTTTTTAAGTAAATCATGATTTATTTTTTACGGGCTGATTTTGGTCATTCCTGTAATTTTCTCCAATATTTCAAGAAAGATAAAACTTAACACTTTCTCTTTTCAGTTGAAAAAGATCATTTATGATAGCAAAACATTCTTAATTTTTTTATTATGAGAAAGAATTATAAACGCACGAGAGGACACAAGCGCAGCCTCTATAAATATTCATTGCACGTGAATAACCGTGAAATAGACCAGGAAAAACAAAATACAACTGTTGCTCGTTGAAAGTTAATAACGACTAAAACTTGACCGAGATTCAGCCTTCTTCTCTAATAACAGAAATGTTTATTCAGCCTAAAACTCAGTGGAAGCTAGGAAGCTCAATGTACATTAAGAATGTTTTGCTATCATTAAACATCTTTCAACTGAAAAGAGAAAGTGTTAAATTTTATCTTTCTTGAAATATTGGAGAAAATTGCAGGAATGACCAAAATCAGCCTGTAAAAAATGAATCATGAGTTACTTGAAAAACGCTCTTACAGATTTTTCTCTAATTTTGAATACAAGTTGTGTAGGTTGGGTAGTTCAAATAGTTCACGTCTCGTGATAAAGCGTCTGACTAGTTTTCGAGATATTCGACATTATTTATAATGAGGGGTTGTCCATTACCGTTGCTATGGTGACAGCTGTTGCTAGGAGACCAGTGAGAAAATAAACTTTGGTCATATATTGAAAAAGTGGTGTAGTATCAAGGAAATCGAAGTTTATCTTCTATGCGAAATTTTGATTTCAAAAGATACACTCCAAGGTCGAAAAAACTGTTGTGAGCCTCCTTAATTCAGTTTACTTCTATACTTTCATTGTTGCGGCAGCCTTTAGGAAACCGCCTCTATTACCAAATATTCCAGTTAATATAATACCTTCCCTTTTCCTCTCTAAATCCTGTTTTGCCTCGTTTACTTTTCCTGCAGATGACAACGCCGTTACTCTGACAGAGTTTGAGGCGAGCACCATCGGCATGATTAAATCCTTCATTACGCGCTTCCCTGGAGACAACAGCGTTTTGGAAGACCTTTGGAAAGCTGAGATGCCTTATCACAAACTGTGCTGATCTAACGAGTGCATTAACTACAAAACCACCATGGCAACCCATAGCAAGATGTGACTGAAAAAGAGATTTCACCTTCTTTTAACCACAACCAAACCTGTAAAGCGGGCATGTATTAAGCGGTCACCCTCATAAAAACTGCCCCCTTACTTACAGTTAATATGACTTCCTTTGAGCGTCACCTTCTAACAGAATCACAACAAGCGTGTTTTTATTTACTTCTTCTGCATTTATAAGCGGTCACCTCGTAAAAGAAATCTATACGAATATACGTTAAATATGGCCATATTGTTAATCGAATGCCGTATCTTTTTCCACAAATAACAAAGAGAGGTTTATTGCCTATTCATCTAGATTCATCTAGGATAGGTCTTCCTCCACGTCAGATTCCGGTCTTAAATGTTAAACGACGTTAACCGTTAGCAAATCCCTCAGGGTGACCATTTAATACGGGATTGACTGTAATTCACGAATAATTCATCTCATTCAAATTGTCCAATGCAAAAGAACCAGGGACGGTACTTTCACAGCGGTCAAACGCAAAAAACAACGTCACTTCCAGTTTTTCAGAGCCTTGAAGTTTGAGTCAGTTCAGACTTTTTACGAGCGCGAAGTTCGTATGAAAACGATGCATGAAATGTCCCAATCAACCAAATTTCGCGCCGATAGAACTTGTGGATGCCAGTTACTTCATTCTGAACACATGCTCAAAGTAAAAAGCTTAAGTTTTCGGTTGAAGTAAACTTTCCACACCTGTCTGTATTTTCTTTTGTAAAAGTATGGCAGGAATTACGCACGCGTCGTGCGATTGACCGCTGTGAGGACGGTACTGGGGTTCAGATGCAGAAAGAAAAATTCAGCTTCGCGTGTTCCCGTTATCCGGGAAACGGAGGCTAGTTGTAGAGAGAAATTAAAGGCAAAGAAATGTGTTGAAATGTACATGTATGCTGTACGTGTAGAGTCGTCGTCTTGTTCTTCTATCCTTTTACTTTGTGCTGTCGCCGTAGCAATAGCGTAAGGTGCATGTCATCGTCGTCGTCTTTTTGTCCTTTTGCACAGGCGAGGCGAGAACTGAAGCCCGCCGAAGATAGAAGAGAACGAGAGTTAAAACTCTTGGTGTTGATTGACCGCCAGTAAGCACAAAAAATTTAATTAACAAACCGACAATGTTGCGTTATACATGTGGTACATATACTTAGCTGTCCCTTGCAAGACAATGACGTGAAATGGTTTTGTGGAGAACTTGAACTCACGACGTTGAATTTTCCGTTAACTATCTGACCTTGAACGCCGTCGCTACGAATTCCTGTCCTGAATATTTGGCCATATCCAACCAACTGAGTTCAAAAACTCTCAAGGAAAGGCGGACGATAGTCGCTATTAGTTAAAGAACCTCTCGTCTAACGAATTGACTTTCTTGCTTGGCTCGGACATACACAATGATGCCCTGAAGCATGAACACTTTTAATTATCTCGTATGTTTTAGTAGTAAAGCGATTATCCAATCAGAATTGGAAACCAACGGGTAGGAATCAAACTTGAGTTTCAAGGTTTATTGAGATCTGATTGGTTGGTCGAAAGGATGCGATTTCTTTTTCGCGTCTCGCAGTGAAAGAGTCGAGAAAAATTCAGGCCTGAAAATTTTGCGACATAAATTCGGAATTTTCATTTCATCTGTTCATGTGGTGGATACCAAAGAGACTGGTGTTCACAAGCAAAAATCACTCGTGTAGCAACGATTTTACTTGTTATCCCAAGCTAGCAGGTAGCTTTAAACATCAGTTTGCTTTATTCTTAGATTGAAGTGGTATGTAATTCCTTTTACTGTCTTTGAATTCTTTGCTAGAATTTTTGGTTATACCTACATAGTCAAATTCATTAAAGAATCATTCTATTTTTCCTCATGATTGCAACTGTTGAGCATTTGATATATTTATTTAATTTTCTTATGTGTTTTGAATGATACGATGATCATGTGAAGGGAATACAATTCTTTCTTTTTGTTAGCACCTGTCCGTACGCAAACTGAATCCCTGGTCTTGCGATTCGCTGTAGTCGAACCTTCTGCTAACAGAACCTTCCAAAGATGGATACCTCACCTTTATTTCCCTGAATCATTTAAAGCTTACGGAGTTTCTAAAGTGCTGCCAAGTCTCCTGGGCCCAGTTGTTCGAAAGCCGGTTAACGCTAACCCGGGATTAAAGTTAACTAAGGTTCTTGTTTTTCTTGTTGACAAGCGTTTTCACAGCTAATTTTTACTGGCTCTTGAACAGCAACTAAAGAGAAGACACACCGTAGGGGGAAAAGGATTTACGTGAATCCTCATCGTTTGGCTTTAAGACTGAATTGATGCTAATCCTGGGTTAGCTTAATCTTGCTTTGAACAACCGGGCCCAGGTGGCTTTGCACCAGGAAAATGGGCTTTCGTGGGACTGAGACGAGTCGATTACTGCCACTCAACAGTCCACAACCCCACGCGGACCGAGCTCGAACAACGAACGACCCTGGGGACGGGGCAACGAAATCCCCTCTCAGGGTCTCCATGTACGTACAGGCAGCCCGAGCTTACAGAACAAGCAGTGGGTAAAGCAACTTTACTTATACCACGGTTAGGTTAAAAGCTCGGTGCAATTAGAAGCTTGTGGAGCCGTATGTATGAAATGAATAACTTCAACAAACAACACATTTAAGAAGCTTGGGATAGGCTTTCAGTCCTCCTTGGTAATTGGTTGATATCAACGCTTTCAATCTCTTAACTAGAATATGATTCAATCATGAACGATTGATGTCTAATGTGAACAAGGATTAAGACCTACGAGATATTTCGATGCTTTACACAGGTTTTTAACTTAGGCTTAGTCCTCTATACCCTTATCGCTGGATAGGGGTAACGCGGGCTCTAGGAACGGGATTGGCCCATCCCAGAACCCTCGCTTACCTTCCATACATAGCGCGCAAAAACAGATGCGCTTATTTGCAATAGACCACGGCAAATGTCTATTGATTTTGTTTATTTCTATAGGTTGCAGCAAGTTGTCCATCCGCACATGAAAATCGAAATTTGTCTTTTCCAGGTTGAATAAAGTCCAAAGAATTTAACAGCTGGCTTGACTGTTCTTCGTGACTTTCTCAGCTTTCACAATTGTATCAGGAATTCGTGTTTCAGAATTGTTTTGGCTGATAGCACTTGTGACTATAAAGAGATTTTCTCGAGCGAAACGATGCTTACAGAGTCCCGGAGAGTACACCAACTGCGCATGCTGCATTTCTCTCTTGTGGCGAAATTCATCCTGATACCGTGAGACATAAACTGCCATGCATTTGACATAAACAACCGGTGCATGTCAACTTCTGACATTTTACATGAAGTAATCATAAGCGTCCAGCTAATCGTATCGTAAGTGGAATATTTCAACAGTGACGTCTATCAGGTTGAGCATGAGGTTATGTCAATCTATTATATGACTGCCTGAAGGGAAAAAGTGGTATATAAATATCTCTATGATTCAATAGAAGATAACTAGCATAGTTTCGCTAGGTAGCAATTATAAAATTATAAACGATACAAAGTGCACCAAACTCCAGGGGTTTTGTATTTCCTTCTGGTGGCGAATTACATCCATTCCGTGAGACATAAACTGACAAGCATACGACACTAAAACTAGCTATGGCAAGCCAACCTATGACATGCCACCCGAAATGTGTATCGATTTGAATGGCATCACTTGAATGACATGAAGTGTCAAGCACAAGTGCAGGAAACATAGTTCATGCGTCAGATAATTAGTCCGTCATTGCATCAGGTCATTAACACTGAATTTTAACGCCTTTTACTTGGTCCTTTTTCTACGACAAAACACTAAAACCTTGGAAGCTCTTCAGTGAGGATGTTCTTTCTAAACCTTCTGTTCCTCCTGTGCGTTGGTCATGAAGAAGTGAAATCTGAAGTGGACGATGGTTTCGTCAATTGTAACGATTTCTTTTATAAAGGAATTGCTCCTGTATTGGATTATGTACCCAATAATGTGGAAGAACCTGCTCCCACGGATATTTGCCAAAAATATGAAGATAACTATCATTATGCCACAAAGTACACAAAATATTGGAGAGTACCTTTATTTTCCGCCTACACACTTGAAAATGATCGTTGCGTTAATCGTCAGGCTCAAAGGAGGCAGACATGGTTCGTGGAACCACAGGTAAGGAAACTTATTTCATTGTTTAATTAACTTACTTTCATACAAAGGAAAATTGAGGACAAAGAAGAAGTCAAAAAAGCGTTGAGTGAAAAATATAAACATCAAAGATATATTTTTTCAGGGGTAAACAAACACAATTTCTGATAGACTCGTTTCCATGATCTAGCGCTTTTCCACCTTTCGGTTTTTAACTTTGAACAGCTGTCATCGGGCGCTGCGGGACCGGCCAACACGCAGGTAGCACGACATAATCAGGGCAGCTTCAAAGAGAAGTAGGCCATCAACCCTGACTACAGGAACACGGGCGAAGTTGAAAAATCCCAATTTTTTTTATATCATAACACACCACAACAGATCATATCGTAAGTTAAGGTAAGGTAAGGTAAGGTAAGGTAAGGTAAGGTAAGGTAAGGTAAGGTAGGGTAAAGTAACGTAACATAACATAACATCACAACTGGCTGGAGGCTGGCCTGTTGGCTATTTAAAAGGCGTGGAGGAGTTGAATTCAGAATTCGGTTAGCGACAGGGAGGAAGGTTTGAACACCGAACCTCCAGATTATTACAGATCCAGCACCCAACTCGTGAAGCAAAAGCCTTTGGTAGTAAAAAAAAACAAAACAATTTTGTGTCGAAGAACTCAGCCCGAATAAAGAGGCAAGGTAAACCAGGTGTAGATCTCTTGGAAAAAATTTACAGTTCTTTGATTTAAAGAGTTGCCAGCGAGATTGATCAGACAGAAAAAATCCTTACTTGACTATTTACAAACTTCATTGTTATAACTGGCTCCCAAACGTCCAAGATATGAGCTTTTTAAGTTGAGACCTCCTCCACAGTTTGCCTAATAAATTGTCCATGGCAAGAGTGTAACTAGTGACCTCGAGCTCGAAATGACGCTCCAACGTCATTAAGTGAATTCAAACATCAAGTAACACAGTAGGAATCGTAAAAAGCTAAGGAATTTACTAAGTTAAGACGCTGGATGCTGTGCCACCAAAAATCAACAACAACACAATAACAACAACAAACAAGCAAACAAACAAAACAAAAAGCATTGCCAATTTAAAACACAACATTTTTCGCATACTAGACATATTTCGGACGAAACATCATCCATCGCCAGTTGTTACAAAAATGAGTATGAATGAGTATTAAATAAGATTACAAAGTGTGGAAAAACTAGTAAAAACATGTCTTGGAAATGAAAAATGTTGAGTTTTAAAACCACAGTGTGGATTGTTAAAACCCTATGTTACCTCGTACTGCTAAGAAACATTGCTATTTCTTACCGCTTTAAGAGACTAATCTTAACGTGGCAACTTGATAGTTTTTTTTCACGTTTCGGTTTTTATTTTTTCAACAGTTGTCACCAGGCGCTGCGAGACCGGCCAACATGGCGGTAGCGGGACATAACCAGAACACCTACAAAGACGTTCAGGCCATCAACCCTGACTACAGGAACACTGGCTTTGACAGAGGTCATCTTAACCCCAGCTCCTACCAATGTGACCACGCACGAGAGGCCACCTTCACCCTAACTAACGCCGTCCCACAAGATCCTTGTTTCAACGAACAAATATGGCGTAAGATGGAGGAGAAGTCCAAAGAAGTAATGAAGATGTATTGCAGCTTTCCTGGAGCGAAGCGCTATTTTGTAACGGGAGCTATCCCAAGGAACAGGATGATCCCAAATGAGGAACATGACGTGGAATATGATCCTGACCCACCGAGGACCTACAACCGAGTGAGCGTCCCCAGTCACATGTGGACAGCGGCATGCTGCGACTCGTCCGAAGCCAGTGAAGCAGACCGTGACAAGGGATTTTCATTTGCATACTATGGGGAAAACAAACCCGAATCTTCTGCCACCGTAACGACAGTACGAGTCTTAGACACTACTATAAAGCCTTTGTACGAACAAGGTGGTAGTGAGGCACAACAGGTTAAGATTTTTACAGATGGCTGCAACGAGCTTTCGTCAAATTCCATCCAAGCTCTTAGCAATATGAGCATCCCTGTGAGCACAATGATGTCAAATTCCGTACAAAAAGTGAGTAACATGAAAGAATCAACCCTGCCAGCAAAAAAGAGAAAGACAAACCAAGCAATAGACAGTGCCATACGAGCAAACAAGCCAGTTTCCAGTGCAAACTGGGCCCTTGTCAACGCAGATATTGGTATGCTCTTAAATCGGGACGAGGTCGCGGATTACCGAAGGAAAGTCGGCGAATTTGGTCTATCACTTCTCTTGATATGGACACCACATATCGACACCACAAAGGGCAATCAGTATGTACATGTTGAACTAGACAAAATCTTGACGTCCAGTAATCGAACAGTTGTTCATGGGAACAAAAATATCTTGAGCAGTGAACATGGAAAAGGAAGGAAACGGCTGTCCCGATATCCGTTCAGGTACAGGAGTCTTAAAGCAGACAAACACAAACATGGGATAGGATTCGCCAACCGACTCGTTGAACTCTCTAAGAACCAGGAAAACGACGATGAAGATGAAGAAGGATATGATGTTACCGATGAGGATGTCTACCAGGTGGTTTTAGAAGCTTCGCACGATGGAGCTATTACCGTCGGAGGTGACCGCTGTCGGCAGGGTACGAAATGCGATTACCAAGGAGAGACCTACAAGTGGTGCTATACAGACTGGGATGATCATTGGGGAAAATGCTGCGTTGACGATTGCCTAAAATTTTCCTTCAAGGATTATCCAGTATGCCGTGTGAATCCAAACGAGACAACTGGAAATGTTCCCTGTAGCATTAGATCGTCCATGATCGCGGTCAGTGGACGCCGCTGCCTCCAGGACCACCCATGTGGACTCCACGGACAAGAGTACCATTGGTGCTACACTAGTATCACTGGCGATATGGATAAACGGTGGGATTACTGCTGTCAGCCATGGCATTCGTGCTCTGAGTACGGAGAGTCCTACAAGTGGTGCTATGTGGGGAAGAATGCGAGGACCACATGGAAAAAATGCTTCTATTAGGCCAATAAGTTCGTTGTTCAAAGGTATACTTCCATTTATCGAGTGAAGTGATCATGACTTTGTAAACACGTGGCCAGTGCCACCCGTTCATTTGAAAACGAATTACTCCAATATTTGCATTAAACGAGGTGCCTGTATTTATCCTAATTTAATAAGCGATCATTAGTCAATATGCCAAAGTTGAATAAGCTAAAGAAAAAGAAAGTGAATTTCACGAGTGAAACTTTGAGATACAGCTTGAGTTGTAAACAGAATGACCCGTAATTAAAATTATGTAAACCATGTCTCTATGTTTCTATTTGTTTGGGGTCTAATTCAAATAGCTGAAAACACAGTTCCTAAAAATGCCTACCTGGGCTCCTTTGTTTGTTTTGATGTTCTTGTGTGTTATATGGTGTTTAGGTGGATTTGAAGCGATTCCATTGAGTTTTAATGCCACTGATTCTACCTCATTCTGTACGTCCTAAGGCTGGGTAGTGCGCTCGAGAAGCCGATCGGATCTAATGAGAAGGGTTCGCGATCCACATAAGCAGTTGGTCGAATTTTTCAAAGTAACAAGTGAAGAGGTAGCTCGACTAGGGTAACTTGTTGTGGAGGGAAGGGGGGCTGGGGGGGGGGGGGGTGGGCGGGGCGGGGTAGCTAGCGTTGTCTTGATTAGCCGGGGCAAATTTTCTCCAGTTAAACGGGGCCCAATGGGTTGTTATTTTTGGGACTATTCCGGACAGTGGTAACTATCTGAATTGGGACAGAATTAGCAGAAAAAGTGCACTTAAGCCTGTTTTCTGAATAGAATATTCAACAATTATTCACCAAAGTGGAGGTGAATAGTAGATACTATCCCGAGTTTGAGTAGCCAATCAGGGCGCTCGAAAAACACTATCCACGTGCACTGGTTTAGTATATACTAGAAAAATATTACCTAATAACGCAACTTAATTTACGATTAATTTAGAAAAGGCAGAAATTCCTATGGATATTTACCTGTGACTACACTGATCCAAGGTTAAGTTAAGAATAAAGGAAAATCGTTTGTTTGGAGCAACGTTGTCCGGCACGAAATAATAGAAATTTATTTGGCAGATATCTTACAAGGTACGTAATACACAACAGTTTATATACCATATTTATCTTATTTGGTCTCATTACGTTCGTTCTCCAAGATTTAAGCAAAGAGCTTGATGTTCAATAACTTCTTGGAGTCATCACTTACTCCTCACCATAATAAGATATACCAGACCCATTGCTTTACTAGCGGAGCTCCAGCGCGAGAAGCTCCAGCGGAGCACCATAGGTAAGAAAATCTGGTAAACTATTGACGCGAGAAATTTGAGTTATGACGTCAGCGTAAGTCTGTCCGTACGTCCAAACAGACTCTGGGGGAGAGGGAGGGGAGTCTCTAAGGCAGCCCGACGAGGAGAGGAGAATGCCATCTTTTCTTGGAGGGAAATCGTGCGGTGCTTTTGGGCAACCAGCACTTTTCTTGGCGGGAAATCGCATGACCATCGTCGCTCTTGAAAAAGAGGTTTCTTCAAAAGCTTTAGCTTATATAGCAAAACGATTGTTGGAAAGTACTGAAGTTTTAAACTTGAGAAAAAATATGCAATATCTATAAATGGAAAGAAAAAGTTACGAAATGTGCGAGGACTTCATCTTTGTTATGTTCTGCTGCGAAGCAAAAACGCTTTGTAAACCGACAATTAAAGATGGAACCATAACTGTAGCAAAAGAAAAATCGAAACCAATCAATGCGAAGGGCTGACATCATCGGAAATGCGTAGGGAACCGAGAGCTGAGCGCACCAGCGAACTGGGTTCGCACATCGCTTAAGCTTGCAGCATTTGGCAGCGGTCTGACGCAAAATATTGCAGATCTAGAGCCTTCTGGTTTTCTCTGTCCACAACCATGAGTTTTTCAACTATTTTCCCAAAAAAATACACGTTTTTATCTGGAAAGAATCGCAATCGATAAACTGCTAGCATCTTGTCACGTAATAAGACATGAGTAAAAAACAAATAGGACATTCCTGGCAGACGTTGCTGGTGTAGCTACAATGGACTTGGCGGATATCTGCGAAGCGAGTTGTCCTGGTTCGATACTCAGCGAGGGTTATAATACTTTTTTACGTACGCCTTTCACGACCATATATACCTTATTTAAGGACTTTGCGTACGGCATATTTAATGGCTTAAATGAGAGTATTTTCAGCTCTGCTTTTAGGATTGGCTAAGTCTATATATTATGCATGACGTCTTATTGTTATCAGTTAATTTTTACTATTCATACCAGGATTTTACCCACTTCTTTGATATACACTAAATTCTTACCGTCATCAGTTTATATTTATTAAATCAGGATATAACCCGTTGCCTTAATATGCATTAATTTCTAGTGTCTTCAGTTTGTTTTTTAGCGTAGCAGTGAAACAGTACGTCCGGGAAACCGGCGGGGGCTACAACCGAGGGACAGGAAGTAGCCCCACCCAAGGACAGTGTTATAAAGTTCCAAAAATTGGTGATTTGTCAGAAGGTTGCTGTTACTGTTCAAGTTTACAAACAATGTTCAGGGTGTAAAGCAGTACGATATTGTGTTAAAGCAGTACGATATTGTGGACATAAATGCCATAAATTAAACATCATTGCAGCAGTCACAAGGGTCTCTGTCAAGCTATTCAACAACTGGAAGCTCAAAGAACTTCAGAAGTAGTTAATGGTGATGGTTTTGTGTTTACCAGCCATTTAATACCCAAACAGCAGATAACTGTAGCCAAACTTGTTGGTAAGAAGTGTATGGTGTCGTGTGTTTTGAGTGGAGTGCCAGTTGAGGCCCTTTGGGACACAGGTGCACGAGTATCCATTGTGTCAAAGAGTTGGCTTAGTGAGAACTTGTCTTCACTAAAGTTGAGGAATATTGAAGAGTTACTCGGAGAGGAAGCAGAACTGGACTTAAGAGCAACTAATGGTGGAATAATACCATTCATTGGATGGGTAGAAGTGCGATTTCAACTTGCCTCTGACATGCAGTCGTCCGTACCTCTAACAGTACCAGTCTTGGTTCCAAAAGATTAGCTGGAGCATCCAATCATTGGTTATAATGTCATCGCAGAAACGCCAGAACACCAGTTCAAGGGGAAAGCGATGATACAGCTATTGACTTTATGAATCGGCTTTTAGAGAGTTGACTGTGGAGAGTGTTAATGTATTGGTTGACTTTGTGCGACATCCAGCTGAGGAGTATTTGTGGGTTTTGAGGAGCAGTAGGAACAACATAACAGTACCACAGGGACAGACAGTTAAGGTTCCATGTCGTGTTGATCGTGGCCCACTAGAGAGAAAGACACCCGTGCTATTTGAGCCAGCTCTTGACGCGACCTGGCCGGCTAACTTAGAAGTCTCTGAGTAACTACTCACCTTACCGTGAGACTCCCTCCACAGGGTAAACATTGCAGTGCACAACCCCACAAAGCATGATGTCGTCCTGGAACCTGCCACTAATTGCATCGGTTATACCATTAGAAGTAGTACGCAAGGATTTAAGTTCGAGCGAAACAAACTCCCTTTCATCTGAAAATGACAGCTCACCAGCACCCAAACGTCGGACCAAGCGATGACAGGACTCCATGAAGGACACCATCCGTAGCGTTAGGAGACTTAACCGAGAGTCAGCGGCAGTTGGCAACTAAGATGTTGACAGAGGAAGCTGAATCATTTCACCCAAGACGATGATGATGTAGGGTGTATCCAAGGACCCCGGATGAATCTGGAACTGTCAGACACGACTCCGGTCCAGAAAACGTATACCTCTATACCACGCTCGGTCTACGCTGAAGTTAAGCACTACCTTGAAGACCTCCTGAACCGGGGATGGATAACTAATTCTCAGTCATCTTATGCCTCACCGGTGGTATGTGTGAGAAAGAAAGATGGAGGGCTGCAACTGTGTCTTGATTACAGGGAACTTAACGGCAAGACAGTGCCCGATCGACACCCTATACCAAGAATCCAGGAGACCCTCGACAACCTTGGGGGAAACTCATGGTTTTTCGGTGTTAGACCAGGGTAAGGCCTACCACCAAGGATTTGCTCAAGATCATTTCACTGCCTTTATTACGCCATGGGGCTTGTATGAATAGACTCGGATCCCGTTTGGATTAAGCAACTCACCAGCCAATTATCAGAGGTTTAGGGAAGGTTGTTTAGAGGGTATGCGAGATGAAATATGCATTCCCTTCTTGGACAATGTCATTGTCTACAGGAAGACCTTTGAGAAGCACGTGGAAAATTTGCAAACGGTGCTAAGGCGTTTACGAAAACAGGGAGTCAAACTAGAGCCCAGCAAGTGTACACTGTTGCAGCGTAAAGTCCGCTATTTAGGGAGGATAGTGAACCAGGTTGGGCATAGTATTGATCCTGAGAGTACGAAAGCGGTTACCAGTTTAAGAGACTCTAAGCCCAAGAATGTTGGAGAAAATCGCAAACTGACTGGACTGTTAAATTACTACAGGAAATTTTTTTTAATAGACTTTATTGCAAACAAAAAAAATACACAGTACAATACAGTGGAGTTAAAGTATTAGTAGTAGTTTTACAAAGCGTCGTAACTAATTAGGATAAAGCAATAAGGATATGTGACTAAATAATTAAGTAAATAATAATGGGGCAAAGGCTGGGGAAAGCACAATCAAATCGTTTTAGACTATCTTGTTGATTTTCTATGTTCTTTCAAGTTTTGAGATGCACTCTGCCCTGTCTAAATTCTTATTCAATGATTTGTTTGCATAAATATATTGCTTCACATGCTGTAGGAGCAATGAGATTTTTCTGAAAAGAAGTGAATTTGACACAGGTGATAACTGATAGAAGTTCAATAATATCTGAGCGACAGTGGGGTTGATGTTCGTGTGGTGTCGTGCATTAAACCAATTTAAAATGTCTTCATATAGTGTAAGAGAGGATGTGCATTCCATGAAGGTGTGTTCAAGCGAGTCTGGTTCGTGACACTCCACGCATTCACTATTGCTGACAATTCATAGCGTTTAAGTTCTTTTTTGGTGATGAGAATAGGTGCAAACGTTTGAAGGAGAATTGTTTCAGCTTGTTAACTTTAGTTGTTTTGTATATATTATTTATACTTTTTTCCCAATTGTCTGCAATCACTTAATTTTTTTCTGACTATGTTTTTTTTGCAGTTGGTAACTTGTCTTTTTTTCAAGGAATGATTGGTAGTAGTCCTTGCATCGCATTTTGGGAAGGATTAACACTTTGTCTTTTGAAAGCTGAAACAAATTATCATCCTGTTCGGAAAGTCGTCGTGTAATGAGAGATTGATTACTACAGGAGATAAATCCAGCGCTTCTCAAGGATTGCAAAACCCCTTTATGATCTTCTCCAGGAACAAAAATTGCAGCTACCGCGGAAATGTCAGAGGGGAAGATCAAAGACAGTCAAGCAGAAGGGACAAGTGTCGGCCCATGAACCAGTCAACTGGACAAGTGAGCATCAAGCAGCGTTGGAGCAACTTATCAGCGCAATCGCCCAATCTCCTTGTAATGGCTTACCCCGACTATACGAAGCGGCATTCATCCTCCACACTGACGCGTCAGAACGAGGCTTAGGTGTAGCACCGTTCCGAAAACAGGATGGGCATCTTCGGGTAATAGCCTATGGATCCCGCACTTGAATTTCTAGCCTTTAAATGGGCCATAACGGAACAGTTCAGAGACCATTTGTATTATGCACCTCATTTCACAGTCTACACAGATAACAACCCATTAATCTATGTGCTCACTACAGCAAAACGCAATGCAACTGGCCACCGATGGGTAGCTGAATTGTCTGATTTCACTTCACCGTAAACTACCGACCAGGTATGGCCAACAAGGATGCGGATTCCCTGTCGAGGATACACAGTGACATTGAGCAGTACATGGATTCGTGTTGCGAGCAAGTTGACCCAGAATGGTTTAAGGCTCCGGTGGAAGCGGTGGATGCTCAACATAGAGGAGAGGCAGTTTGGTTGCTGTGGTTGTCTAGTCAACCAAGTGAGGTAAAACACATAATGGGTGACAATTGTGGACTTCAGGTGCAACTCCTTACGCCAGAGGACCTCTACGAGGCCCAACGAGGAGACAATGCAATCAGCACAGTGATCCAGTTTAAGATCAGCAGCAAGCCACTGACATTGAAAGACAAACAGAGGGCATGCCCAAAGGCGCAGTCTCTCTTATGTGAGTGGAAGAGACTAATTGTTGAAGAGGACGGGATCCTCAGACAGAAAAGTGGTCCGAAATTGCAGCTTGTTCTTCCACAGAGATTTCACAGGACAGTCCACAGGGATTTACACGAAGAAATGGGACACCTAGGAGTAGAAAGGGTTCTCCATCTAGCAAGGGAGCGATTCTTTTGGCCTCACAGGAAAAGGGACATTAAACATTATGTCACTTGTGTCTAGAGTTGTCGTGTCGTTAGATTTCGTGCATTTGAAAAAGAGTAGAGGAGGGTTTGAGTACATTCTGGTGATAGTCGACCACTTTACAAGGTTTGCTTAAGCCTAGGCAACAACCAACAAGTCAGCACGAACAGCAGCAAATAAGTTATATAATGACTTTATACTGCGGTTTGGGTTTCCTGCCAGAATATTGCATGACCATGGAGGTGAATTTAAACATAGGCACGCAATGCGCGCAGAGCCAATAACGTTTTCTTTCGCAATATGGTGAAATTCATCTTGACAACCTGTGGGTTTTTACACCTCCGGTAAGTCCCACCCTAACCCCTCAGCCCCTCCCCCACCAAAAAATCTTGTGGTTATCCACTATAAAACCTGGCAATGATCGAGCAGGGTGACTATGTAACAGTTAATTATAGCGTGACATCAAATTTGCGCGTGAAGTAAAGAAACCGAAGACAGGTCTTTGTTTCACTGTTCTTTAAAGTCAACATAGACAAAAACAAGTAAACTTAAACTCACGGTGGAAAAATATTGTATACACAATTTAGGCAAAGATCAGGGGAAAGTTAACAATTTTACTTCAGAAATAAATGCAAGTTGCAGTTGAACCTTTTAATTTCTTACTTCTACCGGTGAATATCCATTACGTTTTCAGAGCTCATCGACAGTGCCGTTTTGAAGCTCTGCGTGACTTGCGTGACACGCAACCCGCTTTACTTTGTTTAATTTGTTGGCTTTCAGACGTTCCAGTCAACCACCTACGTTCTACGTATTGTCAAAACAGGAGTCTTCCATCAAATGTACGTTTCTTGTATCCACAGAATTTTCGTTCGAAATCGGTTCGAACTAGCGTTTATAAACACGACTGAAATAGTCTTGCAACTATATTTATTTCCCTTGCTTTGTAGTCAAGTCGGCTATAAAAATTTTCGTCTTTTTACCTCGCAAATCGACCAAAGCATGTTTACATTTGTAAACTTCCCACGGTACAAAGTTATTTTTAGCTCACGTGTTTATTGAGGGTCTCAACCTACAGCCCAATAAATTTCGTTTGCTTTGCTTTCGAACAGTACAAAAATGTTCAAATTCAGCTCGCTCCTACAAAACCTGCTCGCTCGTAGATCCACATATCTGTTGTTAATTGTTAATCTTGCGATCGGTTCGAGATGTTTTAAGTGTTGTGTTAAATTCCGAAGGTTCAGATTACAAGCAGCTGTCAACTTTGCAAATTTGTTCAACATACGCTTTACGCTTTCAACTATGAATGACCCCGAAGTTTGGTCTCTTGTAAAGATTTCATTCAAGTTTCATTCAAGTTTTTCAGTTTTAGGAATAGCAAGGAACAAGCTCCCGCAAATTGCGAATTTACTTTGAAATGGTTTCTTGTTCACGCACGCAAAAATGACACTGCAAATTTTAAATCCCCTGTTAGCTAGAGATAACCCGAAGTATTTTATGCTGTTCTCAGTTCTCGAGTCTTTTCGCTACCGCTATAAAATTGGGCTTTAAATATATATATTGTTTTCATTGTTTTTATTGTAATATGAGAGTAACGTTAGTCCCATGAACTAGCGTGAAATATCTTTGATCATTCGATACTTATGATAGAAAGTTTTCATGCGGGTAATCGGCCGGAAATTACGGTACTTCCGATTTTTCTCTACAAGTTATTTACAAAGTGTTTCTGCTTTGCAGCAGAACACATTAAGTCTAGTTGGTCGTTGCAGCCACGACGTTATCTCAATTTGACGAGTCCGTCTTGTGTATAATTTCTTCTGTGTTTGTTGCAGTGGAAATTTATACCACGGCTTAGTATAGGCAGGACTACAACGCGAATAAAATCCATTCAGACGTCATGTATTAAAAACAGTGCATTCGAAGTAATATTAAATAGTTTCTGTTGATTGAGACTCGCGAAAAGCTCGGGGGTCGTACTCCCATATAAGGTGTATGGGTACGTGCCACTGATAAGGTAAGGGTTTTAGTGAGCGGTACACACCCCCACAAAACATTTCACAGAATACCCCCCCCCCGCCCCACCCAGAAGATTGAAGACAGATATCGGACAGCGCGGTCTTTTAGGCTATGAAGACATTAGCCATGACGTCACTTTCGTTACGTCATTGGCTAAAGAAACGAGAAGTTACAAAGCTGCTCTTTACGAAGCTAAATAACTTCGCTTTCAAATATGATAACGAATTTCAACATCTAATTTCCGACTACCTTTTTAAGTTGATATGCCTGTTTTCTTCTTAAACAAAAGCAAAACCCTAAACATAAATCAAACTCTCAAAATGCAATAGTTATAGGTCTTTATTAGTTGATCTTGCGTTTTCCCTGCTAGCAGAGGTCTCCTACGTTGCTAGCGGGTAATCTTGCGTTCGGTTTAAGATGTTTTGAGCGTTGCGTTACATTCGGAAGGTTCAAATTACACGCAGCTATCAACGATGCAAATTTTATCAAGACGCTTTGGACTACATATAATGGTTCTACAGCTAAAGATGTTACTCTAATTACTTGATCACCAATGTAACTTGGAATTAATATTAGTTTCATTCAAGTTTTTCAGTTTTAAGAATAGCTAGCAACAAGCCGCACAATTTCCGATTTTATTTCGAAATGGTATCCCTGGGTTTTATGTTTTGCAATACGTACGCAAAGATGACACTGCAAATTTTAGATTCGCTGTTACCGAGAGATAACCCCGAAGTATTTTATGCTGTTTTACTCTAGTCTTTTCACTACCGTTATAAACTTCTTACTTGGACTTTAAATATTGTTTCTCTTACCGTTAATTAGGGATCGAAGTAACGTTAATTCCATGAAATAGCTTGAAACATCTTCGAGCGATACATGCGGTAGTGAGAAGGTTTTCACGGCCACGACGTTCACGACTTTCTGTTCATACAAAATCTCAAATTGGCAAGTCCGTCTTGTGTTTGCTGCTGTGGAAATTTGTACTTCGGCTAAGTAAACACAGGACTACAACACGAATGAAATCCTGCCAGACCCCACGTACACAAAACAGCGCATTCGAAGTAGATCCACATTCGCGAATGCAAAACACTTCAAAGCCCGGGGGACTTACTTCCATAGTATAAGCTGTATGGGTATGTGCCGCTGTTGAGGCAAGGGCCCGGTTTCATTGTCCCGGTGGCACATGTACAACCCCTTTCACAGAATACCCCCCCCCCCCGGCCTCACAGACGAAAACATATACCGTGTATCGGACAGCGCGGATCATTTAGGCTTTGAAGACATTAGCCATATGATGTCACGAACGTGACGTCATTGGCTTAAAATCGACACTTTCCCTCGACTCAAGGAATGCTGTAACATGGTTCGGTCTGGTACGACCCCTTACCACCCCCCAAGGAAATGGGAAAACGGAGTGTCTTAACCAAACACTTCTATCCATGTTGCGAACACTGCCAGAACACAAGAAATCTAGTTGGAAGGATAGTCTTAACAAAGTCGTCCATGCCTACAATTGTACGCATCAGGAAGCAACTGGATTCTCGCCTTATTTTCTGTTGTTCGGTCGACCACCAAGACTCCCTATTGACCTGATCTTTGGCATCAAGCCCGCATCTTGTTCAACTATCCAGCGTATGTCAAAGAATGGCAAACAGCGATGAAGGAAGCATACGAGTTAGCTGCGAAGAGATCCCAGTTGAAAGAAGAATTATGACCGTAGGGGTAACGGCCCAGTTCTTCAGCAGGGTGACCGAGTGCTAGTGCAAAATTTACGGGAAAGAGGAGGCCCTGGCAAGTTAAGATCGTACTGGGACTGGGAGGACACGATCTATCGGGTAGTCAGCCGAAAGGGAGAAGGAAGCCCTGTCTACGAAGTTGAACCTGAATCAGGTGAAGGACTCCACCGAGTGATACACCGTAATCTGCTATTGCTAAGTAATGACCTTTTTTTAGAAGTGAAGCCAGACAAAACACTACGCGGGAGTTCAAGGCGGAAACCAAAGATTACATTACCACCCACTACATCAACTCTCAGCTCAATCCCAGAGGACAGCTCTGACGAAGAACCTGAGGGACTACTGACCTTTACTCCTGTAGAACCAGAGACCACCCCTTCTAACAGCTGAAGAACTTGTGACTAGTCCTGAATTTCCCCAGGAGACACCTACCGGCAGGCAAGAGTTGCCGGTGCCGACAAAACCAGAAAGTGGAACACCCACCGAAGAGCAGTTGGGAGATAGGCCCAGTGATGAGCGACCAACAAGGCAGCGCAGGCCACCCATACTGCTTACGTACGACGCACTTGGGACACCAACTTTCCACCACCCAGCAGTACCAAGTTCAACAAGCCACAATGCGGGTGTGGCATCATTAGCTGTACCTATCTTACCCAGACCTATAGTAGGAATACCTAATGCTTGATTGAACAGTGTGTGGCCAATGGCTTATTCAATGGAATACGGACATGTTGGAGTGTATCCTTGCTGGATCAGGTAAAGTGATCCTAAAACAAAACTGTTCTCAGCGTATGACTAAATTTGAGTTTATTTTCTTGTGCACAAGTGGACAGAGTAACAATTGTTACTCAACGCAAGAACAAACTGAGTTGTTTGTCTGTCAAAGTTCCTAGACTTTAGTTACATGTATACTAGTTCACAAGAATTAAGTTGGTACTGCACTCAGCGCTTGCGGTTAGGGCCTGATAACCCCTTCCACACAGA